>JAZGTN010000068.1:0-636666 GCA_037783415.1 Leptasterias polaris
TCAGGGCTGCCGACAACGTACCCCTTCCATCCTTTACGGTGGTTTCTGTTAGAACAAAAAACAATATGATGCAAACCTTGTTTTGATTGTATCGCTCATCGTCAATAATGTATGTCATTGTACACTGTCTTTATAAATATAATCTTACTTGCAAATGGGGGGAGAGGGGGCTGGGGCTGGCGGTGGCAGAATGTGCCATAACAAACACTTGCCCCAGGCTAGTATTACACCCATACGGAGCCGATACACAAACGCCAGTAGTTTTGACAATCAGCCGGATCTAGCTTCAATGAATGTGATTACGATTATGCACATAGCCTATAATACCGAAAGACTGACATGGAACCGCGGACGTGTGTTTATATATTATTGTATAAGATAGTTACGTGTATAGGATAGTGACGTCTTGGACCAAGACTAGTGTTTAGAATGATTTTAGTACTTACTCTTCCTCATGGTCGGATGCATCATCTAAGTCTGGGCTCCTTTTGAACAAAACATAATGCCTTATCAAAATAATACAAATTATATGATAACTATATGTGTAGTTATTGTAATAATCTTCAATATCGAATTAAACAATGAATGTTTTTTAGATAGTAGAGAAAAAAATACACAAATTGAAAGAATTGCTATTTGCATTAAGGACCGTAAAGCGAGCGATTATAAATACGGAAGCTGTTCAGCAAAAAGATCATTGCTAATCCTTAGGTGCACGTTGCATGAGTAAAACGTGTGCATTTGTTGTGCATCACTTTTCCACTCTGCAACTCGCCTCTTTTGTTTTAGGGACGGCTGTGATGATAGTAGCCTATACCTTGGTTGCCTCAAACATGTCAAAAGGAACGACATCGTCTTAAAAACAACACAAACCTTTCGCGTTCACGCGCGTATTTTCCTCATGCATCTCATCATACGGGGGAAACTCCATAGGGCCTAGACGGTAGTTAAAATCAAGAAATTTGTCATGATCACATACCCTTCTGCACTCTGATCCACGTCCTCAAGATTCTCCACGTCCCCCACCGCGTCCCCCACCGCGTCTCCCACGTCCCCCACCACGTCCTCCACGACCCCCATCACGTCCTCCAGGTTCTCCACGACCCCCACGTCCCCCACGCCCTGTACTTCCTCCACGTCCCCCGTTTCCATGTGGACCATCTCATCATCAACATTAACACTGAAACAAAATTAATTGTGTTTTCGATATAACTTTATAATAATATTGTTTCCCTGGGTTAGTGAACACCCACCCTCAGTACGATCCCCAATGTGATTTACTTTATTTTAAATGGTAAATTTCAATCAAACATTTAACACCAGAGCATACTATTACCAGGCTATTATTATTAACAGCCTTTGTGTCATAGCATTAGCAATATTTTCTTTTCGAAATGTAGTCCTTTAGGACCACAAAATTCGAAGGAAAACATGGGCAGTGCAGTTTACAAAATATGACAAGTAAACATTGTGCGAATAACAGGTTTGACTGAGTGGATACAACAATCTGCTGGAATTGCTTTATACAAAGCCTGCCTGTAATAACACGCGTAAATGTGTCCATTAATCACTTTCAGTTTCTTGTTCGCAAATTGTTTTTCTTTCGTTTGTTCGCTTGTTTTATTTAAATGCATTACCTTCTATTTCTGTTGTTGTTTTAATTACAAACCAAACCATATTAATATGAACACTTACTCATAAGTTCCCTGATCATCCTCATCATTGAATGAAGAGTCCCAGTCCGTCTCTTCGTCATTCGTGTCTCTATATCAAAGAGAACATTAAATAAACGGGGTTAATGATCACTAACGAACCACTTTAAATGACATACAGAACTGATATTGTAACTAAATTTAAGTTTCCTGTATGGTGTTGATTTGTTGTATCAATGTCACTAACTACAATCAATCCTCCCATTAATGTCAAAGTACATTTTTTTTTTCACAGGACGGCTGTTTCTTTTCCCCTTAGAGAACCATCGAGAGGTACATTTACCGGAACGGTTTTACACACTCATAATTTAAATGTGTGACATTCCAGCACAACTATAACAATTGTAAATGCCAAATTAAGTCTCTATTTCGATGAAAATGTGCATTGTGCAATACTCCCTGAAAATTGGTAATGATATAAAAATAAAAATGAATATAACTTTCCTGATAAAAAAGTCAAATTATTTTTGCCTTAACAGGCCCATAAAACAATAAGCAATGCACGATACAGCTATAGATTGCAGTTAAAGTGTTACCAGTCAATTGGGAATGCATTGATTGGTAGATAACTTGCGCAAGTTTATTAATCTAGCCTTGCCATCGTTGTTCTTAACAAACTTAACTTACCGTGTGTCCTTGTCTTGATAGCAGACGTTTTTCTGCTTCCTGCGACTTTAATCAAGATATCAAAGAAAACTTAAATCTATCACAAGTTACTTGAAAATAAACGTATTATAGGGCAGATGTAGTGTCAACACATTCAAGTACATTAACATATTTTTTAAAGAATCAAACTTTTAGAAAGTGCGATACTTTTTTGTTATTCACGTTTTTGTTATTATCAATACATTTAACATAATGTATTAATGATCAATCGTATTCGTCATCACACCGTCACTGACAATGTCAAGACTCGTTCAGTATGACGAAATCAGAAAATACAACAGTAGGCCTACAACTGCTTTTAGGACTTTTTACAACTCCATTTCGCTTTAACAACTGTCATACATTACATACAATTCTTCTTTTTAGTTTTGACACTTTAAATTTTTGACTAAAAGTTGTTTTACTTTAGTTGTTGACATAAGAAACCGGTGTATAATACATAGGGCCTTAGCGTCGAAAGAGACAAACATTTGTTTCAGGTCCTGAAATATAAACAAAATCACTAAACCTTCCTTTTGTTGATGGAAGCATTTCAAAGGTAAATTTGAACGGCATTTCTAAATAAAGGGCCGGAAAAAGATCTGGATAGGTTGTTATGCAAGAAAATTAATAAATAAACAATATACAGGAACAGATAATGGCATATTCAAAGATTTTGGGCTTTGAAGGAAATTTATGCTCCATCATGCAACAAAACATGTGTATAGAGCACTTGCAATTAGTGTCGGTGTGTGGTTAGGTAACTATTATTATTTTTACCTGACTCTGTTCTGGTAAGTCCGCTTATTATTGATGGCTTCGCCAATGCTGTGCCGCACTTTTTGGCGATTATCGGCATTGTCGTCGAGCCCCATGATTAGGATTACTTCCAAAACAGCACTGATCACAGCGGGATGCCTCCTCCCTCCAACATTGTACTGGACAATGGCATCCCTTATAGTCCGCTGTGGTCCGATGAAATAAGATGTTGACTCAAGAAAAGGCAAATTCGATAGAAGGAAAGGCTGTGCAACGATCGATTCTTAATTGCATTACTAATTTTATACAGATGATTATTATTAACAATGAAGGTTTTATCGTTAATACTATAATGAAAACAACATTAATTTAAACGACTGTACTATGTGGAAATACATTTATTGATTTCTTCAAAGAATATGCCTTCTTGTGGCGGCATAAAGATTTTTTTAAATTTTATTTGTCACCAAGGTTGTATATTTTGTTTAAATCGAGTATGGTTTTTAAATAAATAAAGGAAACTTATAATACTGAAAGGTGGGTCAGAAATCAGGATCCGCTGCTTAGGATTAATGGAGTGGTGGAATTTGTTGTCTCTGAATGAAACCTGTTTTAAATTAAACTTATAGGCACTAAAATAGGCACTAAAATGTTACCCTTAACACATGCAAACTCAGTGAGGAACTTACTTGGTATAGTCGTCTTTGTGGTGTCGATTTGCTATTCCTCCTTTTCATTTTCGGAGACGGTATGTGCCTTCTCACAGTTGCATCATTATCCGGCAATAACTGAGGACTATAACAAGGCAATGCCCGCCCTTCAGTATTGTTTACAGCTCGAAAGGAATCACAGATAGCCCGATTTATGATATCTCGCAGAACAGGTCCATCCATGATGCTTCTTGAATGATGATCGTCGGATTAAACCAGGCTCGCTATTTATATTTTCCCGCGAACAGTGCTGATTTCCCTGTCATGTTTCCCGCGAACAGCACTGATTTATTGTTTATGTTTCCCGCGAAAAGCACAGATTGGTTGATCTGTTTACCACCCGAAGGTTTTGATGACATAATACGTAAATTCCCATTAGGACATTCTACTGTCTCTACTAAGAAAACACTGAGTTGACTCATTTCTAGATTTCTAGATTTTGTGACCTATAAAATAACAACAATGGCAGACTTTAAATGCATTGATGGGGGAATTTGCAAAGATTACAAGATTTAGGCCTCGTCGCCGTTCATTTGTATAATTCATTCCTCATCTCATTTTTATATATGCAGTATCTCCTTCTAGGCCAATCAACCTGTATATGTGCAGGGTTTGTATCTCTGGTAATCCATAGCTGCAGAGAGCAGAGGTTTAGGCCTAGTCGTTGGCAAAATAAAGAATTTTTCATGTTAAGGTACTTCGTTCATTCATTTATTTGCCACAGTGTCAACAAATAAAAATACATTATCACTCAAGAGTGATCAGTTTAAAGAATACAACTTTACAGTATTATTAAGAACTAGATGAATATAAACATGACACTGCAGAGGGATCCATTTTAGAAGCAGAGCTTGTAGGCAATGGTCCCTAATGCATTTGCATTGAGACGGAGAATAATATTATAATAAAACAATTTAGGCCTATGTGAACCAAAAGGTCCGAGGTCGAGTCGATAACGTCTCAATGCACAAGCACGTACTCAAGAAACAATTACAGACGAAGGAAAAAAAACAGTGGACTAAAACTAACCAAACGACTTGCAGGTCTACCAGTAAATTGCTGACCGAAACTGAGTGATCACACCCTACTTGTTACCCATACTTTTGTTTGACAAAAAATGTTCCTTTATGCAATGGCTTAAATGTTCTCAAGAAAAATACCCACATTCTCTTGGTTTCTATCATTAATAGGTATAGTCTGTGCGAGTCTTTTTGCTCCTTAGTCTGTCCTTTGTTTATTTCACTCCTTTACTGCCTTTTAAGTGGTACATTTTTGAGACCATATTTATTTGAGTTTATTCTAAGATTTTATTTTATTTGATTGCCATTTGAAGAAAGAAATATAAAATACACCATTTTTACTTTTTGGAAAACGTACATCAATTCCCGCCAATTTATTTACACGTCAGTACTTTACTGCAACGTTTTACTGGGATTTTGGATGTTATATATGTTAGTTAATTATTGCAGTTTTATGGTCAGAGAAGGAATTACAAGGCCATACAGCATGGCTTACAACATGGCTTTTCTTAAGAGCAGTCAAAGGTCAACAAGACCCGGGGTCCGGTCGATATTGCGCCAGAGCCCCTCGTGAAAATGTCTTCACTTGTATGAATTTACTCACTTTGTCTTAGACTAAAAAATGAAAACTGAAATCCACTACTTCCCTGGTTTTACAATTGTAAAACCAGGGAAGTAGTGGATTTCAGTTTTTAGCATTTGCTTCAAATCTCAAAGTAACGCTAAAAACACCTCTTTTTCTGAAATTGTGTAGCTATTTCTCGGAATGATAAGCCGAATCTCCCACGTTTTGAGCTTGCTCGGGTAGATCAATCATTCCAAAGCAAAGGACCTTTCAAGGTCTGATCCATATCACATTACTCATCATGGTATGTCGACGTACTGCCTGTACAGTAATAGGGCACTCATTTCTCTTGGAGCTATATAAAAACATTGAGCATGCTGCTGCATGCAGGGACCGTCTTAAATTATTTATAGTCGAAAGAAAATGCCCATCTGTTGGCTTCAATTGTGGTTTTAACACGTGTGGTTTTAACACGGAAGTTACAATAAGAAACCAAACAAAATTTAAATTGTTTATAAGTAGTATTTTTACATCCCGATTATACTCTCTTGGGCATACTTGAGAGTGATTTTTTACAATATAATATTCATCAAATATTTCAGATGTGCCGTCAAACAACTCAATATTTGGCGAAGCTAAATATTTGGTCTGCAAACAATACTGACTGGCGTTGTTTTCGAATTCACTTATTATGCCTGTCTTAGATTAGGCATGGAGGTATATGTATGCCTCATGTAACCCGGTCCTTAACATTACCAGTGTGTTGAGTTCTGTTTGACCAATAATATGCGATCTAGTATCCATAATTAAAATAAACCGGACTAATTTGTTTTGTGTGACTTGCACTTAGCAGCCCTTTTTCACTTTAACCGTCAACACAGAGTACCAGGATGAACAGCAATAATCAAAATGACATTGAAAACAATTGAATGAGAACAGAATTACGGAGTGTTTTGCGAGATCTCTCAGTCATTCAAACAGGTCTTTACAGAAAATGTAATCTATAGCACCGGCCTTTCTAATCACAGAATTTACAATGTTCTCACCAGTTATAGACTCTGATCAAGTGTAATGCCCAATGTTTAACAGAGTTTGAAGGCGTAACAATCTTCCCAGAACAACAAACTTCAAATTTATCAACATAGCTAAGGCTAATTTCTTTTTGGATCCAAAAAGAATAAACACAGTTTTGCCGAGGTGCAAAGACGGTTTGTTATAAATTAGCCACTGCCTGCATGATTCTACGCCCCACTCAAACTGTCGGCAATAAAATAAAGTGTGTCAGTGTATTTGACCATATCGCCCGGCATTTGAAAGCTCTATTCTTACTCTCGAGAATGGTGTGTAAAACTTAATTTAACACGGTCGGGAACATAGGGTCTTTTTTAATTTTAAAACGAGAGAAACATGCTAAAACGAGCATTTCCTATGGAGGTCAACATGAATTTGACCACATTTTCAGTGGGTTCACTCAGCAAACTGAATGGCAAAATAGTTGCCGACACGGTACAGACCCATATCGCACGGCAAATAAACTATGGGAAATTGTCCCTCAATCTATATAAAACAATTTTTGATTGGCCTAGAGGAAAGGGGGTTTTTTGGGGTCCAATTACAAAGAGTTTTTCTACTTTGTTTGGTGACCCCGGTAATGTTGCAAAGTCCACTACAGTCTGGTTCTGCAGTTCTCGCGCGGTACGCTTATGAATAGGCTTATTGAAGCAGGAACCAGATCTACCACGTTGTTTCCTGTCAGAGTCTTAAGACGCGAGCTTGGATCCTGGATTGTTTCTTCGATTTTTCACCGATTTATACGCCGACTTGTTTATTATCTAAATACAGTTTTTTTGAGTGGAATATATATATTTCTTTCTGATACAATTACTTTGGCTTAAAACTTCTCATTTGAGAAGAAATTGGCTAAAGTTCTGTCAAAGTTGGAGGCTGTTCTGTGATCGGATCACAACGAACTTTCAATAGGGGTGATTTCTACATGAATCCTGATATAGTAATGACATTTCCTAAAATAACATATTTTAAAAAGTCTGAAATTGTGTGTAGGGGAAAAGCGAATCAAACGTGTAACCTTGTGCAAGCAGACTAAAAGACGAGACTAATGTGGCCACAAACAACATTTTGATAGTTTTGTATATATAAGCATAGAGCATCATATAGAGTGTTTTTTTTGGGAGGACAAGCACCAAAAATAGTATTACCGGAACGCACTCACAATGTTCAAAAAAGCTTTAGTTATAGTATTTATAAAGTTCTTGGAAATTAAAGCTTTAAAGAACGTATGAGGCGATATGTGGATAGTTCTTAATAGGGAAAAAAAAAGGGGGGGGGGAAAAAGGGGTTAAGGGAAAAAAAAAAAAGGGGGGGGAAATGGGGTTAAGTGAAAAAGGCAAAATTAGATGGGGAACATGTGTTGGTGGGGGGTGGGGTTTGGAGAGGATGGTCTCTGGTAGTAAAACATTCCTGACTGTCTAACCATGGAGGTAATAAACACTCTTGGCAGACCTCCCGCCTCCCTGCACCAAGGCATGGTGCCCCCCAAGAAACCGCACGCCTCATTATATATGCAGCAACTTAGGGGATTAAATGTTTAAACAATGGCCAGTACTACACTGCACCATGGGCATCCACACAAGACTCCTATCTGCATGGTCTAATTACTGTGTTTTTGGGTGGGAGACAAGTGTCTCTGTATTTAAATACACAGGCAATGGTTACAACAGAGCTAATGTTGATGTTTTTTGTGTGTAGGGGAAAAGCGAATCAAACGTGTAACCTTGTGCAAGCAGACTAAAAGACGAGACTAATGTGGCCACAAACAACATTTTGATAGTTTTGTATATATAAGCATCATATAGAGTGTTTTTTTTGGGAGGACAAGCACCAAAAATAGACCTATAGTACACTTAATTAGGCCTTGTATTTGTTTATACATTCCATTCACATACATTATGAAAAGGGTATAAGTGACATTATTCCTCCGTGGACATAACAAGAGCGCTGAAAAGTGGCTTGTTAAAAATGAATAAGTAAACCATAAAATGTTTATTACTATTAGCCACAAATTTGCCACCCCATAGAAAAAATTATGCACTTCCTTGTTTCCCCGTGCAATTCTACTTTCATTTGCGGCGCTGGCTTTAAATGGCATACCTACCAAATATGATTCCTTTGTATGGAAAACATTTTGAAGTCTTATGCTATATTACCGAGGACAAAACAGAGAGAGAAAATAAGGTATACAAACAGGCCTAGGCTAAAGAGTGGGTGCTACACACAAGGAATTGTGTGTATGTACGGAGTACGATATGGGAGACACATGGCCAAAATGGTCAAAGGAAATAACAATAATAATGTCCTCCATACGGAGGTAAAACATAGAATAACTGTTCATGTCTGAGTAACAGTGCTCAACAACCTACCTGAACATTGTTGCTCGTTGGTCCAGTGGAGGATTCCCCCAACCCTTCCAGTACAGAAAAGCACACACAAATATATCCAAACACAGAATCATCATGAACGAACATTCAACGTGCCAGTTCCTGTACTGACCGGATGATGCTCGCCAGTAGACCCATACTGTGACCGGGTGTTACGTGGTCATCGTGTACCGACAAACTCTCAAGCCTACGGTCATTTTTTTTACTCGCTACACATGAGACACTCGTAGTCGTAGACTACTGTCCACGTATTTTATTCCGCTCAAAGTGAACTGCTTGTTTAATTTCTCCGAAAGTGTCTCCGGATTATAAAAACAGATAAAAAAAGATGAGGTCACAAAGAAACTAAATAGTTTTTGGACAACCATTAACATAGGCCTCAATGTAACATAATGTCCTTTTCCAAAAATAAAATGTTACACAACTTAAAAGAACCAATTATTTTTAATCATGCTTATCCAATGGCAAATTTATCAGATCCGCTGTTTCCCCTCCAACATTTTTTTTTTTTTTTAAACTTACTGAATTTACCCTAAATGTCTAGGCCTAATTTGGTAATAAAAAAATAATAATAATAATAATAATAAACATAAAGCCTACAGGTTTGTTGTTGCCATGGCAAATGTTTTAATTTACAATGGTAATCGTGTTTTGAATGCTAATGCATTTTTGTCGAATATTTCAATTTTCTCGTCGCCCGACCCTAGGAGTTACCGGTATCAAAGGAAATTGTGATCTTTATTATTTGCATGTTGTGATAAAATGAACTAATAACAATAACATTCCTTGCCTGGAAGCTTGATGGATATTGAAACTCGGGGAGACTACAATCTCAAATGTATTTCTACGTTTCTAAAAAGAGGTTCGCAAACATTTTCCTTTGAATTTTACTTTCTATTTTAGTGAACTAAGTTTTGTAACCGAACGCCAATAAGGACAAACAAATATACATTATCAAAACATCATGTGAGAAAGTTACTAAAATCCACTTCATTTTGGAATTTATTTTGAAGATAAATTGTGTTTCGACATTTTAATCTTTGTTTTTATGCCACTCATCTCGGCCGTAATTATAGTCGACGTTGTAGAAATCACGCGCGGACATTTTGTTTAATGAAAGAAAGGGATCAAAATAAAAAAATCTAAGAAATACAAAAAGGCTTAAACAGTATTGTGTGTAGTTTACCAACATTAATATTGATATCTAACTGAATGTACGGGATAAAGAGACCGGAAAATAAGGAGCGCGATGGCCACAAAGCTGGATAAATAATTTACAATTAAAAACACTAGCTGAGACCTGCAAGAATTTCGCCTAAATAATTAAGAGCAATGATGTTGGAATGTATAATTCCAAGATTATAAACCCATTTCTAATTTAAAAAGCGTTACCTATCGCAAAATAAACACAAAATAACATTATTCTAAAACTGAGTACAACAATGTCAAATATTTCAGTAAGTACACCCAATGTTCGTACTGCGCTTTCTTTGGTGGGAAACAGGGAAAGTTATGAAAAACAGAAATTGACAGAACAAGTTTGTTTTCTGCCTAATACCGTTGTTAGGTATTTCTTAAAATATAAAAAGCTCGAATTTAGGTGTTAAACTGTTTTAAAGTATTTTAAATTTATTTTATTACATTAAAAAGAAGTGAGCACAAGTTTATTATGCAAATTTACACAAAAAGAGGGCGCTGTTAACTAAACTGGCACCAGTCTGCAAGAAGTTTTGTACTTGAATTATACGCTTAGAAACCTCACTTGGCGTTTCTTATTTAACCCCTGAAACCCAAATTATTCTTTCAAAATTAAAATATCCACAATAAATTGTTTTCGAATGTAATTTTCGTAAATTATAGTAAAATCAAGAGGGATTATGCGAGTTGTAAACATACATCAGTAGTTGAAGGACTTATCAAGTTTATGGCCGTTTGCAAGGTTTCCCATCACGGTTTGTAAACTGTCGATATGGAATTTTAGTTTACTTTTTCCCAGTTATACCCCAAAATCCGGCTTCACCAGTGGCAGTGCAACATGTTTTGGGGATGTTTTTCGAGTGTGGTTTAAATCGCCGACAAGTTAATCAGTTTGCCCTCTCCCGTTACCAATTATAACACCAATAATCTATGACATTATATGAAACACAAGTGTGGAGAAAAATACGAACAGACAGTTTACACAAACGCCTAAATATTAAATACTTTTAGGAGAATGTGGCAACCCGAGAAACAATTCTAAAGGCATTTTACATTCCCCTTCATAGCGTATTCCATCGTTCTAGGCAACTTTTTCGACTTTAGTCTTTAGCTGTACACTTCGACGAAAAGAAACGCTTATGAAAAACGGTCAGAAATTTTCCCAATCAATTGTCAACAGTAGAAAAAACCAAAGTGATTAGTAAACTTAATATAGCTGAAACATGAAAAGAGGAATGAAATTCATGGCCCTACAATATAGGTCACGGCTGCACTGAACTGACAGTTAACATGCCAATTTTGTATAAGCTGCTATCCACCGTAATCATGGTAGGCCTAATTTCAACCAATGTTTAGCTAAACCAATTTTGTATTTATAGTAAATCATATCACGAATTGTGGACGTGCAATCCGTCAATAGGCCTACCAGCTTTACAAAGGTAAAGTTCCTTATTGTAGCTGGACTTATAAAACAAATCCTGATCTTTCTTAGAATTCTAACTAAATAATAGGCCTAATCACATTAGTAATCACCACACAGTTTCATTTCAATCTGACCAAAACGTTTTTGTTTATACTGACAAGCTTGCTTGACAATCCATTAATTATAAGCACCATTACCACCACTCTCCGCAGAAAACCTGTGCGGGTAAAAAGCTCGGGCAACTAGTGTGGCTTGACTGACTCGGTGGCTTCTGGCGTGGGCGGCTTGCCGCCTGAGCTGGTCTCAGCATGGACGCCTCAGTGGACCCACTGGTTCTTAGGAGAAGGGCCTTTGATTCACCCACAACAAAACAATATACTTTACACAAAGGGACTATGATAAACACTTTCAAGTTATTGGATAATCATGTCAAAAAATCCTCATTCATTTTCCTCATGGAGGAGTTATTGAGGAAAAGTACAAGTAGCATAGAAATTGCAATATTGTGCATGTAAATATAGACAAAAGGCCTAGTAAATTTGTAACGCAAATTCTCTTTAAAAATCGTCTCCCTGCACTCCACCCGGCACAAACAAAGCCGTCACACGAACAGTCTGGTGTGTATTAGTTATCAAACGTGCCGGCTTGAAGAGTTCACAGAATACGAAAAGTAGTGGATGTAGTGGATGTTCAATTATTTAACAATAGAGCGCTCATTTAATCTTGAGAAGAAATTGGAGAATTTTTGGAGAGTGTCGTAATCAATAATGGGCATTCCCTTTGCTTGCGTTTAATCTTCCGTCATATTACTTGAATGTATATGGTTTGGGTAGGTGGCAGGATGGTGGATTGGGAGGGACAGGTTTGGTCAGAGCATGAGGAAGGAACATATTTCTTCATCCATGGGAAACTAGCAATGGTCAGTGTGTGTATGCAGGTTATTGTTGCCTCGTTCATGACAGACGTTAACAGCGCGTATAGGACGAAAACAATATAAAACACGTCGTTTGGACAGGTTATTTGATGAAGTGTATTTTTTAATCAAGTTGTCTACGTATTATTTTAGGCATATACTGTAAAATATGAACATTTTAAAAACTTGTTACCACTTCAACAAATGTGATTGTGATGCGACCCATGCCCATCAACAAGAAAATTCCCTTTCTCGTAACATCGGTGCATTATCATCCTATGTGCAGTTCGTAACCGGTGGTCCATATTTCCCCTATATTATTTGTCACATGTGTTTGATGTTTTGACCATCACACAATTGGTTTTATTGTGAAGCGAACTGACGCCAACTATGCACAGACACACAATTGGTTGGATGGCAAGCACATGGTTTTAATTAGCACCCAACCCAACCCCCCAAATCGAATAACTTTGCTTGTGGTTTATAAGCTGTGATCATTCATGGAATAATTATTGGAAACGCGTACGCTTTCTTCCATGCTCAAAGCAAACCTATAAATAGGCCAAATAGATTCACTTTTGGCAAATAATTTCAAACCCAACGATGTCCTCAAAGGTGATTTGTCAGTGCGCAAAATGTATAATATACGGGGGCAAGTTAATCAGTTCCCAAACTGCCGATATGCACTTGCTAAAAGAAGAAATCCGAAAAACCAACACCGGAAAAATCAAACCAAAAGAAGGCAGTGAAGGGCTGGTAAACGAGGTGTCGACAGCCTCTGCCTCAGTTGAAGTAGAGACACGGAAGGACAACCCGTTCGGAAACTTCACACACACAGCAGCAATGCCTGGACAACCTGAAGATGCTAGGACAAAACCACTGTACAAAGGTAGTGAAGTCAACCTACTGCAAGCAGTGGCAATGTTGCTGTCGATACAAGGACTGTTTCCTGGGGTAAGTTATTTATTTATTTTTTATTTATTTTAAATCTTCGGACATAAATCTTTGTTGGCAGGGGCCGTCCAGGGTAAGGCAAAAGTAAACAAAAAAACTGTCATCAAAGCGATGTGCCCTCCCATCCCAGACCCCGCCAACAAATAGCATACATGTATATAACAATATAGAAAATAAAAGTTATCGTTGCGCTTTGTTAGCTCCTTTTTGCTATTATAAAAAAAAAAATCTGTCCATCTCATAGGCCTAAATCACCCTTTTTTGTTAACATTGTTCAAACTTTATATACATTAAATAAATAAATAAAACAAGTTAAACTGAAAACCCTGTGCTAAACCACAGACAGGTCCCAAAAGGAGGCACTTTATGATTGATTGATAGAAATAACACATTTGTCAAGACTAATTACTCCGAGAACTATGAGGTTCGTTCCGCCATCGTCTCCACGACAGCGGAACGAACCTCATATAGTTCTAGGACTGGAGTATCAAGACGTATGATATATCTCGTATTTGTATTCTGTTTGATTGGGTCTCCCCTGTCAGCAAGTATCGGCGCGTGAGATTTTGTTGTGATACAAAGATGTTTACAAAACGCTGAGTAAAATATCAAACGATAGTAGTTTTTATAGCACCACTGACCAATCAGAATTTAGTATTAAAGTTAACTTTAACTCTTTCATCAAAATGATCGAAATATAATTTTCTGTCACATTGATATTATCTGGGAAGCATTTTCAATCATGAAAAGCAACTAACATATTGTTATTTACAAAACTTCATTGTATAGGTAAGCCAAAGAGCCACTTCTGAGATGCTGCGTATACTGCATCATTATATTTTGCCGAAGGGGAACATTTTGCCAGATTCTTTCGCTGCTGCAAAGAGGGTGGTTGCCGACCTACTTATCTCCGTCAAAGAGTTTGATGTCTGCCCAAAAGATCATGTAGTCTTTGATGGTGAACTCCGGGACAGCCTATGTCCCCAGTGTAAGGAGAAAAGGTAGGTTTTTGTCTTTGAAAACAACATGTGTCAATTTTTATCATTTATTGACTTTTGTCAAGCCACTGCATTATGAAAGCCACTACTTTACTTACACTGCTAGTATTTAACAAATGAAAACCTTCAAAAGTCAAATGATCAAAAGTCCTAAAATGGAGTGCGATAAGTGAATTAACCGTTATCATGATGAAGACATATACAGTGAAGACATCACCACCAAAAGTACTATTACACACACCAATAAGGCATTAATTGGTTGGCCCTTTACGAAACCACGGCTTCGGCTTGGGATTCTGCTCAGGCTAGCTTTGCCCCGCGTGCTTTGCGTGGTTTCGTATAGGGCCATATCAAAACATTTCTAGCAAAGCGGATCAAACCACTGTTGAGAATGGGGGGGGGGGGGTCTTGGTACACTCCAGTACATGTGCATCCTTTTGAATAAAAAGATTGTCCATTCAAAATAATAATACAACAACCCGGTCAAGAATAATGCAAATCTTTCAGTACTACATAAAACACATGTTTTCCCTGTTAATCACAAACTGTACATGCTGGCCATAATTTCGCACATCGGGTTTAATCACCCCCGTAGGAAAATGGTCTGACCCACATTAATTTGGAACCGCAGAGGAATGCAGTCTAAAAACAAATTCACCAAGGTTGCTAGGCTCAGCGATGCAGTGCTAGATCTTTATATTATGCTTATATTATTTTAAGGTATTTTAGAGTAAGGACCATAATAGGCCTAACTTTTAGGCTGGTCCAAGGAAATGAAATCTTTTTTTGGGGTCTGTCGTCAGTGCACAGCTTGAGCAGATTTGTGTGCCATAAAATAGCTCTTTGAAACAGACCCTATATGTTTAATTTGACAGTCCAAAAAGTTTATCCAATCAAATCCATTGATTGTTGCATCATTGAAAAAAAGCAAGAGCCTAGCTCCGAGATCCTGAGTGAAGCTGTCTACTATAGGCGGAGGTTCGTGAGTTACATTGCGAAAATATTATGACCGAAAACTTGCTGTCACACAAAAACGTTGTGTAGAATGAGATTTTGGCAGTTCCAATATTTTGCCCCCCATTAAATAAAAAATGCAATTATTTAGGTAAGGAATTGAACTCAACTTTCACGAGTGAAATTTGTTGCGCATGGCCGAAATGGGCATTTACAATAATATACAAATGAAATATTAATTGTCACATTCTTTTCTAATTAATCATTAAGGTACAAGGAGGGCACGAAGAAGCCACAGAAGCGATTTCGTTACATCCCACTCATCCCCCGTCTGCAGAGATGGTTTAGTATGCCTACCATAGCATCATCTTTGAAAGCGCACACGGACATGCCTGCATCGAATCCGGTCAGTGATATTCATATGTCTCCGGCTTGGAAGAATCTATTTGAGACAGGTTAGTCTAGTTGACATTGGTGATAACGTTTCTATTGTTCATTTATAGCTTCCATTTGTTGTCCTGATATAAACTCAACAATTTTTTTCGTCAAAATGTATTGTGAACAAAAGGTTGTATGCTTAGTACTTTATTTCCATTGAACAATGTATTTTGTAACATTTTTATAAAAGTTTAAATCTGAGGGTGATGCAATTTTCAGGTACATTTTATGTGCTTTAAATATGTAGGAAGATGAACCGTTCACACAGTTTGTTTTTAAACTACCACTAATTCAACACATCTGCAAATCTAAGCCTCACGATTTATATTAAATTATTATCTTATTTTACATAAAGATGGTCCATTCCAAGGTGACGGGCGCTGCCTGAGCTTCGCTGTAAGTGCGGATGGGTTCGATCCATTCAACCACCAAAAGGTGCAATATAGTATGTGCCCTGTCCTCCTCAAGTGTTTCAACTTCAACAGCAAAAGCAGGGACAAGATAGGGAGAATGCTCCTATCTTCGATCGTTCCTGGTAAGGTTTAATTTCTGTATGAATTCTCGTAACTCAGGGGGCTTTAAAGCCCCTGGACAACATAAGAAGAAAGAAGACATAAATCTCCCAACTTGGTATAAAATGATGATTGTATACATTTCTTGACGATATTTCTTGAGTGCAGTGTTATTGACAAGATTCAAAGCCATGACCGTGACTACAATACAAAATTGCTTAGCTTTTACAGCTCTCTGCATGGTTAAACAAATTGGGGAAAAAGTGTTAAGAATCAACAGAAACACCGGGTGTAGTGTTATGGATTTGAAGACGTAATTCAATTCGAAATACAAAACAAAAGGGACCCAATTTATTTTATTGCCTATAAATTTATCCCTTTCTTGGCAGCTATATAATGTATTTCTTGGAAGCAAATTGTAATCAAGAGGATTACATTTTTTACTGAAATCCAGAAACATCCTGACAAATCACAGACCTACATTATTGATGTTTTTCCCATGTGATAGGACCATCTGGACCGCTGGACATGAATCCTTATCTGTCCCCACTTGTTGATGAGTTGAAGCAGCTCGAGTCTGGAGTGGATTGTTTTGATGCCAGTACATCAGAAAACTTCAAGTTGAAGGCCCGGATAATCATGGGTATCTTCGATAATCCTGGAAGTTCGAAGGTTTTAAAGAGTGCTGGCCCAGGGTCCCTGATCAATGCTTGTCGACACTGTGATATCAAAGGTAGGCCTACAAAGAAGTCACCTCAGCACATGCTGACATGTTTAATATGTTATTTTAAATCACACCACACGCACTGGTCAGCGCATAATTATGTTATAGGCTAACTTATAAGAGTGATGAAAAAAGCTACGTTCCAGACAAAAAGATGAAAGTTGGAACCACCCCTGGAAAGTTGTTTCCAATCCCAAGGGCATGTAAACTCAACACCAACAAAATCAGGCAGTCCTGTTTTTCAAACAATACAAAGTAGACGTGTTTTTTAGATGACGTTTCCAAGCCTTCTCATTCTCAAATATCGACATTATCTGACATCGTAAGCTTTTGCTCGGCGAAGTAGTAACAGACATTATAAGCTACGGTATGCAATTGCAGTCGATTTCACCCAACCTTTCGATACGTGTGTAGTTTCCAAAGCTGGAAGTGTATTTTGAATTTTAAAAATTGGAAAACTTATTTATTTATGTTTAACATACTCAAACTAATGATCTGTTGCAGGTGTGTGGAACCCACACTATCATAAAGTAATTTACTTGGAGAATAGGCGGCATCTGTGCGACAGCTCTTCCCTCCGTGTGGACACAGTTGGATTTGGGAGTGAGGAGAAACGCACACGACATTCTCCCACTGCTAAAGAAGAGCAGGTCCGCAATGGGGGGTTAGTTGCGGACCTGAAAAAGAGAGCCTTAACAGAGTCGACCGAACGTGACAGAAAGAAGGCGAGAACGGCAGCAACGAAACTTGAGAAGCTGACCGGCAAGAAGGGCCTAGAAGACCTTGCACGTCTTAGTTATTATTCCGATGTGGACATTCCAGTAGAGCTGATGCACACAGTCCAGGTAAATGAAAACCCCGTAATTTTAACTGTCGACGATGTATTGTACAACATGTGTGTCGATTATTCAAGTTGTTTTGGATAGAGTGTGTAACGGAAGTCGTGTTAAATAAAATAAATAAAATACGCGTTACCAAAGAATCATATGAAGGTCAGTATTTTTAGTTAAACTGCCACAACAATTGTTAAAGAATTTTTTTTCGATGTCATGTTTGAACAAGCTGTTTTGAAATCATATCATAACAGTTTTCAAAGGACTAACATTTTTTTTCCTAGGCTATTCTGATCACGCAAAATCCAAAAATATAAATATAAAAACTATAACAATGCTTCATAAGGCGTCGCATTTAATTTACAGGTAATAATGAAGAAGTTTTTCGGGCTATTTACTGGCCGAGACTTCACAGCAAAATTGAGGACAGCTGAAGTTGCCATGGGTAGACATCAGCAGATCATCGACCAGGCACCATGGACACTGACAACACAGCAAAAAATCAGAGCAGATGAAAGGCTTCTTGAAATTACAGTCCCCAGTGATTTCGACTGGCATCCAAAGAAGCTGTTTACCCCCACTGCCCTGCCTTACATGAAATGCAGTGACTGGAAGAAGGTTCGTTTTTGTTGTTGAAGGTTTCCATGTACATGCTTTGTTTATTCTCATCTGGACAACTGCAATGGGATATTGGCAGGTGTCCCAAACTCTCACATCGCTCCTCTACAAAGAATAACAAATTCTGCTGCCAGATTGGTTACAATGCCGTTTTAAAGTGTGGATGCCCATCAAAAGACACACAAATGTAGTTGGGTATTTTTGCATTTCGTTCTTATACCTGACTTTCGACGTTTGATTTTAGCTGGCATCTCACGGTATTTTGAAATACGTCATGAGAGACATGCTTGGGGAGGTCCAGCGAGAGACATTTTTCCGTCTTTGTGATGTCATACGAGACATTACAGATTACACCGTCAACCTGGACGATCTCCCCACAGTCGATGCAGAAATCCATGAGGTGCTGAGCCTCATCGAAAGAGACTTCCCTCTTTCTATACAGGTAAGTCATCACCATATGTATACCATTACATTGAGACCAAGATCAAAATTTAATACAAAATTGTTTAAACATTGAAAAATATCGTTTAACTTTATATTTTTTTTTTAGTTATAAAACTCATTTATGTTTCAGAAACACGTTAAGGGTTGTAGTAAACTTCAACTCCATTTGATGTTCCATTTTGTGCACAAACGTCCAACATCTGAGAACTGAAATGTAATTTTTTAATTGTTGTTTATTTATATTTTTAATCATTTCGTTGTAAACTCGGTATTATTTTTTTAAATGAAAGATTCGGAAAAAGACTACATGTATTCCATCAGCTGTATAAAATTAAAGGGTTTGGTTATGATTGACCCCAACCCCTTCCTGGAAGTAGCCCATTTAGCGCACTCTGGTTTTTTTTTAGTGGACTGCCCTCCTATTTACCCATAGTGATGAGTTGGAATTAAATATAATAAATAAAGCACTTTAAATATGTTTGGGATTATTGCTTTGAGTAATTGATGCGATGGAATTTATATCTTGTTATGTTAAATTCAATTGAAATGTTATTGCTGTATTTACATTATTCTTCTAGACACTGTGCATGCACATTCTGCACCACACCGCGCCAACTCTCCAGAAGTATGGACCGGCCACATCCCAGTGGATGTATGGTTTTGAAAGATTCATGTCTTTCTTGAGTGGCAGAATACTTAACAGGAAGCAGCCGGAAGTCAATGCTGTTGAAGCATATAGGGTCAGTTTATTTAGACATTGAAAATACACAATGGTGTGGTTTTAAGAGAGCACATACTTGAATCACTGGAACCGATCCAGTCAATGACAATGGTGTTGATCATCATTTGAAGTAATAACACATCATTGGGGACTAGTACATTCACCAATCTAGTTTAAAAACACCGTCGAAAAACCTTTACAATTTCTGTTATGCAATCACAATTCTAAACATTAATACAAGGGGCCTTTAGTTGGCAAGCAGTTTGCAGCTTTTAACTGTTTATTATATTTGTGAAAATTGTCAAAGTTGGTTCACACTATTACGAGAAAGCACTGAATAACGGTTTACATTATTTTGGTTGTTGATTTTGTGTGTTCACATTGTGTTGTTTTATTGTCGTGTAACTGTTCAGTTGTTCCTCTAGTTTTTATTGGCAACGTTCATTTTGATAGGTGGTGTCTGTATCACACAAACATCTAGCAGATTCGTCGCCATGTACTTTATACAACATAATAAGTATGTTCTTCAAACACTGACATTTTGAGGTTAACAACAATCCCCAAACACCCCTGGAGTGAAGAACCATGCTACTCTTCAAGGATATATGTAGCACTAACATTGCATAATGAACTTTTTTTCTTCAAACAGATCTACGAATTCAGCCAATTTATGGCAATGTCTGGATATCTTCCCCAGGGTAGCATTTGCACGAGCAATTCCCTGACTGTGCTCGCTGCAAATGAACAAACAGCTGGATCAATTTCAGGTATGTCCGGATAATGTGTAACAATGTATTTACATGGACCATGTCGATCGCTACTGAAAAGTAGGGGGGACGGGCGAGTAAGTCTTGAAAAAATATATCATACATTATTTGCATCCGATAACATTACTATGCCATTAAATTTCTGTGTTACACTTGTTCCCTATTTTTTTGTTTGACCAAAATTCTAACAATAACATCCAAAATCTCAAAATAGCATGGCCCATTAACTGCCAAATTTTCGTTTTGAATTTCACAACCTGTGAAAGTAGTCTTCCTTGTCTTCGAAAAATCTTGTCACGGCCCAAACAGTGTTCCTATTTTCTTTGAATGGATTTTACTACATTTTGTGCCTTGTGCGATTGTAACAAAATGTAACACATTTTCACGTTTGCGCACGCTTTGTGGAGGGATCATGTACCGTACTTGCATACACAAACGACTAATAACTTGAATGCTAACAAGGTATGTAAGCGGGATTTTGGCGTTCATGTCTTTGACGAAACTTGTCGTCTGTAGAAACGGAAATAGGGCCAACATACCATTCTGCGCGTGGTTCATCAGGGAAAAATAAACGAAAATGAAGAAAAAAATTAACCGTTTGTTCGCTATTCTTTTCTTTTTTTTAAACAAAATTGTATAAAAAAATATATATATAAAAAAATAGTGTGTAAGTTTATACTCTGTTGCATATTTTTAATGAACAGTCAATCAAAAAGTGAGGGGGACATGTCCCCCCCCCCCCCCGTCGACGCCCTTGGTTTTAATTGAGTTGATGTGTTCTGTCAACTTCGAGTCGTTTTGAAGAAAAACAATGCTAACATGTTGGTTGAGGTTTCTGTTTTGGCAGCACAAAGGCAACATTTATATTCCGACAGATTATCAGTCCGAAATGAATCATTGGTCCGGAAATGCTATTTTATTTATTTTTTATTATTTGTTATTAGCCAAGTGTGTAAAAAAGCGGAAAACGGACCAAGTTATATAATCTTTTTGGTTAATAATCCAATAAATCGGGACCAAGATGTTGCACTGCAATAATGTGTACTGTAACTCACTGATTACGTTTCAATTATGTTGATAAATGCTACAGATGAGAAGAGCCACACAATCAAGGGGAAGCGGCCACCGACATCAATAGTTCTAGGCGAGGAACAATCGCAGTATTTGCAGTCTCGAGGAACATCATCGAAGACTGCAAGTAAATTTTTCCTGGCACAGAGGGAGCACCCAAGATGTCAGAAATATACCTGTCGTGAAATTGATACAAATAAGACGGTGGTTTCATCGTTTATTGCTGGTCGTTTCACGACAGGTGGTACTTTCTGCAACAAATTGGGTGAGGGGTATCTGTTCTTCGGGCAGGTACTCTATTTCCTTCAGTGCAGGGCAGACGATGGCAGTGAGAGCGAATATGCCATGGTGGAATGGCGACCTAAGCCAGTGAATGATGATGCCACAGGACTATGGAAAATCCCGTCCGGGCATCATGCCAACACATCATCACTGGTTTCGTTACAACTGCTTTCTCCACCATTGGTAACGGCCACAAACGCAGAGGGTGTTCTTTGGTTTTTAGATTTTAAGGAAAAGTATATCAACACAATTGCATAACTTTCTTCGGAACCGTTCCATTGTTTTAAACTATAATGTACAAAATTAAACTAAACTGTGAACATTTCATTTCGAAAGGGTCCCTTTTTTGAGATAGGCCTATCTCCGAAAATCCGGAGTGAATATAATAATGTCCACGCAGGAAGGATAGTGTAGGAATACATAGTGACTGAGAAACGGGACTGACAGTATAAGGCATCTTAAATTTAAACTGTGGGCATCAGTTAAACTTTTAACGCAACATAGGAATTGTACAAAATTTAGCTTCAGATGTCGCATGAACTACCTGAACTCAATAAAAAATTCATAATTCCATACATCAAACAGGAAAAAAATTATCCCCCAAAATGTTGAATTTTAACATTTTGTTACTGTGCTCTCAAATCCCAATATGATTGTGTAGCTTTTTGCTTGTCAAATTTTAACGCAACATAGGAATTGTACCAAATTTAGCTTCAGATGTCGCATGAACTACCTGAACTTAGTAAAAAATTCATAATTCCATACATCAAACAGGAAAAAAATTATCCCCCAAAATGTTGAATTTTAACATTTTGTTACTGAGTGTGCTCTCAAATCCCAATGTGTGTGGGTAGCTTTTAGCTTGTCAAATTTGAACGCAAAATAGGAATTGTACAAAATTTACTTTCAGATGTCGCGTCAACTACCTGAACTTAGTAAAAAATTCATAATTCCATACATCAAACAGGAAAAAAATTATCCCCCAAAATGTTGAATTTTAACATTTTGTTACTGAGTGTGCTCTCAAATCCCAATGTGTGTGGGTAGCTTTTAGCTTGTCAAATTTGAACGCAAAATAGGAATTGTACAAAATTTACTTTCAGATGTCGCGTCAACTACCTGAACTTAGTAAAAAATTCATAATTCCATACATCAAACAGGAAAAAAATTATCCCCCAAAATGTTGAATTTTAACATTTTGTTACTGAGTGTGCTCTCAAATCCCAATGTGTGTGGGTAGCTTTTAGCTTGTCAAATTTGAACGCAAAATAGGAATTGTACAAAATTTACTTTCAGATGTCGCGTCAACTACCTGAACTTAGTAAAAAATTCATAATTCCATACATCAAACAGGAAAAAAATTATCCCCCAAAATGTTGAATTTTAACATTTTGTTACTGAGTGTGCTCTCAAATCCCAATGTGTGTGGGTAGCTTTTTGCTTGTCAAATTTTAACGCAAAATAGGAATTGTACAAAATTTACTTTCAAGTGTAGCATCATTCAACTACCTGTACTTAGTGTGCAAAGGGTATTTCCATACTTAAAACAATATTTGTTTATTACCCCCCCCCCCCCCCCCCCCCCCGGTCAATTATTGACTTTAACAACTTGTTAATATGCGCTCAAAACTCAGTTGCAAATACATCTTAGCAATTGTACAACATTTTGTATGAGACTTCCATGAACTGTTAGTGGAATTCCCCAATAGTTAAACTTAAAACATTCCCATCAAAATGTTCTAGAATAATATCACTAATTTGCAAAATGTGTGTTTTTTTCCACTGTTTATTTTTAAGAAATACGTGCTTGTTTCACGCACTTTCCAACCTACTTTCCAGTTCAAGCAGAAAAGAGGTTGTAGCCTTGATTAAATTGGTTTGATTATTTTTAGTGTGCTAAAAAAACTTCGTAATTTTTGACGCGCTCCTATATGTGGGCTACAATGTACATGGAGAAACAAAATAATGCAATATGGTGTCTTCACACACAAAAGAAATGTATTGAAAGAAACATTAATGTACCCGTGTGATTGCAAACAGGAAGATTGTGGGTATAATTTGTAGGGGTTTGCAGAAGAGACACCATATGCAGGTAAACATATTTAAATGTAATGCTTTCTACATAAACTAGAATATAAAATAAACAAGATGAACGTTTTCCACCACCGTTGTGTTTCAGCTAGGATTTGGTGGCAGTGCAAATTGAAAAAAGGGAAGTGCAACTTTTTCACCGAAAATCCACAGAGAGAGCGCAAACTCGTCCAAATAACTTTGAAAATGTAACTTTGTTTATCAATTGTTATAAGGCCCAGCGGGAGGCTCCATTTACTGATTATAGATTATATAAGTTTAATTCCTTACCTATAGTCGTATATTTTTTCACTGGTGGGTGAAACATTGGACCTGTCAAAATCGCATTTAATAGTAAGAATCTGTTACAGTGTTAGTGTTACTATAGTGTTAGATTTTTTTGTGTGACGGCGATATTTTTTGTAATAATTGCTCTAGCATCGCTTGTTGTTAAGTGTAACTCAAGGACTACGCGGTCTATTAAAAAGTTCCACTCGGAATTGAAAAGCTTATTTCATGCTCTTTACAGTGATGTAACAATGAGTTTCATTTGGGTCTGTAGAGTCTGTTTTAGCAGAGCATAGAGGAGCAGAGAGCCACACAAACCATGGACGTAGAAATAACACAAACCCGCCAAATCCGTATGCCAAGGATGCCACTCAAATACTCTCTGATCCGAAGCTACGTTTTAATTTCTTTGAACCAGTCATGAACTAAAATGTGCTTATGATCTTTCAAAGAACACAATCACACCATAATCTAGCAGTTTAGTGGTACATGTATTGGATAGAAAAGGGCAGAAGAAATGTCTAACCTTGGTACATCTTTGAGATTTGCGGTTTCCAAGTGTGGGTCAAAGCATTTTTGTTTTCGGGGTGATAACAGCCAATCTGTGCAATGATGGCCCATCGCTTGTCACAAATGTACTATCACATGTATTAAGTTTAACTAGGCTGTGATTATTTAGTATTATTACAAACTTAAGCATTTTGTCCAAGTTACATATGTGTTTGTGTACTGTTTAATCACATCTTATTAAGAATCTCCCCGTCACCCCCATTCTTAACAATGGTTTGATCAAGAAAAGCTAGATTCTTATCTCACGACTTTACTGTGATCTTAGGTTGACATTTTTGATGAAATATTCGGACATTTCGAACCACATTTCGAGTTTTGTCCAACGTGCTTTCCCACCTTCGTTAAATTGTGGCAAGGAACATGGGAGAGGTTGGAGCATGTGGTTGGAGTCAACCTTGAAACCTTCGAGAAATAAAAAAACCCGTTTCGGTAAATTTCCCTGCTTTGTCTCGTCCGTTGAAACACAAGTTGCTCCATGCTCTATGGTTGAAACAGCTTGGAAGTTTAAATATCCCCACACGGCAAACAAGTGCTCATTCATATTCGATTCAATGGGGCATCCATGCGATAACGAAAGGGTGGTATGGTTCCAAGAGTTATTTGCCTTTCGGTGTTAAAAAGCACCCAGATCATCGGACCGAACAATTCATCACTTGCCATCAAAGGCTCATTCAGTTGCAACTCAACCAATCTAATAATTATGCCATCTCCCGTCAGCATTGTCCCTCAGCAATATACATTGGACAAACTGGACAGTCGCCACGACTTTGACATCAGAAACAATGACATACAGAAACCAGTAGCTGAGCACTTCAATTTGCCTGGTCATTCCCTGCATCACCACAAGGTGGCAATTGTTCAGCAGAGAGCATTCAGGGACAGATTTGAAAGGGAAGCTGCTGAACAAAAGATCATCAAGAACCTGAACTGTATTGATCAAGGACTTCTAATAGGGACCTTGGTTTCTTGTCCCACTATAACCAGGATTAGATGCTTTCAAGACTCTGTCACTGACTCCACCTTTTGTTATTTTGGATTCATTAACATGTTACTTTGTTAATTATATATACATGCTTTTGGCTTGTCCCCTTCGTTGCATCTGATGAAGTGTAGTTGTTGCTACGAAAGCTCATGCGTTTTTTTAATGTAATTAGTTAGTCTTTAAGTGCTACCACTACCCTCCTTTGGTAATTGGTAATTGGAGCATACTGATTGTGTTAATCTATATAGGTATTTACATGTATGTGTTTACGCTTATAAGTTATATGAACGAGCGAACGACACATGTTTTCTCTGTGAAATATCTTAGTTAAACTCAACTAAACACTTCCAATAAATATCGTCCTTCACACTGTGAATGGCCTGGATGTGATTTTACAACTATTATACCGTTTATGTAATTTAGTGATATAAAATCATAAACCATAAGTTTTAGATTGCTGTTTTAAAAAAAGAAATCGTCAAAATATCACGTAATTAGTGAAAAATGTTCAAAATAACAAAAAGCGGTCAAAGGTCAGGGTATACGCTATTCCAGCCGTTGCAACTGTCAAATTTATGCGACATTGTTGCGCAATGTTTAAGTAGCTGCCACCGGGGTCTTTTCGTGGCTTTTTTATGGAAGAAGACATCGTATGCAGCAACTTCCAAAACATCAACTGAAAATGCGTGCATGGTACGCAAAATGCGTACAGGTTGGCAGGTCTGCAATTGTCTTAAGGCCCAGCGGAAGCTTAATTTACTAGTTGTATACGCTCTTTTGCTGATGTATTTATTCGATGTCCTGAATTTGGGTTGCAATGTAGGCTCCTATAAACACTTTTTAAAGTTGTGGAGTTCATTCTAAAAATTAACTTGTTTGTCCTTTAGGATGAAACTTTGTTTAGACCACAAAAATTAATAACACAAGAATTACAATTTAAAAATTGTAAAGAAAGAATGTAATATATAGGCCAAAGAATCTGTAAAATTTCACAATTATTTGTTTAACCTCAGATTACCTTATAATGATTGGCTGTCATTGTGAATTTGTTGATTGAATAAAATTTATTATTGTCAAATTATTTTAATTGTTTTTCCACCTTCTTTTTCGCCTGATGATTCCCAAAACATATTGACTGATGTTAAATTGAGACTGTTTTGTATCATGGGACCTGAAAAATTTAAGCTTAATTTGTTATTATTTTTGTAATTAAGAGGGCTTTCCTCAACTGGTGTTTTTAATTTTTTTTACTGGATGGACTAAAATCAAACTTAATTCGCTCGCAATTTCTTTTCCATTTCAATAGATTTCTAATTTGAAGATCTATTACAAACAGAACCTTTTTTATAAGCAGTTAATGTTCATCCACTAGAGAAAGATTCAGCATTGATGGAAAATTAACGAAGTACCACGTCCGATGATAACGCACTTCGGTGGCATCGCGGAGGCAACGTTAATACAAGGTCCCTCAGCGAACGTTCTCGATGTTAGTAGCCTTAGTACAAGCATAGAGAAATGGTACAAGGGCGTGTGTATAGTACAAAAATCCACAGCCTCCACTACATACACTGTGAACGTGTACCGAGTTGAAGTCTAGCCAAGCTTTCTTCATGAATATGGATATATCTACAGCCAATCACAGCATGCTGATAGATGGACTTTGCACCATGTGGCTGCATGCACCATACAAACACGTGGTCGTATGTATCGGTCTTTACTGTGCCGCGAGCACGGTGCGTGTGACGCATGGTGATAGACAGTAGTGAGCAAGTGAGCATCAACAACGATCGCGGCCGTGATGGCAGAAAAAATGTCGCGCACTGAGCATTCTGGCGGCGTACTAAACGTTCCAGACGACTAAATATACAAAAAATAAGTTAGTGGCCTGACGTTTCGACCCTAGCAGAGTCTTTCTCGAAGGCTAAATATAATAAGATTATGTCATGTCATGGCTGCGCGCAGCAAGCGAAAGTAGTCAATTTTGTGTCGGCACTGAGTGTTCCTCTAGTCTCTAGCTGTCATGGCGTCGCTCATGAGCTGTGGTAGGCTACTACTACTACTAGTAGTGATGAACGCACAAGCATGTCAAGTCGTTTCGTAACTCTAGATGTGAAGACATCAATAATAATTCATTACCTTACCAGCGGCGGGGAGGTATGTGGAAGTCCTGACAGAGGGGGGAAAGAGGGCTGTAGGCCTACGGTACGTGCCCAATCTAAGAAATATTCTTACGACGCGGTATTGTCTGACAATTTAAGAGCACAAGAAAGAGACTGCGTCACCAACACGGCTGGAACGAACAGTACGGCCGCGCCTGCGTACGTCATCTGGAACGCTCAGAACGCCAGAACGTCGAGGACGTGACACCGGCACATCATGCAAGCAACACGCAAGAACTGATACTATCACGTGACCCACTGAACAATTTCGTTTATTCTATCAATGTGCAACGTATTCCAACGTAGGCTACATGTACATTGTACATGTACACACCGTTCACACAACCACTCAACCCATTCGGTGTGTGTTATGCTGACAAGCATTGCTGACCCGAAACAAGGTGAAACCACAAGACAGACTAATAAACCCATCTGTCAGGTTGACAAATTACCTTCATTAAACTAATCTATCCAGCTGTGTTCATTCTAAGGACACCTTGAATACTCCGTGAATTCTCCATGAATTCTCCGTGAGATCATGGAGAGATTATACTGCACTTAACGGCCACACAGTAGCCTTGGGCGGCCAATTAGCAGCACAGCTCCGTGAAAACAACGTGAAACACTTAGACTCTGGCTAGTTGGAAGGGAACTCCGTGAAAACAAGGTGAAAAGGGGAATTTGCAATTTCACGGAGAAAAGTGGGGTTCACTACATTTTCACGACGAAGATTTTCATAGTGTGACACATGATGACGTCATCAATCTAAAAATTCACACATATGTTGTCTGTATGAAGGTCATTATGTATACCAATTTTGAAACGATTATCATAAACTTCACCACAGACATCTAGTAAAAGTGTATTTTTAATTGTTTTTAACCTGCCGCTAGAGGGCGCTCTTGACTTTTATGACGTCACTTGTCTTATTTTTTTAAACCAGACTCTTGCTAGACTATAACACCGTTAAAAAAAACTTGTAAAAGTGTGCCACTTTTAAATTACAAGGCACTTCCGGTTTCTTCCTATTTCGACCGGAAGTAGAGGTCATGTGAGGTCACGCACACGACAAAAAATAAAGACCTATATGACCTAAGTATGATACCGCATAAAACAACCGCCGGTCTCCTAAGTGTGATTTGTTACAGAATTTCAAAGATTAATTTATTTTTTTCTAAAAACCTTGTAATTTGACACCTGATGACATCATCATGACGTAAATGAAACGGTTTCGTCTCCTACTGGTTATCTAACTATGGTAGAAATTTCAAGTTTATATGAGCTTGGGAAGTGTGCTTTTGTTAGCGGACAAGCGGCGAAGAGAAGAAGAAGAATCTGAAGAAGTAAAAAAAAAAAAAAACGAACAATAAGAAGAGGTGTTCGGAGCTACGCTCCGCTCCGAACACCTAACTAGACATAATTTTTTGTTGGAAACAAAAAAGAGGTGTTCGGTGTGACCTCGTGTTTCAAAGAAATGTTATAAACATGTCTGTGTATTAAATATTGTATACTTCTATAGAGTCTTTGGAATGGTGGTTCTAAAGATTTGACCAAACTTTTTGGATGTAACACATCCCAGCTTGAGTACATGCAAAGTTTCCATTTGATCACCAAAGTTGTTCTGTACATATAGATCTTGTAAAACACTACCTTGGTGGTGACATAACATGAAAATCGATGACGTCGTGAAAACGTCACTCCACGTTATATCCTTGTAGGACCTTCCAAGTCTCATGCAAAATGAAATTTGACTATAGCTTGCTTTGTACTGAAGATATGTACCAATTGGTCAAAATTTCTAAAATTTGTAAAAGAAAATTGGATGACGTCATCAAGTCGTCACTCTAGCTTTAAGTAGTCAATATAACTGTCTATCAACATGCCAAGTTTCAACTCAGTCAAACTTGTGGTTTTGTAGATACACAGCTTCAAAAAGTAAACCTTTAATGCGATACCACGTGACACATGATGACGTCATCAATCTAAAAAATCACACATATGTTGTCTGCAAGAAGGTCATTATGTATACCAATTTTGAAACGATTATCATAAACTTCGCCACAGACATCTAGTAAAAGTGTATTTTTAATTGTTTTCAACCTGCCGCTAGAGGGCGCTCTTGACTTTTATGACGTCACTTGTCTTATTTTTTTAAACCAGACTCTTGCTAGACTATAACACCGTTAAAAAAAACTTGTAAAAGTGTGCCACTTTTAAATTACAAGGCACTTCCGGTTTCTTCCTATTTCGACCGGAAGTAGAGGTCATGTGAGGTCACGCACACGACAAAAAATAAAGACCTATATGACCTAAGTATGATACCGCATAAAACAACCGCCGGTCTCCTAAGTGTGATTTGTTACAGAATTTCAAAGATTAATTTATTTTTTTCTAAAAACCTTGTAATTTGACACCTGATGACATCATCATGACGTAAATGAAACGGTTTCGTCTCCTACTGGTTATCTAACTATGGTAGAAATTTCAAGTTTATATGAGCTTGGGAAGTGTGCTTTTGTTAGCGGACAAGCGGCGAAGAGAAGAAGAATCTGAAGAAGTAAAAACTAGACATAATTTTTTGTTGGAAACAAAAAAGAGGTGTTCGGTGTGACCTCGTGTTTCAAAGAAATGTTATAAACATGTCTGTGTATTAAATATTGTATACTTCTATAGAGTCTTTAGAATGGTGGTTCTAAAGATTTGACCAAACTTTTTGGATGTAACACATCCCAGCTTGAGTACATGCAAAGTTTCCATTTGATCACCAAAGTTGTTCTGTACATATAGATCTTGTAAAACACTACCTTGGTGGTGACATAACATGAAAATCGATGACGTCGTGAAAACGTCACTCCACGTTATATCCTTGTAGGACCTTCCAAGTCTCATGCAAAATGAAATTTGACTATAGCTTGCTTTGTACTGAAGATATGTACCAATTGGTCAAAATTTCTAAAATTTGTAAAAGAAAATTGGATGACGTCATCAAGTCGTCACTCTAGCTTTAAGTAGTCAATATAACTGTCTATCAACATGCCAAGTTTCAACTCAGTCAAACTTGTGGTTTTGTAGATACACAGCTTCAAAAAGTAAACCTTTAATGCGATACCACGTGACACATGATGACGTCATCAATCTAAAAAATCACACATATGTTGTCTGCAAGAAGGTCATTATGTATACCAATTTTGAAACGATTATCATAAACTTCGCCACAGACATCTAGTAAAAGTGTATTTTTAATTGTTTTCAACCTGCCGCTAGAGGGCGCTCTTGACTTTTATGACGTCACTTGTCTTATTTTTTTAAACCAGACTCTAGCTCGACTATAACACCGTTTAAAAAAACTTCAAAAAGTGTGCCACTTTTAAATTACAAGGCACTTCCGGTTTCTTCCTGTTTCGACCGGAAGTAGAGGTCATGTGAGGTCACGCACACGACAAAAAATAAAGACCTATATGACCTAAGTATGATCCCGCATAAAACAACCGCCGGTCTCTTAAATGTGATTTGTTACAGAATTTCAAAGATTAATTTATTTTTTTCTAAAAACCTTGTAATTTGACACCTGATGACGTCATCATGACGTAAATGAAACGGTTTCGTCTCCTAATGGTTATCTAACTATGGTAAAAATTTCAAGTTTATATGAGCTTGGGAAGTGTGCTTTTGTTAGCGGACAAGCGGCAAAGAGAAGAAGAATCTGAAGAAGTAAAAACTAGACATAATTTTTTGTTGGAAACAAAAAAGAGGTGTTCGGTGTGACCTTTGTGTTTCAAAGAAATGTTATAAACATGTCTGTGTATTAAATATTGTATACTTCTATAGAGTCTTTAGAATGGTGGTTCTAAAGATTTGACCAAACTTTTTGGATGTAACACATCCCAGCTTGAGTACATGCAAAGTTTCCATTTGATCACCAAAGTTGTTCTGTACATATAGATCTTGTAAAACACTACCTTGGTGGTGACATAACATGAAAATCGATGACGTCGTGAAAACGTCACTCAACATTATATCCTTGTAGGACCTTCCAAGTCTCATGCAAAATGAAATTCGATTATAGCTTGCTTTGAACTGAAGATATGTAACTATTGGTCAAAATTTCAAAAAATTGGTACAAAAAAATTTGATGACGTCATCAAGTCGTCACTCTAACTTTAAGTAGTCAATATCACTGTCTATCAACATGCCAAGTTTCAACTCAGTCAAACTTGTGGTTTTGTAGATACACAGCTTCAAAAAGTAAACCTTTAATGCGATACCACGTGACACATGATGACGTCATCAATCTAAAAATTCACACATATGTTGTCTGTATGAAGGTCATTATGTATACCAATTTTGAAACGATTATCATAAACTTCGCCACAGACATCTAGTAAAAGTGTATTTTTAATTGTTTTCAACCTGCCGCTAGAGGGCGCTCTTTACTTTTATGACGTCACTTGTCTTATTTTTTTAAACCAGACTCTTGCTCGACTATAACACCGTTTAAAAAAACTTCAAAAAGTGTGCCACTTTTAAATTACAAGGCACTTCCGGTTTCTTCCTGTTTCGACTGGAAGTAGAGGTCATGTGAGGTCACGCACACGACAAAAAATAAAGACCTATATGACCTAAGTATGATCCCGCATAAAACAACCGCCGGTCTCTTAAGTGTGATTTGTTACAGAATTTCAAAGATTAATTTATTTTTTTCTAAAAACCTTGTAATTTGACACCTGATGACGTCATCATGACGTAAATGAAACGGTTTCGTCTCCTAATGGTTATCTAACTATGGTAAAAATTTCAAGTTTATATGAGCTTGGGAAGTGTGCTTTTGTTAGCGGACAAGCGGCAAAGAGAAGAAGAATCTGAAGAAGTAAAAACTAGACATAATTTTTTGTTGGAAACAAAAAAGAGGTGTTCGGTGTGACCTCGTGTTTCAAAGAAATGTTATAAACATGTCTGTGTATTAAATATTGTATACTTCTATAGAGTCTTTAGAATGGTGGTTCTAAAGATTTGACCAAACTTTTTGGATGTAACACATCCCAGCTTGAGTACATGCAAAGTTTCCATTTGATCACCAAAGTTGTTCTGTACATATAGATCTTGTAAAACACTACCTTGGTGGTGACATAACATGAAAATCGATGACGTCGTGAAAACGTCACTCAACATTATATCCTTGTAGGACCTTCCAAGTCTCATGCAAAATGAAATTCGATTATAGCTTGCTTTGAACTGAAGATATGTAACTATTGGTCAAAATTTCAAAAATTTTTAAAATAAAAATTGATGACGTCATCAAGTCGTCACTCTAACTTTAAGTAGTCAATATCACTGTCTATCAACATGCCAAGTTTCAACTCAGTCAAACTTGTGGTTTTGTAGATACACAGCTTCAAAAAGTAAACCTTTAATGCGATACCACGTGACACATGATGACGTCATCAATCTAAAAATTCACACATATGTTGTCTGTATGAAGGTCATTATGTATACCAATTTTGAAACGATTATCATAAACTTCGCCACAGACATCTAGTAAAAGTGTATTTTTAATTGTTTTCAACCTGCCGCTAGAGGGCGCTCTTGACTTTTATGACGTCACTTGTCTTATTTTTTTAAACCAGACTCTTGCTCGACTATAACACCGTTTAAAAAAACTTCAAAAAGTGTGCCACTTTTAAATTACAAGGCACTTCCGGTTTCTTCCTGTTTCGACCGGAAGTAGAGGTCATGTGAGGTCACGCACACGACAAAAAATAAAGACCTATATGACCTAAGTATGATCCCGCATAAAACAACCGCCGGTCTCTTAAATGTGATTTGTTACAGAATTTCAAAGATTAATTTATTTTTTTCTAAAAACCTTGTAATTTGACACCTGATGACGTCATCATGACGTAAATGAAACGGTTTCGTCTCCTAATGGTTATCTAACTATGGTAAAAATTTCAAGTTTATATGAGCTTGGGAAGTGTGCTTTTGTTAGCGGACAAGCGGCAAAGAGAAGAAGAATCTGAAGAAGTAAAAACTAGACATAATTTTTTGTTGGAAACAAAAAAGAGGTGTTCGGTGTGACCTCGTGTTTCAAAGAAATGTTATAAACATGTCTGTGTATTAAATATTGTATACTTCTATAGAGTCTTTAGAATGGTGGTTCTAAAGATTTGACCAAACTTTTTGGATGTAACACATCCCAGCTTGAGTACATGCAAAGTTTCCATTTGATCACCAAAGTTGTTCTGTACATATAGATCTTGTAAAACACTACCTTGGTGGTGACATAACATGAAAATCGATGACGTCGTGAAAACGTCACTCAACATTATATCCTTGTAGGACCTTCCAAGTCTCATGCAAAATGAAATTCGATTATAGCTTGCTTTGAACTGAAGATATGTAACTATTGGTCAAAATTTCAAAAATTTTTAAAATAAAAATTGATGACGTCATCAAGTCGTCACTCTAACTTTAAGTAGTCAATATCACTGTCTATCAACATGCCAAGTTTCAACTCAGTCAAACTTGTGGTTTTGTAGATACACAGCTTCAAAAAGTAAACCTTTAATGCGATACCACGTGACACATGATGACGTCATCAATCTAAAAATTCACACATATGTTGTCTGTATGAAGGTCATTATGTATACCAATTTTGAAACGATTATCATAAACTTCGCCACAGACATCTAGTAAAAGTGTATTTTTAATTGTTTTCAACCTGCCGCTAGAGGGCGCTCTTGACTTTTATGACGTCACTTGTCTTATTTTTTTAAACCAGACTCTTGCTCGACTATAACACCGTTTAAAAAAACTTCAAAAAGTGTGCCACTTTTAAATTACAAGGCACTTCCGGTTTCTTCCTGTTTCGACCGGAAGTAGAGGTCATGTGAGGTCACGCACACGACAAAAAATAAAGACCTATATGACCTAAGTATGATCCCGCATAAAACAACCGCCGGTCTCTTAAATGTGATTTGTTACAGAATTTCAAAGATTAATTTATTTTTTTCTAAAAACCTTGTAATTTGACACCTGATGACGTCATCATGACGTAAATGAAACGGTTTCGTCTCCTAATGGTTATCTAACTATGGTAAAAATTTCAAGTTTATATGAGCTTGGGAAGTGTGCTTTTGTTAGCGGACAAGCGGCAAAGAGAAGAAGAATCTGAAGAAGTAAAAACTAGACATAATTTTTTGTTGGAAACAAAAAAGAGGTGTTCGGTGTGACCTCGTGTTTCAAAGAAATGTTATAAACATGTCTGTGTATTAAATATTGTATACTTCTATAGAGTCTTTAGAATGGTGGTTCTAAAGATTTGACCAAACTTTTTGGATGTAACACATCCCAGCTTGAGTACATGCAAAGTTTCCATTTGATCACCAAAGTTGTTCTGTACATATAGATCTTGTAAAACACTACCTTGGTGGTGACATAACATGAAAATCGATGACGTCGTGAAAACGTCACTCAACATTATATCCTTGTAGGACCTTCCAAGTCTCATGCAAAATGAAATTCGATTATAGCTTGCTTTGAACTGAAGATATGTAACTATTGGTCAAAATTTCAAAAATTTTTAAAATAAAAATTGATGACGTCATCAAGTCGTCACTCTAACTTTAAGTAGTCAATATCACTGTCTATCAACATGCCAAGTTTCAACTCAGTCAAACTTGTGGTTTTGTAGATACACAGCTTCAAAAAGTAAACCTTTAATGCGATACCACGTGACACATGATGACGTCATCAATCTAAAAATTCACACATATGTTGTCTGTATGAAGGTCATTATGTATACCAATTTTGAAACGATTATCATAAACTTCGCCACAGACATCTAGTAAAAGTGTATTTTTAATTGTTTTCAACCTGCCGCTAGAGGGCGCTCTTGACTTTTATGACGTCACTTGTCTTATTTTTTTAAACCAGACTCTTGCTCGACTATAACACCGTTTAAAAAAACTTCAAAAAGTGTGCCACTTTTAAATTACAAGGCACTTCCGGTTTCTTCCTGTTTCGACCGGAAGTAGAGGTCATGTGAGGTCACGCACACGACAAAAAATAAAGACCTATATGACCTAAGTATGATCCCGCATAAAACAACCGCCGGTCTCTTAAATGTGATTTGTTACAGAATTTCAAAGATTAATTTATTTTTTTCTAAAAACCTTGTAATTTGACACCTGATGACGTCATCATGACGTAAATGAAACGGTTTCGTCTCCTAATGGTTATCTAACTATGGTAAAAATTTCAAGTTTATATGAGCTTGGGAAGTGTGCTTTTGTTAGCGGACAAGCGGCAAAGAGAAGAAGAATCTGAAGAAGTAAAAACTAGACATAATTTTTTGTTGGAAACAAAAAAGAGGTGTTCGGTGTGACCTCGTGTTTCAAAGAAATGTTATAAACATGTCTGTGTATTAAATATTGTATACTTCTATAGAGTCTTTAGAATGGTGGTTCTAAAGATTTGACCAAACTTTTTGGATGTAACACATCCCAGCTTGAGTACATGCAAAGTTTCCATTTGATCACCAAAGTTGTTCTGTACATATAGATCTTGTAAAACACTACCTTGGTGGTGACATAACATGAAAATCGATGACGTCGTGAAAACGTCACTCAACATTATATCCTTGTAGGACCTTCCAAGTCTCATGCAAAATGAAATTCGATTATAGCTTGCTTTGAACTGAAGATATGTAACTATTGGTCAAAATTTCAAAAATTTTTAAAATAAAAATTGATGACGTCATCAAGTCGTCACTCTAACTTTAAGTAGTCAATATCACTGTCTATCAACATGCCAAGTTTCAACTCAGTCAAACTTGTGGTTTTGTAGATACACAGCTTCAAAAAGTAAACCTTTAATGCGATACCACGTGACACATGATGACGTCATCAATCTAAAAATTCACACATATGTTGTCTGTATGAAGGTCATTATGTATACCAATTTTGAAACGATTATCATAAACTTCGCCACAGACATCTAGTAAAAGTGTATTTTTAATTGTTTTCAACCTGCCGCTAGAGGGCGCTCTTGACTTTTATGACGTCACTTGTCTTATTTTTTTAAACCAGACTCTTGCTCGACTATAACACCGTTTAAAAAAACTTCAAAAAGTGTGCCACTTTTAAATTACAAGGCACTTCCGGTTTCTTCCTGTTTCGACCGGAAGTAGAGGTCATGTGAGGTCACGCACACGACAAAAAATAAAGACCTATATGACCTAAGTATGATCCCGCATAAAACAACCGCCGGTCTCTTAAATGTGATTTGTTACAGAATTTCAAAGATTAATTTATTTTTTTCTAAAAACCTTGTAATTTGACACCTGATGACGTCATCATGACGTAAATGAAACGGTTTCGTCTCCTAATGGTTATCTAACTATGGTAAAAATTTCAAGTTTATATGAGCTTGGGAAGTGTGCTTTTGTTAGCGGACAAGCGGCAAAGAGAAGAAGAATCTGAAGAAGTAAAAACTAGACATAATTTTTTGTTGGAAACAAAAAAGAGGTGTTCGGTGTGACCTCGTGTTTCAAAGAAATGTTATAAACATGTCTGTGTATTAAATATTGTATACTTCTATAGAGTCTTTAGAATGGTGGTTCTAAAGATTTGACCAAACTTTTTGGATGTAACACATCCCAGCTTGAGTACATGCAAAGTTTCCATTTGATCACCAAAGTTGTTCTGTACATATAGATCTTGTAAAACACTACCTTGGTGGTGACATAACATGAAAATCGATGACGTCGTGAAAACGTCACTCAACATTATATCCTTGTAGGACCTTCCAAGTCTCATGCAAAATGAAATTCGATTATAGCTTGCTTTGAACTGAAGATATGTAACTATTGGTCAAAATTTCAAAAATTTTTAAAATAAAAATTGATGACGTCATCAAGTCGTCACTCTAACTTTAAGTAGTCAATATCACTGTCTATCAACATGCCAAGTTTCAACTCAGTCAAACTTGTGGTTTTGTAGATACACAGCTTCAAAAAGTAAACCTTTAATGCGATACCACGTGACACATGATGACGTCATCAATCTAAAAATTCACACATATGTTGTCTGTATGAAGGTCATTATGTATACCAATTTTGAAACGATTATCATAAACTTCGCCACAGACATCTAGTAAAAGTGTATTTTTAATTGTTTTCAACCTGCCGCTAGAGGGCGCTCTTGACTTTTATGACGTCACTTGTCTTATTTTTTTAAACCAGACTCTTGCTCGACTATAACACCGTTTAAAAAAACTTCAAAAAGTGTGCCACTTTTAAATTACAAGGCACTTCCGGTTTCTTCCTGTTTCGACCGGAAGTAGAGGTCATGTGAGGTCACGCACACGACAAAAAATAAAGACCTATATGACCTAAGTATGATCCCGCATAAAACAACCGCCGGTCTCTTAAATGTGATTTGTTACAGAATTTCAAAGATTAATTTATTTTTTTCTAAAAACCTTGTAATTTGACACCTGATGACGTCATCATGACGTAAATGAAACGGTTTCGTCTCCTAATGGTTATCTAACTATGGTAAAAATTTCAAGTTTATATGAGCTTGGGAAGTGTGCTTTTGTTAGCGGACAAGCGGCAAAGAGAAGAAGAATCTGAAGAAGTAAAAACTAGACATAATTTTTTGTTGGAAACAAAAAAGAGGTGTTCGGTGTGACCTCGTGTTTCAAAGAAATGTTATAAACATGTCTGTGTATTAAATATTGTATACTTCTATAGAGTCTTTAGAATGGTGGTTCTAAAGATTTGACCAAACTTTTTGGATGTAACACATCCCAGCTTGAGTACATGCAAAGTTTCCATTTGATCACCAAAGTTGTTCTGTACATATAGATCTTGTAAAACACTACCTTGGTGGTGACATAACATGAAAATCGATGACGTCGTGAAAACGTCACTCAACATTATATCCTTGTAGGACCTTCCAAGTCTCATGCAAAATGAAATTCGATTATAGCTTGCTTTGAACTGAAGATATGTAACTATTGGTCAAAATTTCAAAAATTTTTAAAATAAAAATTGATGACGTCATCAAGTCGTCACTCTAACTTTAAGTAGTCAATATCACTGTCTATCAACATGCCAAGTTTCAACTCAGTCAAACTTGTGGTTTTGTAGATACACAGCTTCAAAAAGTAAACCTTTAATGCGATACCACGTGACACATGATGACGTCATCAATCTAAAAATTCACACATATGTTGTCTGTATGAAGGTCATTATGTATACCAATTTTGAAACGATTATCATAAACTTCGCCACAGACATCTAGTAAAAGTGTATTTTTAATTGTTTTCAACCTGCCGCTAGAGGGCGCTCTTGACTTTTATGACGTCACTTGTCTTATTTTTTTAAACCAGACTCTTGCTCGACTATAACACCGTTTAAAAAAACTTCAAAAAGTGTGCCACTTTTAAATTACAAGGCACTTCCGGTTTCTTCCTGTTTCGACCGGAAGTAGAGGTCATGTGAGGTCACGCACACGACAAAAAATAAAGACCTATATGACCTAAGTATGATCCCGCATAAAACAACCGCCGGTCTCTTAAATGTGATTTGTTACAGAATTTCAAAGATTAATTTATTTTTTTCTAAAAACCTTGTAATTTGACACCTGATGACGTCATCATGACGTAAATGAAACGGTTTCGTCTCCTAATGGTTATCTAACTATGGTAAAAATTTCAAGTTTATATGAGCTTGGGAAGTGTGCTTTTGTTAGCGGACAAGCGGCAAAGAGAAGAAGAATCTGAAGAAGTAAAAACTAGACATAATTTTTTGTTGGAAACAAAAAAGAGGTGTTCGGTGTGACCTCGTGTTTCAAAGAAATGTTATAAACATGTCTGTGTATTAAATATTGTATACTTCTATAGAGTCTTTAGAATGGTGGTTCTAAAGATTTGACCAAACTTTTTGGATGTAACACATCCCAGCTTGAGTACATGCAAAGTTTCCATTTGATCACCAAAGTTGTTCTGTACATATAGATCTTGTAAAACACTACCTTGGTGGTGACATAACATGAAAATCGATGACGTCGTGAAAACGTCACTCAACATTATATCCTTGTAGGACCTTCCAAGTCTCATGCAAAATGAAATTCGATTATAGCTTGCTTTGAACTGAAGATATGTAACTATTGGTCAAAATTTCAAAAAAATAAAAAAAATAAATTGATGACGTCATCAAGTCGTCACTCTAACTTTAAGTAGTCAATATCACTGTCTATCAACATGCCAAGTTTCAACTCAGTCAAACTTGTGGTTTTGTAGATACACAGCTTCAAAAAGTAAACCTTTAATGCGATACCACGTGACACATGATGACGTCATCAATCTAAAAATTCACACATATGTTGTCTGTATGAAGGTCATTATGTATACCAATTTTGAAACGATTATCATAAACTTCGCCACAGACATCTAGTAAAAGTGTATTTTTAATTGTTTTCAACCTGCCGCTAGAGGGCGCTCTTGACTTTTATGACGTCACTTGTCTTATTTTTTTAAACCAGACTCTTGCTCGACTATAACACCGTTTAAAAAAACTTCAAAAAGTGTGCCACTTTTAAATTACAAGGCACTTCCGATTTCTTCCTGTTTCGACCGGAAGTAGAGGTCATGTGAGGTCACGCACACGACAAAAAATAAAGACCTATATGACCTAAGTATGATCCCGCATAAAACAACCGCCGGTCTCTTAAATGTGATTTGTTACAGAATTTCAAAGATTAATTTATTTTTTTCTAAAAACCTTGTAATTTGACACCTGATGACGTCATCATGACGTAAATGAAACGGTTTCGTCTCCTAATGGTTATCTAACTATGGTAAAAATTTCAAGTTTATATGAGCTTGGGAAGTGTGCTTTTGTTAGCGGACAAGCGGCAAAGAGAAGAAGAATCTGAAGAAGTAAAAACTAGACATAATTTTTTGTTGGAAACAAAAAAGAGGTGTTCGGTGTGACCTCGTGTTTCAAAGAAATGTTATAAACATGTCTGTGTATTAAATATTGTATACTTCTATAGAGTCTTTAGAATGGTGGTTCTAAAGATTTGACCAAACTTTTTGGATGTAACACATCCCAGCTTGAGTACATGCAAAGTTTCCATTTGATCACCAAAGTTGTTCTGTACATATAGATCTTGTAAAACACTACCTTGGTGGTGACATAACATGAAAATCGATGACGTCGTGAAAACGTCACTCAACATTATATCCTTGTAGGACCTTCCAAGTCTCATGCAAAATGAAATTCGATTATAGCTTGCTTTGAACTGAAGATATGTAACTATTGGTCAAAATTTCAAAAATTTGTAAAAAAAAAATTGATGACGTCATCAAGTCGTCACTCTAACTTTAAGTGTCAATATCACTGTCTATCAACATGCCAAGTTTCAACTTAGTCAAACTTGTGGTTTTGTAGATACACAGCTTCAAAAAGTAAACCTTTAATGCGATACCACGTGACACATGATGACGTCATCAATCTAAAAATTCACACATATGTTGTCTGTATGAAGGTCATTATGTATACCAATTTTGAAACGATTATCATAAACTTCGCCACAGACATCTAGTAAAAGTGTATTTTTAATTGTTTTCAACCTGCCGCTAGAGGGCGCTCTTGACTTTTATGACGTCACTTGTCTTATTTTTTTAAACCAGACTCTTGCTCGACTATAACACCGTTTAAAAAAACTTCAAAAAGTGTGCCACTTTTAAATTACAAGGCACTTCCGGTTTCTTCCTGTTTCGACCGGAAGTAGAGGTCATGTGAGGTCACGCACACGACAAAAAATAAAGACCTATATGACCTAAGTATGATCCCGCATAAAACAACCGCCGGTCTCTTAAGTGTGATTTGTTACAGAATTTCAAAGATTAATTTATTTTTTTCTAAAAACCTTGTAATTTGACACCTGATGACGTCATCATGACGTAAATGAAACGGTTTCGTCTCCTAATGGTTATCTAACTATGGTAAAAATTTCAAGTTTATATGAGCTTGGGAAGTGTGCTTTTGTTAGCGGACAAGCGGCAAAGAGAAGAAGAATCTGAAGAAGTAAAAACTAGACATAATTTTTTGTTGGAAACAAAAAAGAGGTGTTCGGTGTGACCTCGTGTTTCAAAGAAATGTTATAAACATGTCTGTGTATTAAATATTGTATACTTCTATAGAGTCTTTAGAATGGTGGTTCTAAAGATTTGACCAAACTTTTTGGATGTAACACATCCCAGCTTGAGTACATGCAAAGTTTCCATTTGATCACCAAAGTTGTTCTGTACATATAGATCTTGTAAAACACTACCTTGGTGGTGACATAACATGAAAATCGATGACGTCGTGAAAACGTCACTCAACATTATATCCTTGTAGGACCTTCCAAGTCTCATGCAAAATGAAATTCGATTATAGCTTGCTTTGAACTGAAGATATGTAACTATTGGTCAAAATTTCAAAAATTTTTAAAATAAAAATTGATGACGTCATCAAGTCGTCACTCTAACTTTAAGTAGTCAATATCACTGTCTATCAACATGCCAAGTTTCAACTCAGTCAAACTTGTGGTTTTGTAGATACACAGCTTCAAAAAGTAAACCTTTAATGCGATACCACGTGACACATGATGACGTCATCAATCTAAAAATTCACACATATGTTGTCTGTATGAAGGTCATTATGTATACCAATTTTGAAACGATTATCATAAACTTCGCCACAGACATCTAGTAAAAGTGTATTTTTAATTGTTTTCAACCTGCCGCTAGAGGGCGCTCTTGACTTTTATGACGTCACTTGTCTTATTTTTTTAAACCAGACTCTTGCTCGACTATAACACCGTTTAAAAAAACTTCAAAAAGTGTGCCACTTTTAAATTACAAGGCACTTCCGGTTTCTTCCTGTTTCGACCGGAAGTAGAGGTCATGTGAGGTCACGCACACGACAAAAAATAAAGACCTATATGACCTAAGTATGATCCCGCATAAAACAACCGCCGGTCTCTTAAATGTGATTTGTTACAGAATTTCAAAGATTAATTTATTTTTTTCTAAAAACCTTGTAATTTGACACCTGATGACGTCATCATGACGTAAATGAAACGGTTTCGTCTCCTAATGGTTATCTAACTATGGTAAAAATTTCAAGTTTATATGAGCTTGGGAAGTGTGCTTTTGTTAGCGGACAAGCGGCAAAGAGAAGAAGAATCTGAAGAAGTAAAAACTAGACATAATTTTTTGTTGGAAACAAAAAAGAGGTGTTCGGTGTGACCTCGTGTTTCAAAGAAATGTTATAAACATGTCTGTGTATTAAATATTGTATACTTCTATAGAGTCTTTAGAATGGTGGTTCTAAAGATTTGACCAAACTTTTTGGATGTAACACATCCCAGCTTGAGTACATGCAAAGTTTCCATTTGATCACCAAAGTTGTTCTGTACATATAGATCTTGTAAAACACTACCTTGGTGGTGACATAACATGAAAATCGATGACGTCGTGAAAACGTCACTCAACATTATATCCTTGTAGGACCTTCCAAGTCTCATGCAAAATGAAATTCGATTATAGCTTGCTTTGAACTGAAGATATGTAACTATTGGTCAAAATTTCAAAAATTTTTAAAATAAAAATTGATGACGTCATCAAGTCGTCACTCTAACTTTAAGTAGTCAATATCACTGTCTATCAACATGCCAAGTTTCAACTCAGTCAAACTTGTGGTTTTGTAGATACACAGCTTCAAAAAGTAAACCTTTAATGCGATACCACGTGACACATGATGACGTCATCAATCTAAAAATTCACACATATGTTGTCTGTATGAAGGTCATTATGTATACCAATTTTGAAACGATTATCATAAACTTCGCCACAGACATCTAGTAAAAGTGTATTTTTAATTGTTTTCAACCTGCCGCTAGAGGGCGCTCTTGACTTTTATGACGTCACTTGTCTTATTTTTTTAAACCAGACTCTTGCTCGACTATAACACCGTTTAAAAAAACTTCAAAAAGTGTGCCACTTTTAAATTACAAGGCACTTCCGGTTTCTTCCTGTTTCGACCGGAAGTAGAGGTCATGTGAGGTCACGCACACGACAAAAAATAAAGACCTATATGACCTAAGTATGATCCCGCATAAAACAACCGCCGGTCTCTTAAATGTGATTTGTTACAGAATTTCAAAGATTAATTTATTTTTTTCTAAAAACCTTGTAATTTGACACCTGATGACGTCATCATGACGTAAATGAAACGGTTTCGTCTCCTAATGGTTATCTAACTATGGTAAAAATTTCAAGTTTATATGAGCTTGGGAAGTGTGCTTTTGTTAGCGGACAAGCGGCAAAGAGAAGAAGAATCTGAAGAAGTAAAAACTAGACATAATTTTTTGTTGGAAACAAAAAAGAGGTGTTCGGTGTGACCTCGTGTTTCAAAGAAATGTTATAAACATGTCTGTGTATTAAATATTGTATACTTCTATAGAGTCTTTAGAATGGTGGTTCTAAAGATTTGACCAAACTTTTTGGATGTAACACATCCCAGCTTGAGTACATGCAAAGTTTCCATTTGATCACCAAAGTTGTTCTGTACATATAGATCTTGTAAAACACTACCTTGGTGGTGACATAACATGAAAATCGATGACGTCGTGAAAACGTCACTCAACATTATATCCTTGTAGGACCTTCCAAGTCTCATGCAAAATGAAATTCGATTATAGCTTGCTTTGAACTGAAGATATGTAACTATTGGTCAAAATTTCAAAAATTTTTAAAATAAAAATTGATGACGTCATCAAGTCGTCACTCTAACTTTAAGTAGTCAATATCACTGTCTATCAACATGCCAAGTTTCAACTCAGTCAAACTTGTGGTTTTGTAGATACACAGCTTCAAAAAGTAAACCTTTAATGCGATACCACGTGACACATGATGACGTCATCAATCTAAAAATTCACACATATGTTGTCTGTATGAAGGTCATTATGTATACCAATTTTGAAACGATTATCATAAACTTCGCCACAGACATCTAGTAAAAGTGTATTTTTAATTGTTTTCAACCTGCCGCTAGAGGGCGCTCTTGACTTTTATGACGTCACTTGTCTTATTTTTTTAAACCAGACTCTTGCTCGACTATAACACCGTTTAAAAAAACTTCAAAAAGTGTGCCACTTTTAAATTACAAGGCACTTCCGGTTTCTTCCTGTTTCGACCGGAAGTAGAGGTCATGTGAGGTCACGCACACGACAAAAAATAAAGACCTATATGACCTAAGTATGATCCCGCATAAAACAACCGCCGGTCTCTTAAATGTGATTTGTTACAGAATTTCAAAGATTAATTTATTTTTTTCTAAAAACCTTGTAATTTGACACCTGATGACGTCATCATGACGTAAATGAAACGGTTTCGTCTCCTAATGGTTATCTAACTATGGTAAAAATTTCAAGTTTATATGAGCTTGGGAAGTGTGCTTTTGTTAGCGGACAAGCGGCAAAGAGAAGAAGAATCTGAAGAAGTAAAAACTAGACATAATTTTTTGTTGGAAACAAAAAAGAGGTGTTCGGTGTGACCTCGTGTTTCAAAGAAATGTTATAAACATGTCTGTGTATTAAATATTGTATACTTCTATAGAGTCTTTAGAATGGTGGTTCTAAAGATTTGACCAAACTTTTTGGATGTAACACATCCCAGCTTGAGTACATGCAAAGTTTCCATTTGATCACCAAAGTTGTTCTGTACATATAGATCTTGTAAAACACTACCTTGGTGGTGACATAACATGAAAATCGATGACGTCGTGAAAACGTCACTCAACATTATATCCTTGTAGGACCTTCCAAGTCTCATGCAAAATGAAATTCGATTATAGCTTGCTTTGAACTGAAGATATGTAACTATTGGTCAAAATTTCAAAAATTTTTAAAATAAAAATTGATGACGTCATCAAGTCGTCACTCTAACTTTAAGTAGTCAATATCACTGTCTATCAACATGCCAAGTTTCAACTCAGTCAAACTTGTGGTTTTGTAGATACACAGCTTCAAAAAGTAAACCTTTAATGCGATACCACGTGACACATGATGACGTCATCAATCTAAAAATTCACACATATGTTGTCTGTATGAAGGTCATTATGTATACCAATTTTGAAACGATTATCATAAACTTCGCCACAGACATCTAGTAAAAGTGTATTTTTAATTGTTTTCAACCTGCCGCTAGAGGGCGCTCTTGACTTTTATGACGTCACTTGTCTTATTTTTTTAAACCAGACTCTTGCTCGACTATAACACCGTTTAAAAAAACTTCAAAAAGTGTGCCACTTTTAAATTACAAGGCACTTCCGGTTTCTTCCTGTTTCGACCGGAAGTAGAGGTCATGTGAGGTCACGCACACGACAAAAAATAAAGACCTATATGACCTAAGTATGATCCCGCATAAAACAACCGCCGGTCTCTTAAATGTGATTTGTTACAGAATTTCAAAGATTAATTTATTTTTTTCTAAAAACCTTGTAATTTGACACCTGATGACGTCATCATGACGTAAATGAAACGGTTTCGTCTCCTAATGGTTATCTAACTATGGTAAAAATTTCAAGTTTATATGAGCTTGGGAAGTGTGCTTTTGTTAGCGGACAAGCGGCAAAGAGAAGAAGAATCTGAAGAAGTAAAAACTAGACATAATTTTTTGTTGGAAACAAAAAAGAGGTGTTCGGTGTGACCTCGTGTTTCAAAGAAATGTTATAAACATGTCTGTGTATTAAATATTGTATACTTCTATAGAGTCTTTAGAATGGTGGTTCTAAAGATTTGACCAAACTTTTTGGATGTAACACATCCCAGCTTGAGTACATGCAAAGTTTCCATTTGATCACCAAAGTTGTTCTGTACATATAGATCTTGTAAAACACTACCTTGGTGGTGACATAACATGAAAATCGATGACGTCGTGAAAACGTCACTCAACATTATATCCTTGTAGGACCTTCCAAGTCTCATGCAAAATGAAATTCGATTATAGCTTGCTTTGAACTGAAGATATGTAACTATTGGTCAAAATTTCAAAAATTTTTAAAATAAAAATTGATGACGTCATCAAGTCGTCACTCTAACTTTAAGTAGTCAATATCACTGTCTATCAACATGCCAAGTTTCAACTCAGTCAAACTTGTGGTTTTGTAGATACACAGCTTCAAAAAGTAAACCTTTAATGCGATACCACGTGACACATGATGACGTCATCAATCTAAAAATTCACACATATGTTGTCTGTATGAAGGTCATTATGTATACCAATTTTGAAACGATTATCATAAACTTCGCCACAGACATCTAGTAAAAGTGTATTTTTAATTGTTTTCAACCTGCCGCTAGAGGGCGCTCTTGACTTTTATGACGTCACTTGTCTTATTTTTTTAAACCAGACTCTTGCTCGACTATAACACCGTTTAAAAAAACTTCAAAAAGTGTGCCACTTTTAAATTACAAGGCACTTCCGGTTTCTTCCTGTTTCGACCGGAAGTAGAGGTCATGTGAGGTCACGCACACGACAAAAAATAAAGACCTATATGACCTAAGTATGATCCCGCATAAAACAACCGCCGGTCTCTTAAATGTGATTTGTTACAGAATTTCAAAGATTAATTTATTTTTTTCTAAAAACCTTGTAATTTGACACCTGATGACGTCATCATGACGTAAATGAAACGGTTTCGTCTCCTAATGGTTATCTAACTATGGTAAAAATTTCAAGTTTATATGAGCTTGGGAAGTGTGCTTTTGTTAGCGGACAAGCGGCAAAGAGAAGAAGAATCTGAAGAAGTAAAAACTAGACATAATTTTTTGTTGGAAACAAAAAAGAGGTGTTCGGTGTGACCTCGTGTTTCAAAGAAATGTTATAAACATGTCTGTGTATTAAATATTGTATACTTCTATAGAGTCTTTAGAATGGTGGTTCTAAAGATTTGACCAAACTTTTTGGATGTAACACATCCCAGCTTGAGTACATGCAAAGTTTCCATTTGATCACCAAAGTTGTTCTGTACATATAGATCTTGTAAAACACTACCTTGGTGGTGACATAACATGAAAATCGATGACGTCGTGAAAACGTCACTCAACATTATATCCTTGTAGGACCTTCCAAGTCTCATGCAAAATGAAATTCGATTATAGCTTGCTTTGAACTGAAGATATGTAACTATTGGTCAAAATTTCAAAAATTTTTAAAATAAAAATTGATGACGTCATCAAGTCGTCACTCTAACTTTAAGTAGTCAATATCACTGTCTATCAACATGCCAAGTTTCAACTCAGTCAAACTTGTGGTTTTGTAGATACACAGCTTCAAAAAGTAAACCTTTAATGCGATACCACGTGACACATGATGACGTCATCAATCTAAAAATTCACACATATGTTGTCTGTATGAAGGTCATTATGTATACCAATTTTGAAACGATTATCATAAACTTCGCCACAGACATCTAGTAAAAGTGTATTTTTAATTGTTTTCAACCTGCCGCTAGAGGGCGCTCTTGACTTTTATGACGTCACTTGTCTTATTTTTTTAAACCAGACTCTTGCTCGACTATAACACCGTTTAAAAAAACTTCAAAAAGTGTGCCACTTTTAAATTACAAGGCACTTCCGGTTTCTTCCTGTTTCGACCGGAAGTAGAGGTCATGTGAGGTCACGCACACGACAAAAAATAAAGACCTATATGACCTAAGTATGATCCCGCATAAAACAACCGCCGGTCTCTTAAATGTGATTTGTTACAGAATTTCAAAGATTAATTTATTTTTTTCTAAAAACCTTGTAATTTGACACCTGATGACGTCATCATGACGTAAATGAAACGGTTTCGTCTCCTAATGGTTATCTAACTATGGTAAAAATTTCAAGTTTATATGAGCTTGGGAAGTGTGCTTTTGTTAGCGGACAAGCGGCAAAGAGAAGAAGAATCTGAAGAGTAAAAACTAGACATAATTTTTTGTTGGAAACAAAAAAGAGGTGTTCGGTGTGACCTTTGTGTTTCAAAGAAATGTTATAAACATGTCTGTGTATTAAATATTGTATACTTCTATAGAGTCTTTAGAATGGTGGTTCTAAAGATTTGACCAAACTTTTTGGATGTAACACATCCCAGCTTGAGTACATGCAAAGTTTCCATTTGATCACCAAAGTTGTTCTGTACATATAGATCTTGTAAAACACTACCTTGGTGGTGACATAACATGAAAATCGATGACGTCGTGAAAACGTCACTCAACATTATATCCTTGTAGGACCTTCCAAGTCTCATGCAAAATGAAATTCGATTATAGCTTGCTTTGAACTGAAGATATGTAACTATTGGTCAAAATTTCAAAAATTTTTAAAATAAAAATTGATGACGTCATCAAGTCGTCACTCTAACTTTAAGTAGTCAATATCACTGTCTATCAACATGCCAAGTTTCAACTCAGTCAAACTTGTGGTTTTGTAGATACACAGCTTCAAAAAGTAAACCTTTAATGCGATACCACGTGACACATGATGACGTCATCAATCTAAAAATTCACACATATGTTGTCTGTATGAAGGTCATTATGTATACCAATTTTGAAACGATTATCATAAACTTCGCCACAGACATCTAGTAAAAGTGTATTTTTAATTGTTTTCAACCTGCCGCTAGAGGGCGCTCTTGACTTTTATGACGTCACTTGTCTTATTTTTTTAAACCAGACTCTTGCTCGACTATAACACCGTTTAAAAAAACTTCAAAAAGTGTGCCACTTTTAAATTACAAGGCACTTCCGGTTTCTTCCTGTTTCGACCGGAAGTAGAGGTCATGTGAGGTCACGCACACGACAAAAAATAAAGACCTATATGACCTAAGTATGATCCCGCATAAAACAACCGCCGGTCTCTTAAATGTGATTTGTTACAGAATTTCAAAGATTAATTTATTTTTTTCTAAAAACCTTGTAATTTGACACCTGATGACGTCATCATGACGTAAATGAAACGGTTTCGTCTCCTAATGGTTATCTAACTATGGTAAAAATTTCAAGTTTATATGAGCTTGGGAAGTGTGCTTTTGTTAGCGGACAAGCGGCAAAGAGAAGAAGAATCTGAAGAAGTAAAAACTAGACATAATTTTTTGTTGGAAACAAAAAAGAGGTGTTCGGTGTGACCTCGTGTTTCAAAGAAATGTTATAAACATGTCTGTGTATTAAATATTGTATACTTCTATAGAGTCTTTAGAATGGTGGTTCTAAAGATTTGACCAAACTTTTTGGATGTAACACATCCCAGCTTGAGTACATGCAAAGTTTCCATTTGATCACCAAAGTTGTTCTGTACATATAGATCTTGTAAAACACTACCTTGGTGGTGACATAACATGAAAATCGATGACGTCGTGAAAACGTCACTCAACATTATATCCTTGTAGGACCTTCCAAGTCTCATGCAAAATGAAATTCGATTATAGCTTGCTTTGAACTGAAGATATGTAACTATTGGTCAAAATTTCAAAAATTTTTAAAATAAAAATTGATGACGTCATCAAGTCGTCACTCTAACTTTAAGTAGTCAATATCACTGTCTATCAACATGCCAAGTTTCAACTCAGTCAAACTTGTGGTTTTGTAGATACACAGCTTCAAAAAGTAAACCTTTAATGCGATACCACGTGACACATGATGACGTCATCAATCTAAAAATTCACACATATGTTGTCTGTATGAAGGTCATTATGTATACCAATTTTGAAACGATTATCATAAACTTCGCCACAGACATCTAGTAAAAGTGTATTTTTAATTGTTTTCAACCTGCCGCTAGAGGGCGCTCTTGACTTTTATGACGTCACTTGTCTTATTTTTTTAAACCAGACTCTTGCTCGACTATAACACCGTTTAAAAAAACTTCAAAAAGTGTGCCACTTTTAAATTACAAGGCACTTCCGGTTTCTTCCTGTTTCGACCGGAAGTAGAGGTCATGTGAGGTCACGCACACGACAAAAAATAAAGACCTATATGACCTAAGTATGATCCCGCATAAAACAACCGCCGGTCTCTTAAATGTGATTTGTTACAGAATTTCAAAGATTAATTTATTTTTTTCTAAAAACCTTGTAATTTGACACCTGATGACGTCATCATGACGTAAATGAAACGGTTTCGTCTCCTAATGGTTATCTAACTATGGTAAAAATTTCAAGTTTATATGAGCTTGGGAAGTGTGCTTTTGTTAGCGGACAAGCGGCAAAGAGAAGAAGAATCTGAAGAAGTAAAAACTAGACATAATTTTTTGTTGGAAACAAAAAAGAGGTGTTCGGTGTGACCTCGTGTTTCAAAGAAATGTTATAAACATGTCTGTGTATTAAATATTGTATACTTCTATAGAGTCTTTAGAATGGTGGTTCTAAAGATTTGACCAAACTTTTTGGATGTAACACATCCCAGCTTGAGTACATGCAAAGTTTCCATTTGATCACCAAAGTTGTTCTGTACATATAGATCTTGTAAAACACTACCTTGGTGGTGACATAACATGAAAATCGATGACGTCGTGAAAACGTCACTCAACATTATATCCTTGTAGGACCTTCCAAGTCTCATGCAAAATGAAATTCGATTATAGCTTGCTTTGAACTGAAGATATGTAACTATTGGTCAAAATTTCAAAAATTTTTAAAATAAAAATTGATGACGTCATCAAGTCGTCACTCTAACTTTAAGTAGTCAATATCACTGTCTATCAACATGCCAAGTTTCAACTCAGTCAAACTTGTGGTTTTGTAGATACACAGCTTCAAAAAGTAAACCTTTAATGCGATACCACGTGACACATGATGACGTCATCAATCTAAAAATTCACACATATGTTGTCTGTATGAAGGTCATTATGTATACCAATTTTGAAACGATTATCATAAACTTCGCCACAGACATCTAGTAAAAGTGTATTTTTAATTGTTTTCAACCTGCCGCTAGAGGGCGCTCTTGACTTTTATGACGTCACTTGTCTTATTTTTTTAAACCAGACTCTTGCTCGACTATAACACCGTTTAAAAAAACTTCAAAAAGTGTGCCACTTTTAAATTACAAGGCACTTCCGGTTTCTTCCTGTTTCGACCGGAAGTAGAGGTCATGTGAGGTCACGCACACGACAAAAAATAAAGACCTATATGACCTAAGTATGATCCCGCATAAAACAACCGCCGGTCTCTTAAATGTGATTTGTTACAGAATTTCAAAGATTAATTTATTTTTTTCTAAAAACCTTGTAATTTGACACCTGATGACGTCATCATGACGTAAATGAAACGGTTTCGTCTCCTAATGGTTATCTAACTATGGTAAAAATTTCAAGTTTATATGAGCTTGGGAAGTGTGCTTTTGTTAGCGGACAAGCGGCAAAGAGAAGAAGAATCTGAAGAAGTAAAAACTAGCCATAATTTTTTGTTGGAAACAAAAAAGAGGTGTTCGGTGTGACCTCGTGTTTCAAAGAAATGTTATAAACATGTCTGTGTATTAAATATTGTATACTTCTATAGAGTCTTTAGAATGGTGGTTCTAAAGATTTGACCAAACTTTTTGGATGTAACACATCCCAGCTTGAGTACATGCAAAGTTTCCATTTGATCACCAAAGTTGTTCTGTACATATAGATCTTGTAAAACACTACCTTGGTGGTGACATAACATGAAAATCGATGACGTCGTGAAAACGTCACTCAACATTATATCCTTGTAGGACCTTCCAAGTCTCATGCAAAATGAAATTCGATTATAGCTTGCTTTGAACTGAAGATATGTAACTATTGGTCAAAATTTCAAAAATTTTTAAAATAAAAATTGATGACGTCATCAAGTCGTCACTCTAACTTTAAGTAGTCAATATCACTGTCTATCAACATGCCAAGTTTCAACTCAGTCAAACTTGTGGTTTTGTAGATACACAGCTTCAAAAAGTAAACCTTTAATGCGATACCACGTGACACATGATGACGTCATCAATCTAAAAATTCACACATATGTTGTCTGTATGAAGGTCATTATGTATACCAATTTTGAAACGATTATCATAAACTTCGCCACAGACATCTAGTAAAAGTGTATTTTTAATTGTTTTCAACCTGCCGCTAGAGGGCGCTCTTGACTTTTATGACGTCACTTGTCTTATTTTTTTAAACCAGACTCTTGCTCGACTATAACACCGTTTAAAAAAACTTCAAAAAGTGTGCCACTTTTAAATTACAAGGCACTTCCGGTTTCTTCCTGTTTCGACCGGAAGTAGAGGTCATGTGAGGTCACGCACACGACAAAAAATAAAGACCTATATGACCTAAGTATGATCCCGCATAAAACAACCGCCGGTCTCTTAAATGTGATTTGTTACAGAATTTCAAAGATTAATTTATTTTTTTCTAAAAACCTTGTAATTTGACACCTGATGACGTCATCATGACGTAAATGAAACGGTTTCGTCTCCTAATGGTTATCTAACTATGGTAAAAATTTCAAGTTTATATGAGCTTGGGAAGTGTGCTTTTGTTAGCGGACAAGCGGCAAAGAGAAGAAGAATCTGAAGAGTAAAAACTAGACATAATTTTTTGTTGGAAACAAAAAAGAGGTGTTCGGTGTGACCTTTGTGTTTCAAAGAAATGTTATAAACATGTCTGTGTATTAAATATTGTATACTTCTATAGAGTCTTTAGAATGGTGGTTCTAAAGATTTGACCAAACTTTTTGGATGTAACACATCCCAGCTTGAGTACATGCAAAGTTTCCATTTGATCACCAAAGTTGTTCTGTACATATAGATCTTGTAAAACACTACCTTGGTGGTGACATAACATGAAAATCGATGACGTCGTGAAAACGTCACTCAACATTATATCCTTGTAGGACCTTCCAAGTCTCATGCAAAATGAAATTCGATTATAGCTTGCTTTGAACTGAAGATATGTAACTATTGGTCAAAATTTCAAAAATTTTTAAAATAAAAATTGATGACGTCATCAAGTCGTCACTCTAACTTTAAGTAGTCAATATCACTGTCTATCAACATGCCAAGTTTCAACTCAGTCAAACTTGTGGTTTTGTAGATACACAGCTTCAAAAAGTAAACCTTTAATGCGATACCACGTGACACATGATGACGTCATCAATCTAAAAATTCACACATATGTTGTCTGTATGAAGGTCATTATGTATACCAATTTTGAAACGATTATCATAAACTTCGCCACAGACATCTAGTAAAAGTGTATTTTTAATTGTTTTCAACCTGCCGCTAGAGGGCGCTCTTGACTTTTATGACGTCACTTGTCTTATTTTTTTAAACCAGACTCTTGCTCGACTATAACACCGTTTAAAAAAACTTCAAAAAGTGTGCCACTTTTAAATTACAAGGCACTTCCGGTTTCTTCCTGTTTCGACCGGAAGTAGAGGTCATGTGAGGTCACGCACACGACAAAAAATAAAGACCTATATGACCTAAGTATGATCCCGCATAAAACAACCGCCGGTCTCTTAAATGTGATTTGTTACAGAATTTCAAAGATTAATTTATTTTTTTCTAAAAACCTTGTAATTTGACACCTGATGACGTCATCATGACGTAAATGAAACGGTTTCGTCTCCTAATGGTTATCTAACTATGGTAAAAATTTCAAGTTTATATGAGCTTGGGAAGTGTGCTTTTGTTAGCGGACAAGCGGCAAAGAGAAGAAGAATCTGAAGAAGTAAAAACTAGACATAATTTTTTGTTGGAAACAAAAAAGAGGTGTTCGGTGTGACCTCGTGTTTCAAAGAAATGTTATAAACATGTCTGTGTATTAAATATTGTATACTTCTATAGAGTCTTTAGAATGGTGGTTCTAAAGATTTGACCAAACTTTTTGGATGTAACACATCCCAGCTTGAGTACATGCAAAGTTTCCATTTGATCACCAAAGTTGTTCTGTACATATAGATCTTGTAAAACACTACCTTGGTGGTGACATAACATGAAAATCGATGACGTCGTGAAAACGTCACTCAACATTATATCCTTGTAGGACCTTCCAAGTCTCATGCAAAATGAAATTCGATTATAGCTTGCTTTGAACTGAAGATATGTAACTATTGGTCAAAATTTCAAAAATTTTTAAAATAAAAATTGATGACGTCATCAAGTCGTCACTCTAACTTTAAGTAGTCAATATCACTGTCTATCAACATGCCAAGTTTCAACTCAGTCAAACTTGTGGTTTTGTAGATACACAGCTTCAAAAAGTAAACCTTTAATGCGATACCACGTGACACATGATGACGTCATCAATCTAAAAATTCACACATATGTTGTCTGTATGAAGGTCATTATGTATACCAATTTTGAAACGATTATCATAAACTTCGCCACAGACATCTAGTAAAAGTGTATTTTTAATTGTTTTCAACCTGCCGCTAGAGGGCGCTCTTGACTTTTATGACGTCACTTGTCTTATTTTTTTAAACCAGACTCTTGCTCGACTATAACACCGTTTAAAAAAACTTCAAAAAGTGTGCCACTTTTAAATTACAAGGCACTTCCGGTTTCTTCCTGTTTCGACCGGAAGTAGAGGTCATGTGAGGTCACGCACACGACAAAAAATAAAGACCTATATGACCTAAGTATGATCCCGCATAAAACAACCGCCGGTCTCTTAAATGTGATTTGTTACAGAATTTCAAAGATTAATTTATTTTTTTCTAAAAACCTTGTAATTTGACACCTGATGACGTCATCATGACGTAAATGAAACGGTTTCGTCTCCTAATGGTTATCTAACTATGGTAAAAATTTCAAGTTTATATGAGCTTGGGAAGTGTGCTTTTGTTAGCGGACAAGCGGCAAAGAGAAGAAGAATCTGAAGAAGTAAAAACTAGACATAATTTTTTGTTGGAAACAAAAAAGAGGTGTTCGGTGTGACCTTTGTGTTTCAAAGAAATGTTATAAACATGTCTGTGTATTAAATATTGTATACTTCTATAGAGTCTTTAGAATGGTGGTTCTAAAGATTTGACCAAACTTTTTGGATGTAACACATCCCAGCTTGAGTACATGCAAAGTTTCCATTTGATCACCAAAGTTGTTCTGTACATATAGATCTTGTAAAACACTACCTTGGTGGTGACATAACATGAAAATCGATGACGTCGTGAAAACGTCACTCAACATTATATCCTTGTAGGACCTTCCAAGTCTCATGCAAAATGAAATTCGATTATAGCTTGCTTTGAACTGAAGATATGTAACTATTGGTCAAAATTTCAAAAAATTTTTAAATAAAAATTGATGACGTCATCAAGTCGTCACTCTAACTTTAAGTAGTCAATATCACTGTCTATCAACATGCCAAGTTTCAACTCAGTCAAACTTGTGGTTTTGTAGATACACAGCTTCAAAAAGTAAACCTTTAATGCGATACCACGTGACACATGATGACGTCATCAATCTAAAAATTCACACATATGTTGTCTGTATGAAGGTCATTATGTATACCAATTTTGAAACGATTATCATAAACTTCGCCACAGACATCTAGTAAAAGTGTATTTTTAATTGTTTTCAACCTGCCGCTAGAGGGCGCTCTTGACTTTTATGACGTCACTTGTCTTATTTTTTTAAACCAGACTCTTGCTCGACTATAACACCGTTTAAAAAAACTTCAAAAAGTGTGCCACTTTTAAATTACAAGGCACTTCCGGTTTCTTCCTGTTTCGACCGGAAGTAGAGGTCATGTGAGGTCACGCACACGACAAAAAATAAAGACCTATATGACCTAAGTATGATCCCGCATAAAACAACCGCCGGTCTCTTAAATGTGATTTGTTACAGAATTTCAAAGATTAATTTATTTTTTTCTAAAAACCTTGTAATTTGACACCTGATGACGTCATCATGACGTAAATGAAACGGTTTCGTCTCCTAATGGTTATCTAACTATGGTAAAAATTTCAAGTTTATATGAGCTTGGGAAGTGTGCTTTTGTTAGCGGACAAGCGGCAAAGAGAAGAAGAATCTGAAGAAGTAAAAACTAGACATAATTTTTTGTTGGAAACAAAAAAGAGGTGTTCGGTGTGACCTCGTGTTTCAAAGAAATGTTATAAACATGTCTGTGTATTAAATATTGTATACTTCTATAGAGTCTTTAGAATGGTGGTTCTAAAGATTTGACCAAACTTTTTGGATGTAACACATCCCAGCTTGAGTACATGCAAAGTTTCCATTTGATCACCAAAGTTGTTCTGTACATATAGATCTTGTAAAACACTACCTTGGTGGTGACATAACATGAAAATCGATGACGTCGTGAAAACGTCACTCAACATTATATCCTTGTAGGACCTTCCAAGTCTCATGCAAAATGAAATTCGATTATAGCTTGCTTTGAACTGAAGATATGTAACTATTGGTCAAAATTTCAAAAATTTTTAAAATAAAAATTGATGACGTCATCAAGTCGTCACTCTAACTTTAAGTAGTCAATATCACTGTCTATCAACATGCCAAGTTTCAACTCAGTCAAACTTGTGGTTTTGTAGATACACAGCTTCAAAAAGTAAACCTTTAATGCGATACCACGTGACACATGATGACGTCATCAATCTAAAAATTCACACATATGTTGTCTGTATGAAGGTCATTATGTATACCAATTTTGAAACGATTATCATAAACTTCGCCACAGACATCTAGTAAAAGTGTATTTTTAATTGTTTTCAACCTGCCGCTAGAGGGCGCTCTTGACTTTTATGACGTCACTTGTCTTATTTTTTTAAACCAGACTCTTGCTCGACTATAACACCGTTTAAAAAAACTTCAAAAAGTGTGCCACTTTTAAATTACAAGGCACTTCCGGTTTCTTCCTGTTTCGACCGGAAGTAGAGGTCATGTGAGGTCACGCACACGACAAAAAATAAAGACCTATATGACCTAAGTATGATCCCGCATAAAACAACCGCCGGTCTCTTAAATGTGATTTGTTACAGAATTTCAAAGATTAATTTATTTTTTTCTAAAAACCTTGTAATTTGACACCTGATGACGTCATCATGACGTAAATGAAACGGTTTCGTCTCCTAATGGTTATCTAACTATGGTAAAAATTTCAAGTTTATATGAGCTTGGGAAGTGTGTTTTTGTTAGCGGACAAGCGGCAAAGAGAAGAAGAATCTGAAGAAGTAAAAACTAGACATAATTTTTTGTTGGAAACAAAAAAGAGGTGTTCGGTGTGACCTCGTGTTTCAAAGAAATGTTATAAACATGTCTGTGTATTAAATATTGTATACTTCTATAGAGTCTTTAGAATGGTGGTTCTAAAGATTTGACCAAACTTTTTGGATGTAACACATCCCAGCTTGAGTACATGCAAAGTTTCCATTTGATCACCAAAGTTGTTCTGTACATATAGATCTTGTAAAACACTACCTTGGTGGTGACATAACATGAAAATCGATGACGTCGTGAAAACGTCACTCAACATTATATCCTTGTAGGACCTTCCAAGTCTCATGCAAAATGAAATTCGATTATAGCTTGCTTTGAACTGAAGATATGTAACTATTGGTCAAAATTTCAAAAATTTTTAAAATAAAAATTGATGACGTCATCAAGTCGTCACTCTAACTTTAAGTAGTCAATATCACTGTCTATCAACATGCCAAGTTTCAACTCAGTCAAACTTGTGGTTTTGTAGATACACAGCTTCAAAAAGTAAACCTTTAATGCGATACCACGTGACACATGATGACGTCATCAATCTAAAAATTCACACATATGTTGTCTGTATGAAGGTCATTATGTATACCAATTTTGAAACGATTATCATAAACTTCGCCACAGACATCTAGTAAAAGTGTATTTTTAATTGTTTTCAACCTGCCGCTAGAGGGCGCTCTTGACTTTTATGACGTCACTTGTCTTATTTTTTTAAACCAGACTCTTGCTCGACTATAACACCGTTTAAAAAAACTTCAAAAAGTGTGCCACTTTTAAATTACAAGGCACTTCCGGTTTCTTCCTGTTTCGACCGGAAGTAGAGGTCATGTGAGGTCACGCACACGACAAAAAATAAAGACCTATATGACCTAAGTATGATCCCGCATAAAACAACCGCCGGTCTCTTAAATGTGATTTGTTACAGAATTTCAAAGATTAATTTATTTTTTTCTAAAAACCTTGTAATTTGACACCTGATGACGTCATCATGACGTAAATGAAACGGTTTCGTCTCCTAATGGTTATCTAACTATGGTAAAAATTTCAAGTTTATATGAGCTTGGGAAGTGTGCTTTTGTTAGCGGACAAGCGGCAAAGAGAAGAAGAATCTGAAGAAGTAAAAACTAGACATAATTTTTTGTTGGAAACAAAAAAGAGGTGTTCGGTGTGACCTTTGTGTTTCAAAGAAATGTTATAAACATGTCTGTGTATTAAATATTGTATACTTCTATAGAGTCTTTAGAATGGTGGTTCTAAAGATTTGACCAAACTTTTTGGATGTAACACATCCCAGCTTGAGTACATGCAAAGTTTCCATTTGATCACCAAAGTTGTTCTGTACATATAGATCTTGTAAAACACTACCTTGGTGGTGACATAACATGAAAATCGATGACGTCGTGAAAACGTCACTCAACATTATATCCTTGTAGGACCTTCCAAGTCTCATGCAAAATGAAATTCGATTATAGCTTGCTTTGAACTGAAGATATGTAACTATTGGTCAAAATTTCAAAAAAATTTTAAATAAAAATTGATGACGTCATCAAGTCGTCACTCTAACTTTAAGTAGTCAATATCACTGTCTATCAACATGCCAAGTTTCAACTCAGTCAAACTTGTGGTTTTGTAGATACACAGCTTCAAAAAGTAAACCTTTAATGCGATACCACGTGACACATGATGACGTCATCAATCTAAAAATTCACACATATGTTGTCTGTATGAAGGTCATTATGTATACCAATTTTGAAACGATTATCATAAACTTCGCCACAGACATCTAGTAAAAGTGTATTTTTAATTGTTTTCAACCTGCCGCTAGAGGGCGCTCTTGACTTTTATGACGTCACTTGTCTTATTTTTTTAAACCAGACTCTTGCTCGACTATAACACCGTTTAAAAAAACTTCAAAAAGTGTGCCACTTTTAAATTACAAGGCACTTCCGGTTTCTTCCTGTTTCGACCGGAAGTAGAGGTCATGTGAGGTCACGCACACGACAAAAAATAAAGACCTATATGACCTAAGTATGATCCCGCATAAAACAACCGCCGGTCTCTTAAATGTGATTTGTTACAGAATTTCAAAGATTAATTTATTTTTTTCTAAAAACCTTGTAATTTGACACCTGATGACGTCATCATGACGTAAATGAAACGGTTTCGTCTCCTAATGGTTATCTAACTATGGTAAAAATTTCAAGTTTATATGAGCTTGGGAAGTGTGCTTTTGTTAGCGGACAAGCGGCAAAGAGAAGAAGAATCTGAAGAAGTAAAAACTAGACATAATTTTTTGTTGGAAACAAAAAAGAGGTGTTCGGTGTGACCTCGTGTTTCAAAGAAATGTTATAAACATGTCTGTGTATTAAATATTGTATACTTCTATAGAGTCTTTAGAATGGTGGTTCTAAAGATTTGACCAAACTTTTTGGATGTAACACATCCCAGCTTGAGTACATGCAAAGTTTCCATTTGATCACCAAAGTTGTTCTGTACATATAGATCTTGTAAAACACTACCTTGGTGGTGACATAACATGAAAATCGATGACGTCGTGAAAACGTCACTCAACATTATATCCTTGTAGGACCTTCCAAGTCTCATGCAAAATGAAATTCGATTATAGCTTGCTTTGAACTGAAGATATGTAACTATTGGTCAAAATTTCAAAAATTTTTAAAATAAAAATTGATGACGTCATCAAGTCGTCACTCTAACTTTAAGTAGTCAATATCACTGTCTATCAACATGCCAAGTTTCAACTCAGTCAAACTTGTGGTTTTGTAGATACACAGCTTCAAAAAGTAAACCTTTAATGCGATACCACGTGACACATGATGACGTCATCAATCTAAAAATTCACACATATGTTGTCTGTATGAAGGTCATTATGTATACCAATTTTGAAACGATTATCATAAACTTCGCCACAGACATCTAGTAAAAGTGTATTTTTAATTGTTTTCAACCTGCCGCTAGAGGGCGCTCTTGACTTTTATGACGTCACTTGTCTTATTTTTTTAAACCAGACTCTTGCTCGACTATAACACCGTTTAAAAAAACTTCAAAAAGTGTGCCACTTTTAAATTACAAGGCACTTCCGGTTTCTTCCTGTTTCGACCGGAAGTAGAGGTCATGTGAGGTCACGCACACGACAAAAAATAAAGACCTATATGACCTAAGTATGATCCCGCATAAAACAACCGCCGGTCTCTTAAATGTGATTTGTTACAGAATTTCAAAGATTAATTTATTTTTTTCTAAAAACCTTGTAATTTGACACCTGATGACGTCATCATGACGTAAATGAAACGGTTTCGTCTCCTAATGGTTATCTAACTATGGTAAAAATTTCAAGTTTATATGAGCTTGGGAAGTGTGTTTTTGTTAGCGGACAAGCGGCAAAGAGAAGAAGAATCTGAAGAAGTAAAAACTAGACATAATTTTTTGTTGGAAACAAAAAAGAGGTGTTCGGTGTGACCTCGTGTTTCAAAGAAATGTTATAAACATGTCTGTGTATTAAATATTGTATACTTCTATAGAGTCTTTAGAATGGTGGTTCTAAAGATTTGACCAAACTTTTTGGATGTAACACATCCCAGCTTGAGTACATGCAAAGTTTCCATTTGATCACCAAAGTTGTTCTGTACATATAGATCTTGTAAAACACTACCTTGGTGGTGACATAACATGAAAATCGATGACGTCGTGAAAACGTCACTCAACATTATATCCTTGTAGGACCTTCCAAGTCTCATGCAAAATGAAATTCGATTATAGCTTGCTTTGAACTGAAGATATGTAACTATTGGTCAAAATTTCAAAAATTTTTAAAATAAAAATTGAGACGTCATCAAGTCGTCACTCTAACTTTAAGTAGTCAATATCACTGTCTATCAACATGCCAAGTTTCAACTCAGTCAAACTTGTGGTTTTGTAGATACACAGCTTCAAAAAGTAAACCTTTAATGCGATACCACGTGACACATGATGACGTCATCAATCTAAAAATTCACACATATGTTGTCTGTATGAAGGTCATTATGTATACCAATTTTGAAACGATTATCATAAACTTCGCCACAGACATCTAGTAAAAGTGTATTTTTAATTGTTTTCAACCTGCCGCTAGAGGGCGCTCTTGACTTTTATGACGTCACTTGTCTTATTTTTTTAAACCAGACTCTTGCTCGACTATAACACCGTTTAAAAAAACTTCAAAAAGTGTGCCACTTTTAAATTACAAGGCACTTCCGGTTTCTTCCTGTTTCGACCGGAAGTAGAGGTCATGTGAGGTCACGCACACGACAAAAAATAAAGACCTATATGACCTAAGTATGATCCCGCATAAAACAACCGCCGGTCTCTTAAATGTGATTTGTTACAGAATTTCAAAGATTAATTTATTTTTTTCTAAAAACCTTGTAATTTGACACCTGATGACGTCATCATGACGTAAATGAAACGGTTTCGTCTCCTAATGGTTATCTAACTATGGTAAAAATTTCAAGTTTATATGAGCTTGGGAAGTGTGCTTTTGTTAGCGGACAAGCGGCAAAGAGAAGAAGAATCTGAAGAAGTAAAAACTAGACATAATTTTTTGTTGGAAACAAAAAAGAGGTGTTCGGTGTGACCTCGTGTTTCAAAGAAATGTTATAAACATGTCTGTGTATTAAATATTGTATACTTCTATAGAGTCTTTAGAATGGTGGTTCTAAAGATTTGACCAAACTTTTTGGATGTAACACATCCCAGCTTGAGTACATGCAAAGTTTCCATTTGATCACCAAAGTTGTTCTGTACATATAGATCTTGTAAAACACTACCTTGGTGGTGACATAACATGAAAATCGATGACGTCGTGAAAACGTCACTCAACATTATATCCTTGTAGGACCTTCCAAGTCTCATGCAAAATGAAATTCGATTATAGCTTGCTTTGAACTGAAGATATGTAACTATTGGTCAAAATTTCAAAAATTTTTAAAATAAAAATTGATGACGTCATCAAGTCGTCACTCTAACTTTAAGTAGTCAATATCACTGTCTATCAACATGCCAAGTTTCAACTCAGTCAAACTTGTGGTTTTGTAGATACACAGCTTCAAAAAGTAAACCTTTAATGCGATACCACGTGACACATGATGACGTCATCAATCTAAAAATTCACACATATGTTGTCTGTATGAAGGTCATTATGTATACCAATTTTGAAACGATTATCATAAACTTCGCCACAGACATCTAGTAAAAGTGTATTTTTAATTGTTTTCAACCTGCCGCTAGAGGGCGCTCTTGACTTTTATGACGTCACTTGTCTTATTTTTTTAAACCAGACTCTTGCTCGACTATAACACCGTTTAAAAAAACTTCAAAAAGTGTGCCACTTTTAAATTACAAGGCACTTCCGGTTTCTTCCTGTTTCGACCGGAAGTAGAGGTCATGTGAGGTCACGCACACGACAAAAAATAAAGACCTATATGACCTAAGTATGATCCCGCATAAAACAACCGCCGGTCTCTTAAATGTGATTTGTTACAGAATTTCAAAGATTAATTTATTTTTTTCTAAAAACCTTGTAATTTGACACCTGATGACGTCATCATGACGTAAATGAAACGGTTTCGTCTCCTAATGGTTATCTAACTATGGTAAAAATTTCAAGTTTATATGAGCTTGGGAAGTGTGCTTTTGTTAGCGGACAAGCGGCAAAGAGAAGAAGAATCTGAAGAAGTAAAAACTAGACATAATTTTTTGTTGGAAACAAAAAAGAGGTGTTCGGTGTGACCTCGTGTTTCAAAGAAATGTTATAAACATGTCTGTGTATTAAATATTGTATACTTCTATAGAGTCTTTAGAATGGTGGTTCTAAAGATTTGACCAAACTTTTTGGATGTAACACATCCCAGCTTGAGTACATGCAAAGTTTCCATTTGATCACCAAAGTTGTTCTGTACATATAGATCTTGTAAAACACTACCTTGGTGGTGACATAACATGAAAATCGATGACGTCGTGAAAACGTCACTCAACATTATATCCTTGTAGGACCTTCCAAGTCTCATGCAAAATGAAATTCGATTATAGCTTGCTTTGAACTGAAGATATGTAACTATTGGTCAAAATTTCAAAAATTTGTATTAAAAAAATTGATGACGTCATCAAGTCGTCACTCTAACTTTAAGTAGTCAATATCACTGTCTATCAACATGCCAAGTTTCAACTCAGTCAAACTTGTGGTTTTGTAGATACACAGCTTCAAAAAGTAAACCTTTAATGCGATACCACGTGACACATGATGACGTCATCAATCTAAAAATTCACACATATGTTGTCTGTATGAAGGTCATTATGTATACCAATTTTGAAACGATTATCATAAACTTCGCCACAGACATCTAGTAAAAGTGTATTTTTAATTGTTTTCAACCTGCCGCTAGAGGGCGCTCTTGACTTTTATGACGTCACTTGTCTTATTTTTTTAAACCAGACTCTTGCTCGACTATAACACCGTTTAAAAAAACTTCAAAAAGTGTGCCACTTTTAAATTACAAGGCACTTCCGATTTCTTCCTGTTTCGACCGGAAGTAGAGGTCATGTGAGGTCACGCACACGACAAAAAATAAAGACCTATATGACCTAAGTATGATCCCGCATAAAACAACCGCCGGTCTCTTAAATGTGATTTGTTACAGAATTTCAAAGATTAATTAATTTTTTTCTAAAAACCTTGTAATTTGACACCTGATGACGTCATCATGACGTAAATGAAACGGTTTCGTCTCCTAATGGTTATCTAACTATGGTAAAAATTTCAAGTTTATATGAGCTTGGGAAGTGTGCTTTTGTTAGCGGACAAGCGGCAAAGAGAAGAAGAATCTGAAGAAGTAAAAACTAGACATAATTTTTTGTTGGAAACAAAAAAGAGGTGTTCGGTGTGACCTCGTGTTTCAAAGAAATGTTATAAACATGTCTGTGTATTAAATATTGTATACTTCTATAGAGTCTTTAGAATGGTGGTTCTAAAGATTTGACCAAACTTTTTGGATGTAACACATCCCAGCTTGAGTACATGCAAAGTTTCCATTTGATCACCAAAGTTGTTCTGTACATATAGATCTTGTAAAACACTACCTTGGTGGTGACATAACATGAAAATCGATGACGTCGTGAAAACGTCACTCAACATTATATCCTTGTAGGACCTTCCAAGTCTCATGCAAAATGAAATTCGATTATAGCTTGCTTTGAACTGAAGATATGTAACTATTGGTCAAAATTTCAAAAATTTGTAAAAAAAAAATTGATGACGTCATCAAGTCGTCACTCTAACTTTAAGTGTCAATATCACTGTCTATCAACATGCCAAGTTTCAACTCAGTCAAACTTGTGGTTTTGTAGATACACAGCTTCAAAAAGTAAACCTTTAATGCGATACCACGTGACACATGATGACGTCATCAATCTAAAAATTCACACATATGTTGTCTGTATGAAGGTCATTATGTATACCAATTTTGAAACGATTATCATAAACTTCGCCACAGACATCTAGTAAAAGTGTATTTTTAATTGTTTTCAACCTGCCGCTAGAGGGCGCTCTTGACTTTTATGACGTCACTTGTCTTATTTTTTTAAACCAGACTCTTGCTCGACTATAACACCGTTTAAAAAAACTTCAAAAAGTGTGCCACTTTTAAATTACAAGGCACTTCCGGTTTCTTCCTGTTTCGACCGGAAGTAGAGGTCATGTGAGGTCACGCACACGACAAAAAATAAAGACCTATATGACCTAAGTATGATCCCGCATAAAACAACCGCCGGTCTCTTAAGTGTGATTTGTTACAGAATTTCAAAGATTAATTTATTTTTTTCTAAAAACCTTGTAATTTGACACCTGATGACGTCATCATGACGTAAATGAAACGGTTTCGTCTCCTAATGGTTATCTAACTATGGTAAAAATTTCAAGTTTATATGAGCTTGGGAAGTGTGCTTTTGTTAGCGGACAAGCGGCAAAGAGAAGAAGAATCTGAAGAAGTAAAAACTAGACATAATTTTTTGTTGGAAACAAAAAAGAGGTGTTCGGTGTGACCTCGTGTTTCAAAGAAATGTTATAAACATGTCTGTGTATTAAATATTGTATACTTCTATAGAGTCTTTAGAATGGTGGTTCTAAAGATTTGACCAAACTTTTTGGATGTAACACATCCCAGCTTGAGTACATGCAAAGTTTCCATTTGATCACCAAAGTTGTTCTGTACATATAGATCTTGTAAAACACTACCTTGGTGGTGACATAACATGAAAATCGATGACGTCGTGAAAACGTCACTCAACATTATATCCTTGTAGGACCTTCCAAGTCTCATGCAAAATGAAATTCGATTATAGCTTGCTTTGAACTGAAGATATGTAACTATTGGTCAAAATTTCAAAAAAATAAAAAAAAAAAATTGATGACGTCATCAAGTCGTCACTCTAACTTTAAGTAGTCAATATCACTGTCTATCAACATGCCAAGTTTCAACTCAGTCAAACTTGTGGTTTTGTAGATACACAGCTTCAAAAAGTAAACCTTTAATGCGATACCACGTGACACATGATGACGTCATCAATCTAAAAATTCACACATATGTTGTCTGTATGAAGGTCATTATGTATACCAATTTTGAAACGATTATCATAAACTTCGCCACAGACATCTAGTAAAAGTGTATTTTTAATTGTTTTCAACCTGCCGCTAGAGGGCGCTCTTGACTTTTATGACGTCACTTGTCTTATTTTTTTAAACCAGACTCTTGCTCGACTATAACACCGTTTAAAAAAACTTCAAAAAGTGTGCCACTTTTAAATTACAAGGCACTTCCGATTTCTTCCTGTTTCGACCGGAAGTAGAGGTCATGTGAGGTCACGCACACGACAAAAAATAAAGACCTATATGACCTAAGTATGATCCCGCATAAAACAACCGCCGGTCTCTTAAATGTGATTTGTTACAGAATTTCAAAGATTAATTTATTTTTTTCTAAAAACCTTGTAATTTGACACCTGATGACGTCATCATGACGTAAATGAAACGGTTTCGTCTCCTAATGGTTATCTAACTATGGTAAAAATTTCAAGTTTATATGAGCTTGGGAAGTGTGCTTTTGTTAGCGGACAAGCGGCAAAGAGAAGAAGAATCTGAAGAAGTAAAAACTAGACATAATTTTTTGTTGGAAACAAAAAAGAGGTGTTCGGTGTGACCTCGTGTTTCAAAGAAATGTTATAAACATGTCTGTGTATTAAATATTGTATACTTCTATAGAGTCTTTAGAATGGTGGTTCTAAAGATTTGACCAAACTTTTTGGATGTAACACATCCCAGCTTGAGTACATGCAAAGTTTCCATTTGATCACCAAAGTTGTTCTGTACATATAGATCTTGTAAAACACTACCTTGGTGGTGACATAACATGAAAATCGATGACGTCGTGAAAACGTCACTCAACATTATATCCTTGTAGGACCTTCCAAGTCTCATGCAAAATGAAATTCGATTATAGCTTGCTTTGAACTGAAGATATGTAACTATTGGTCAAAATTTCAAAAATTTGTAAAAAAAAAATTGATGACGTCATCAAGTCGTCACTCTAACTTTAAGTGTCAATATCACTGTCTATCAACATGCCAAGTTTCAACTTAGTCAAACTTGTGGTTTTGTAGATACACAGCTTCAAAAAGTAAACCTTTAATGCGATACCACGTGACACATGATGACGTCATCAATCTAAAAATTCACACATATGTTGTCTGTATGAAGGTCATTATGTATACCAATTTTGAAACGATTATCATAAACTTCGCCACAGACATCTAGTAAAAGTGTATTTTTAATTGTTTTCAACCTGCCGCTAGAGGGCGCTCTTGACTTTTATGACGTCACTTGTCTTATTTTTTTAAACCAGACTCTTGCTCGACTATAACACCGTTTAAAAAAACTTCAAAAAGTGTGCCACTTTTAAATTACAAGGCACTTCCGGTTTCTTCCTGTTTCGACCGGAAGTAGAGGTCATGTGAGGTCACGCACACGACAAAAAATAAAGACCTATATGACCTAAGTATGATCCCGCATAAAACAACCGCCGGTCTCTTAAGTGTGATTTGTTACAGAATTTCAAAGATTAATTTATTTTTTTCTAAAAACCTTGTAATTTGACACCTGATGACGTCATCATGACGTAAATGAAACGGTTTCGTCTCCTAATGGTTATCTAACTATGGTAAAAATTTCAAGTTTATATGAGCTTGGGAAGTGTGCTTTTGTTAGCGGACAAGCGGCAAAGAGAAGAAGAATCTGAAGAAGTAAAAACTAGACATAATTTTTTGTTGGAAACAAAAAAGAGGTGTTCGGTGTGACCTCGTGTTTCAAAGAAATGTTATAAACATGTCTGTGTATTAAATATTGTATACTTCTATAGAGTCTTTAGAATGGTGGTTCTAAAGATTTGACCAAACTTTTTGGATGTAACACATCCCAGCTTGAGTACATGCAAAGTTTCCATTTGATCACCAAAGTTGTTCTGTACATATAGATCTTGTAAAACACTACCTTGGTGGTGACATAACATGAAAATCGATGACGTCGTGAAAACGTCACTCAACATTATATCCTTGTAGGACCTTCCAAGTCTCATGCAAAATGAAATTCGATTATAGCTTGCTTTGAACTGAAGATATGTAACTATTGGTCAAAATTTAAAAAAAATAAAAAAAAAAAATTGATGACGTCATCAAGTCGTCACTCTAACTTTAAGTAGTCAATATCACTGTCTATCAACATGCCAAGTTTCAACTCAGTCAAACTTGTGGTTTTGTAGATACACAGCTTCAAAAAGTAAACCTTTAATGCGATACCACGTGACACATGATGACGTCATCAATCTAAAAATTCACACATATGTTGTCTGTATGAAGGTCATTATGTATACCAATTTTGAAACGATTATCATAAACTTCGCCACAGACATCTAGTAAAAGTGTATTTTTAATTGTTTTCAACCTGCCGCTAGAGGGCGCTCTTGACTTTTATGACGTCACTTGTCTTATTTTTTTAAACCAGACTCTTGCTCGACTATAACACCGTTTAAAAAAACTTCAAAAAGTGTGCCACTTTTAAATTACAAGGCACTTCCGATTTCTTCCTGTTTCGACCGGAAGTAGAGGTCATGTGAGGTCACGCACACGACAAAAAATAAAGACCTATATGACCTAAGTATGATCCCGCATAAAACAACCGCCGGTCTCTTAAATGTGATTTGTTACAGAATTTCAAAGATTAATTTATTTTTTTCTAAAAACCTTGTAATTTGACACCTGATGACGTCATCATGACGTAAATGAAACGGTTTCGTCTCCTAATGGTTATCTAACTATGGTAAAAATTTCAAGTTTATATGAGCTTGGGAAGTGTGCTTTTGTTAGCGGACAAGCGGCAAAGAGAAGAAGAATCTGAAGAAGTAAAAACTAGACATAATTTTTTGTTGGAAACAAAAAAGAGGTGTTCGGTGTGACCTCGTGTTTCAAAGAAATGTTATAAACATGTCTGTGTATTAAATATTGTATACTTCTATAGAGTCTTTAGAATGGTGGTTCTAAAGATTTGACCAAACTTTTTGGATGTAACACATCCCAGCTTGAGTACATGCAAAGTTTCCATTTGATCACCAAAGTTGTTCTGTACATATAGATCTTGTAAAACACTACCTTGGTGGTGACATAACATGAAAATCGATGACGTCGTGAAAACGTCACTCAACATTATATCCTTGTAGGACCTTCCAAGTCTCATGCAAAATGAAATTCGATTATAGCTTGCTTTGAACTGAAGATATGTAACTATTGGTCAAAATTTCAAAAATTTGTAAAAAAAAAATTGATGACGTCATCAAGTCGTCACTCTAACTTTAAGTGTCAATATCACTGTCTATCAACATGCCAAGTTTCAACTTAGTCAAACTTGTGGTTTTGTAGATACACAGCTTCAAAAAGTAAACCTTTAATGCGATACCACGTGACACATGATGACGTCATCAATCTAAAAATTCACACATATGTTGTCTGTATGAAGGTCATTATGTATACCAATTTTGAAACGATTATCATAAACTTCGCCACAGACATCTAGTAAAAGTGTATTTTTAATTGTTTTCAACCTGCCGCTAGAGGGCGCTCTTTACTTTTATGACGTCACTTGTCTTATTTTTTTAAACCAGACTCTTGCTCGACTATAACACCGTTTAAAAAAACTTCAAAAAGTGTGCCACTTTTAAATTACAAGGCACTTCCGGTTTCTTCCTGTTTCGACCGGAAGTAGAGGTCATGTGAGGTCACGCACACGACAAAAAATAAAGACCTATATGACCTAAGTATGATCCCGCATAAAACAACCGCCGGTCTCTTAAGTGTGATTTGTTACAGAATTTCAAAGATTAATTTATTTTTTTCTAAAAACCTTGTAATTTGACACCTGATGACGTCATCATGACGTAAATGAAACGGTTTCGTCTCCTAATGGTTATCTAACTATGGTAAAAATTTCAAGTTTATATGAGCTTGGGAAGTGTGCTTTTGTTAGCGGACAAGCGGCAAAGAGAAGAAGAATCTGAAGAAGTAAAAACTAGACATAATTTTTTGTTGGAAACAAAAAAGAGGTGTTCGGTGTGACCTCGTGTTTCAAAGAAATGTTATAAACATGTCTGTGTATTAAATATTGTATACTTCTATAGAGTCTTTAGAATGGTGGTTCTAAAGATTTGACCAAACTTTTTGGATGTAACACATCCCAGCTTGAGTACATGCAAAGTTTCCATTTGATCACCAAAGTTGTTCTGTACATATAGATCTTGTAAAACACTACCTTGGTGGTGACATAACATGAAAATCGATGACGTCGTGAAAACGTCACTCAACATTATATCCTTGTAGGACCTTCCAAGTCTCATGCAAAATGAAATTCGATTATAGCTTGCTTTGAACTGAAGATATGTAACTATTGGTCAAAATTTCAAAAATTAAAAAAAAAAAAATTGATGACGTCATCAAGTCGTCACTCTAACTTTAAGTAGTCAATATCACTGTCTATCAACATGCCAAGTTTCAACTCAGTCAAACTTGTGGTTTTGTAGATACACAGCTTCAAAAAGTAAACCTTTAATGCGATACCACGTGACACATGATGACGTCATCAATCTAAAAATTCACACATATGTTGTCTGTATGAAGGTCATTATGTATACCAATTTTGAAACGATTATCATAAACTTCGCCACAGACATCTAGTAAAAGTGTATTTTTAATTGTTTTCAACCTGCCGCTAGAGGGCGCTCTTTACTTTTATGACGTCACTTGTCTTATTTTTTTAAACCAGACTCTTGCTCGACTATAACACCGTTTAAAAAAACTTCAAAAAGTGTGCCACTTTTAAATTACAAGGCACTTCCGATTTCTTCCTGTTTCGACCGGAAGTAGAGGTCATGTGAGGTCACGCACACGACAAAAAATAAAGACCTATATGACCTAAGTATGATCCCGCATAAAACAACCGCCGGTCTCTTAAATGTGATTTGTTACAGAATTTCAAAGATTAATTTATTTTTTTCTAAAAACCTTGTAATTTGACACCTGATGACGTCATCATGACGTAAATGAAACGGTTTCGTCTCCTAATGGTTATCTAACTATGGTAACAATTTCAAGTTTATATGAGCTTGGGAAGTGTGCTTTTGTTAGCGGACAAGCGGCGAAGAGAAGAAGAAGAAGAATCTGAAGAAGTAAAAAAAAAAAACGAACAATAACAAGAGGTATTCGGACTTTTGTCCGAACACCTAAAAAAAAAAACGAACAATAACAAGAGGTATTCGGACTTTTGTCCGAACACCTAAAAAAACAAAAAAAACAAAACCGAACAATAACAAGAGGTATTCGGACTTTTGTCCGAACACCTAATTATATGCGATAATTTTTTAATATATGCGATAATTTTTTATATATATTTGATTTTTTTTAAATATATATTATATGCGATCGTGCGATAATTGTTTAATATATGGTATACTTTTTTATATATATTTGATAATTTTTTAATATATATTATATGCGATCATTTGTATGCGATGTTTTGTGATATACATATGCGATAATTTAATATACATGTGCGATGTTACACCAATGTATATTTGATGTTCGTTCTTATAATTATGTGCGAAAACGGAATTGTGGGATATAGTATGGCTTCATGTCCACTTGATCCCCGTGTCCGTAATGTTTTAGATCGGGCCAGACTATACTGTGGACGGTATAGTATGGTTCCTATGGTTCAATGAGATGGCCGTTAGGGTTTAAGGTGTTTGTTGTGATTAAAGATTAAACATTAATTATTTGTAATTTATGTAAGGTACATTTTGTTTTAAAGTGACGCTCTTCGTCATTTTTCTGTTAAAAATACCCTTCACATTGGACAAATATCATACCATAAAAATGGTGTAATTAGGCACTAATTAGTTGTTCTAATTAGCTGCAACAGAATATTTAGATATTTCTTATTTATGTGACGTATATTTTCTTCGTCGTCATTTTTATGATTAAAATACCATTCACGTTGGACGAAGAACACATCATATACAATGGTATAATTGGGCACTAATTAGTAGGTCTAATTAGTAGCTGTTACGGAATATTGAGACGTGTTATAATGGGGTCGTTCTAACGCAACGCTACAAATTTAATAGTTGTGAACTATGTGAGGTACATTTTGTTTTAAAGGGACACTTTGTTTTTTAAAAGACTTATCTTCAGAAATTTATAGGGAAGTCCATTAACTCTTTAAGGATCGAATAAAGCATTAAATTATCTCTTATCTTGACTTAATTTGGTCCAAGGTTTATCATTATGATATAAAGTTTGCCAAAAGAAAATTGAAAATCACCATTAAAAGTTAAAGGTTAAGAAATAGTGGATAAATGTAAATCTACAAGTCTTACTAGTAAATTTTGTCGCTTCGTGAGACTAGTTTGGTTGAGAGAATTCGCGGCTGGCCGGCCTCGCGATTTGGCGGCTGAAATTTTCGGCCGTAAATTGGGAATTCGCGGCTGGCATTCCGCGGCTGGCATTCCGCGGCTGGCATTCGCGGCTAGCTGGCTGAGAATTCGCGGCTAGCTTCAGCTTGGTATTTTATTCCCTTGTAAAATACGCGAATCAAGTCTCATTCCCTGACCATCAGTCTAGTTAAACCCGTACGCCCTCCTCAGTGAACCATACTATACCATCCATAGTCTGGCCCGATCTAAAACATTACGGATACGGGGATCAAGTGGACAGGAAGCCATACTATATCCCACAATTCCGTTTTCGCACATAATATAAGAACGAACATCAAATATACATTGGTGTAACATCGCACATGTATATTAAATTATCGCGTATGTATATTATCACAAAACATAGCATACAAAGGATCGCATATAATATATATTAAAAAATTATCAAATATATATCACAAATTTTCGCATATATTAAACAATTATCGCATGATCGCATATAATATATATTTTTAAATATTCAAATATATATCAAAAATTATCGCATATATTAAAAAATTATCGCATATATTACAAATTATCACATATATATTGCAAATTATCGCACATATATTACAAATTATTGCATATATATTACATATATTGCATACATAAAACGAATATCGCACATGTGTGACAATCATCGCATATATTTATGAAACATCGCACATACATTGTACATTATCGAATATTGCAACGTTTGACACGCCATAACTAAGGTAATTTCTCAAGGATGCACAATAAACAATTTGCATGTTGGGATAACTGGTGCCCTCATTATCCATCGAACAACGCTTTAGAAAGAGAGTGTGTACCAGCGACGATTTTCTCACGTGTGATTATTTCTCACGTTTGATTGGTCCGTTATTACCTCGGTCTTGGGTGTTCGCCACAATTTCCCAGCTCTCTCGAAAAGATTGTTTTAATGTTGTTTGTCTTCAGAAGATATTTGTTGCAAGTTTTGTGAGTTAAATGGTATTAAATAATTTATCAATTAATATCTACTGCATTTTATGTCACCGAAAGTCCACGGTTTTAACGACCCATGAGTCTTTTCAGTGAACAATCAGAAGTAGCGCTGCATGACTTAGGTAATTTCTCAAGGATGCACGCAATAAACAATTTGCATGTTGGGATAACTGGTGCCCTTTTTTTCGATGAACAACGCTATGTTTCTACCTGCGATTGTGTGCAACGGCAGCTGGATACCCGCGTTGGTCGGCCCTTGCGTGTTTCATACCCGTCAGGCAAGTTTTTTTTTTTTTTTTTTTTTTTGCGCCGGGGTTAGTCTGTAGCGGAGCTTGCGTGAGGGTTTGGGGTGTTGATTTTTGGAAAAATTTTGCATATTCAAAACATAAATTGGGGGGGTTTGCCAGTCTTAAAATTTGCGTTCGCCATTGCATTTGTGCATTCTGGGAAGTTTCGCTTGCCGGACACCGCTTTCTGGGTTGGCACTGGTGTTCCAATGTCTCCCCGCGCCTATTATACTAATATAGCGAGATGACTGATTTAAAATGCAGCTCAAAGGGGGGTGGGGGGTGGGTGGAGGGGGGGGGGGGGGGGGAGGGAGTAATCCTAATTTCTACAGATACTGCATATTTTCTGTTAATGATGCTTTGTCTTCTTCCAGCTCATTTCATTTTATTGGGCAGATGTGACCTCCTATGTCCCCTTTATAAATTTTCCTTATAGGCCCTATTATTTCTTTCATAAATTGACTGCTTACGTTAGGCCTACTCATTGACTGAATAACAACATAATATTCACAAAGACAAGCATTGTCGAATATTAGTCGTTACCTGCATTTAGTGGTATGTAGGCCTAAATACAACCAATAATTTCCGAGCAATAAAGAAATAAAGAAACAAGGCATAAAGAAAGCAAGAAATAACGACACAATGAAAGGGAAAATGGAAAAAAATAAAACCTCCTCCAAACAAGATAAATCAAGAAATCAAAGAGAGACAGAAAGGAACAAATAAAGGAAAACGAAAACACACAAATCATTTATTATTTTATTTTCGTTTCCTATTTAAATCTTTAGACGTACGATGAATAAAATTTGAACAACAGGGTCTGTCAAGACAAAAACAAGTTTACAAAACTGTCATCAACAAAATGTGCAAAATCACACCCCTGTAATACTTAACATTATTATTGTATTATCAACCATTTACAAAATCTAGAAGAACGAAATACGGAAACAAACGCATGCCAAAATAATTTTAAAAACACAGAAATAGTGACATAGAAACATCGAAATCAACTGTAACATAGTGACATAAAAACATTACAAAATAAATGTCAATAGATATCAAGAAACATATCAGAGATAAATAATAGGCCCCCTGCAACTAAGGAAATAACGAAACTAAGACATAAACAAAATAAACAAATAAAAAGACAAACAGACCACTGAGTCAGAAAAACACATAATAGGCCTAATTACAGAAACAATGAAATAGAATACTGAGAAAATACAAAGTTCACCACGGGCAAACACGGATATTCAGAAAGAGAAAATATAGAAACAAAGACACATTTAAGAAATAAAGAGATAGAGACACAAAGAAATCCAGAAATAAAGAAAAAAGGAAATCAAGTATTATACATGAATTCAAACATTTGACAAATTTTAGGAGCACAGAAGCATATATTTCATGGCCTTTGTTGGATATTCAAAAAGTCTTGATATATCCAAAAACCTACATATGCCAAGCATGCATCATTGCCTTTTTATATCCTTCCCAAATATTAAAACACACCCCAACTTATGCTTCGTAGTCGAGAAAAGGGGATAAAAGGGGCGAAAACTGGGTGAGGGATGGCTACGCTTCGCCTTCGACCGCACTCAACACCTTTTGCATGCTCAACATTTTATCATTAGGACATAACTACATTGCGTACAGATTTTAAATATATTTACCAAACCAATTCTGAAAGTTATAAACTCTGATATCCTCTCCAATAGACCCTTCCCATGAAATATGCTAATTACATTCACGCATGCGTACAGACCCTGCTGGTTGGCAAACGCCATAGAGTTGTGCACTAAGTAGACGCACAAGCGCGTCTGCGTCACGCCACCATCAGCCCCACACAAAAAGGGGCAATGTTCCATCATTTTGCCAACCAGCAGTGTAAGTGTGCACGCGTGAAGTGCAATTTAAATATTTCATGGGAAGGGTCTATTTCCCCCCCCCCCCCCCCCCCCCCACCCCATGCACCGTGGTCGCATTTTATGTGCAAGAATCGCGCCCACCTAGCGGGTGCCGCGCGAAGCGCGGCATCCCGCTAGTATCTTCTTCTTCTATATAATTAAAATCGGTGCCAATTTCCACCCCGCGGCGCTGCGAGATCCGACCGTCCGCTTGCGCACGGTGACCTCGCCCCCTCGAGGACGAGGTTGCGCTGGGCTGCCATCTTTTGTATTGGGTCGCCATCTTTTTTTTCTCACGTGTGATGACTTCTCACGTGTGATTGGTCCGTTATTTCCTCGGTCTTGGGTGTTCGCCATAATTTCCCAGCTCTCTCGACAAGATTGTTTTAATGTTGTTTGTCTTCAGAAGATATTTTGTTGCACGTTTTGTGGGTTTAAATGGTATTAAATAATTTATCAATAAATATCTACTGCATTTTGTGTAACCAAAAGTCCACGGTTTTAACGAACTATGAGTCTTTTCAGTGAACAATCAGAAGTAGCGCTGCATGACTAAGGTAATTTCTCAAGGATCACGCAATAAACAATTTGCATGTTGGGATAACTGGTTCTCTTATTTTCGATCGAACAACGCTATGTTCCGACGTCTACCCGCGATTGTGTGCAACGGCAGCCGGCGTGTTTTTTTTTTTGGCGCCGGGGTTAGTCTGTAGCGGAGCTTGCGTGAGGGTGTCAGATGATTTGTGGGTGTTGATTTTTGGATACATTTGGCATATTCAAAACATAAATTGGGGGTTTTTGGCAGTCTTAAAATTTGCGTTCGCTATTGCATTTGTGCATTCTGGGAAGTTTCGCTTGCCGGACACCGCTTACTGGGTTGGCACTGGTGTTCCAACGTCTCCCCGCGCCTATGTGCAACGGCATACTAATATAGCGAGATGACTGATTTAAAATGCAGCTCAAAGGGGGGGGGGGGGGGGGTAATCCTAATTTCTACAGATACTGCATATTTTCTGTTAATGATGCTTTGTCTTCTTCCAGCTCATTTCATTTTATTGGGCAGATGTGACCTCCTATGTCCCCGTTATAAAATTTCCTTATATTATTTCTTTCATAAATTGATTGCTTACGTTATTTAGGCCTATACTCATTGACTGAATAACAACATAATATTCACAAAGACAAGCATTGTCGAATATTAGTCGTTACCTGCATTTAGTGGTATGTAGGCCTAAATACAACCAATAATTTCCGAGCAATAAAGAAATAAAGAAACAAGGCATAAAGAAAGCAAGAAATAACGACACAATGAAATAAAGGGAAAATGGACAAAAATAAAGCCTCCTCCAAACAAGCATATAAATCAAGAAATCAAAGACAGACAGAAAGGAACAAATTAATAAAGGAAAACGAAAACACACAAATCATTTTTATTTTATTTTCGTTTCCTATTTAAATCTTTAGACGTACGATGAATAAAATTTGAACAACTGCCTGGTCTGTCAAGACAAAAACAAGTTTACAAACTGTCATCAACAAAATGTGCAAAATCACACCCCTGTAATACTTAACATTATTATTGTACTATCAACCATTTACAAAATCTAGAAGAACGAAATACGGAAACAAACGCATCCACACCCGAAATAATAAAAAACACAGAATTAGTGACATAGAAACATCGAAATCAACTGTAACATAGTGACATAAAAACATTACAAAATAAACGTCAATAGATATCAAGAAACATCAGAGATAAATAATAGGCCCCCTGCAACTAAGGAAATAACGAAACTATAAGACATAAACAAAATACACAAATAAAAAGACAAACAGACCACTGAGTCAGAAAAACACATAGGCCTAATTACAGAAACAATTAAATAGAATACTGAGAAAATACAAAGTTCACAACGGGCAAACACGGATATTCAGAAAGAGAAAATATAGAAACAAAGACACATTTAAGAAATCAAGAGATAGAGACACAAAAAAATCCAGAAATAAAGCAAAAAAGGAAATCAAGTATTATACATAAATTCAAACATTTTACAAATTTTAGGAGCACAGGAGCATAGGCCCTATATTTCATGGATTGTTGGATATTCAAAAAGTCTTGATATATCCAAAAACCTACATATCATGCCAAGCATGCATCATTGCCTTTTTATATCATTCCCAAATATTAAAACACACCCCCAACTTATGCTTCGTAGTCGAGAAAAGGGGCGAAAACGGTGAGGGAAGGCGACGCGTCGCCTTCGACCGCACTCAACACCTTTTGCATGCTCAACATTTTATCATTAGGACATAACTACATTGCGTACACATTTTAAATATCTTTACCAAACCAATTCTGAAAGTTATAAACTCTGATATCCTCTCCAATTACCCCCCCCCCCCCCCTTACCCCATGCACCGTTGTCACATTTTATGGGCAAGAATCGCGCCCACCTAGCGGGTGCCGGGGGGGGGGGGGGGGAGGAGTGGGTGGGGGGGGAGGGGGTAATGCTAATTTCTACAGATACTGCATATTTTCTGTTAATGATGCTTTGTCTTCTTCCATCTCATTTCATTTTATTGGGCAGATGTGACCTCCTATGTCCCCTTTATAAATTTTCCTTATAGGCCCTACTTCTTTCATAAATTGACTGCTTACGTTAGGCCTACTCATTGACTGAATAACAACATAATATTCACAAAGACAAGCATTGTCGAATATTAGTCGTTACCTGCATTTAGTGGTATGTAGGCCTAAATACAACCAATAATTTCCGAGCAATAAAGAAATAAAGAAACAAGGCATAAAGAAAGCAAGAAATAACGACACAATGAAATAAAGGGAAAATGGACAAAAATAAAGCCTCCTCCAAACAAGCATATCAATCAAGAAATCAAAGAGAGACAGAAAGGAACGAATAAAGGAAAACGAAAACACACAAATCATTTTTATTTTATTTTCGTTTCCTATTTAAATCTTTAGACGTACGATGAATAAAATTTGAACAACAGGATCTGTCAAGACAAAAACAAGTTTACAAAACTGTCATCAACAAAATGTGCAAAATCACACCCCTGTAACACTTAACATTATTATTGTATTATCAACCATTTACAAAATCTAGAAGAACGAAATACGGAAACAAACGCATGCCGAAATAATTTTAAAAACACAGAAATAGTGACATAGAAACATCGAAATCAACTGTAACATAGTGACATAAAAACATTACAAAATAAACGTCAATAGATATCAAGAAACATATCAGAGATAAATAATAGGCCCCCTGCAACTAAGGAAATAACAAAACTAACACATAAACAAAATAAACAAATAAAAAGACAAACAGACCACTGAGTCAGAAAAACACATAACAGGCCTAATTACAGAAACAATGAAATAGAATACTGAGAAAATACATAGTTCACCACCGGCAAACACGGATATTCAGAAAGAGAAAATATAGAAACAAAGACACATTTAAGAAATAAAGAGATAGAGACACAAAGAAATCCAGAAATAAAGAAAACAGGAAATCAAGTATTATACATGAATTCAAACATTTGACAAATTTTAGGAGCACAGAAGCAAATATTTCATGGATTACTCAGGCCTTTGTTGGATATTCAAAAAGTCTTGATTATCTAAAAACCTACATATCATTCCAAGCATGCATCATTGCATTTTTATATCCTTCCCAAATATTAAAACACACCCCAACTTATGCTTCGTAGTCGAGAAAAGGGGGCGAAAAGGGTGAGGGATGGCGACACTTCGCCTTCGACCGCACTCAACACCTTTTGCATGCTCAACATTTTATCATTAGGACATGACTACATTGCGTACAGATTTTAAATATCTTTACCAAACCAATTCTGAAAGTTATAAACTCTGATATCCTCTCCAATAGACCCTTCCCATGAAATATGCTAATTACGTTCACGCATGCGTACAGACCCTGCTGGTTGGCAAACGCCATAGAGTTGTGCACTAAGTAGACGCACAAGCGCGTCTGCGTCACGCCACCATCAGCCCCACACAAAAAGGGGCAATGTTCCATCATTTTGCCAACCAGCAGTGTAAGTGCGCACGCGTGAAGTGCAATTTAAATATTTCATGGGAAGGGTCTATTACCCCCCCCCCCCCCCCCCCCCACCCCATGCACCGTGGTCGCATTTTATGTGCAAGAATCGCGCCCACCTAGCGGGTGCCGCGCGAAGCGCGGCATCCCGCTAGTATCTTCTTCTTCTTCTTCTTCTTCTTCTTCTTCTATATAATTAAAATCGGTACCAACTTCCACCCCGCGGCGCTGCGAGATCCGACCGTCCGCTTGCGCACGGTGACCTCGCCCCCTCGAGGACGAGGTTGGGCTCTGGGCTGCCATCTTTTTTATTGGGTCGCCATCTTTTTTATTGGGTCGCCATCTTTTTTATTGGGTCGCCATCTTTTTTTTCTCACGTGTGATGACTTCTCACGAGTGATTGGTCCGTTATTTCCTCGGTCTTGGGTGTTCGCCGTAATTTCCCAGCTCTCTCGACAAGATTGTGTTAATGTTGTTTGTCTTCAGAAGATATTTGTTGCACGTTTTGTGGGTTTAAATGGTATTAAATAATTTTTCAATAAATATCTACTGCATTTTGAAATTTGTGTCACCAAAAGTCCACGGTTTTAACGACACATGAGTCTTTTCATTGAGCAGTCAGAAATAGCGTTGCATGACTAAGATAATTTCTCACATGAATGCTCGCAATAAACAGTTTGCATGCTGTGTTAACCGGTGCCCTCATTTTCCATCGAACAACGCTTTAGAAAGAGAGTGTGTACCAGCGACGATTTTCTCACGTGTGATTATTTCTCACGTTTGATTGGTCCGTTATTACCTCGCTCTTGGGTGTTCGCCACAATTTCCCAGTTTTCTCGAAAAGATTGTTTTAATGTTGTTTGTCTTCAGAAGATATTTGTTGCACGTTTTGTGGGTTAAATGGTATTAAATAATTTATCAATAAATATCTACTGCATTTTGTGTCACCGAAAGTCCACGGTTTTAACGACCCGTGAGTCTTTTCATTGAACAATCAGAAGTAGCGCTGCATGACTAAGGTAATTTCTCAAGGATGCACGCAATAAACAATTTGCATGTTGGGATAACTGGTGCCCTTATTTTCGATCGAACAACGCTATGTTCCGACGTCTACCCGCGATTGTGTGCAACGGCAGCCGGATACCCGCGTTGGTCGGTCCTTGCGTGTTTCATACCCGTCAGGCATGTTTTTTTGGTTTTTTTCTTTTTGCGCCGGGGTTAGTCTGTAGCGGAGCTTGCGTGAGGGTGTCAGATGATTTGTGGGTGTTGATTTTTGGAAAAATTTGGCATATTCAAAACATAAATTGGGGGGTTTTGGCAGTCTTTAAATTTGCGTTCGCTATTGCATTTGTGCATTCTGGGAAGTTTCGCTTGCCGTACACCGCTTACTGGGTTGGCACTGGTGTTGGCACTGGTGTTCCAACGTCTCCCCGCGCCTATGTGCAACGGCATATAGCGAGATGACTGATTTAAAATGCAGCTCAAAGGGGGGGGGGGGGGGGTGGGGGTTTGTAATCCTAATTTCTACAGATACTGCATATTTTCTGTTAATGATGCTTTGTCTTCTTCCAACTCATTTCATTTTATTGGGCAGATGTGACCTCCTATGTCCCCTTTATAAATTGTCCTTATATTATTTCTTTCATAAATTGATTGCTTTTACGTTAGGCCTACTCATTGACTGAATAACAACATAATAATAATATTCACAAAGACAAGCATTGTCGAATATTAGTCGTTTCCTGCATTTAGTGGTATGTAGGCCTAAATACAACCAATAATTTCCGAGCATTAAAGAAACAAGGCATAAAGAAAGCAAGAAATAACGACACAATGAAATAAAGGGAAAATGGACAAAAATAAAGCCTCCTCCAAACAAGCATATAAATCAAGAAATCAAAGACAGACAGAAAGGAACAAATTAATAAAGGAAAACGAAAACACACAAATCATTTTTATTTTATTTTCGTTTCCGATTTAAATTTGAACAACAGGGTCTGTCAAGCAAGACAAAAACAAGTTTACAAAACTGTCATCAACAAAATGTGCAAAATCACACCCCTGTAATACTTCACATTATTATTGTATTATCAACCATTTACAAAATCTAGAAGAACGAAAGACGGAAACAAACACATCCACACCCGAAATAATAAATTAAAAAAACAGAAATAGTGACATAGAAACATCGAAATCAACTGTAACATAACATAGTGACATAAAAACATTACAAAATAAACGTCAACGTAGATATCAAGAAACATTAGAGATAAATAATAGGCCCCCTGCAACTAAGGAAATAACGAAACTAAGACATAAACAAAATAAACAAATAAAAAGACAAACAGACCACTGAGTCAGAAAAACACATAGGCCTAATTACAGAAACTATGAAATAGAATACTGAGAAAATACAAAGTTCACCACGGGCAAACACGGATATTCAGAAAGAGAAAATATAGAAACAAAGACACATTTAAGAAATAAAGAGATAGACACAAAGAAATCCAGCAATAAAGAAAAAAGGAAATCAAGTATTATACATAAATTCAAACATTTTACAAATTTTAGGAGCACAGAAGCATGGATTACTCAGGCCTTTGTTGGATATTCAAAAAGTCTTGATATATCAAAAAACCTACATATCGTGCCAAGCATGCATCATTGCCTTTTTATATCCTTCCCAAATATTAAAACACACCCCCAACTTATGCTTCGTAGTCGAGAAAAGGGGAGAAAACGAACAATTGCTGCTCGATATGGGCAGAGGGAGGCCCCCCCTCTATTGTGTCTTCATTGTGTTCTGGGAATCTCAGGAATTCTTTTGAGAATTTTAGGGGGGGTGCTTCTGTATACAAGAGGGAAGAGTGTGTTAGGGTTAGGGTTAGTTTGGGGGGGGCCTCCCTCTGCCCCATATCGGGCATGGTATAAAAACGAAGGGTGAGGGAAGGCGACGCGTCGCCTTCGACCGCACTCAACACCTTTTGCATGCTCAACATTTTATCATTTGGACATTACTACATTGCGTACAGATTTTAAATATCTTTACCAAACCAATTCTGAAAGTTATAAACTCTGATATCCTTTCCAATTACCCCCCCCCCCCCCCCCCTTACCCCATGCACCGTTGTCACATTTTATGGGCAAGAATCGCGCCCACCTAGCGGGTGCCGCGCGAAGCGCGGCATCCCGCTAGTATCTTATCTTCTTCTATCTTCTATCTATATAATTAAAATCGGTACCAACTTCCACCCCGCGGCGCTGCGAGATCCGACCGTCCGCTTGCGCACGGTGACCTCGCCCCCTCGAGGACGAGGTTGGGCTCTGGGCTGCCATCTTTTTTATTGGGTCGCCATCTTTTTTATTGGGTCGCCATCTTTTTTATTGGGTCGCCATCTTTTTTTTCTCACGTGTGATGACTTCTCACGAGTGATTGGTCCGTTATTTCCTCGGTCTTGGGTGTTCGCCGTAATTTCCCAGCTCTCTCGACAAGATTGTGTTAATGTTGTTTGTCTTCAGAAGATATTTGTTGCACGTTTTGTGGGTTTAAATGGTATTAAATAATTTTTCAATAAATATCTACTGCATTTTGAAATTTGTGTCACCAAAAGTCCACGGTTTTAACGACACATGAGTCTTTTCATTGAGCAGTCAGAAATAGCGTTGCATGACTAAGATAATTTCTCACATGAATGCTCGCAATAAACAGTTTGCATGCTGTGTTAACCGGTGCCCTCATTTTCCATCGAACAACGCTTTAGAAAGAGAGTGTGTACCAGCGACGATTTTCTCACGTGTGATTATTTCTCACGTTTGATTGTTCCGTTATTACCTCGCTCTTGGGTGTTCGCCACAATTTCCCAGCTCTCTCGAAAAGATTGTTTTAATGTTGTTTGTCTTCAGAAGATATTTGTTGCACGTTTTGTGGGTTAAATGGTATTAAATAATTTATCAATAAATATCTACTGCATTTTGTGTCACCGAAAGTCCACGGTTTTAACGACCCGTGAGTCTTTTCATTGAACAATCAGAAGTAGCGCTGCATGACTAAGGTAATTTCTCAAGGATGCACGCAATAAACAATTTGCATGTTGGGATAACTGGTGCCCTTATTTTCGATCGAACAACGCTATGTTCCGACGTCTACCCGCGATTGTGTGCAACGGCAGCCGGATACCCGCGTTGGTCGGCCCTTGCGTGTTTCATACCCGTCAGGCATGTTTTTTAGGTTTTTTTCTTTTTGCGCCGGGGTTAGTCTGTAGCGGAGCTTGCGTGAGGGTGTCAGATGATTTGTGGGTGTTGATTTTTGGATAAATTTGGCATATTCAAAACATAAATTGGGGGGTTTTGGCAGTCTTAAAATTTGCGTTCGCTATTGCATTTGTGCATTCTGGGAAGTTTCGCTTGCCGTACACCGCTTACTGGGTTGGCACTGGTGTTGGCACTGGTGTTCCAACGTCTCCCCGCGCCTATGTGCAACGGCATATAGCGAGATGACTGATTTAAAATGCAGCTCAAAGGGGGGGGGGGTGGGGGTTTGTAATCCTAATTTCTACAGATACTGCATATTTTCTGTTAATGATGCTTTGTCTTCTTCCAACTCATTTCATTTTATTGGGCAGATGTGACCTCCTATGTCCCCTTTATAAATTGTCCTTATATTATTTCTTTCATAAATTGATTGCTTTTACGTTAGGCCTACTCATTGACTGAATAACAACATAATAATAATATTCACAAAGACAAGCATTGTCGAATATTAGTCGTTTCCTGCATTTAGTGGTATGTAGGCCTAAATACAACCAATAATTTCCGAGCATTAAAGAAACAAGGCATAAAGAAAGCAAGAAATAACGACACAATGAAATAAAGGGAAAATGGACAAAAATAAAGCCTCCTCCAAACAAGCATATAAATCAAGAAATCAAAGACAGACAGAAAGGAACAAATTAATAAAGGAAAACGAAAACACACAAATAATTTTTATTTTATTTTCGTTTCCGATTTAAATTTGAACAACAGGGTCTGTCAAGCAAGACAAAAACAGTTTACAAAACTGTCATCAACAAAATGTGCAAAATCACACCCCTGTAATACTTCACATTATTATTGTATTATCAACCATTTTTTTTTTTACAAAATCTAGAAGAACGAAAGACGGAAACAAACACATCCACACCCGAAATAATAAAAAAAAAAAAACAGAAATAGTGACATAGAAACATCGAAATCAACTGTAACATAACATAGTGACATAAAAACATTACAAAATAAACGTCAACGTAGATATCAAGAAACATTAGAGATAAATAATAGGCCCCCTGCAACTAAGGAAATAACGAAACTAAGACATAAACAAAATAAACAAATAAAAAGACAAACAGACCACTGAGTCAGAAAAACACATAGGCCTAATTACAGAAACTATGAAATAGAATACTGAGAAAATACAAAGTTCACCACGGGCAAACACGGATATTCAGAAAGAGAAAATATAGAAACAAAGACACATTTAAGAAATAAAGAGATAGACACAAAGAAATCCAGCAATAAAGAAAAAATGAAATCAAGTATTAGGCCTATACATAAATTCAAACATTTTACAAATTTTAGGAGCACAGAAGCATGGATTACTCAGGCCTTTGTTGGATATTCAAAAAGTCTTGATATATCAAAAAACCTACATATCGTGCCAAGCATGCATCATTGCCTTTTTATATCCTTCCCAAATATTAAAACACACCCCCAGCTTATGCTTCGTAGTCGAGAAAAGGGGAGAAAACGAAGGGTGAGGGAAGGCGACGCGTCGCCTTCGACCGCACTCAACACCTTTTGCATGCTCAACATTTTATCATTTGGACATTACTACATTGCGTACAGATTTTAAATATCTTTACCAAACCAATTCTGAAAGTTATAAACTCTGATATCCTCTCCAATTACCCCCCCCCCCCCCCCCTTACCCCATGCACCGTTGTCACATTTTATGGGCAAGAATCGCGCCCACCTAGCGGGTGCCGCGCGAAGCGCGGCATTCCCGCTAGTATCTTATCTTCTATATAATTAAAATCGGTGCCAAGTTCCACCCCGCGGCGCTGCGAGATCCGACCGTCCGCTTGCGCACGGTGATCTCGCCCCCTCGAGGACGAGGTTGCGCTGGGCTGCCATCTTTTTTATTGGGTCGCCATCTTTTTTTTCTCACGTGTGATAACTTCTCACGAGTGATTGGTTCGTTATTTCCTCGGTCTTGGGTGTTCGCCGTAATTTCCCAGCTCTCTCGACAAGATTGTGTTAATGTTGTTTGTCTTCAGAAGATATTTGTTGCACGTTTTGTGGGTTTAAATGGTATTAAATAATTTATCAATAAATATCTACTGCATTTTGTGTCACCAAAAGTCCACGGTTTTAACGACCCGTGAGTCTTTTCAGTGAACAATCAGAAGTAGGGCTGCATAACTAAGGTAATTTCTCAAGGATGCACGCAATAAACAATTTGCATGTTGGGATAACTGGTGCCCTCATTTTCCATCGAACAACGCTTTAGAAAGAGAGTGTGTACCACCGACGATTTTCTCACGTGTGATTATTTCTCACATTTGATTGGTCCGTTATTACCTCGGTCTTGGGTGTTCGCCACAATTTCCCAGCTCTCTCGAAAAGATTGTTTTAATGTTGTTTGTCTTCAGAAGATATTTGTTGCAAGTTTTGTGAGTTAAATGGTATTAAATAATTTATCAATTAATATCTACTGCATTTTGTGTCACCGAAAGTCCACGGTTTTAACGACCCATGAGTCTTTTCAGTGAACAATCAGAAGTAGCGCTGCATGACTAACGTAATTTCTCAAGGATGCACGCAATAAACAATTTGCATGTTGGGATAACTGGTGCCTTATTTTCGATCGAACAACGCTATGTTTCTACTACCCGCGATTGTGTGCAACGGCAGCTGGATACCCGCGTTGGTCGGCCCTTGCATGTTTCATACCCGTCAGGCATGTTTGTTTGTTTGTTTGTTTTTTGCGCCGGGGTTAGTCTGTAGCGGAGCTTGCGTGAGGGTTTGTGGGTGTTGATTTTCGGAAAAATTTGGCATATTCAAAACATAAATTGGGGGTTTTGCCAGTCTTAAAATTTGCGTTCGCTATTGCATTTGTGCATTCTGGGAAGTTTCGCTTGCCGGACACCGCTTACTGGGTTGGCACTGGTGTTCCAATGTCTCCCCGCGCCTATTATACTAATATAGCGAGATGACTGATTTAAAATGCAGCTCAAGGGGGGGGGGGGGGGGGGGGGGGGTAATCCTAATTTCTACAGATACTGCATATTTTCTGTTAATGATGCTTTGTCTTCTTCCATCTCATTTCATTTTATTGGGCAGATGTGACCTCCTATGTCCCCTTTATAAATTTTCCTTATAGGCCCTACTTCTTTCATAAATTGACTGCTTACGTTAGGCCTACTCATTGACTGAATAACAACATAATATTCACAAAGACAAGCATTGTCGAATATTAGTCGTTACCTGCATTTAGTGGTATGTAGGCCTAAATACAACCAATAATTTCCGAGCAATAAAGAAATAAAGAAACAAGGCATAAAGAAAGCAAGAAATAACGACACAATGAAAGGGAAAATGGACAAAAATAAAGCCTCCTCCAAACAAGCATATCAATCAAGAAATCAAAGAAAGACAGAAAGGAACGAATAAAGGAAAACGAAAACACACAAATCATTTTTTTAAATTTTCGTTTCCTATTTAAATCTTTAGACGTACGATGAATAAAATTTGAACAACAGGATCTGTCAAGACAAAAACAAGTTTACAAAACTGTCATCAACAAAATGTGCAAAATCACACCCCTGTAACACTTAACATTATTATTGTATTATCAACCATTTACAAAATCTAGAAGAACGAAATACGGAAACAAACGCATGCCGAAATAATTAAAAAAACACAGAAATAGTGACATAGAAACATCGAAATCAACTGTAACATAGTGACATAAAAACATTACAAAATAAACGTCAATAGATATCAAGAAACATATCAGAGATAAATAATAGGCCCCCTGCAACTAAGGAAATAACGAAACTAACACATAAACAAAATAAACAAATAAAAAGACAAACAGACCACTGAGTCAGAAAAACACATAATAGGCCTAATTACAGAAACAATGAAATAGAATACTGAGAAAATACATAGTTCACCACCGGCAAACACGGATATTCAGAAAGAGAAAATATAGAAACAAAGACACATTTAAGAAATAAAGAGATAGAGACACAAAGAAATCCAGAAATAAAGAAAAAAGGAAATCAAGTATTATACATGAATTCAAACATTTGACAAATTTTAGGAGCACAGAAGCATATATTTCATGGCCTTTGTTGGATATTCAAAAAGTCTTGATATATCCAAAAACCTACATATCATGCCAAGCATGCATCCTTGCATTTGTATATCCTTCCCAAATATTAAAACACACCCCAACTTATGCTTCGTAGTCGAGAAAAGGGGGCGAAAAGGGTGAGGGATGGCTACGCTTCGCCTTCGACCGCACTCAACACCTTTTGCATGCTCAACATTTTATCATTAGGACATAACTACATTGCGTACAGATTTTAAATATATTTACCAAACCAATTCTGAAAGTTATAAACTCTGATATCCTCTCCAATAGACCCTTCCCATGAAATATGCTAATTACATTCACGCATGCGTACAGACCCTGCTGGTTGACAAACGCCATAGAGTTGTGCACTAAGTAGATGCACAAGCGCGTCTGCGTCACGCCACCATCAGCCCCACACAAAAAGGGGCAATGTTCCATCATTTTGCCAACCAGCAGTGTAAGTGCGCACGCGTGAAGTGCAATTTAAATATTTCATGGGAAGGGTCTATTACCCCCCCCCCCCCCCCCCCCCCCACCTCATGCACCGTGGTCGCATTTTATGTGCAAGAATCGCGCCCACCTAGCGGGTGCCGCGCGAAGCGCGGCATCCCGCTAGTATATATTGAACGAACATCAAATATACATTGGTGTAACATCGCACATGTACAATGTACATGTATATTAAATTATCGCATATGTATATCACAAAACATCGCATACAAATGATCGCATATCATATATATTAAACAATTATCAAATATATATAACAAATTTTCGCATATATTAAACAATTATCGCATGATCGCATTTAATATATATTAAAAAATTATCAAATATATATAAAAAATTATCGCATATATTAAAAAATTATCACATATATATTGCAAATTATCGCACATATATTACAAATTATTGCATATATATTACATATATTGCATACATAAAACGAATATCGCACATGTGTGACAATCATCGCATATATATGACAAACATCGCACATACATTGCAACGTTTGACACGCCATACTTAGTCATGCAGCGCTACTTCTGATTGTTCACTGAAAAGACTCATGGGTCGTTAAAACCGTGGACTTTTGGTGACACAAAATGCAGTAGATATTTATTGATAAATTATTTAATACCATTTAAACCCACAAAACGTGCAACAAATATCTTCTGAAGACAAACAACATTAAAACGATCTTTTCGAGAGAGCTGGCGAACACACAAGACCGAGGAAATAACGGACCAATCACACGTGAGAAATCATCACAGTTGAGAAAAGAAAAAAAATGAAGATGGCGACCCAATACCCAAGATGGCAGCCCAAGGGGGTGAGGTCACCGAACGAAAGCGGACGGTCGGATCTCGCAGCGGGGAGGAAGTTGACACCGATTTTAATTAACCACTGGTTCTCACACATGGTCATTGGTGTCACTGCAAACCTGACCCGATTGTACTCCCACCTTGCAAATTTTTAAATCCTTCTTATCCTTCTTATCTGAATTGTGTGATGGTCTGCTACTAAACTTAAAACCATGTCCAATGTACAGAGGGCGCTGTTCAATATTATGTTTGTGTTGGTCTTTTATATTTGAGTTTTGCTCTTATATATATGTATGGTTTTGCTTGTGTATATGTATATGGGTTTGCTCTTATATACTCATGGGTTTGCTCATATATATGCGGGTTTGCTCTTGTGGGTTTGCTCTTATATATTTATGGGTTTGCTCATATATATATGGGTTTGCTCATATATATGTGGGTTTGCTCTTATATAAATGTGTTTGCTCCTATATATTTGTAACTGCTCATTTAGTCATAAACGGCCCCTCATAGCGTTCTGTGGGGTGGGGTGAAAAATCAAGCCTCCATGTGCCTAAAACAGAGAAATAGACACACTTTTATAGGAAATCAGATCTTCTTAATTTACTGGAAATTTTCTGTAACATCAATGGTGGGGGTCCAGGGGTGAAGCCCCGGTGGGGGTCCAGCGGGGCGAAGCCCCTGGAAGCTCTGAGCTTTTGGCATTTTGAGGGGTTAAAAACCAAGCCTCTGTGTGCCTGAAACCAGAAATAGACACACTTTTTAAGCACTTCTGATCCATACCAATCTTCTAATTTTACTCAAAGAAAATGTTAATCCCACAAATCTCGCGTTTGGATCTGGTCGCTGCAATATCTGGTTTCATGCATATTCATTCAAAAAATATAGTTCAAGCTTAGTGTAGTCTTTACACTTGAATGCCAGAACGACATGAAATATATTTTATCCAGGAAAAATTGGCACGTCAGGTTTCGAACGCTTATGGTGCAAATCTAAGCAATTACAAGTGATGACATATCATGAAAGATTCATTGGCAGAAAGAAACAAATTTGATAGGCATAGGATGAAAAAGAAATCCATCCTGCCGCTGGGGGAAAAGACACCACACACACACGTGTGGCTAAGTTTTAAGCAGGCAGATAGCATTATACATAAGCTGTAGTTTTTAAACAAAAATCTAAAAAACAAACAAAAAACACACATTTCAAGAACGATCGTTGACCAACTTCAAAAAGAAAAAATTTCAGAACCACAAAAACTGACTGTAATGGTTACGCACTGAAGGCAGGTATGACCCAAAATATAAACAGTTTTGGATGTTCCTTTATCTTTTGGAATACAGTATGCTGGTGAGTTTCACAAAATGGCTTTTGACGAGAAGAAATCGGTTCATTTTCCTCCTCCTAATGAAGAACCGGTCAATCCCAGGAAGAGACCCTACAAATTTGAGTACAGTCAAGAATACGACATCTGTTTTCAGAAAACTTCGAACCTAAGCAAGACACCGTGGGATAAATGCAAGATGAGCTTTGTTCCCCCAAATGTTAAGTTAGTGTCACCGTCATTGGATAATATAACAATCGGGGATGATGTCCATTATCGAATTGAATCGAATAGACTGGAAAACCCAAGTGTCGAATGTGTTTCTGGTGGTAACTTGTGGTACGCTGTCTTGACGTCTGTGCAGAATCCGAAGGCAAGTTGCGCAGGGTCTGTAACTGATCATTGCAATGGCACATACGATGTGCATGTAACCGCAGCTTGGGCGGGAAATGTCATATTTGAACTGACTCTCGTCCACACTGGCGAGGCTATTAACCATTTAAGAAATATTGTTTGGCCCGCCAATGATAGACTCGCTTTCTCTGGATACTATAAGACAAACAAACAGAACGACGTTAAGAAAATGCCGTTTGGTCTTTGCTACTTGAGACGTCAAGGCAACTGGTCGGGGTATTGTGAGTATCCAAACAGCAAGGCGATGGGTATCACAACTTTAATATGTGAGAAGGTCGATGGTGTACCGTGTGATACTCTCTATTCCTTGCGGTCACACTCTCCGACGATTGCACGTACCGTCATGAAACTGACCAAAAACGTGAACTACCTTTTCACCAGGTATGTAAAGCGATTCAAAGGTAAAAATATGGTTTGTTTTTTTGTCGACGTAATGCTGATTTACAGGCACAATTATCAAGAAAGATACAATAAAAGTCACCCGAGAATGTTTCAGTCGAATACAGTGCTTACTAAGAAAAATAGTGAGAAAACAGCAAAAAGCTGCCAGACGGTATTTTTATCAAGAATCAAATTCAATGTTTTTTTAGCTGTTTTACCCCCAAATTAAGACTCTTCTTTTGCTAATATAATAGCTTCCCGTATTTCAATGGGTATCAAAAATCGTTCTTTTCTTATTTTTGTTTGTGGCTCACGAGGATTTTTGTGCGTATAGTGTATGGACTAAGAACGCCATCACTCAGCGCCCTCTCTCTAACAACGTGTACTAAATCTTCATCAAGATATATTAAATTTTTGAATTTTTGTTCCAAAGCATTTCATGGGGACAACTCTTGTTCCATATTGTAGCTTATAAAACACTTTGTATGAAAAACCTTATGTTTTCGTCATCGTGACGTCATTAATAGGTGTCAGATTACATTAATCCAAGATTTATTATATTTATTAAGAAAAAATTGATATATTCTTGTAGATTACAGCTCATGTGATTTTTTTTGATCCCATTTTTATCTTTACTTCCGGTACAAACATGAAGATCTGAAATAAAGAAAATTATATCTCCCGAACCACATCTCAAAAATTATTATTCTTTGGACCGTCCTGTAACATTGTGATACATTTGACATTTTATTCAAACACTCCTATTTTGACCTTTCATTCCGGTCCAAACAGGAAGTTCAAATAAAGCAAATCACATTTCATGAACCACATGCAGTAGTAAAGTCATAACCTTTGTGCCGTCTTCAACCTTATGACACCTTTGACATGTTATTGATTACAAAAATGATCCCAATTTGACCTTTCCTTCCGGTCCAAACAGAAAGTTCAAATAAAAAAAATAAAAAAAGTTCTGAACCACAAAGTAATAATGTTTGTGCCATCTTGTAGCTTATGACACATTTACTACTTTATTCACAATCATGACCCCAGTTTGTCCTTTCCTTCTGGCCCAAACAGGAAGTTCAAATAAATATAAAAAAACATTTCCTGTACCACATGTCGTAAAGTCACAATTCTTTGCGCCATCTTGTAACTCATGACACAATTACATTTTTTTCTAAAGTGACTCCATTTGACCATTTACTCTGGTCCAAACAGAAAGTTCAAAACAAAATAATACAAATCCTGAACCACATGTTGTGGAGTCATAATCTTTGTGCCATCTTAGTGTATGGCACATTTAATATTTTATTCAAACATGTGACCCCAATATTCCTAAAACAGGTGGGGAGGGTACGAATTTGGGTCAAATAGCACATGGTTCATTGAAGTTGAAAGTTAGGGTCAGATTCAGGGTCGGGTTTAAAATCAGTTTTATAGTCAGCATCAGAATGAAGATAAGGTTTAGGGTTTACCACACTCGTTTAGGCCATTCTATTTCATTTATACAAAATGTCCACAATTTTTCAGTTGAATTTCTGCTAATTGATTAAATTGAATGGTTGACCAAGCCTCTCGCTGAATGAAACTGAATGATCCAGGTGTTAAATTAATGAGTTTTTGTTGAAATTGACCAGGAATACCATAAATAGGCCTATTTTATTTTTATTTTATAGCCCGAACTACTGGAACTCAATATGGATACCTGACGCTAAGTTTACCATTAAAGGTGAGTATTTAGGGTCTTAAGTGCGTTTAGTAAACACGTTATTCAAGGAATCCCTTTTATGACTTAAAGTGATGACATTGTGCTCATATAAAGTTGGTAATTTGTCTTTTACAGACTACATGTATTACGGTATTTTTGTTTTGTTTTAATAAAAACATAATACGAACTATAATAAAACGTGCGCTTTCAAACACAAGATCATACCAAAAGGCTATACAGAAAGTAACGCCTAATATGCATGACCATTAATTGCTTAAAACATCAACAAACTTTCTCAATTTTAGTTTGACAAGAAATGTTTCGAGAGTGTGAATGTGTCCAAAGTCTTCAGAAAGATTGTTCTACATGACTGGTGCAATAATAGAGAAGGCACGATTGCCATAGTGGGAATACGAGTCGGTCCGGCAGCAAAAAACAGGCAGGATAGTGACAGTATACCTTTTATTTCGTTCTTTTTGTGTTAGGCCTGTTTTAATCTGCTTTCTTAGTCTGCTCCTTGGGTGATGTTTAAAGATGCTCCTGTCAACATACGCGATTTACCAGTGATGGACATTTACCATTTCATTCCTTCATAATTTCAGGAGGAAACCAAATATTCTCAGATGAACTTCCACAATGCCACCCCGATCAACCCATTCCAGCATTTCAAGGTTACTGGTATGAGGGTATTTGGCACTCTACGATATGCGCCGTGAACATCAAGTGGATCGAAGCGCCACAAATCAGGAGATGTGTTCAAAACAAGAACATAGTTCTACTGGGGGATTCCACCACTCGAGCATGGACCGGCGTCATTCATGACTTGATTAATGAGAGCCGAAAGCATCAGGCAGACGATGTTCCTTGCTGCTACTTTCACAGGGTTTACGAATCCCTGAACGCTTCTATGGTTTATAGTATACACCCTCTTGTTCTAGCCAGATTCACCGTCAATCTGAAACACGTCCAATTCGAAGTAGACGTCCTGGACGGTCTCAGAGACCCGGCATGTAGCTACATCGTCGTAGTCAGTCCTTGGGCACATTTCCCACAGTGGACCTGGGAGAGCTACGTTGAGAGAACCAGACTTTTAAGAGAAGCTATGATTCGTCTACGACGTCGGTGTCCAGACGTACCCATTGTTGTTAAGGGGCCCCACCCTCGGGAGCATAGAACCTTCGAGTCTGTGATCTATTCAAGTGATTACCTGTTACGGCAGATAGGATTGATAAACCAGGAAACATTCGGTGGAATCGGGGTGTGGTTCTTGCCAGTTTGGGATATGAATATGGCATATCCCCATAAGAATCTTGTTCACATGCCACCACCTGTTGTCCGTGAAGAACTCAAAATGTTTTTCAGCTTCGTTTGTGCATAACGCATAACACAAGTTCTTATTCTATAGGGCCTATCAATAACGTATTCATTAAAATTATAACTTATGTAAATGCTTTCTGTTTGTTGTTATTATCACTACTGTGGTGTATTTACGTGGGGAATTACTTTAGTGTCAGAGTAGCCTAGCACACAATAGCTGCCATCTTGAAAAAGTGGTTTATTCACATGACCTTTAACCTGTATACATACATGGACTGTGCACTATATATATATTCATGAGCTGTGTAACCTGTATACATACATGGACTGTGCACTATATATATATTCATGAGCTGTTCATAAAGTAGTGCCACAGTGATACATTACAACTACTATTAATAATATTTCTGGTCATGAAAGTGAGGGATCCCCCGAAAGCGTCTATAGCACTGTGAAACGAATGCATGAAGATGTACATTTCAGACGTGTGAGGCAAACCCAATAAGGAAATACCTATCGCATTTTGTTGGGCTCTTATGTTACAAGCAAATGCAATCCCATAAATTGTAAGTTTTTAAAACACTTTCTAATATTTATACATTTACATATATACAGCTTTCGAGCCAAACCGGACCTTCGTCAGAGGCATAAACAAGTACAAACAAAAACGTTCTTAAATTACAAACAATTTGGTGGCTAAGAACCAATCAGAGTAAAGTAGTGAGGACAAAAGGATGGTCAATGGGAGAAAATGAAAAGGTGGATTACTGGACCATAAAAGGTGGTAATTGCATCCTGCGGGAAAGATGAAAGAACAGGTCTAGGGAGCTATTTATTTATTATTATTATTATTGTTTTTATAAAAAAAAATTATTTGTTGATTTATTTTATATATATCCTCCCCTGTCCGGTTTTCGATGTAGTATGCCTTTTTCTTTGAATTGAAAAAAAATAAAAATATTCCATAATCAACTGATGCCCTAATTACCTTCCTTTGTTTATAAGAAATATGCAAACATATATTAAAACGTGATGGACATTGAAACTTTCACACCACGCACCGATCTTCGATGACTTCAATAGCGTCCCATTTGTTTTGAGTTTGACCTGTTTTCGATGCAAACAAGAAAGTATGGTGTCCGGGTGAAGCCATACGTGGAAGAAACATCTGCAGTGACTATTAGTGTTCTGTGAGACTTAGTGTATGACTCTATAGCCAGCAGTTTTCTTCATTTTATTCAACATGTTTTTTATTTAGTTTTAAAAATAACCATGTATTTTTCAAAACTTAAAAAAAAAAATTTAAAAAAATTATGTAAATAATTCTTGGCTTTCAAATCTTAACATTTATAATAAAGCATATAAATAAACAGTGATAATCGAATCACAAAGCTGATGTTTAAATTTAAATATTAATAACAAAAATGATAGAGTGTTACAAGAGTGTTACAAAAAAAAATTATCCAGACTATTAGAAAATGATATAAGGCACATGGCTTCTTTAAGCCTCTGTATTTTATTCCCCAGAATGCTCAGCAGAATGTTCAGTCACATGATTTGATCATCGTGAATTGTGAATTGAAAAAGTGTTTGATGAAACTTTTTCGGTGGGAATTTTTTTTTGTATGGCCCCGACAGTATGACATATTTTTGTACCTTGCAGAAATGCCTAAAATACCACAACTTTTTGCATTTACAAGTGCAACTAACCAGTGGAGCCTTACATGTTTCTAAGTTTTGGTCAAATGAGAGGAGACTCTTTGCTTGGCAAGTCAAACCACAAAAATTGTATCTAGGGACTGTTCAACATCGCGCGCAGAGAGGTCAAATGTTTGCCTCGATTTCAGGGACCCCCTGAATACAGGGCGTCCTACGATATGTATAGTTACATGTTTCTGTTTTTATATATTAATATTATTGTAAAAGTTTAACTTCAAAAATATAGTTTAACTTCAAACGCGGTTTTCTCCAATATGAAAGTTTGGCTGGAGTGACTCAATAAAGTTGTGTAACGGACATTGCAACCGCCGGACAAACCGCCGGCGTGAGAACGCTCTCTCTCCAGAGATTGGACCGGAAGTATGGACTATAAATAGACAGTTGTGTTCGCGCCAGCGGGAAAACGTTGGCCAGGAGCCAAGATAACTGACTCTGTGCATTGTGCATGTGTTGTGCATGGTGATAAGTTGTGTTAGACAGACTAGATGTTGAGTTCAGTGAGTGAGCATGAACAAGTTGTCGTTCTTGGAAGATAAATAAATTGGTGTGTTTCACATTTAACCGAATTTGAGTTTCCGTTTGTTTTCTGTCTGCGTTTGGCTGCAGAGCAAACAAGGACCCGTTGGCAGTACGTTACAATGGTGGCAGCTGGTGGGATATTTTTGACTCAATTAAATGTTGAACACGACTGAAATATGACGACGAGGTACACATCATCGGCTGATATCGTGGACGCCATCTTCGGATTAATGAGTGACATTCGGGAGTTGGAAGCCTCCTTGGCACGGCAGATTTTTGAGTCAGCTATTTCCTCACCTGAGTATGGAAAGAATCCTTGGGACACGAAGCCAGTCGTTGATGCGTACCACAGAAGATGCTTCGAGAAAACGATTGCCAACTTGGAAGCGACGTGGAGTAGTGGTGACTTAGCCATCAGTGAGGATCAGAGTGCAGGTAAATGCCACGCAAACCCGTCCCGCGGTCCCGTGGCTGGCGCCGATGTTGGGCTTTGTTGTGTGGATGCGGAGACCACAAGTATAGGGAGGCCGTTGCGAGCGGTGAATGCCCTACTGTTGATGTGGTCCCGAGTCCCTCGATCTTGCCCTGCATGGCGTTTGCCGTTGGGGCTGAGGTTCGTGGTTGCGATGGGTTTTCCAGCCCTGATCCAGCTGCTTTGTCCCTCAACTCCACGTCAACACCTCCACCGTTGTGGAAGGCTTCAGCAACGCACACTGTTCCGCCGTTGTGGACGGCTCCGCCAGTGCAACTTGCCTCGCCGGAGCACGCTGCTCTCATCATCAACCAACAAACTGACAGGACAGAGACTATGACATTGAACAATCAACTCCATGACACTGGCGTTGGCCTTCATGTGCAGGTGACGGCAGCTCAGCTGGAGCGGCAATCTCCACCAGCAAAAGCAGCCCCGCCGGAACAAGCAAGAGCACCGACGGACCCCCGGATGCATGATGATGAAGGATACGGACTGATGCAGGACGCATCGCAGATGACAAGGCCGAGGGTACAGGAAGTACCACCGAAGACAGGATACCTGTTGGTGCGGGGAGCATCAACGGCTGGGTATCCGCCAGTGCATGATGCACCACTGAAGAAGGCCGCTGAAGACAGAGTATCCGCAGGTGCAGGGAGCACAACAGAAGACAGGGGATCCGTTGGTGCTGGATGCACCACAGACAGAGTGACTACCGGTGCTGGGGGAACCACAAACATGGGACCCGCCGGCACAACAGACGGGGGACCCTGCCGGCACCACAGACAGGGGATCCGCCGGCACCAACGACAGGGGATCTGCCGGCACCAAGGACAGCGGAGGATCCGCCGGCACCACGGACAGGGGATCCGCCAGGGGAAGCACCGAACAGAATATGTCAAGTGTTCGACTGCATGGCCTGAGTCATCGGCTGAAGACACTGAAGCTAGAAGAGCACATCATTAACAGTGACTGGAGAGAAGTCCTCTCTTGGATGGACATTGTTTTGTTGTTGTTAAATAAAGAAATGCGGTTGTGGGTCTCACCGCCGATTGTTGTATCTTTGGTGGATTCTGGGTCACCAAATTGGGGACCAGAATCAACATTGATCATCATTCCCGGGGAAACTCCAACCAGTTACAAGTAAAACCTGTTGAACTATGTTTATCACCTGCCTATCCAGGAGTATAGGCTAAACTAAGGAGGGAGTGATGTAACGGACATTGCAACCGCCGGACAAACCGCCGGCGTGAGAACGCTCTCTCTCCAGAGATTGGACCGGAAGTATGGACTATAAATAGACATTTGTGTTCGCGCCAGCGGGAAAACGTTGGCCAGGAGCCAAGATAACTGACTCTGTGCATTGTGCATGTGTTGTGCATGGTGGTGATAAGTTGTGTTAGACAGACTAGATGTTGAGTTCAGTGAGTGAGCATGAACAAGTTGTCGTTCTTGGAAGATAAATAAATTGGTGTGTTTCACATTTAACCGAATTTGAGTTTCCGTTTGTTTTCTGTCTGCGTTTGGCTGCAGAGCAAACAAGGACCCGTTGGCAGTACGTTACAGTTGTATCTTCGAGAAAACGGTGACGATGTTTTCCAGCAAGAGCGAAAAATTGTCACACTTAGGAGCTCTATATGAAGAAATTTGGCCCAGCATTTGCGTGTGTACTTTACATACGGCTTTCCACTTAATGCGGTAGACCTATATAATATGCAGTAAATTATTTCATATAGTGACTTTTGAGCAGTAACGCCCAGATATTAATTTTTAATTGCCAATGTACATGTATGGTCAACTAAATAGCTACAATTATTTTCCTGTTGTCCGGGAAGTCATATTGTTGCGATACTGAACGAAAAAATACGTCAATTATTATTATTGTACACAAAATATTTGATGCATTTGATTGTACTGTCGCAAAATATAATCACGATGGGAAATATTGACTATTCGTTTCACGAGGCGAAGTAGATTGAAATGGAAAAGCCAGATTTCTCCTTTCAAATAAATTCTGCGACAAACGCACGATTTAAAAACATTAAATTATGTTTTATATAACCAGCAACACACGCATAGATCCTAGTCATTTGATGTTTTTTCAAAGTAAACACAAAACAGACATGGAAATTCGTCCACTATACTCTGAAAAATATTTTTAAAAACTAAAAAACGTGAACGACTTCATGTAGACACCAACCTCGTCCGCCGTGATATGTACTTGTTTCGTTGTTTCAGGTTGTTGGAAACCAGTAAAAGTAGATGTCCGCTTTTGTGCCACTGTGTGACAAAACGTCCAATCTGCTTTCTGGCTAGCAGAAAAGTAGAAAAATAAATTTATCTAAAACGTTCAACCTGCTTTTCTGCTTCTAGGAAATCCAAAAGACAAATCTCCACTTTTTGACCGTAAGTGTAGGCGATTAAGTAAAACCTGCTTTCATGAAAAGTGAAAAAGTAGAAAAATGGAAACAACGAAAATGTTCAATCTACTTTTTCATAATTAGAAAGCTGGAAAGCAGATGTCCACTTTTCGACCTCCATAGTATAGGCCCAGTGCTATATTGTACTCATATCCAATATTTGTGTAATAGGACTCATTCGTCACGTGTCCTATAGAGAACATAGGGGTAATAAGTGGGTGCCCTTAAATTAAAAGAAAACCAGAATGGTGTGCTGTTAACACAAACACTCTGCTGAGATTGATCTCGTTCATTCTATAAGTTGTTGCACTTAGGACTAAATACAGACCACTGCAAGTAATGTACACATTTCGCAGTTGTGGGTTCAAAATCCACCCGAGTAGCTAGTAGATTGTTTTTTCTGCTTATCACACAATCATCGGTGTAAGGCTGTAATCAAACATGTTAAACACCACCTCTGAATTTTTTGTCTGCATGTCATCTTTGTTCCCAGAGCCACCTGCGGACAGTAATCATGTGAGAGTAAATAACTTCATGTGCAACAACAGGTCTGCTTTGATCGTGGCGACACAGCCCCTTTAAGGGATATCAGACCTGTTTGGTCACGGCACATTTTGATTCACAGTTATTAAAGGGGAGGGGGCATCTGACTGGATGAAACTTCTTTCAAGGACAAACAAGCTCCTTTAAAAAAACAAGATAGATATTTATTCTTTACATGGACCATAGCGAAGCCATGATCTTCCAACAATGACAAACTTCTCCACCTTTATGCATTTTGAAGAGTAATTCTTTACCAATACAAGTACTTATATGCAATACTTGTTTTCCTAAACAACATAACATAGGTGAATTGGCGTTGGGGCAGATAGACCTCATGCACACGACGTCACTGGAGTAAGGTGCCCTCAGAGCTCAAAAGGGGGCTGTTCATCTTTCCATTCTGTGCACCGCATTGTTTTATAAGCAGTTTATCTGTAAGATGGCGACCAGATGATGTCAATGTATAAAAGGTATATTTCATTGACCTGGTAAAATATTAGGTAAATAACCTTTGTATATTGTACTTTATTTAAGAATGGCTTTATGCTTATTTATGACAAGCTAAGAAATTTTGTAAGCAATAAAATATTTCCAGTTAAGTAGCTCTTATCATTCACAGGTCATGTCATCTTTGTAGGATATTGTGTTCAAGTGCATGGGACTCAAGCACTGATCAGCAGGGTGTGGGTTTGAGTCTTAGTCTTGACACTTGTGTCCTTAAGCAAGACACTTAACCATTATTGCTTCGGATGGGACGTTAAGTCGCAAGTCCCATGTATTGTGTAATGCACCTAAAAGAACCCATTGCACTTATCGCAAGGAGAAGGGGTCTGCAGCAATATGCGCCACCTCACCTTGTATCCCTTACAAGGTGCTGTATTATGGTTGCTTCTTCTCATAAAATTTTTCTTAATCTCCACCGGTTTTTATAATTCGGAACCAGGAGGGTCGTTTAAGACAGACATGGCTCATTATAAATGTACACTTACTAATATTATTAGAAAAAGATGTTTCTCCTATATAGACCATAAGTTGAATGTCATGACTTGTGTACAAAAAAAGTATCAGTATTGACTTCCTGCAGGCACAAGTTGTACAAAACATAAAATCACATCTTTGTGGAGATTGCAAATATGATTTCTATCACCTCTTGATATGAAAAAAGTGGGTCTTATCTCAAAACTTGTTCAGCTGTTATTTTTACAATTCTTGATCTTATGTGACAACTACAATAAAAAAACATTTAAACATTGTAATATTTTGCCTACCAGGAAACACTCTGGAATGTACAAGGTCATTTTGAGGGGGGTCAACAATGGCATGGTCTATACTGGGGTGTCACCATGATGTTTACTGGAGAAACAGTCCATTTGACCAAAAAGGATGTCAAACACCTCAACATCAAAACAGCAAGAGATCCTCTGGTGATACTGTCCTCAATGCTCTCCCTAGTAGTGATCTCACTGTGCTTTTCTGATAGTCCCTTTATTCTGAGATGATCTTTAAGATTCCAAATCACTTTGGATTATCCATCAGAATCTGAAGAGTCACTAGAATCGCTAGATTTCGCTTTGGGCTCAGTCTCTTTCCTCCTGCCCGACTTCTTCTCGTTATCGCTGCCACCGCTACTGCTGCTGCCATCACTGTCGTCATAGTCCTCATCGTTGTATTCAGCCGCCTCCTTCTTAAATCCATCCTCCCGTTCCTCATCGGCATTCTCTTCCAAGTTCTCTTTGTCATTATCATCATCGTCTTCATCCTCATCATTATTAGCATCATCTTCCTCATCACTGGCATCTTCCTGCTGGTGCTGCTTCCATTTCTTAGCCATGGCGAGCAGCTTGAGGTTGGGCAAGTTGGACTCATCATTAGGGAAGATGTAATCGTAATACTCCTCCCATCCTGCATCCGACTGTGGGTAAGAGATATAAGGAAGAGGAAGGGATAATGAATCAGTTAAGCATTTCAATCAAAAGGTTGAGATTTTACAGGGCTTCACCTGGCATCATCACCAGAACTCTTGTTGTTAGCCATTCTGTTTCTTCTCTAAGCCCAAGTCTAAAGGTGGGTGGGTTGGTTTAGAGGTAAGTTGATGGACATAAGAGTCAAGCGAGTAAAATGAGTCTTGTAGAAATCAGCACAGAATCTTACCCCATCTTCGGTTTGTATCTTCCGTCTCCTCTTGACTCTGTTTGGCATTTGTTTCTTGACCTCTGCAATGTTCTCCTCGTCACCACACTCCTCCTACAAAGTGAAACAAACACACTCAATAACATCGGGTACCAGACATATGCAACAACACCCACAATGCCACAACTTTGTATGATCTGGCAGCTCATGTAAAAAAAAAAAAAAAAAGGAACACTGGGTCAAAGTTTAGCAGACACAAAGTGTACACAAGTCTTTCTTTGTTCTCTTAAATATGATATGTATGTACCCAGTCTGTTTGATCACCAAATCTGGAATACTGTATGGCTGCCATTTAATGTTATCAGTCTTTCGCACTCATTAATGTTCTGAAGGTGCTGATTATCTTTTTTAACAAAATAAAGAAATTTGTTAATTAATTTTCTTATTTTCTGTTGTTTTTTGCCTTCGAGAAAGACTCTGCTAGGGTCAAGACATCAGGCCATTAATTATTTTTTGAAATTCATTATTGTGTAAAGTTGGAACGAAAAACAGTTACAAGTTTATACCTCAAAGTCCTTCCAAGCTTCCAGTAGTATCAGACGCTCTTCCTTCTCCTCAGTGTCTCTCAGTCCCTTATTTGCATCCCTGTAGATTCTCCTTGCCCTCTCCAAACATCCCTCAGCGCCGTTAGACAGCTCAAACTTAGCAAAACTTATCCATACCTAGTTAGAATGTGAGGTTTGAATTGAACAAACGTTTGTGAGAAGTTAAGATAATAATAATTACAAAAATATAAATTAGTTATTTAATTGTTTAATTCGTTTTAAAAATACTTAATATGGTCGGTAGAATCACAAGGTATCAGTAAAAATTACATGCTTACAAAATAAAACACTGCGTAGTACAAGGACAATTTTCAAAAATTTGGACCAGACTAAAACATGAAATAACCCAATATCAATCTGATAAAAATACACACCAGTTAAAGTAAAAGTTATCACACAGAAGAATTACAAGATACATATGTACATACAAAGGGTTTTAAAAAACCAGAACATACATTAAAACAAATTTTAAAAAATGGAATTGATTATAAGAGCTATCACAAAGACAAAGAAATACAAGACACAAAATCTGGTAAAAGAACAGACATTTACACAAATTTATAAAATCATGGCCAACCCTGGAATATTGGATTTTCTATATTATGTCCCTTCTACAGAGCGGTGGAACTAACCCGTCCATGTATTTGCTCTCAAATGTCTATGTGTACAGTCAGTTTTAAGAGGAAAGAAGCATATTTCAAATTGTAGTGGATTGTACGTTTCATCGCACTTTACAAAGAGCATAGTATGTCTACTTTTAAGAGAAGGGAAGATCCAAAATTGCATGAGCAATAATAATGTGTATTTAACCAGTTAAAGCTGCAGATTGTTGTTTTTATGTTGTACGGGGCTTTGACCAGGATTATAAATGACTTAACCAAAGTGGCAGAAGAAACTGAAATTTTAATAAGACATACATTTTCGAAAACAGATCGGTTCCCAGTTTTATGGCTCTGCACTTGCAATCAACATTTTAAGCTTACGGGGCAAGTGCCTAATTTCTGCACAAGTTGTATAAGCTAAGAATGGCTAGTAAAATATTGTAGCTTTCCATCAATTCAACCATAAACCAAAAAACTAAATATAGAGTATTTACCTTAACATGCTGCGTTCTCTGTAGGAGGCACTTGTATAGCGCCCTCGTCCTGTCAAACTCTTCTTGCTCAATCTCAAAGTCAATGTAGGCTTTCCACAACACCTCAGGCATGTCCAGCTTGGTTTGGTTGATGGCCAGATCAAATATGGCCCTCGCTCTATCAATATCACCCAAGATGCTTTCTAGTTCGGTGAACTACTCAAAAGAAAAGGACAAGAACATTTCAACTTCTAGCTCTCCTAAGTTCACCGAGGGTTCTGTACGTCCGGTTATATTCTTCAGGTTTGCACAGGAATTTGGGGACAAGAATTAAACATTTAAAATAGTAGCTGCAATAAGCATGAAGAAAGTTATAAGCAAATAATTTATTTATATGTCATACAAAAAAATCAATTTGGGGTGAACAAAGAAAAATCATCGATGTTGGCATCGCTGTTTTTCATCGCTGTTGGCATACCTTCATCCATGTGGTGCAGTTCTCTGGGTTGAATTCAAGGAATTTCTGGTATAGGATGCGGCAGCGATCGAACTCTCTCAGCTGAAGCTCCAACTCGATGTAACCCTTGAAGACTTTATCTTTCGGACACTTGCCTATGGCGTTGCCCTGTTAAGGAAGCAAGACCGAGTGTACAATGTGTCATGATGTGGTTATAATACACTTGTAGGGGTCTGGCTTTGCCGTTGTGACCCCATACTGTGTTGACTGCTGGTTGTTTGTTCAGTTGTGATGAGTTCACATTTTTGTTCAGGCCAGTTCATAACAATTACAATTATCAGCTCTTACATAGCAATTTATCTACAAAGCGATTTATCTACACCCGACAGGCACCTCAAAGTGCTCATTTTATTTTTAAGCGTGGCTGGCCTTGCTATTTTTAAAATATAATAATAATAAATAAACAAATAATAAAACTACCAATTAGTTAAAAAATGCCTTCTATGTCACAAGTGATAAAAGTGATATAACCATTTACATCGCACATTGTAAGGGTTTAAAAAGTGATGTGGCGCAACCTGCAGCCTACCATGCCAGAAACACCATGGCAAACCCCTTCACTTGATAACATGTATTGGGTTCTTTTATGAGCATTACACAACACATGGGGCCTGCGGCTTTAGGTGCCATCCCAAGGACGAAGCAAATATGTGTCTCATTCAAGGAACCAAGCTATGACCAGGCCCCGAACGCACACTGCCAGAACTTGCTTGAATCTGGAGTACTAACCCGCTCAGTCATAGTACTCCTTTAGTCTCTGTAAATATAGTTAGAGCATTTCAAACACACAAAATGTGTGGTAGCATTACAATAACAGACTATAAAAGACCAAGGCATATCCGAATTAGTGGATATGGCTATGACTGTTGCTAAAGGTGTTGCTAAGGATTTCCTATACTTCAACACATGATGATGCAGCTATCCAGCTGTAGCCAAAGCCGTAACCACCAATTTCGGACACGGACTTAGTCCACACAAATGAACAAATACATGGATTATAGAAAGAAGGGTGGAGTTTGTAAAATATTTCACACGTTAAATCTGCCCTGGAAAAACCTGAACCTTCTCAGCATTAACCAAAATGTGTAACAGCCATGAAAAGGTCAAAAACTGTTAGACCACAGTGAGCAATTTGAGATTTTCATGTCACCATCTTGACCCCCTGCAGACGCAGAACGCACCTCCACAAAATGCGCTTCTACCATTTCTACCATTTTGGGGTCAATTCCTTCGAGTAAATTTTGACTCCCAAAATGGGGGAAAGGATAGAAGTGTGTCAGTGCGCTGTGCACTGTGCAAAGGATCAAAACAGAATATTTCTCTAGAATATGATGAAAAAAATAAGCTTCTGACACTTTTTTGAAAACATTGTTAATTTTACCGATAAATACTAAAATTGCTCTTTCGAAAATCTGGTTTTGGGTTTTACCAGAGCTAGTCACATTTGTTATTCCCATCTTATGGGAAGACATCACATTTATAGGTTTCTCTTTTACTAAGTCTCGCTCTTCAAGCAGCAACATTAACACCAAAATGATTCAAAACTCACCAGAATCTTGCGAGCAAAGTTGAGGTTCTTCTGTCGGATCTCAAAGTGAGCAAACATGAGCCAGACCTTAGCAAAAGTGAACTTCTTGTGTGGGATCATGTCCAAGCATGCCTTGTACACTTGCCGTGTCCTCTCCATGTCCTGATAAATACAACAAGGCCAAATATCGAGTTACAAATTGTTAATACTATAATAATAAAACTTTATTCAGGTATATATTACAATACATACAAAATATACACATTAAGTAAAATGGATAAAAATGTAAAAACCTACCCCACCCCAATATATAGCAAGAACAGAAATAAAAATATAAAAAAAATGAAAACCGCCCCATCCCAGTATACAGCATGGATTGAAATTAAGTGAAACAACAAAAGATAAAAAACAAACAAGGCAAAGAGAGATCACACAAAAAGGGGCCACAAAAAAACCAAAGGAAACAGAAAGTGGACAACAAACCAGGGAACACTTTTTTTTTTTTTATCTAAATAATCGCAAGAAGCTAAATATCTATGCTTGCTTATTGACCCTCGCACTGACCTCATGCGCAAGTACTGTCTGTCCATTTCAGGCATAATATTTGGTCCTTGGAAGAAAGTGGACAATTTAATTGAGTACAAGGCTGACCTATATACATGTAAATGTAGTATAGACTGTTCAGGCTATTTACTAAAAAATTACTGATTGTTCTGAGAGCAAAAAATTTGAAATCAGATTTAAGTAGCAAGAATATCATGCCCAGTCCATTTATTTAATTCAACTTGGCCAATCTAATGTTGTTTTGTTTCCGTCTTAAAAAACTATTTTAAAAAGGGCTTTCAGCAACTAAAATGAGGGAAAATTGGAATGCTGCTGACAACACACCTTGACATTCAACTCTTCATACAGAGCATAGTTAATCCACAGGTAAATGTAGCGTCTCCATAAGCGTTTCTCAGGGGCTGGAGGAACATTGGCGATAGCTCGCTCGTATATCTCACGCACCGTGTCTTCACTACTGTCCGTTTCTAGGAGACGCAGATAGTCAAACCAGGCATCGTAGTTGCTCGGGTTGGCTTTCACTTCCTGTCCACATGTACAAAGAATAAAGATTGAGAATGATTGAAGGAAACAGATTGAACAGTTTTGGGGTGGTTTTTTTTCTTGTGGGGGGGGGGGGGTACATTTGTTTCATAAAAGTTACTCCCACACATCGACAACTGGGTTAATTTTTTTTACGGCTGACACAGGGTATTTACCCCTCCAGTTTCTTCTGTTATCCTCTCTGGGCGAATTTCTTTTCTGTCTGTTGTTTTCCTTCGTCCTTAACTCTTGCTGACCTAAATTTCAGCTGTTAAGCAGAAAAACGTGCTTAGCAAGTTGTTTTCTGCTACACAAAAAGTGGCAGGGAGCCAGTCACAAACAATACATGTTAAATGGTATTTTGGCCTGGTAACCTGCTTCTCCTTAGCAATTTTGGGCCACTTGTGAAAATGTGCCAAGGTCCAGAAGCCATCTTGCAACATCGATCAAACAACAGTTTACTTCAAGTCATAAAAGAGATAAATTAATGCAGCAATATTCAGTAATTTACTCAAAATAAATTTGAAGTTTCCACTTTCGATAGAAAGCAAAAGTGTACGATTGAGACAATTTGACAACTCATGTGTGCGTTCACCGTAGATTAGCAGTTTTGTACACATAAGCAACTTCCTGTGTTAGGGAATAAGACATCAGACAACCGCTTCAGTGGACTCTTTGTCAGACCTTTAAAAAGGACCCTTTCATGAAAATAACAAAAAACAAAAAAACACACAACAACATTTTCCCAGTGGGTGAATCTTTACCTCTTCATACTGGAAGCGTCTTTTACTGACAATGATGTCCTCAATGCCGGCCCTATCACCGTATCTCTTCTCATGGATTGTGTAAGCTTTGAAGAGCTCCTCAGCGTGCTGCTTGGGAATCTTATCCAAGGCGTACTTGTAGATAACTTTGGCTCTCTCGTGCTGTTAACAGAAAAATGACAAAACAAAATGTTATCCCTGGCAACACGTCAGTTACAGGTTGAACGGCTTTTGACCTGCACCCCCGAACAAAGTTTTTGACAAATAGGGATACCGCCAACATTAGGGCTAGATATCTCAATTGGTAGAGCATTAATCTGGAGGACGCAGGCTCTAGTCCATTTTTCTTTGTTCAACCCAAAAACAAATTGGAGTCAGACATCCTAATGAACTCTTAAGTTGGACGAGCTTTCTTGAAAAATCATCAATCTGGTCTAGGGGAACTGTATGTTGCACTTCTAACCCTTCTAGAGGAGCAGAAGGCCAAACAAACATAAATCAACCAACTAGGTGAAAACTCCAACATGACCTGTGAGGACAAAGGCAACTGCATGTTGAACAGGAACATTTGAAAAGCCATCACTAATGTCCGTTGGAAGCCAATTGAATGAATAAATGAACATGTAGAATGGTAACATGAATACACAACACAATACAACAGTTTAGCAACAAGGCAGAATTGCATCAAAGAAAAAACTGGTCTTTCAGTTCAATGCAAAAGAAGGTTACCTCTTTTTGTCTCTCCTCAAACTTTGAGAAAGCTACATAGAGTTTCTCATCCATGTTCTCCTCCCCGAAGAACTCCACGCCCCGCTCAAACACCCTCCGAGCACTGGAGACGTAGTTACTGTGCTCCTCAAAGCTGGCAAAGCGAATCCAGTTTTTCACCTCCGGGTGGCAAATGACAAGTGTGATGAATCAAGGAGTACAATTGAACCAAAATGACAAACAACTCAAGCAACAAGCTTGTCAAGATGTGGGCCAAATTTCATTAAAGGGACACGTTGCCTTGGATCGGGCGAGTTGGTCTATGAAAAGCGTTTGTAACCGTTTGTTATAAAATGCATATGGTTAGAAAGATGTTTTAAAAGTAGAATACAATGATCCACACAAATATGCCTTGAAATTGATATGTGACATGGTGTACTGTACCCCCCCCCCCCCCCTCCCATTGTGACTTCATTTTAATCTCTGGAATTCTTAAGAGGCTTTTCGAGGGAGTGGGGTGGGGGTACGTACTTCTGTACACAAGGGGAATAGTGTGTTACAATTGAGGAATATTTTGGGGAGAGTCCCTCAACCACATATTGGGTATGGTATATTAACTTATATGTGCTATTTTATATCATCTTTATTTTTGTGCACCATCGATATGTTGTTGTATTTTTCCTTGTGAATTTGCCAAATGAATCAAATCAAATTCAATCAAGTCCTTTAATCTACCAATGTTTGAAAGGATATATTTTTCATAGATGTTCCTGGCTCTGTCTATTTCTTTGTATCTTAACTCCATCTTAATGTAAGACAGCCAGGCTTGCTCCTCCGGCTCCCACTGAATCCAGCGTTCAAACACCTGCCTCGCCCCGGCCACATTACCAATCATCTCCTCCATGTAGGTGTACTTGTACCAGAACTGTTTGGCACGGGGAAGTATGGTGATAGCTCTGTCCCAGATGTTGCGGGCATGGTTGACCTGCTTGTGCCTGAAGTACAATTGAAGTTAAAAATGACACGTTAGTTTCTGAAAAGCGACTTTGAGCAGTCAAGTGCACCATACTCAAGCTGTGGTGTTGTCAGAGTGTTGGGTTCAGGCCTCCGGGTATGGCACTTAACTATAAATTGCTTCGTCCTTTAGTTAAGGTCCTGTGTGTTGTGTAATGCATGTAAAAGAGCCCAGTACACTTATCGTCAAGAAAAGGGGTTTGCCCTGGAGTTTCTTGGTTTGTTGGCAAGGTGATATATATATAAATCACCTTTCAAGATGCTACATAAAAATGTGTCTCATAATATATACATAGCTCAGGTGTGATACAGCATTTTAAGAAATGTGTACTATTATGAAGAAACTCATCCTAAAACGAATCGAGAACCTTTCACAATAATGGAGCTTCAAGTCTATAAAAAACCTAGTATAAATCTGTTTTTGTTCACAAATGTTTCTAAAAGTTATAACTTTTTTTAGTGTTACTTATGTACTTAACCACGCTGCACCTTCCCTTCGACTTACTTCATCTCCATTTCTGCATACTTCAGCCATAGTGTGATGTTCCTGTGGTCGACATCCAATGCTCTTTCATAAACAGACCGTGCTCTGCAATGAAGAAGAAGCCAAAGAAGATGAAAATAAGTTGGTAAAACAATCTCGTTCTGAAGGAAACAGGCAGTTTCTTGATAATGTCTTGTCATAATAGTTCAAGAGTCAACAATAACAGAGTGTGACATATGACAATTCAGTTATGTCAACAGTGTTGAAATAATATTTGGGGACAGTTAATTGAAATCAAGAACCACAAAATTGTCAACAATTGCCCCCCAGTTGATGTCCATGCCAAAATCTGGACTTTTGGGATTAAAAGTTACCACTTTTGGGATTATAAGTTACCAGAGTAAAATGTTACATTTAATAAGCTTCAATGTGACAATGTTTTTAAAACAATATTTCCATTTACACTCAAACAATGTATTTGTTTCTATATACAGTTTTTATATAGCGCAAAATTACAGTGAAGTCTCAAAGCGCTTTTGGAAAGTCAAGAGAGAAAAACCAGGACTTTAGAATTCAAAAATTACAGAAAATACAGGGTTCTGCCCAGGATTTGTTTAGTGCCGGAATTTTTTTTTTCCTAGTACAGTCAAGTCAATTTCCTTTCGATCGTGCACGGAGTGGTTACACACGTGCGCCCTGCAGCTGTGCCTTGAATAGGCCCTCAGTGCGCGCACGCCTTTACCGCCATGGGAAAACAATTTACAGCATCTATAGCATGGTGCTTACTCTGCAGTTCATTTCCGTTGTATTAAACGCTGAGAATAGGGTTCGCAACATGATGAAACTGGTATCATGTTATTCCAAAGCGTAAAGCTATAATCAGCGTGACTGGAAACCATTGCAAAATCAATGCGGGTTTCGTGCGTTGGATATATTGTACATCGTACAGGCGGGAGGAATGCTCGATCCTGGATCATTAAAATAGACTCAAACCAAAGAAGTAGGCTACTCGAAACTTTGGATAAAACTGTTTACTGGTAAATAATTTATTTTACACGTTGTTCAAAATATTTTGAAGGAAATGGGCAAAAAAAAGGGAAAATGTGTGGTGGTCGGAAAAAGAAAAATTTTTGCGAGTGCCGGTCGGGGAATCATGAGTGCCGGTCGGGTTTTCCGGCACCGACCACCGTGGGCAGAACCCTGAAAATACAGAAAGAACCACAAAATGCATACAATGAACAATATAAATTATTTCAAAAAAAGATATGTCTTCAAAAAAGACTTAAACTGTTCTAGAGAGGAGCTTTCTTTTATATTACAATGGCATAACAAGAGCGCTCGAGAGGGGCATGTTTAAGAGAAATGCAAACGTAAACAACAGTTTTCTTTTTATTGGCCAGATGTGCCCCCTAGAAAAATTGGTGTACCACCTTGTGCCCCTCCCACCTAAAAGTTTACCCTAGTTTCGGCGCTGCTATTAAGGGAGAAAGCTGCAACACCACTAACATAGCTGTAAGTGCAAATGTTTCTTGCTGGCACTAAAATTGGGAGATCGCAAGAAACTTAACTACATGTTTATTGTTCTGCCTGGCATTAATTCATTCATTCATTCATAATGGTTTATTATGCATCGCAGCCAAAAGCTGAAGTTCACATGATTTACAGTAAAAACAACAAGATCAATTTCACAATAAAATGCGGAAATACAATACACAGAATGACAACACACATTAAACAATTTTAAACTTTGGGGTTCTAAAGCCACCTATTGGGAAACCGGGCATCTTTACTCTACCTGTCAATCTCTCGTTGACTTTCCTCCCAGCTGGCATACTTGATCCAGTTTGTACAGCTATTGCGATTCTTACGGATGTTGTCCTCAAACTCTTTCCTCTTCTTAAGACGATACTCTTGGAGCTCCTCGGGATCGGTGATCTTCTGCTTAGGAGGCTGTTAAATCAAAGGCGATAAAAATTAATTGTTACGTCAGTTTTTGATTTTGCAAAAACATTGTTTCTCGCACAAAAAAAGCTCTAGGTGCAAAAGCGTTGTATCTCTTTTAAGCAATAAACAATTTGACAGTTACAAGCTTGTGCCTAGCATAAGTGCTATTGTAAGAGATGCAATGTTTTTGCACAGACACAATGAAAAAACAACAGAATACATTTATAGGGTGGGTAATGGGTTAATATATTTAATTACCCATGCCTAATTGCTTCTGATGGATTCATCTACTCGTGATCTACAAACTTCTGTCTGATTGACAGTAACTGGACAGCTTCTATCACTGGTTGATCATTTCAATGAATGTTATCCTAAACATCCCCTATTAATCCACTTGGAAGTAAAGCTTTTGACTAATTTTGATATTCCTTCATACTCCAGCTTTAACCTCCAGACAAACACAATTTAAGTTTATCAGTTTTGATCACTATTACTCCTTCTTAGGCTGGAAGTAGATCCCACTTCTACAATGTACTGAGCAATGTCAGGACATAACACCACTTAAATAAACACACTTTAATTTGATCAGTTTTGATCACCATTACTCCTTCTTAGGCTGGGAGTAGAACCAACTTCTACAATGTACTGAGCAATGTCAGGACATAACACCAAGGAGCAATTATAGTTAAGTGTCAGGACAGTGATTCGAACACACACTCCAACCACCGGAGCTTGTATATGGTGCGCTAGACCACTCGGCCATGAATCACTACACAGGGATGTGATGGGCTGTTGAAAAAAAAAACCTGAACTCTGAGCGCAAAGCGTGAAAGCTTGCGAGCTCAAGAACTTGCGATCACAAAGCCCAATAATAACATTTATATTTGGTTTTAAAAGCCCTAATCTGCAATCTGAGGCGTTATATATGGTTTTATCTTCATTTTTTATGAATTTGAAGAGAACAAAACAAAGGGGGGGCAAAAAAAAAAAAATCTTTGGGGGGGGGGCATTTGGGGGGGGGCAAAAAAAAAACCAGAGAAATCACAGCCCTGCTTACACACTTATAATGGTCCTTACCGGTGGAACCAGCTCCAATTCTCGCTCTTTAGCCTCTCTGAGAATCTGCTCGGCAGTGATTTGGACTTCCGCTGGCATCCGGTTCTTCACCTGTACAAATATAAATCAAAAATAAGTATAGAAAAGCAGAGTTCTCATTATTATTTTAATTTATTTTATTTCATACAACATCCAACAGCACAAGTGCCAATTCAAGGATGGATCAAAGATATTGTATAAATTAGAAAATTGAAGTTGAACACACAAATAAATTTAAAAAACACACACAATGGAACAAGGCAACACACAAATTAAAACAGGAAAATCAAATAACAACATAATGGTAAGTATCTTCCAGATACAGTCCAAAAACAACGAACTAGGCGGATTGTAGTAACTTGTCGTTTCTAATTTGTGGCAACAAAACCCTTTTTTACAATTAAAAATACAACTTTTGTTAATAGATTGAAGATGATTTTGATACATATGACTCTCTTACATAGATTTAATGGTTTAATCATGTTCAGACGTTGTTTTAAAGTGCATTTAATATTTAAAATTTTTTGTCAGCAGTTGTCGGCTTTATAGCCCCATTAATAGTGCCAATACTCTGGACTTCCTCCGATCCTTGGCCCTACGCCCATGTACCTCCAGGAGGTGGGATAATTTTTCGAATATAAACTCACGTTTTTATGCCAAGATTTTTTCCCCAGTTGTCACTCATTGTATCCGATTTGTGGACAGCACATTAAAACGCACTTGTGCGCGCTCGTTTTGGTGTAATTATGAAGAAAATCCGAGGCGTTACTGACACGATTTGACTCCCCGGCATCCATATGTTTGCTAATGCGCATGCAGGCGGCGTTAATGCATTGCGCAAAAATTAAGACAGCGCGGTGTGCGCGGAGCCTAAAGATAGCGCAGTGTGCGCTGGAAGCTAGGTAGAAAGAAGGCTCCGCGCACACCGCGCTGTCTTAATTTTTGCGCAATGCGTGAACGCCGCCTGCATGCGCATTAGCAAACATCATGGATGCCGGGCAGTCAAATCGGTGGCAGTAACGCCTCAGAATTTCTTCAAAATTACACCAAAACGAGCACGCACAAGTGTGTTTTAATGTGCCGTCCACAAATCGGATATGACTGAGTGACAACTGGGGAAAAAATCTCGGCATAAAAACATGAGTTTATATTCAAAAAATTATCCCACCTCCTGGAGGTACATGGCCATGGGCGTAGGGCCAAGGATCGGAGGAAGTCCAGAGAATTGGCACTATTAGTATTAATGGGCTATCGGCTTTAGTGCGACCCAAATTTCAAAGTGATCGAGTACGGTATCTCATTCTAAGTTGGTCTAATCCTGTTGATATTTGCCATTGTGGGAATCATGTATGGTGTGCCCGACCTTTTTATTGATTATTCATATGGCTTCCATTCATATTCTTAATTTATTCCTTAGTAACTATTAGTATGGTAATAATTATTATTAAAAAATATTAACCCTTCCGTACTCTCGTACGGGAAAATATGTCGGAAATAGATGACTAAGCATTGTCAACTGTGGAAAATCATTAATGCACATCACAATAAAAAGTCTTGTTAGCATAATTATTTTAGCAAGAAAATCTCCAATCTTACCTTTGCCACCTTCGGCACCTTCGTTTTAATAGTAGGTGTTGTCATTTTTACAGATGGTTGTCACAAAAACAATATATTTATTATTTTTTCCCTCACGACAAACGAATTTTACGTTTGCAGGACGTAGAAATAAATTATTACTCTTGAGGGCGCTGTTTCAGAAAATAAAAATAATACGCTTTTTTATTGTTTTTAAATAACAAATATTTACAATATTATTAATATATTTCAACATTTAAAAAACTCAAATGTATGTTTACATTTTTTTTAATGAAAACAGTATATTTTGATATAATTGTATTTTTATCTTTCTTTTATGAAAACAAACTTGATTGATCGAGCCGTCTTGTTGCCAAGGAAGTTATGCGTAGTCTGCCTGCAGTAAGTCGACCCAGTCATGGATTGGCAGTGTAGTCTGCTGAATCTGAATACTCGATTTCTGGGTTTATCTTGCTCTGGAAAAAGTCTGAAAAGTAACCTTTTCGGTGAGAATAATACTTTGATAATTTTTGATAATAATGTTGTATTTTTAGATATTATTTTGATTTATCTTAGGACAAGATTTGATATTTTTAAGAGAAAAATTGTAATAAAATATTGAATTATTGTATTTTAATTTTTATTTTGTCATGTTTAAAATAACATGTCAATTGTACAGAGAGTAGTCAGTTACTGCTGTGAGTGTGACTGTGTAGTCAGTTGGGATTGTACAAAAACAATGTAAATTTTGAAAATATTCAATTTAATAATGAAACATATTAGTCCGGATTACAATATGTTTAATATTACATAGTTATATTTAGAAATTTACAATGATATTAATGTCATAACTAAGCAGTGAGTTAATAATACCACATGATGAAGCATTGACCATTGGCATTGACCGCATTGTGTGTCGCTCTGCGGGTGTCTGTCATTGTCAGTGTCAGGGGAATGTCGGTCACTTCGTACCAAGTCACTTCGTACCCAAGTCACTTCATACCCAAGTCACTTCGTACCCAAGTCACTTCGTACCCAAGTCACTTCGTACCCAAGTTACGTCATACGCATATGAATTGGGTACGGTTGATGAAACATTAAAACCAACCTTCGTTTTGGTTTTTTTTCAAACCAAAGTTAGGGATTCGTTTGATTTTAAAATTTTTGATCAAAAAACATTCCCTTCTTTAGGAGAGTTTTTAAAACAGCAAACAGAGTAATTTACGGAGGAAACGCTTGTAAAATGCGCCCTCAATGCGTGCAATTTTCCGTCGGACCAGTCAAAAACGGAGCCCATGAGAAAATCGCGTCAAAGTGCAGAACATTTCAGCAATAATAATAAAAACTGGACACTTTACAAAGGTTAGTGAGGAACTTTGATTCTGATCTTCCTGCAAGTCGTTTTTAATTACCGTGAAAATATAATCGGTGTCGATGTCCACATGAAAGAAAATAATGATCGTATACCTCCCCAGGCAGGCCGGCCACATCAGTCAGAGTCAGATAATTGGGGTACGAAGTGACTTGGATACGAAATGACTTGGGTACGACGTGACTTGGGTACGACATTTTGGGTACGAAGTGACTTGGGTACGAAGTGACCGACATCGTGTCAGGGACGTAAAGGGGAACTGTCTGAGTTGGTTGACACTTTTGTTAACCACTTCAAGTCAATATATATTTGTTTTTCTTTTGCTGAAAGTCTTGACCAGTAGGCCACCTACATGTACTTCTAGAAACTATAAGGCTCGCCCCTGTGAGCCTTCTTCTTCTTCCGGGTATAGTGCATGCTTCATGGTATGAAGATATGGCCTTATAACTATTACTAGGGGTCTAACATTTTGGGCCTCCGTAACGCTATAAGTTTTCAAAATGTCTTTATTTGTGCGCTACATGTATGCATGAACGGAGCCTGTGTGGCGCGATGAAGAGGCAATGTTTTTTTATAACACCCCTGTTTACGGAATGTTTGGTCCGACCATTCATGTTCGTTATGCGTTGACAGCAAAACAACCGTGAGTATTGCGTGGTAAATTTCATTTTTTGAAGATGTTTCTGCATGTAACTAAGCGAAAAAGGTCTCACAAGCATTGTGAAAGTATTTTAAGTGTTTTGGGAAAGTTTTAGTTGTGTAGTACAAAGGAAACTGAAGTAATTGCTGGCTAAAGACCAGAAAATGTTGATCTATCAATGAACATTTTGAAAACATATAGTGTTACGGAGGCCCAAAATGTTAGACCCCTATAAGGCTCATGGGGGAGCCTTACAGTTTCTAGAAGTATAGGCAACCATACTCCAAAAAAGGTAGAATGACGATCATTTGAGAGTCTAGTGCTAGTAGTACTAGTACACCCTACGGTCTGCCAAAAAAATCCCATTCATTAGGCCTGGCAGACTTATGTTTCAATTGTTTTCTATTCTTTGCCTAGGTTACCAATAATCCACAATGACTGCAGTTTTGATGTCAAGCAATGGTCCAGCTGAAGTCATCAATGCCCGGCGTACTGAATCCCTCGATGCACCAAACATTTTGAAACTAGTAGGGCCATCAACGGAACCTCAGTTCGGACTTGTCAATGTTGTCAATTTAATGTAAGAAGAAAATCAACCAATACTCAGTAAAAAATAGTCCTTGTTTTTTAACCATAGCAATTTTTTCTTGTTATTTTTGTGTGAAAAACAATGTCCAAAGTAGAGTGCATTTTATGTTCTTCTATTGACTTACGGCTGTGAGTTAACCCTTTAGAGACTGTAGTAATTGCAAGCAGCTTGTATCAAACTGCCCATACATTATCATGTCCACCAATGACCGCAAGGTTTGAAATTTGGTTTTGTTTTAGAAATATACCTACATGTGCCTACATGTACTGATTGAAAATTCAATCAAAAACGTCATATTAAAGGCCTGGTCCTGCATTGATTGGCCTTTTGTTTGAATAGAAATTCAATCAAAAAGGTCAAATTAAAGGCCAAGTCCTGCATAAATGTTTCAATGATTCCCATGTCAACCTATGATCTACATTTCTAAACCAAACCAAATATCTGCTTTGTATCATTTTCAACACATTTTTATGAAAAAAGAGGTTAACAAACTCATATTGTAAGCCATATGTCCTGACGTAATGTGATGATTACACAGAATTGAATGGTCTGTAAAGGGTTAAGCAATGGGCAAGTCTAATTGTCAATTCATTTTTATCCCTATTCTTGACTTTGTTTCTTTCCAGTGAGAAGGCAGTGTTGGCTGTGACGCTCAACAACGACAAGGAAGAGATCTTGGCTCACTCTGCTTTCTTTGATTATCCTAATGTTCCTGAGGTTGACCCAGCCACTTGGCAAGAGTGGCTCAACACCTACTATGACTGTGAAAAATGCACTGTAAGTACAATACAATGCACATGTACAATGTAGGTCATACCTGCTCTCAAAAGCTAACGCAAAGACTGACTTTCATTGCACAAAATAGTATATATATATGGTTGTGTGCCCAGAAGGATATAAGGAAAAGTAAGCGGAGAAAGGGCAAATTAATGTGCAAAATTGTAATTCAAGAAAACTGAGCATGAAAGTCTTATCAGTTTTCTACCATGTAAGTCATTCTAGGAAGGTTAAAATTCATCATGGGAATGGGAAAACATGTCTTTGGGGATAATTCTATAGCAACAAAAAATGTAACAGTAATGCCATGTTTGTCTATCAGGAGCATTTTTATTGCTTTTGGCCTTTTGTTACTGGGGAAAAAGTACTTTATGTGCATGGAAGAAGGGTGTAGAGTCTTACGCCCTTCCGAGCACACATACTAATGAGTGATTGCATTGAACTGATAATTAAAAAACAAAGGAAAAATACACTGTTTTTGATGATAGCTTGACATTTATTTAAACTAAAGCCTTTTGATGTAATTTGTTTAAATGAATCACTGTGCGATTCAACAATATCAGATGATGAAATATCGATTGATGGGTTTACCATTGTAAGAAAAGACAGAACTAGACACGGTGGTGGCGTTGCAGTTTACATTTCTAATCAATTCATTTTTACGAGAAGACCTGATATCGAGTCCGAGCATCTAGAAAATGTTTGGCTCGAAATAAAGTATGGCAAATGTGCCCCGATATTACTTGGATCTGTTTATAGACCACCTAATTCTAGTAGTCTTTTCTTTGAAAAACTTGATAATGTTTTATCTGTAGCAGTAATGGACAATAGGGAAATTATTTTACTGGGTGATTTTAATTGCAATTTTTCCGAAAGTGTGTCAAACAGCAATACTGAAAATCTGAAGTTTTATACAGAGATGTACGGGCTTACGCAGTTAATCCATTCTCCAACAAGGGTAACCAGTCGAAGCAAAACTATAATCGACCTAATCTTTGTCAACAATCCAGATGTGTATAAGGACAGTGGTGTTTTTTGCACTGGTGTCAGTGACCATTTTCTTATCTACACTATTAGGAATACCAAGCGTCAATATCAAGCCCAGCAGGGTCATAATTATATATCATACAGGCCATTTTTTAAACTTGACAATCATAATTTTATCTATGATTTATCCTGTCAACAATGGGAAATTCTTGATACCATTGAAGACATTGATTTGGCTTGTCAAAAGTGGGTTGACATGTTTATGAATATTGTCGATTCCCATATTCCTCTTCAGCAAAAGAAAATCAGGAAAAATGCCTGTCCGTGGATATCACGTGATATTGTGGAATTAATGAAAGAGCGTGATATAATGCTCAAAGCTGCTGATAAATCAAATAGTACGGATTTATGGAGTGCGTATCGCTCGCTGAGAAATAGAGTCACTCACTCAATACAAAAAGAGAAGTCTAATCATTATCGTGGTATTCTTTGTGATAACAGAGGAAACGGCAAGAAAATATGGAACTGTATTAATGAGGTAATATCAAAGAAGAAACCTACTTTGCCAAACACAGTTCACCATGATGGTAAAAAATGTGACAAGCCAAACGATATTGCAAATGTCTATAATGAATATTTTATTAACTGCGCAAAGAAAGTGACCGAGAAGCTACCAGAGCAAAACAGTATCGGTACATCAAACGAGAATGATAGCGTTCAAAATACCTTTGAAATTCAAACTGTTCCGAAAATTTTTGTGGCTGATGTTATAAACAATATGAGTGTAAATAAGGCTACTGGTGACGACGATGTCAGTTGTCGCCTGCTAAAAATTGCTCTGCCAGCTATTCTCGGGTCATTAACTAAACTGGTTAACCGGTCTTTCCAATGCGGCGTGGTACCTCTAATTATGAAAAGTGCAAAGGTCATACCGATATACAAAACTGGGGAAAAGTCTGAAGTAGGCAATTACCGACCAATCTCTATCCTCCCAGTTATCAGTAAAATTTTGGGAAAAGCTGTCTATGATCAGCTATATGCATATATTAATGTCAATGAACTTATGCATGCTAATCAATCCGGCTTTCGACCTTTGCACTCTACAACAACCATTTTAGCTAAACTTGTCAATCAATGGAGCAGTAATATTGAAAACGGTCAACTTAATGGAGTGGCTTTTATTGACTTAAGGAAGGCATTTGATACAATTGACCATAATATTCTTCTCATAAAATTGAAAGCACTTGGTTGTTCAAATCGTACACTGAATTGGTTCTCCAGCTACTTGTCAGACCGGACTCAAAGGGTCTGTTTTAAAAAGGTTTTATCTAATCGATTAAAGGTTGTTAGCGGAGTTCCACAAGGCTCAATTCTAGGTCCGCTATTATTCTCTATATATGTGAATTCCATGCCGTCTGCAGTTACTGATGGTATAGTGGACATGTTTGCCGATGACACTACTGTTACTGTCAGCGGAAAAACGGCGAATGAAGTTGCAAACAAATTATCTGTTGCGACAGACCAAATAAGCAGGTGGTTAGAGAATAATAGACTTGTGCTAAATTTTGATAAAACCAATGTTATGATCATAGGGACAAAGGTAAAATTGAAGAATTCGAACGAAATTACAGTATCAGTTAACCAGTGTTTAATTAAACGGGTCAAGAGTACCAAATGCCTTGGAGTCATAATTGACGAAGAGTTAAAATGGACTGACCATGTCGACCATGTTGTCAAAACGTTACGGACAAAACTTGCAATCTTGAGACGCGTAAAACCATGTATCCCATTTAATGTATTAAAAACAATGTATAATGCTTTCGTTTTACCACACTTCGACTATTGCTCACAAATATGGTCGGATAGGTATCAGATGCACAATAACAAATTAATTAAGTTACAGAAGTATGCAGCCCGTTTAATCTTGTCTAAGGGTTTTGACACTCCATCAAGTGAACTTTTTAAAGAATTAGGATGGTTGCCATTACATGAACGATTTTTTTACTTAAATGCAGTTTTTATGTTTAAATGTACTCGTGGACTTGCGCCGTCGTATTTAACAAAAATGTAACACAACTTTCTGATGCACACAGTTACAATACTAGAGGAGCTACTGCTAATAATTTGTTAATCCCAAAGTACAAAACGGAGTGCTACAAACATAGTCCGATCATTAATTGCACCACAATATGGAATACCCTAAGTACTGAAATTCGTTCGGCGCCATCTCTATCTCATTTTAAATCACTTCTGAAATCAAGTCTTTTGGCTTCTGCCTTTTAATTATTTTATCTTTCGCTGTTTATTTTCATTTGTATAAACCCACCCATTTTTATTTATATAATTGTATTTGTATTATTTTAACTATTCCACTATTTAATTTTTTTATTATATATATTTTTTTTTTTATTATATTCCCCAGGGCCCCATGGAAGACCACAAGTTTATGTGAATGGGTCTCCCTGGTAAAACAAAGATAATAATAATAATAATAATAATTATGAGGCAATTTTTGTTGCAGAGGGAATATTCAAAAGTGTTACAAAATATTTTAGCACTTCTGACACAATTATGCTACTCACCTGAATGTTTTCATGTTTGCGATACATTGGTGTTAGAGCAAAGCCAAATTATAATGTGCATTAAAGCACAATTTATTCTAGTTGTCTATTATTTGTTGTTTTGTCTTTATTTACAGCCCATGAACACATTGTTCATGCACTATTTTGCAGCAAAGCAAGAGTTTTCACACGGCAGTGCGAGGGAGATCATCCGGTAAGCACATGGTGTTAACTGTACTATAATCTTTGGCGTATAAGCCGCCTGGTGTATGAGCCACACTATACCAATATTGGCAGATCAAGATTAGGTGTCAATGTATAAGTCACACCACCATATAAGCCAGGCCCATATAAGCTGCAAAATGACCCAACACAAAATGGTACTGACTGGTACCAATGGTGCATTGCTCGATGTCTGAATATATTTGTATGCGAATCAAAGTAAACCTTTGGTTTTTGGAACCTTTCGATTGTTTTAATCCTATATAAAGGTAGATATATACAATAAAACTAACTTGTGAAAATTTCACTTCAGGTGGTCACGTTTTTGAGATATCGCCGAAACACCGGAGCGAATATGTCCACACAGGAAGAATATCCCTATAGGAGTATACAATCTGAAAAAAGTTTCTGACAGAAACGTTTCTCAGATTCCAATTTGGGGGCATAAAATCTGATATATTTTTTCATAACACTTCGAAGTGAAATGATTCTCAAAATGCTTTATACTATCGAAAGCTGCTGTACTTTTTACCGCGTAAGTTTTTATTGCCTTTAATTTTCAAAGTCATTACCAAACGTATTCAGACCCTTTAAGTGCCAAATGTTACTGATTTTCAACCATGGGTCACATTGGTCACATAAAGTGCGGATACTGTTCTTTGACAATTAGCAATGTTGTCCACATGCTTTAAGGTTCTTGGTTGGGGTGTATGGGTGCAGCGCCACAAAAAATGCTGTTTGAGAACAGCAGTGCATCCACACCCTCCTAGGAGAGTTTAAAAGACTCATGGATTTGAACCATTTCAGCTATATGGTTATCCCGGAGCTCCAAGTTGCCCCTGTAGTTTCCAAAATTCAGTGTCCGAAAAAAGAAAAAGAAATGTATTTATTTCTTACCTTTAGAATGTTTTCATTTTGCAGCACTGTCTTCAATGCAGTACCAGACATTCACTTCTTGTATCTCATTGTACCCAACGACATCTTCCCCGAGCCTGCCTTGGCAGACATCTTCAAGCCGCTGGAGAAAAAGTTTGGGGCAAAACCTCTGGAGAAATACTCAATATTTGTCTGCCACAGACATGACCATTGTCCTGTTCTCTTCGTTAGGAAAGCCAGGTACTGTTAGTTTGATGCATTTTTTTGTGTTTATTTTTTATGAAAGGAATCTACCCCGTCACCCTAAGGAATGGTAGCAACAACATTGCACCTTAATATTCGTACATTACAGGCCTCGAATTACACGGCGGCCACGACGGCCAGTGCCGTCGATGCCCTTGTAACTGGCCGTGGTGCCCTTCATAAAATTACCCTTTTCACGGCCATAATTGCCGGCCCTTCTTCCCCGTTGGCCGTCGTGCCCTTTTTAATAAAAAATCAACTGTTTTCAGTGTTGTCCAGAAGCGCAGGCTGTTGGCAATTTCACTAAAAACTTGTTTTACCCAGTTGACAATGATTTAAAAAACCCAAACTTTTCTACCCAAACGAAGCTGACACAAAACTGTCGGTCCTTTTCTTTACCTCAGACACTCTCCAGACACTCCTGGGAGAATGATTGACACTCCTATTGTGATCCAATTAGGTCTTATCTTAATCCTCTGCAGATTGTTATACATTGTTTTAGTTTGTAATACTCTTGCTTCACTCAAAAGACAAGCCGCATGTGTGGTGTCTTTGTGGTTTTATGGCATGGTTTTTTTACTTTTAGGAATGGGTATTTTGTTCTATCATGGTTCTATTAAACCTAGAAAGTGCGTTGACATGTGCTGGCTGTAGCATGGAGGTAGAATTATACTTTTACAGTTTGTTTATGAATAAGATATGATTTATCAATATCTTATTCATGCAAACTGTTTCATTGGGTTTACCACCCTAAGGGGAACCTCTGGCCAATTTTCAAATTGTTACAATTTTTTTTAAAGGGTATCCTAACTTTTTCAATAAAGATAGTATAGTTTGAATCAATAATAAGAAAAGGCATGCACTATGGTTTTACTTTGGGTCACAAAAGGGCCTCGTGCCTTTTCTATTTTTACATTTTTGGCCTTGGTGCCCTACCTACTGGCCTTGGTGCCCTTCAAAATTTGGCCTGCTCCAAGGCCAAAGTGGCCTTGCCCTAAAAAAATTGTAATTCCAGGCCTGACATTATTATTGATATGACATCTGTAATAAAGTCAACTGAACTTGGTATTTAATTGTGACGACACTTTCACAGCCTATCCTAAACATATCCTCAGGCCGACTGGTCTTGTGGCGGCTTAAGGTATTTCATATCATTATTTTATTATCTGGATGATGGAGAGCATTCATAAATACACATTATTATTGGTATTTTTCATTCGTCGTCATAACAGAAGCGTTTTTATGATATTTGTATTTATTTGAGTTATTGCAATGATGTGGGATAAATTGTCACTTAAAATCCATCATCTCTGAGACAAGCTACATGTAGGTTGGTTTTCAACTTTGTCTTAACATCAGTGGGTTGGGTGTTTTTAAGTTGAAAAAGAAAAATTATTGAACAAAGAAAATTACTGGAATGGGATTTTAATCTGCAACGTCCGGATTAAAACGTTGATACTTTACCAACTGAGCCATCTAGCCCTATGATGGCAGTGTTTTATCACTATCTTTGTTCAAGGACCCAATCAGAAGCCATTCAACCTTAAACTCCTGTATAACCAGGGATCACAACCAAGTATATGATAAGTGGCAGTACAGGTATCACCTTGAGGGGATGCAACTTTTTTATTTCAAATATCAAGTAAAAACCACAAGCAAGGGAAACTGACTGGTAAATTTTGGTTTAAAAAAAGTATTGCTTGTCAAAATTGGCTCCTTTTTGATTCTTTGTTTCAGGGTGGAAGACCATGATGACTTGACCCCTATTTTCAACCGTCAGAGTGACATGTTGAAGACGACGTATGGAGATTACTTTTTAGCAGAGTTGATTGAATCTCAGGATGAAGATAACCATGCTATTATTGTTGAGGTGAGCTGATATTCATATTCCACTCATCTTGTCATTGAAAACTCCCAGATGTTTTTTATCATACTGTTTTAAAACTACACTCAAATGACACGGCCAGTTTGAATCTTGAATCTTGCTTACTCATTTTATAGTTAATGATCTGACGTTTCATTCCTAGCAGAGTCTTTCTCGTAGGCTTTCTCTTGTTTAGCCTTTGAGAAAGACTCTGCTGGGGTCTAAACGACAGGCTCATTAACTATTAATGCATTTTTACCATAAGTCGTTTTGGTTGGTAAGAATTTGCAGCAGCTAATTAGTAATTATATTTTCTCATACTAATTTGTTTGTTACAAAAGCCTTTTTTATTTATTTTCTAACTGTTTGCTTTTATTTTAGTACTGAAATACTACCCATCAAGTACACTGGGATTGTGTTTAGGCTTGTCGACTTAGCCAACCGAAACAGTATTTCTGATACCTGGAAATTGGTCATTAGCCAATTATCAGATTTCTAATCCGGAGAAAAAGCTGACAAATCCGAAACCATCTCCATAATTTTCTGGTGAAACTTTAACATGTTTGTCTACAATTTCTAGCTTCAAATGCATTTCTTGATATTTGTTGAAATTGTACAAAAGTTTTACCGACTAATGTTTTACTCATCAGTGTTTCCCCTCTACTGTTTCAAAGTTCAGTCTTTGTCTGTCTCTTGGTTTTTCTGAAAGAAAATGACCCAATGTTAAGGACATGAGGAAGCCACATTTTCAAACCATTGCTCAGACTTGATGGAGAAGAAAAAGTTATCTTGAAATTAATTTCACTGGACATTCCTGATGCTCCATGCCAAAACCAGGAACTTCCTGCCAAAACTGAAAACTAAGTTAATCAAATAGATGAAATAAGAGCTCTCAAATAACACCTATAATTAGATCTTTTAAAGTAAGTATTTCTCAACATACAGAATGTTTAAGACATTACATTACATTGATATCAATGCTGATGTTTCAGTTGTCTTCACTTTCAATGACATTTCACTTTGTCTGAGACGTGCCTGATTTCAGCATGGGGTGTCGCATACAGTGAGACTTTCAAATTGGCATTGTTTTTTACCATGTTAGGGCGTGTGTAGACAAAATTATATGCAAAACAAGTAAAACAAACTGTGTTTTATTGTTGTTGAAATTATTATCATTATTATTTATTTTGCCATCGATAAAAGAAAACAACATTAGGCAGTCAAAATTAGATAAAAATTTGCCCTCATGTGCTAAAAAATACTGTTCAATTGATGTTCGATTATTGTGTTGATATTACCAGACGGAGGGCAGTGCAGTTGGATTCATGAGTATCTCTGGAGGTATTAACCTAGATCTACTGAGTAGGTGTTTTGAGTTGGGTCCATTCCACGGTCTGCGTAAACCACACCCAGAGGACGTCCTTGTGCCTCCTACACCGCCCCCTACAGGTTTGTATAGTGTGACCACCGATATGTTTTACAACCACTTAGATCTTATTGCTAACATCTGTAAAAGAGTTTAACCATTCAATGCAGAACAGTTTGGCTTCTACACAAAAACAAAAAACAAGGCAATTAATAAGATTTGAATAATCCTCACTTGAACTGGAAACTCTCCTTGGCACTCTGCCACCGTAAAGTTCACAACATCAGACTTTTGTTGATGGAGTAATAAACCATAATGGAAACTGACTGGGTGAATTTTAATTAATTTTGGTTGAGCTAAGAAACATTGACTGGAGCGAGATTTAAACCTCCCCGCGACCTCCAGATTAACATGACGCTCTACCAACTGAGCTATCTACTAGCTCCTGATGTTGGCGGTCTCCCTATTTTGTCAATATCTTTGTTTGGGGTGCCAGTCAGAAACCATACAACCGCTAACTGCTGTATAACCAGGGATCACATCCAAGTTACAATACAGCATGGGAAGCGTCAGGAGAGGGGTCACCTTAAGGGAATACAGCTGTTTATTTCAAATATTAAGTAATAAACCGCAAGGGGAAAGGACTCAATAAATTGTAATTAATTTTTGTTGAAAAGTTGACTACGGAGCTTAATTTGAACCTGCGATCTCAGAATTAGTGTGCCGATGCCAACTGAGTTATCTTCTTTTTTTTCCCTTTTTTTTTTAGCTGAACAACCAGTCACAGCTGATGAGCATGAAGGTAGTCAGCAAGGACCAGACAAACCCATGTCCAGATCCAGCTCAATCTCCAGTAAGAAAGGTGAGTGTCTCAGACCAATAGAGGTGTGTCATACCACTCATTATCGATCCTGTGCTTTGTCTTTAAGATCCAGTGTGGAGTGTCGTGGCCAAGCGGTCCAGTGCACCGGCCTCTAATTCAGAGCCCAATTTTATAGAGCTGCTTTAGGGCAGAAAGTACCTAAACACAACAAAGCTATGCTTACTATATATTAAGGTTACCAGCTAAACTACGATGTCACATGTGCCCAAGTTACTGTTATCCAGCTAATTTTTGCTTAGCAGAAAATTTTTTGAAGCTATTTTTTTCTGCTTTTTAAGCAGCTCCATTTAAATTTGGATCTGGTGTTGTCGGAGTGTAGGTTCTGGTCCCGGTCATGGCACTTGTGTCCTTGATTGAGCAAGACGCATACAAATTGCTTTGTCCTTCATATGGGATGTAAAGCCACAGATCCTGTGCCTTGTGTAATGCAAAAAAATAAGTGAATAAATAAATAAATGTACTTATCACTAAGAGAAGGGACTTGCATTGTTGTTTCCAGCGTGCTGCAGATTCCACTGCATTGCACAGGAAACCTTGACAAGAAAAGCATCTAATATTACCTAAAACACGGCTGTGCATACCTGTAAAGGTAAAAATAATAAGCAATTTGAGACACTGTTTGGGTGCGATAAAGTGCTGTATAAGGAGTAAACAATAGTTGACTGAATAGAGATTTGGATCAGTAAATGGTTGGTCCTTAATAAGAAGAGTATGGTTTTCTATCATAAAGAGTTTTAGTATTTCTGTAAAATTACATTAATGGTGATTTTTTCCTCATGGCAAGACTACAATAAGAAGATGATAGAAAACACGATTATCTACTGACAGTTTTGTTCGGCAATGTTCAGCTTGTTCTAAGCAACTGTTCTTTGGCAGCTTGTCACGGTGAAGCTTTGTTAGGAAACTGACCGGAAGTGGTCGGTTTTGTGAAGCCCGAGGTGGTTGTGGGTGTGATCAGTGGATCGTACACTTGACTGAGATTGTAGACCCCCCATTATGAAACCATCCTTAATAAAAACACTTTTAATTCACACATATAATTGTTAAATAAAATAAAAAACTCTTTTGACACAGAATTTGTGAAAATATTCTTTTAAAGCATGCGGTTCCCTTACGTAGACATTAAGTAAGATTTTTAATTGGTATTTACATTAGGTGACAGCACCATACCAACTCCAGCCACTACAGTAAGACAAGGAAGCGGTAGTAAAGCCACACCTACTGGTACCCTTCCGTCAACACTGAGTACGCCTGCACAGCCTAAACCTGGAACCAGTGGTAAGCATCGGTTTAATAGACCCCCTTGCCTATTCTGCTCACCCCCTGATGTCAAACAATGGAAACAAACAGCCAATGAGAGGCCTTCCTTTGACCTCAGTGATGGCACTGTTTGAGCTTGTGACGTCATATTCAAGGGGCTGTTTATATGAGGTCGTTCACACGTCGTACTAAAGTTGGTCTAAAGTTGGTCTAACTAACTTAGACCGGTTCTGGTTCAACTCTGTTGCGTCTGAACGCAAAAAAAGTTGGACCGGATCAGGTCTAAACCCCAAAACTTAGACCGTCCAGCGGGACGGTCTAAGTCTAAACCAGTTCGGGTTTATCTTTTAACACGGCGTGTGGACAGAATGACATCCGGTTTTCAAGTTAAGTCCTCCACGTGACTGTTGACCTGAAAGACGTCTTGCGTACGCCTCAACGAACACGAGTCGAAATGAGAGAAAGCGTGGTCTTTCGTTCGGGTTATTTCCATCTTGCTCACCTGTAATTTAGGTTCGTTTTCACAAAAATCTCTCTGAATACGATCGTGTATAAATTTGTAATAACGCTACATTTTCAGCCATGTCAGTTGGTTCCTGCTTGAAAATCAACACGTCAATAAACGTAGTGATCGGACGGTAAATTGGAGTAGCCTATCCAGAATTTTACAGATCACAAAAAATGCGTCAAACTCCAGACATCAATATACCAACACGTCACATGCACGTCTAAAATCTCCCAGATTGCCAATCCCCCCTATTAAAACATTTAGCTCATAACGAATTTTCCTATTGGCCAATAATATCCATGTCCTACACATCAACCAATAGGAAAATTCGTTATTGGCTGCCTGGCAGAAATACCTTCACGCACGTGATCTGTATACATGCAGTCAGTACATACATCCATGGAGGGCTACCTCCATGATACATCGATCCACAAAAACAAACGTTGAAAGTCATCACCACAAAGAAGAAGTGGAAATGCCAGCAGAAATACAAGGAAAAATATCATGCAAAATGGTCGTGTATAAGGAGTTCAAACAAGGAAATTATTGCGCATTTTGCAGTGTTTGCAGTGCCGATATCCTGTGGAAAAAAAGAATGGACGGGGGGACGAAACGAAAATAGCGACACTTCGGGACGATCGGATGGCATCAGGACATTTGAAAAAACACAATCTAAAAATGCGAGGTATTTAACACCCGCTCTGTATTAAAATTCCTGTTTAAAAAAATAAAACTGATTGCAAAATGTGAATGTTTCCAGCGCTGGCAGTATAGACAGGGCCATGCGCGTGCTTTTGTGAATAAACCGGATGTTGTTGTGTTGGTCACAGTGCTGTTTGACCTCTTAAAACCGAAGATAAACCGTATCGGGTTTAACTTCGAGCTGTCTGAAGAACGCAAGGTAGTTTTATTTTTACGACCACCCCCTGCTGCTCGTAAAGTTAAACCATTTCGGGTCTAACTTTAGTACGCTGTCTGAACATACCCTATGTTTGGTTTGGCTTGGTTTATTGCCAAAATAAAGCTGACTTTTTCATGAGTACAGCACTGGCAATGTGTTTACAATCTTGTAACTGTTTTGATGAGTTCTTAATTCAGGAACACATATGTCACTTGCTGGAAAAAAAACAACATTGCATTCAAACACTAAACTTCAATAAGGGCAACAGGTATGTCATTTCCTGAAAATTCAGAAATTGTACTACGCTTGTTTGGCACCCTGTCAGTGAGTGTTTCAATGGATAAGGTGGCATGCATGCAACACTCACTGAATGGAAATGCAAAATCCTAGTTATACATCGGTCATGTTTTTTAAAGGAATGAATATATCAGTAATTAAAGAACTATTTGCCAATTTTGTGATTTTAACCCATATTTCGCTTCATAAATGCAGTGACAAATTATCCAACTCTTAAATCACCAATAAGAAAAAGTGTGTTCTTTTGTCAAACAATATTTCCAATACCGAAGTCATCTTTAATGTTGTATTGATCATAATCATCTGTCCACAACCAGTTTCCCAAATCCATCATACTCTTTTTGTTCACTTTCTCAGCCAGTGGAGTCGAGTCCGTAGATGTCAAGATTCAATCCAAGTTAAGTGATGTGCACATGGCAAGGTAAGCTTCTGCTCCTATACTGGCAAGAGATACTGTCAAGATGCTACTACAAATTTCTCGTTGACATTCAGATTGGTGTTTTAAAAGTTGTTCTTCTTTTTGTTTGAGATGTTTACAAGATTCATGTCATTATCTTGCGTATTTTTTGTTAACCAGTGTTGCCTCCTTGATGAGTGAACATGAAGATGCAGAATCGGTCAAGTCTACCGGGTCAAAGGTAACTAGGGCCCAATTGCATGGTTCTCTGTCCTTACCGCGGAATTCCGTACTTATAGTCACCATTCTCTCTGAATTTCTGCGATTGTGCAAGCCGTGTAAGCAAAGGATACTTAGTAATGTGAAGATTGCATGCGCTGAGGCTACATTTCTTGCTTACCTGTGAAGAATGCTTAGTGTGTAGCGGAGCAGGTGTCAGGACACTTCGTACCTTTACCTTTTCGTACCCGGGACACTTCGTACCTTTTACACGGTACGAAGTGACTTGGGACACTTCGTACCCTGGACACTTCGTACCGTCAGCCGAGTCACTTCGTACCTTCACACAAGACACTTCGTACCTTTCGTACCTCGAACTGATTATGTTATTTCTGCCTCGTTTCGAAGGGGTCGCGCTGCCAAAGAATCATTAATGACCAGTTCTGACTAGACTCAATATGAATTGAGCACCAACTAACGATTTGTTGAATGTAAAAATTACAATACTTACAATTAACGCTTGAGGGCGCTGCGCGGGGCATTAATAATTAATGCAGTGGGGCATGCGATTAATAGCTTGTGTAATGACAAGTTATGGTGGTTCTTTGCTACAACTTTTGCGGAGACTTTGATCAGTTTAGGGACAGGACAGTTAATAAAATGAGAGTTAACCTAAAAAGAATACATTTAATAATGATTGAGTGTAATTATGAAATCATTTTTATTACGTGAAAGATTGAAGCGAAGCAAAGTTCCTTCCAAAGGAATTCCTTCCTGAGAAGTGCATCCTCTCGTGTAAGACTTTGATCAATTTAGGGATGCATCATGAAACTGACATGAAGGACAGTTAATTTAAAAAAATTGAAGCACCCTATTGTGATCAGACGAGTATGTAACCAATCAAGTCAGAAGTTAGGGTCTTTCGTAATGACAAAACATGACACGTTTAATGCCTACTGATGACTTTAATGACAATGGTCATGCCGTCAAAGTCTCCTTACCCCCGCCTAACCTTCTCACGTTTAATGACCCATTGTCTTGCCGCCAAAGTCTCCTTTCCACCACCTAAACATCACGCGTTTAATGACCCATTGTCATGCCGTCAAAGTCTCCTTACCACCGCCTAAACATCACGCGTTTAATGACCCACTGTCTTGCCGCCAAAGTCACACCGCTGTGAGTGCGTTCAATGAAGGACGTAATGATCCATTTAGCCTCGGAAAAACTGAAATGCTATAAATGTCCTGTCATTAACTTAAAACCGTCACTTCAAGATCGGAGAATCAAGAATCAAGATCAAGACTCAAGAATCAAGAATCAAGACCAAGATCAAGACTCAAGAATCAAGAATCAAGACCAAGATCAAGACTCAAGAATCAAGAATCAAGACCAAGATCAAGACTCAAGAATCAAGACCAAGATCAAGACTCAAGATGGACCAGTACCGCTACCCGTGCATCGTATGCTCTAAGCATGTTAGATCCAACCAACATGTGCTTGAGTGTGACCGATGTGAGCGGTGGCAGCACCGAACATGTAACACTGGGATCTCTCGGGAGGAGTATGTGGAGTTGATGTCAGTTTCGTGGAGCCCTGCTTGGATCTGCCAGCCATGTTCTGGTACTGACTCTGAGTTTTCCGATGTCCCAGTGGCTGAAAGCACTCGGCAGTCTGACCAGATCATGGCTGGGGATGACGAAATTTCATTCAACTTGAGTGAACATTTTGAAATCCCACAGGTACAACAGGAGGACACGATAGCCGACCCAACTCTTCATGACGAACTCGAGGGATTGGGTGATGTTCCGGTGACAACCTTCAATATCGCCAAAGCAGGTACAGTGCGGGGCAAAGACATTTTGGTTGACTCCAATGGCTACACTTACACCAAGTGGAAGAAGGACCCCACTTCTGAATTCTCTTCATGGGTGTGCAGCTTGCGGAGTAAGACCCGACGATGTCCCGTATCAGTTCTCCAGCATGGCGTCAACTTCAGATTTGGGCGGCATCAAGACCACGTGCACCCTGCCACTGCCGGAGGAGAGGTTGCTGTTGCTGTCAAGGTTGCTGTCATGAAGGCGGCCAAGTACAACATCTTTCGCCCAGCCAGCGACATCGTTGAAGGTGTTTTGACAGAACTGATCCCTCCCCGAGCTCCATTTGATTGTCCAAGACCTTCCAACCTAAAACGAGCTGCCAACAGAGCTCGTCAAAATCAACGCCCTCAAGAACCCATCGATCTGGCCTTCGATCTCATCATGGACAGCGTGCTGGAGGGATTTCTGCAGCATGACTTACATGTTGGGGACTCTCGCCACATCATCTTCTCGACAGCAGAGCAGATGTCGGCCCTAGACAGAGCGAGGACATGGTACCTCCTTGGAACATTCAAGATAGTGAAACGCCCATTCTACCAGCTCTTCACCATCCACGCAATCGCCAAGGGTGATGCCGGGGAGCAGAAACAGGTACCATTGGCATACTGCTTCATGAGTAGCCGAACCAAAAGAGACTACAGACATGTACTCAAGACCTTCAAGCAGAGACTACCATCAGGAGGCCAGAACTTAGCCGAGGTTGTTGTTGACTTCGAGAGTGCTGTCTGGACAGCGGTTTGCCGGGTCTTCCCTCATGCAGCTGTCAAGGGGTGCTTGTTCCACTGGACTCAAGCAGTTTGGCGCCAGTGTCAAGCCCTTGGTCTGGTTGTGCCTTTCAAGACTAACGCTGCTGTACATGCATACGTTGGCACTTCCATTTCTACCAGAAGAACACATCTCCAGAGCATTCCAGAACATTCAAGACAAGGCCAAGAATCCTGCAATCGTAGAGCTGTGCAGATATGTAGAAAGGACATGGATTGCCAGTACCCAGTGGCAACCTGCATCATGGTCCGTTTTCAAGAGAAGCATCAGGACAAACAACGATGTCGAAGGTTGGCACCACAGGATCAACCAGAAGGCGGGCAACCATGGTGTCCACTTCTACAAGCTGCTTCAACTTCTGCACCGTGAATCATCCCTGGTGACCTTCCAAATCAAGCTCATCAAGGAGTCCAAGCTTCGGAGGTGTCAGCGCCAGAAGTACAAGAGACTGCAAGGGCAGGTGTTTGCGCTCTGGGATCAGTACGAGTCCGGGCGCATCACAACATCTGCACTCCAGTCAGCCCGCAGCCATCTGAATGGTCCAGCCTTGTAAACCAGATACAAGGATGGTGTGACGAGATCACCCCCAAACCAAACGGCTCTTCTCAGAGCCCCACATATTCAAAAAGAGATATAAACATTGATTTGTCGTGTGAAAAGAAAAATAAAGTTAATATTTTTTTTTATCTTTAAATTATCAAAAGAGGTATCCAATACAAATTTGAAAAAACATACTTTTGCCGAACAACAACAGTTATCAATTTATTTAAATTGCAAATCAGTTTTTTTATAATTAAACAAACAGTTAAAAAAAATGATATTAAAATATTTAAACGAATAAGAATAAATTGGAAGTAATAGTTATTCAAAAAACAGTTAAACAAATCATATTAAAATATTAAAACGAATAAGAATAAATAGGAAGTAATTCAAAAAACAGTTTAAAAAAAAATAACATTAACATATTAAAACAAATAAGAATAAATAGGAAGTAATAATTAGTTAATTTAAGAATATAATTTAAATAATTATAAACGAAACGTAATTTGTCGAAACAGTTAATAAAAAAATGTACAACTTCACTAAAATATTAAACAAGCATTTATAGCAAAGGGCCGACGGTACGAAGTGACTCGACCGACGGTACGAAGTGACTCAGCCGACGGTACGAAGTGACCCGCTTTGCCAAGGTACGAAGTGTCTCAAAGGTACGAAGTGTCCCGGGTACGAAAAGGTAAAGGTACGAAGTGTCTGACATCCGAGGAGCAGACCCTAGCACCACTCCAATCAGACCAATAATAACGACAGCCCACAGTCGAGGTAGGATATTCTTCCCACTTTCCGGGATGGCCAATGAGCACAATGAGCAACCTCCTTTTGACCTCTACAAAAGCGCAACCCACTGCAGCGACATCATTTGCATAAGGTCTATTACCGTTATATACACACAGGTATTACAAAATAAGCGGTTTAAAAAGTGATACAAGACATCTCAAAAAGCTGTCTGTTTAATTGACTATAAATACAAAGCAGTATTAGGAGCACATAAAATACAAATATTCTTCTCCATCAAGGAGTGGATATCAGGGAAAACAAGTCTAAACAAAAAGCCATTTCTCCTTTCTACAGAAGAGTGAGTCACTGGTCTCAGCACAAGGGGATACCAATGTATCCCCACCTGCACCGGAGCCAAGCCCCTCCCCAGAACCCACTCTCCCTACCCCAAGGTTTGATCCTGTGTATCATGGAGAGTCTAATGGTTTCACCATTCAGCTTTTCTGCATTGATGAAAAATATGAAATGAGGTAAGTGTGGTACTTGTTTGAAGTTTTACGATGACACCAAAAAGCAGAATGCTGTCGGACTTGGCCTGTGCTTGAGGATAATAAAATAACAGGCGTTTGAAGAGCACTTTTGCAACAAGTACCACTTTAGTAGAAACAGTGCATTAAGTGAAACAAATAAATAAAGGCACTAATAATGGGAAAAGACAGTTGGTATTGAGATATCAACCATGAATAGGACAATTTTGAGTTATTTCTTAAAACTGCATGTGACTGTGCGGGACTGGATTTGATTAGGGTGACAGTTCCAAAGGTGCGGGGCATGTGCGTAAAACTCACATGCAGCAGAGTGCACCTTGGAACCGCCAGGAGATTACTATCTGGACCAGAGCCAGAACGGTCCAGTCATTTTGGATGGTATACCTTGATTAGGAATGCTTGGTATGAAACATAGGAGAGAAAGTCAGGAGTTGTGTCTTGTGGTGTGTTCCGTCATTACGAGGAGGCAATAACGCCTGACACTATTTTTGTACGCACCACAGGCATTTCCTACCTAGATGTTAAAGTAACTATAGAAATACCAGCACAACGCAAGTTTAATGTATGTACCTAACGGTGGAAAACACTAGTACAGGACAAATGCAAATTTACTTAAATGGATTAAAAGACTCTTGAGATACTTTTAAACACTGGAAAATCTCACTGAGTTTTCCAGCCCCTGGTTTTTCCAGCCCAGGAATTTTTCAGCCCATTTTTCAGGGTTACTAGTTCCTCAAGTATTAAACTTAGTACCAGTGGTGTAACCGGACATATTCATTTGGGGGGAAGGGGAAAGTTGGGGCAAAGACATTATCCCCCTCCCCGGCTGAACCCCTGCCTTGTTCATATATGTCGTAAATATGTTGATGCTTTAGCTCATGATAAAAGAATATTTGTATCCACAGATCTCTGGACTTTCTACCCATGGCATTTTCTCTGTTTCCTGATGAGGAGTTTTGTATACTCACCATGCCCCACATGGTACCAGAGTTCCCTCTCCTCCAGAGCTTTGTGGTAAGTTCAAAACAGAAAACCCTGGGCCCAATTTCATAGAGCTGCTAAGCACTGAATATTGCTTAATAATTTTTCTGCTCAGCAAAAATAATAATAGTGGCTTCTTATATAGCGCTCATATCCGTCACTCAGTGACGCTCAAGGCGCTTCAACAGTCAGTATTTTCCTGCAAGGTATATATGTGGAGCTACTTTTTGAATTTTGAGACCTATTTCTTTACATAGCACCATGTAATGGTTTACAAGGTGCTGTGGCGCAATATGCAGCCAATCAAACCAGGAACACCGGGGCAAACCCCTTCTCTTTTCGATAAGTGCACTGGGTTCTTTTACGTGCATTACACAACACACGGGACCAACGGCTTTACGTCCCATCCGAAGGACGAAGCAATAATGGTTAAGTGTCTTGCTTAATAAGGACACAAGTGTCACGACCGGGGCTCGAACCCACACTCTGCTGAATAGAAACACCAGAGCCTGAGTCCGGTGCTCTTAATTATCCGCTTGGCCACGACACGCAAAATGAGTAGAATACCCCTCAGATGGGATGGTACATGTGAATTGGTGTTTTGTGCTTAAGCTGTGAAATTGGGCCCTGTTGTATTTGATTGAACCATTGCTCTCTGATCTTAAATGCCAAAGAAATATTCATGTGAAATATCTGGATGTGTGATCCACTTTGCAGTTGTCTCGCATACTTCGTCACGGACGCCATAAACTGACACATTTTTTACAAAACTTTTTTTGTTTGTTTAAGTTTAAGTTGTTTACGGGTTTATACTTTAATCTTCAAGGCCTACAATTTCATGAAGTTTCAAACGTTCAAGAGCATTTTTTTAAAAGTTACGTTAATCATCCATGGCAATCTTTGCATGAAAGTGAACAATTTTCATTTTCACAAAGTGGCACACAGTCTCCATTTATTTAATGTAATGCATGGCACACACTCTGCTCAATGTGAACAAAAGCGTTTTCATATAGTAATCATATAGTGATCCTTGTTTGTTGTGGACGGGCGCCGATCTCCGTTTTCACGAAGCGACACACATTTTATGTTGTAATACATTAAAAATTTTCACTTCATGAAAACAGATATTATCCTGCTCTGTTTTTAACAGTTTCAGAAACCAACACTCATCTCTCTTCCATTATTGCTTATTAATTTAGGACATAAAACAGTCAAAAACAGCATATTTATCAAGTTCAAAGCATAAAGCGTTCACAATGAGAAAACCAGTTAAAAACACTATGAAGTTTTGAAGTATAGTCAGGTTTTAAAAAGTGTTCAACTTTAGACGCCGTTTTCTTAGTTTGTTAGTGTTTACTATAGTATCTATTTATGTGTCAGTTTCTGGCGTCAGTGACGACTGCATCTCATCATCACTAGTAGACAAAAATACAAATATCTTGCCAAGGTTTTACTTTTTATGAATTCTTCACAAATAATTAAAAACTTCATATATTTGTTTTCTTAAACTTAAAAATACTGTATATGTTTAGTATTCCTATTAAATGTTTTCCAACCAACAGAGAGTCACCCCTAAGTGCCCCAGTATCCTTGCCCAGGAGCTGTACGTGTTCAACAGATGTGGCCTTCTACAATCCTTTCAAGTTAGGCCCGCCTGTACCAGCGACGAGCAAGGGGTGGAAGACCTGGTACAGCATGTAGACAACAAGGAAGGAGTGATGACTGATCTGAGACAGTTTAACAAGGCTAGAAGAGATCCTGTAAGGATAGAATGTATTAATGTGAACAATAAAGACTTGTCTTGGGACTTTTGCGCTGTTCTAAAGGTTGACCTGAGATTTGCTTGCACCGCGACGGAAAACGTCGTCATCAAGCAGAAAATAATTAATGCTCAGGTCACTACAACTGAGAAATCCGAATCATGTCAATGCAACACAACCATGCTCATGTCACCCACCATCACTCAGTGAGAATGATTCTTGACTAGTCACAAGTGGGATCATGTGAATTTTTCAATACGGTGGCGCACATTTTGACGGAACGTTCCAAGACAAAATGTGTATTTAACTGGGTGTTAAAAAAAAAAAAGGATTACTATGTAGTACCAAAATGAAGTTCGAAGATGGTGGGTTTTCATGGTATGCATCAACTCTAACTATCCTGGTGATAAGAATTATGAACTCAAATGTTAATATAAAAAACAAGTTTTTAAGACAGTTTCAGATTTCCAAATTTCCTTCAAGTAATGGGATGGCACAAGTAAGCCTTACAGAGCACTTGGATACATTTTTGTCTCTGCCAATTTTGGAGTCAATTAACACGAAATGTAATTACAGAAAACAATAAAAATAGGATTTTAAACTGCTTTTAAATTGTATCAAAGCGCCTTTCACTATTTCTACCGCTATTCTTAGGGCCTTAAACATTCCTGAAACCATCTTAACTCCTTTGGATTATTTTCCTGCCCTAAATCAAGGATGGTACACCAATCCAAGCCTTCGTTGCTACCTGTCTGAACCAAGTGGTGGGCGTGGCCATCACGCGTCAGGAGGAGGACATTGAATACATCCGCTCCCACTACAACATTGAAGATTTCATCTACTTCAATCACCACCGCCGAGATGAGCATGGTCACCTTCACCATCTGGCCCTGAATCCCATTTTCCAGCATCAGACTAAACACTTGATGAAAGAGGTACTACGCCAGGCCCACTTTACATGTCTCTACTATCCTGTGTACCCACCCTATGCATCCGAGGAGGTAAGAGGACTGTATATATTCTTTAAGAAATGGCACAGTGGGACAAATTTGATTCAACCTGCTCTTTGACCATTCGGTGTCATTTACTGTGGTTTTGAAATATAGATGCCATGTTCCAACATGATATTATGTGGTTAATGCATCTGCACAGTACATTGCGCATGGGTAAGTTGCGGGAAATAGTTCTCAAATCGGGCACTATGTTCAAAATATGTGACTGGTTATAGTGCCCTCTCATGATGTGAAGAGTGAAAAGCAAATAAAAAAATGAATCTAAGGAGACTAAACGAGGTCCTTTAATTGTTGAATGCTCATGGTTGACCTAAAACAACTAAAACAGTTTGGCTAAAAAAACATGATATGTATTTGTTTTTCATATTTAGGGCAGAGGTGTTTTTAAAACACATATGGACTGGCATAACTAGCTCACTAGTGCATGTCCATTGCCCCTGTGAGTGACCAGAAGAGGATCCTCTGTCACTCGCAGTCCGTGTATAAATGTGCACCAGTGACCTCATTGCCAGTCCATATCTGTAAATGTGCACCAGTGACCTCATTGCCAGTCCATATCTATAAATGTGCACCAGTGACCTCATTGCCAGTCCATATCTGTATATTAGGTTTTGTAGACTTTGGTAGCCAATGGAATACTGTGCTTCATTATTGCTTGTTCCTGTTTGATAATGTTCAGTTATGTAATTGATTGTTTAAAAGGTATTGCCAGTTTATTAAGATTTTAATTTTATCTTGGAGGTGATTTTTTGAGTCTATTTCTCGTTTCTAAATAAGAGGAAGATTTGCAAAATTGTTGGTAGATGCTCATTGTGGTTTTGGCATGTCAATACAATATGTTCCTTTTATCTTCTGTTTGAAAGGTGCGGAAGAAGCATTCCTTGGTTACCAGCTTAAACTACATGGTACCAGTGAGAGGGAGGAGGCAGATTATTTACCCAGTGGAGCAGCTTGGGGGCAATGCTCCATCTGATAGAGTCCTCAAGGAGCAGGTACGTCTTTCAAATCCTTATCCTTTTTGTGTAAGCTGTAAACATCTGTAAATTCCATTTGCAAACAGATTTAGGAAGCAGTGTGTTGTGTTCTGTTTTTACTATTTAAAGTTGCATGGCCCGGTTTTCGCTGGAAAAATATTTTTTTAAAGATTTTTCTCTAAAAGGACTTTGAAAGAAAAATGTGGACATTTGTACAGCAATGGAACAACGGTCAGGAATCTGGGATTACACAATAACCCCAGAAAAAGGGATACTACGAGGCATGATTTGCAGTACCTTGTGTCCCTCTTTGTATGATTATTGTGGGCCTGTGCAGGCTACACAATGGAATGTTTAGTTGGATATTTACGGCTGTTAGCTAAAAATTTATGGTGCTCTGAACTTGTTCCGGTCAGAATAAACTGTCTGCCGTAGGCCAGTCCAGAAATGTTTTGCTATACACGTCACCCGTTGTGAAGTGGATAATAACTTGTGTGTGTGGATATGTTTCTTGACAGGAGAAGTATGCGTTGAGTCACATGAATCGGAAGCTGACCCTTGAACCCAAGGTCACAATCAATGCACGTGTGGTCGTTGTTGGAGCTTCAGATATAGGAATGGCTTTTCTAGAAACTTTGGCATTCTGGTGAGTTATTTGAGGAAACCTTTACAGAAAGAAAGACCAAATAAAACTGAAAAATTATCTGGATAAATATCTGTATGAAGTAGAAAAATTCATTAATTTTGAAGTTATAAGTATAGAAATGGTGTCATGAAGTCTGTAAATCAGAAACTTTCTTTGCTCGATTTCATATAGCTACTTGAGCACAAAAAGTAGCTATAGCACATCAAAATTATGCTTACCAGAAACAAGTTGCCAGCCAAAATACCATTTCACATGTACCATCTTTGACTGGTATCCTGCTAAAAAAAATTTAGCAGGAAACTGCTAAGCAATGTTTTCTGCAGCGCCATGAAATTTGGTCCTGGATTAACAAGAATACTTTGACATGAGTTACAATCCGAATGTTTGTTTTGACAGCCCCCATCTACGGTTCAATAACCTGGTCCTGATTGCGCCAAACGGTCTTCCTGGGGAACTGGCCCCCGATGCCGTCCGATCCACGTTCCTCTCTGCCAGCCACTGTTATACCCAGGATCAGCTGTCTCAAGTGTCCCTCCGCTCATGGGTCAATGTAGTACAGGCAAAGATGGTGGCCATCAACAGGTATAGAGGAGATGTATTGTACTTATGTATGATTTATGTATTGCCGAACAGGAAATTGTAGTTTCGCTTTAAGAACATATTAACCCTCTTACTGTTTAACCCTTTCAGCCCCAAGTTCTTTTGACATAAACAACTGCTGGAGCCCACGTTCTTTGACCACTCAAGCGTGAAGCACACTTCCTCACACAACAGGAAGCTGGTGTTCAAAGTTTGATTTTACAAACTCTATAATTACCTTGAAGATTTTATTTAAGAGCATAATGAGTAATACAAATTGTCTTACTTATTGAATTTCCTTTCATATAATTCAAAAATCATTGAAATCAACCAACAAATGTCCAAGTTCTTGGTCTTTGTTTCCTCAGTGTGTTCTGAAAACCCAAACACTTTTTTGCACACAACCTTATGGCGCTCCGTAGGTGTTTGGCATTTCAGATCTTTCTACTGTAATTTGAAGCGATTGCAAAATAACAACCCTATTTTATTTCACTGTCATTGGAAAGATCCGATCTTTCTCTTTCCAATGATGGTAAGCTTGGGTATGGAGGGTGAACATGGACAAAACTACAAATTTTTAACAAATGGCCTTTGTGCCCAGGCTTGAGTGCTTTGTTGTGTGTTATCTTGGGCGACTATAGTCGCCCTTGGGGCTGAAGCAGGGTATAGTGCACAGTCGACTATAGTCGCCCTTGGGGCTGAAAGGGTTAACTTATCAATATATACTTGTATGGTTTTGAATGATAGACAAATGTTGCCAGCCTGCAATATGATATCATGTGATAAATGCATGTACACAGTACACAGTCAACCCTCCTACTGTCTGATCATTCAGTATCACCCACTACAGTTCTGGATGATGGATAAACTGTGCCAGCCTACAGTATGATATCATGTGATAAATGCATGTACACAGTACACAGTCAAACCTCCTCCTGTCTGATCATTCAATAGCATCCACTGTGGATTTGAATGATAGATAAACTATGCCAGCCTACAATATGATATGTAGTGAATGTAGTTAGTTCCGTGCACAGTTGTGCCACCTTACACAAGTTAAATTGTTTAAAATGGTTGGTCAAATCCTTGCTGGAAAATATTACCAAAAGTAAGAGGGTTAAAAGGAAGATACATTATTACATGTAGTATTAATTTAATGCTGAAATTGTGATTCTAGAAGAATAAAATTAACCTTGAGGAAATAGTGACAGGATGGGGGATGGGGCCTATTGAAAACTTCAAGAAAGCACTGAGTATGAAGTGCTGATCACACATTGGTGTAAGGACAAAACCAACAAAATTTTACATTTTTTATCCCTGGTGCAATTCCTACAATTAAATTGTTGTGGTCCCTGCTGCTAATTACAGGGTTCTCTCGCACTGGCCTCTTGTCACCATTCACACTCGGTGGTCTAGTGGTTAAGACATCTGCTCTAGATGAAGGGGCTGTGGGTTCAAATCTCTCCTGAGTAGTATGCCTGATGATTTTTTGTCCTGTAGGACCTTGGGAGAGCACTGACTTTACGGTGCTTATCACATATTGGTGTAAGAGTAAAACTGAAAATATTATTTCCATCGTCATACTTGTGATCATGATCTAACGAATTCATTTTACCTTTTAAAAAACAGAGGCAGCAAGTACGTGAAAGTTGCCGGAGGAGCCAGGGTACCCTTCGACCACCTGATCCTGTGTACAGGTCAGCAGTACCAGACTAGCTGCCCTACGAGGGCAGAGGTTTCAACCAAGCTGTTGACCAACGCCTCACTCCCTCAGAGTCCCAACTCTTACTACAAGGGCCGGGTACCCAAGAACGTCTTCACGGTGAATGATGAGTACGATGCTTGCCGGGTACTCAAGTGGCTGAACAAGTACTTTCTGAACAGCGAGGGTATGTATTTTGATGTAGAGTTCTTACTCCCAGCAAACCTTTCCCATCAATTGGTTGGAATACATACCTTAAAAAGTATCTTGTGATAACAAATGTTTGTTTTCTTTTACTTGGATATTTACATGCCAGTTTTTTAGAGAAACGTGTAACAAATTTAGTTTTGATCTCACAAGACCAAAACTTGATGTTTGAAAAGGATGAAACATATAATGAGGTTTTTCACATTTTCTCACGACTCGGATGACAGATTGAGGTGAGCTTAAACTTTCAAAGGTAGTTATTTCATGTATGTTGGGTCACACAAAGTGTGGATACTGGTCTCTGACATTTACCAATGTTGGCTGCGTGCTTCAAGAACACTGCTAGCCTTTGTCAGAGTCAACACAAACCTAATAGTGTTACCATCTCAATAACAGAGTGATTTTCTCCCATCAGTGGCTCCTGGTAGAAAAAACAAACCATTAATCATTTCCCCCACTTGTTACAGGTAAGGCTATCATTTATGGGAGCTCCCTGGATGCCTACAGTGCTGTTCAGTCACTGCTTGCTATCGGTCTGCCCGGCTCACGGATCTGCTTCGTCAAACCTCCTCTCAAGTACAGCGTGACATGTTTCAATAACGCCAAGGTTGAAGAGACGGTGCATGAGGCCATTGAAGCTGAGGGTGTACAAATGTTCGAAGGTAAGCAATCATGGATAGTCAAGAGGAGGCGGCTATGCTAAAACAAATAGATTAAATTATGAATCTAAAAAGATACTCGGTGAGATGCAGACCAGATGCTTCCATGGAGGCAATCGCCGCAATACCCCTCTAGTCAATGCCTCAGTTGCCTCTTGGAAAAACCTCTGCAGCTTTATTAAAAATAGACTGATTTTCTGTGATCTTGTCAACTAAACTCACCAATTATGGTAAGAAGAGTTGGTATGAGCCCCCAATTGCAATTTGAGTTTCTGTGGAAAAAATGCTTAGCCCTTACAAGAACAAAGTATACTAGTTTTTATAAAAAGTTTAATATGTAATTTGAAACTTGTTTAATTCAAATATAAAAATATTTATTGTCATGATAAAAAGCATGTGTATAATTATGGAGAATAAGTATAAGTAAAACTATAGACAACAAGAATTGAAATTTACAAAATTACAGTTATACAGGATGATTGCCACAGTGCAGCGCCCTCTTCCTGTAAGTTGTGTTTGGCAACTTATTCCCTGATGACGTTATATAAGAACGTGACAATTTAATAGCCGTGTTCTGCTGAACTGAAGAATATTTCATTGACTCTCAGACCACTAGCAACTGATTCCACCACCCACTGATACATTATTGTTAGCTGTTCCGACCTTTCAGTCGGAACAGCTTTTGTTTTCGTCCAGATTTTTATTTTTTTTATTATTATTATTATTATTATTATTATTCTTTCTTTCCCTAAAATCGTATTGACTTAACCTGTGTCTCTTTCGAACGCAATATGTCCCTTTTAAAATTATCAAAAGTAGACAAATCATATACCATTGTAAAGCTTAGGCCCTGACTTAAATTTTAGATGTAATTAGATTAAAATTCTTAATTAATTATTCACGTGACAGCTGTATGAATATTTAATTAGCCAATCTTGTGCGCACTATATCTCAAGAAGTATACATCCGACCTTCAAACTTTTTTCAGTTATGGACTTGTCTTGTATTGTAGATGTGAAATCTGTTCTAACATTTTTCGTCACGTCATCATGACGTCATTTGTAGGCGTATTTTCTTTTTGTGTACAAAAAAATCGTTTTAAATACGTTTAGGTGGTTCAAACACAAACCGTGGCTACAAAGCTGTGCTTATTGATTAGGTCCAGTCACCTACAACTGATCAATTAGCCTGGAATATGGTTTGCGAATTGCTAAAGCCTGTCAAGCATGGGACTTATATCAGTTCGCCCAGCCAGAAGTAATCCATAGATGTTATTGACAAACAATTTTAATTAATTATTCACGTGACAGCGGTATGAATATTTAATTAGCCAAACTTGTTTCTGTCATTTCTCAAGAAGTTTACGTCAGATTTTCAAACTTTTTTCAGTTATAGACTCCTTGGGCATTGGAGATTAGCCTAGGGTAACTGTGACCTCATGTTGACCTTTACTTCCAGGTCAACCGGAAGTGGGACCCTATCTTAAGAACTACACAACCGATTTTCAAACTGTTTTCAGTTATAGATTCCTTGGACAAGGGAGGTTGGCTTTGGATAACCGTGACCCCATGTTGACCTTTACTTCTGGGTCAACCGGAAGTGGGACCCTATCTCAAGAATTACACTATCGATTTTCCAACTTTTTTCAGTTATAGACTCCTTGGGCATTAAAGATTAGCCTTGGGTAACCGTGACCCCATGTTGACCTTTACTTCCGGGTCAACCGGAAGTGGGACCTATCTCAAGAACTACACAACCGATTTTCAAACTTTTTTTAGTTATAGACTCCTTGGGCATTGGAGATTACCCTTGGGTAACCGTCACCCCATGTTGACCTTTACCTATGGGTCAACCGGAAGTAAGACCATATCTCAAGAACTACACAACCAATTTTCAAACTTTTTTCAGTTATAGACTCCTTGGGCATTGGAGATTTGCCTTGGGTAACCGTGACCCCATGTTGACCTTTACTTCCAGGTCAACCGGAAGTGGGACCATATCTTAAGAACCACACAACCTATTTTCAAACTTTTGTCAGTTATAGACTCCTTGGGCATTGGAGATTAGCCTTGGGTAACCGTGACCCCATGTTGACCTTTACTTCCAGGTCAACCGGAAGTGGGACCATATCTTAAGAACTACACAACCGATTTTCAAACTGTTTTCAGTCATAGACTCCGTGACCCCATGTTGACCTTTACTTCCGGGTCAACCGGATATACACAAAGTAATTAGTTCCATTCTCGTTATTATTATTATTTTTGATGTTTGTGATTTATTGCAGCTAAGAAGGCTCAAAGTTTACAAAAATTACCGGAACAGCTCTGTGATTGTTCACAATCACTATCTCTAGTTGTACACTTGGATTTATTCCCTTTACTGGTCATGGCAGATTGGCCGCAGCACATCAAACTCGAGTTCTGGTGGCTGAGCCACCGACGTGTGGATTCAAATCCCAGTCCTGATACTTGTGTCCTTGAGCAAAACGCTGAACTTTAAATTGCATCACATCACCCGGAAGTATACGGGTGCCTGTGAGGGTAGAGACTATTGATGTGAATGATAAGCAACCTGTGGGCCTGTTTGTCTCTTGGTACTGCATACTCCTAAGGAGTGGAGATGGTCTCCAGGAATGCTTACGGCCAGATGAACAGGATTGACAATTTTACAAAGTACTTATAGGGGCTTACTTCGCTTGAAAAAGCTCATAATAAATACACATTATTATTATTATTATTGTTACGTTTTTGGAAATATCCCAGTCAATGATTCCATTTTTGGAAATAATTATGTCTTATTCAATGATGTCGGAAGGAGTAGTCGTGTGATGGCGTGGTTGGCTAGTGCGTAAAGCACTCACGTCTCAACACGGTAGCCCTGGTTTGACACGGCTTGGGTCATTAGTAAGTAGAGTTTTGCATTGGTTCTCTCCTGTGCCATGAGAGTTTTTCTCCAGTCCCTCTGGTTTTCCTCCCTCCGGAAAAAATCAAACACTTTCGATCTCTGGCTAGGCTTCGTGGCAATGTGGCTGGCTGTCAAAGGTACCATTACCCACGTGGGACTCGCAATACAGTTTCTCAGGTGCAAGTTAGGATGATTAACCTTCCGAATTATTATTATTATTATTAATATTATCTTGGTTGTGTAGGTTATTATCTTGCCCAGTGGAATGACGGTAAGGGAGAGGAGGAGTTGTACTGCGCCTCCTTCACCTGCGACACTAAACCTCTCAAACTGGAGTGCTCTGCTTTCTTCTGTTTCAACAACAAGGCGGTTGATTACGACACATTCAAAGGTACAGCTCTAAGGGTGTCAGAATTTCTAAGTATAATTACATCAAAAACATCCGAGGGGCCATTAAGAATTGTCAATGTGTTAAATATTAAGGGAAATAATTAGTGCTTGTCAGATGCAGCATTTTATGCCAACATTTCAACAACAACAATTGCACTGCATCTTAAAGGTTGCTTTGAAGTTCAAAGACATACCAGTCAATGATTCCATTGATTTACAAGTATTCTGGGAAATTAATAAAAAATGAATTACCTTTTGCATGGAAATATGGACTAGGCAAGCGTAACTGATGACCACAAACTGTTTACAGCATATATTGGTATTTTTGTATCTGTGTACACAGCAATAAATGACAGCTGTTTAGTGTTTGACGGCAAGTTGGTCATCGATGCCAACTTCCACACCAACGATCTGGCTATCAGAGGGGCTGGACCACTCACAAAGTTCCAGCGTAAGTACCACGCTGAACAATGGTGAGTAGCGTTACCTGATGCAGCTTAACTCTGCTTATAACATCTCTTGTTATTGGTTGAGAGTGTGTCATATGATATGCGTTATTTCGACAATCAAGTAGCGCAAATCAGAAAAGGTTATCTTATCACAAAAAAGACTATCACCCTAGCAACATGCAAACTATCACATGGAGACATGGTACATAAAGGTGTTTACTTTGTATAGTGGTGCATGTACACCCAGCATACTAATGTAAGCGCAGCTGTTACACATTATATGGTTTCACTACATCAAAATGCGACGCCTCAGGACAACGGAGCACTTCAGGGATCACCTTGGATGATAATTTTCTTATTCCACTCGTTGCAGTCAGTGTTTGTATACTAAGCTCATTGTTTTTGTATTCCTTTGTCTTTTCATCAACAATGCTATGCTTTATCTATCCCTTTCAGTGAATTGTTGCTTAAACCGAGCAGCGCCCTGTATTATGTGTCAGGTTTAAATTACGCTTGTTTTAGAAATTGCAAAAAACATTCTAGAAACAATGACTGCAGTGAAGGCACGCACAACCTCAAAGCTGACTTCCAAAACTTGATTTTATTTTCCTGAGAGGAACACAGTAATAGACCTTATGCATATGACGTCATTTGAGTAGGGCGCCCTCGCCTAGAGGTCAAAAGGAAGATGTTCATTGGCCAGTCCTGTGCGCCGCACGTACAAATCAGCGCGTTTCCATTGTTTCATCATCAGTTTACCTCTAAGATGGCGGCTGGATGACGTCAATGCATAAGGTCTATACCAGAGCACAACAGCTCTTTTTGGAGCCAACAATTCTTCCCAAAAGATATTTATACATGATTTTACCCGCAAGTTTACTAGGGGTTTAAAGTTACTTCCCAAACTATATTTTGGTCATAACATCTTTTAAGTTATCTGGGTGTGTTGTAACCAATACAAATGAATTATCCCGAGGTTAGTGATTGGGGCAACTATATCGGCCTGGGACACTACTAGGGTTACAAGCTTACATGGATAAGTGGTTACACTGGCCTTACTGGCCAATGTTATAGACTGTGCAAGTCTCGCGCACATTCGAACTTCCGGGACCATTGTGGTCCCAACCATATGGAGTTTTACGTGGGCGAGATTTTGTTTCGTCAATTATTTTAGTTTAACGTAGTTTATGACCTAGAAAATTATACATGTTGTTGGGAATGTAATACTAAGTGATAACAAAATATGAAAGTAAAACCAATTCAACAATATAACGAAGAAAATCCGAGAATTAAACTTGACCTCAGCTTCTGGTTATTGCAAAAAATTAAGAATTTTGTGCTCACCTCCGATCATAAAACTTATGTAAAAGCTTGTTTTGGATGCGCGATTATAATCGCCAGATGCTGTAATTGCAAAGTGAACCCTTTTCATTGCAGTCTATGGTGTTGAGGCGTCGGCATTCCTCTTTAAACTGCGATACGGGTCAATTTAAAACCCGTTTGACCTTCACGAATCTGCGTAAGGGGTTTCTAAAAAGTTAACATCAAAAAAGCATCCTTGTCCCAGAGTCTTAATTTGTTTTTAATAATAATTAACACACTTTGGCGTATTTTTTTTAAAAGCTAAAACTAATTTCATAAAATTGTAATGATTTATTTTTGTTGTTCAGATTTTGTCATGAGATATAATTTAAAACAAAGATTTGATTTCAGGAAAAAAAATGTTCTTCGTTTGACGTGTTTTCTCGTTCGGATATGCGCGAGACTTGCACAGTCTATTATGAGGAATTTTATGGACATAATATTGTATTTGTTATTATAATAAATATCAAATGATAGGGTTTTGCCAACACAATGCTTTTGCCTTTGATGAAAATGCTGATATTTGAACAATCTGAAGAGATGTGGTGATTCATTTCAACATTGAAGAAGAAACAATTTCTTGTATGTTTTTCATGTTTTTAATTTAGACTATAATTCAGTCATTAGACCACAAAGTTTTGACTGTATTTTAAATCAATGAAAAAGTTTTCAAAAATCAATCTGAAGTGAAAAAAAGTAACACTATCCGCAATAATCAAAGGAATTGCTATCATTGTGGGGGAAAAAATACAACCAAACTGAACAATTAATGTCATGATAGGCTTGTGTTTTTATGTTTTGGGTTTTTTTTCTCTTGGGAAAACTAAAGCACTTATTGGAAAGAAACTTTCCCAGATATGTTGCTTGAAACCTCTAAATGTTTTAAAGCAACGCACTCTTCTAAAAACCAGTGTTGAACCATTCTATAGGTCCCATGCAAACTTCAACTCCAAAGAAGTAGGCAGTGCCCTGGCGTCCACCATGCTGAGACTCTTCGATCCCACCCTCGATACAGACGTCAGTCCACCCATTGAGCCTGTTCCCCTGATCCCCATCTACTTGGAGGCTAAAATCAGAGGGGCACACCTACCAGGTGGTTTGCAGTACCTTCACTTTGGCAAGCCAAGTTTGGACACGCCCCTAGATGCTGATATGGCACAGCTTGACTACGTAAGTAAACAATTGGGTTTTCAACATTGAGTGGTCGGGTTTGCGTAGTGGTATCTATCCTTGCCTTCCACCTCTAGAACCTTGGTTCGAATCCCACCGGGGGCACTATGTGGATTGGGATTTCAGTCCCAACCTGATTGCGTGGGTTTTCCCTGGCAGGTTGTATAGGGTTTTCCTTCCCACATCTAAAAAATGAAACTGCCTTCTTTGTCTTCTCTCCACGGGGTTCTTGGCTAGTACAGTGATTAAGTTCACTTTTTCTGAGAATCCTTTGCTTCATAACCAGAATTAGTAAATAAATAAATAAATAAATAAATAAATAAAAACATGCAATCACCATGCTACCTTGTCCTTATGCCAAGTAAAAGTTTGTTAATAATAAATAATCAATTAGCTAAAAGTATACCTGTTACTATCCCCTTTACTTATATATTTTTTTATTATTTAAAAATGCCAGAAAAACAGGCCTTGCTCTTGATGTGATGTCACTGTTGGGAATGTAACCAAAGCATTTTAGTTTCATTGCTACCATACAGGCATGTACTGTTGTGGGAACACAAGTTATTCTGAACAATTCTTATTCCACTTGAGACATCACATGAATTAAACCATGAGCAAGGCTTGTTTTTCTGGGCTTTTGAAGAGGGAATTAATATAAATCAAAATTAATTTTTAAAATATATAAAAGAGATTGTAACAGTTGTATTATCAGCTGATTCATTATTTTTTAACTACATACTTTTACATGGCAAGGTAGTATAGCACAAACCCTGTAAACAGCAGCTTCAAGTTCAAATTAAGTTTTGTGACACACTCATTTTCCATTAGGTATAGTTTTTGTGAAAATGGGCAAAAAGTTCCAAGTCTATATCTGCAGGTTGAATTGATGTAAAATGCCACTGTGTTTGATACCCTTCGAGTGCAATTTTTGTCAAAATTAAAAAACCTTTGATGACATCACATTTCAAACATATGGTCTGTACATTTTTGTTCAGAAAATTTATAGTTCATTCCTGAATTTTGATGATATTCAACCAAATCGGCATTGAATTTGACCTTTTGCATGGTGCAAAAATTCCTCTTTGGCATGCACAGACCCATTTGCTCTTGATGTCCGATGACATCATGTTTCAAATTTCTCTCTAAAAGTATCAAATAACCTGACATTTCACACCATTTCAACATGAGGATAGAGACTTGAAATTTTGTCCCCACTTTTCTATGGGAAAATGATTGCATTACAAAACTGAATTTGACCTTGAAGCCCCTCTTTAACAAGAATTGATTGCATTAGAGTGCTGAATAGTAGCTCTCTGAACTGGAATTATTTTTGAACTCTTTGGACAAGCCTTACAAAATAACTTTGCTGATGTTTCTGCTTGTACTAAAGGGGAGAGTGTTGTTAACAGGCGGCAAGGAAGGCTCAACACAAGAGTACTTCAGGCTTCATATCAACCAGTACAGCAATATTCAGACTGTCACCTGCCTGTCTCGAAAGGTACCTACTACTTTTAGAATTTCGGCTGAACACGTTTCATGTAGAAACTTCAACCAAAAGGGGAGTTTTTGCCAGGAATTTATTGTTGTTGTACTGCACCCTTCATCAATGGTATTTTGAAAGGGGCTACTCACAGCAGCTGAGATAAGATATCATATCATTTTTAACTTTCAGACAAATTTCAAGTGAAAAACAAAACCCAGAAATTAAAAACAGTTTTGATTTGAATTCAAAATTTACGTTTGTAATCGTTAAAACATTGGACAAGTTGCTGAGTGCTTGGTTCAAAAGTTACCTTTCAGAACTAGTACTACCGGTAGTCCCCAAAAAAATTCAATTCAACTTCACATTCATTTCTACACTTTTACAAGGAAAAGAAAGAAACCTTTGCATATAAATTAAAAGTAATAGAAAAGCAAGTAAACCTTGTGTATACAGTGAGATAAAAATAACCAAATTGAGCATTTGGCTGTTTTGATAGGCAAAAAGCTTATAGAATACAGCTGTGATTGAACCATTAGTGGCCAGCCAAGCAGTCATGGCTGAGTCATTGGGGTGTGGGTTTGAATCCTGGTCATAACACTTGTGTCCTTGAGCAAGACACTTAACTTTAATTGCTTCTCTTTACCCAGGGGTAAATGGGGACCCGTAAGGGAAGAGATGGTTTCTGTGATTGATTTAGCTGGGTACGCTATGTATTTGGTAGCTGAGATGGTTTAAGGAATGAAATAAATGGCCCAGTGACCAGGGGTAATAATAATGGAGCATCATGAGCGTCACTGAGTGATGGATTTGAGCACTATATAGGAAGCCACTATTACTATGAAAGAAATGCTTGAAATAATTTCACAAACTTTCAGGTTTGTCATTTACATTCTCCTGTGGGATTGTACTGTTTAATTGAATGAATAAACTTCAGTGGAAATTGACATTGGTTGATGTTGAATTCCCCTCTTTGAACCTGACAGAGCATCGACACCAGCAATCTACTCTGCCTCTACAACCTCCATGAGCGTTTCCTCAACAACCTGGTGTCTCGATTTGATGATGGTTTGATACCAGACCTTTACAGCTTCTTCCGTGAGACCTGGTCCCTGGCCGTCTTCCACGATCGCTTCCTGGACTTCAGACAAGAGATCAGGGAGCTTCTGGTCCAAAGACCGGTAAGACCTCAAAGTTTTTCCCAGAATAATTAGGGTTTATAAATCTGTTATCTTTTTCGAAATTGTGGGTGGCTGGGCAAAAATAATAGCTGAAAATCGGATTTTAGTTTACAATTAAAACAACAGGGAAAACAAAACAATTTAAGGGGAAAAATACCCAGCGACCCCTTCCAGATCATCTGTCATGTCTGTGCTGTCCATTGTTATTGGTCAATCTTATTTCGATAGCCGACCTTCTTGGCTGTGATGGGTAGATGGCAAAAATGTCCTATTCTGTTTCAACTACAAAGATGCATGTTGGAAGCCATTAAAAGCTGTTAAAAACTCCTGAGCTGGGAGAGCATTGGTCTAAAATATCTGCTTCATTTGAGGCATCACTTTTTCTTCAATGTTTACTATAAAATAAATAATCTGTCAATATTCAAAAATCACAATTTGGTGTGGGTGGGTGGTTGGGTCAAATCAAATTCAAAAAGAAATTTCAAAACATTGACAGATTTTGATTATTCTGAATGCCTTTTAGATGTACCATTTAGTGCTCTTTTGCATGTTCCAATTCTATAGTATTGTGATTGTCTCATAAATTAGTAAACAGACCTGATAGCTTCAGGGAGGCAATCAAGGCCATTGCCTCCATGCCCCTGATCATATGCCTTGGTGCCCCTTGAAATGTTCCAATATAAATTTAAATTGCCCTCATAAAGATATCCTTTATTAAGGAAAAACTGCCTAACCCTTACAGGAACAAAGTATCAGGCCCGAGTAAATGTGATGTCCCATGACAAATCCAGGCACTTCCTGCTCAAACTCAAACCTGGGGTTATTTGCTCACTAAATAGATGAGAATAAGAGCTTTCAAATAACACCTATATAGGACCTATGTATTTCTCAACATGTAGAATGTTTAAGACATGACATGACATTGACATCAAGCTGATGTTTCAGTTGTCTCCACTTTGAATGCCATTTCACTTTTTCTGAGGTGTGCTTGGTTGTGGCGTGGGGTGTCACAAATATTGAACGCAAATTGTTATTTTTGTATATAGTACATGACTAGTTTGATGAGTTGATTTGAGAAATTAGAATTAGCTGTTGCAAATTGCTTACCAACCAAAATTAGTTAGTGGCCTGACGTTTCGACCCTAGCAGAGTCTTTCTCAAGGTTGATTTCACTAAAAGTTTATCTTAGATTTAAAATGTATCGTATACTTGGGTGTGATCCTTGGCTACACGGCAGTTTACGGTTGAATGGCTTCTGACTGGCACCCACCGAACAAGGATATTGACAAAATAGGGAGACCGCCATCATAGGGCTAGATAGCTCAGTTGGTAGAGCGCCGGCACGTCAATCCGGAGGTCGTTGGTTCAAATCCCGCTCTAGTCAATTTTTCCTTGTTCAACCCAAAATCATTTAAAATTTACCCAGTCAGTTTCCCTTGTGGTTTATTATTTGATATTTAAAATAAAATCAATACAACTATATACACTTGATTTACATGATTTTTGGTTTCAGGCTGTTAATGTTGCTGCCCTGGAGGAGAAGGTCAGACAGCTTATTGATCAAGACCTGCAGGTTGGTGTTCTAACAAAAAATACTAAAATATTTTTAAATGTTCTAATAAAAACGTTCTTAAATGGCACTATAAAATGCTTGGTCTGGCGTGTCATGGCCGAGCGGTTGAGAGAAGCCGGACTCAAGCTTCGGTGTTTGTGATCAGCAGAATGTGAAACGAACTGGTTAAAATAGCAAAGTAACCGGCTTGAATATATCGTCGCTGGTCCCACGAACTGACCTATCTCACCTTTTGGCGAAAATGAGTTTTTTATATATTTGGATTACAAAAGTGAAGTCTTGTTTTGTTTTTTTATTTTTGGGACGAAACCTCATCTCTAATTGTTGTTTACAGTAGTAAACAAAAGCGACGCATTGTCAATAAATGATAATTTGGGGCTCACAAAGTGACGTATCACGATAGGTCACTTCGTGGGATCAGACTTCCCTGTATCGCGCAGTTCACGAAGTGACTTACATGAATATTTACATGATATTCTTTTTCAAGAGCCGTATCTTCTTCTTTTTTTATTAATATATTGTTAAAATTACGTATTATGAGTTGAGCTGCTGCAAATAAAACTTTGTATCATGTAATATTTGTGAATGAATCAAACAAAATCATACAAAATACTATTTCTATGGAGGACGCGCGTCTGGTATTTGAACGTAATGCACACTAACATTGTGTATGTGTGGAATGGGAGCAGTCCAAGTTAACAACGACATGGCGGGTTATTATGTGAGTATATTTTTGATCAAAATATAGCTTAAATTGTGTTAACGTTACGTTAACGTTTCGTTATTGAACCTAATTCTGATAAATACTATAACATCGGATGGCTTAGTTGACAAATCAACGCACAGATTTGGTCGGGCCATGTGTATGGGATGGCGGCGGGTGGTGGATATTGTTTATTGAAAGAGAGTTTAAACTTTATTCTGTCCTTGAGACCTGGCCATGGCCTTGTCCGACCTTGACCTTGGCTTGGCTTGGCTTGTAGTTGTAGGTAGGCATACCCAGAGCTGTGGGGACTTTTATACAATGGAACAAAGGTCCCCACAACGTTCTTCTTTGTTAAACTGGGTCCCCACAATGTGATTCTTTAGAAAAGGGAATAATAGAACAACAATAGGAAGTCCCCACAAGGGTGTGTGCACCGGGAAACGTAGTCTTGTTTAGTCTTGTTAGTGTACTGTAATTTTACTCATGCTATCGTGTGACAAAAGCCTGTAGATAACAATATTAAGCAGGGTAAACACTCACTTTTAATGCTGTTTAGAAATTGTAATGACATTAATAATCCATTGCCTACCACAGTTATATTTTATGTTTTCTGGAACAACCAATTGTCAATTGTACTTTGTAGCCTCGGTCATGAAGTTACCGATGATGTCGTTTTGGCAGAAATTTGTCAAGATGGCGCATAATGCAGGCTAAATGATAAATATAAAAAAAAATTAAAGCACAACAAACTACTTAACTTAGGAATGTTCCATGTTGTTGATACAAAAATTGAAATAGTCTATGATTTCTAAGGCTATTTAGGCCTACTGGTTAATTTTCATAATTCATGGGATTATCCGGCTGGGAAGTGAAAATAATTTTCCATTGAATTACTGCAACATAAACACTCTGTTAAACAGTCATCCTGCAATGTGAAATTATAAAATAACTTAATGTTTTTATGACTAAGACATAAAGAGTGACAAGCCTACTTGTTAACTTTTTTTGTTTTTACCACAGCCTTGGACTCAACCCCGGTGAGCTACACAATGGATGTTTTAGTAAGGTGGTCTGATGGTAGTCAAAATATTGTGCTATCTGAACACCTGAAATTTCATCCCCCATTGAAACTTTACCAGACAGTTAAGATGCGGTGGGGGAGAGCATGGTGGAAGGGAACAGTGATAGACATGGATGACACTGGAGGTAAGCTCTTATCAGTGTCTGTTTACATTTTGCATCTTTTCAGAGTTCTTCCTGCTGCAGTATTTTTGAAAGCACAAAGGTATGTAATTTGTTTCATTAATCAGACTGTTGTTTTTTGTTGCATTTTACAGGAACTGAGGACAGTGATAGTGGTGAAGACGACATGCCTGTTAGCGCATTACTAGGCCATGCAGCAGAGAGTGAGTTTTACTGTTATACCTAATCATCAATATTATGTGGTCTTTATTACAGTATTCTGTTATGTTTTTTGTTTTAATGTTGCAACTGAGCGTGCATATATCCAGATTCCTCACTAAGTCTAATGTTACTCCTCAATTTGTGTATAGAAAGGGTCTTTTATTCGAACAATGGTTCTTTATTTTCAGGTGTAATGTAAAATGTAGGATTAAGTTGTTTTCTTTCTCCACATTAAACCATTATTGCATTATTCTGTTTCAGTCTATGAGGGTGACTCGGGGGGCATCAGCAGCGTTCCCGATGAGAATGCAACATTGGACGTTACTGCATTGGACACCACACCACAAGACACCTCACCACAAGACACCTCACTAGACATTGGACACCAAACAACATTGGACACAACTGCTGAATCCCGAGAAAAGAATGCAGGAGGAGAGAGTAAGTTCTGGATTAACTTATTCCTACCACATTATGTTTGAAAGCACAAAGTACATGAAATTTGTTTCATTAATCAGACTGTTGTTTTTTGTGGCATTCTACAGGAACTGAGGACAGTGATAGTGGTGAAGACGACATGCCTCTTAGCGCATTACTAGGCCATGCAGCAGAGAGTGAGTTTTAGTGTTATACCTAATCATCAATATTATGTGGTCTTTATTACAGTATTCTGTTATGTTTTTTGTTTTAATGTTGCAACTGAGCGTGCATATATCCAGATTCCTCACTAAGTCTAATGTTACTCCTCAATTTGTGTATAGAAAGGGTCTTTTATTCGAACAATGGTTCTTTATTTTCAGGTGTAATGTAAAATGTAGGATTAAGTTGTTTTCTTTCTCCACATTAAACCATTATTGCATTATTCTGTTTCAGTCTATGAGGGTGACTCGGGGGGCATCAGCAGCGTCCCCGATGAGAATGCAACATTGGACGTTACTGCATTGGACACCACACCACAAGACACCTCACCACAAGACACCTCACTAGACATTGGACACCAAACAACATTGGACACAACTGCTGAATCCCGAGAAAAGAATGCAGGAGGAGAGAGTAAGTTCTGGATTAACTTATTCCTACTACATTATGTTTGAAAGCACAAAGTACATGAAATTTGTTTCATTAATCAGACTGTTGTTTTTTGTGGCATTCTACAGGAACTGAGGACAGTGATAGTGGTGAAGACAACATGCCTCTTAGCGCATTACTAGGCCATGCAGCAGAGACCCAAACACACACCCAAACACACCCACACATCAGCTACGTCACTGATCTATTCTTTTCTCACACTGCAGGCTCAAACCCATCACTATCGGAATCTCGAACAACAATTCTCCCTGACCTCGAAGAAACGCTATTTCCACAACAGGGTATGGTCCAGAAGTGCTCAGATTTTACTTGTCAGGAGGACATTTTTGCAGCTTGCAGTAATTGTGACTGTCTGTTATGCTTTGAACATTTTTTAAGGTCCAGCAATACTTGTGAGTCTCACAACAAATTTTCTCCACTACTTAATTTAAGCAATGTGTCAACTCCAGATGTTAATATCGAACATAACTTAAAGTCAGTTTCATCCAGTGCAAATATCACAGTTCCTCTGGAACCAGAGAACTTTATTGTGGAAGGAGAACCACAGATAGAGATGGATTTTGAACAGGATTCCCCTGAAATCCAATCAAAACAAGCCAAGAATAAAACCGTAAAAGAAAAACGAAACAGTGGAGATGTCTACCATTCGGAAAAGTCAGACAGGTTAAAGACGGCACGAAAAACTCAAATGATACCAAAATGTAACGGCTTATATTGCAAGGCCAGAAAACTTGAGTGTGATGAGTTCAGTGAAGAACAAAGAGAATCAATAAGAAATGCTTTCTATTTAGTTGGTAGCCTGCAAGGACAGAGAGAGTGGGTGGCACGTCACATTGTTTCAGAGCCATGTAAAGGTAGTTCACGCAAGAAGAGGAACACTCATTTTTTCCTACCTAAAGATGAAGGCATAATGTCATCTCCCTTTCGGGTTTGTAAAAAAAATGTTTCTCAGTACAGTAGGAATATCAGATCGTCAGGTACGTACTGTCGTAAAAAAACTTGGACCGTGTAACACACTTGCACAAGAGCGAAGGGGAGGGAGGCAAACAAAAGAGAAAGATAAACATCTTAGGGAAGAGGTCAAGGCTCACATCAACAGGTTTCCTAGAGCTGAATCACATTACTGCCGTTCTAGCACATCTTTCCAATACTTGGCTTCTGATCTCAATGTGAACAAAATGTACGATCTGTACATTGCAGAAAACCCAAACCTAAAAGCTTCTCGAACGTTGTATGCAAGGGTGTTGAATGACATGAAATTAAAGTTCCACAAGCCCAAAAAGGATCAGTGTGGAATTTGCGAGACGTATCACAAAGGGGATGATAAAGAAAAAGAAAGAATCAGTGTGCAATACATGAATCACACCAATGAAAAAAACAAAGTACGAGAAATAAAAGCGGACAAGAAAAAACAAGCAGTCATGAATCCAAAATCGTACCAGGCCTCAGTATTTGACCTCCAGCAAGTCATATACTTGCCACGATCGGAGAGAGGGACACTGTTCTACAAACGTAGGCTTTCGTGTTACGATTTCACTATCTACGAATTAGGTAGCAAGGATGGATTCTGCTTCCTCCACCATGAAGGCATCGCGAAGCGCGGTGCGAACGAAATAGCGTCCAATTTATACACCTATTTGCAAACACTGGACAATCAAGGAAAGGATACCGTTGATCTTTTTTGCGACGGCTGCGTGGGTCAGAACAAGAACTCAATTTTACCGGCCATGCTGACCTACTTTGTATCCCAATCTAAAACAGTGAAAGAGGTAACTTTTTTTTTTTTTGAGACCAACCATGGTCAAAGTGAAGGGGATTCCGTTCATAGTACAATCGAGCGCCAAGTGTCCAGCGCGGGGGATGTATTTCTCCCTTCCCAACTCTCTATCCTCATCAGAACATCTAGGAAACACCCTACTAACTATCATGTAACAGAAGTGCAAACAGGGGACATCCATGACTGGAAAGCATTCGGGCAGTCCTTGCATATTCTAAAGGTACGGTCAACAGTCGAAGGTAATCCAGTAGACTGGAAAAAGGTAATGCAAGTTAAGGTCACAAAATCCAAACCTCTTAAAATCATGGTAAAACTCTCGCACCTCCAAGAAACGTTTGACACTATTGACATTGAGGGTAGCTCAAGGCTCACAGCAATTGACCAACTGAATTACCCTCCACCTGCCTATCCTAGAAGTCCTCCTAAACTTGCAGAGAGCAAGTACAACGACTTGATGAGTCTGTGTGAAGGCCCGACTCCGGTAATTAGTCATCCCGATCACATTGCATTCTACAGAAACCTTCCGCATTGATCAGGTTTTCCTATTCAATCATTCTGAGGATCTTTGTGGGTTTAAATGGTGCTTTATTGTCCAAAATAATGTTTACAAGAAATATGTATACCAGAGTAGATCATTGTGAAAGCGGGATGAAACCAAAGTGTTTTGTTAATTTTAAAATGAATATTTACAATGGATGAATTTTTTAATTACTTGTACATTGAATTAAATGAATTTTTATAATGAATGAATTGTTAAATTAATTGTATGAATAAAAGTTATTGTTAACTAAAAACAGACATAATTGGCTTTTCATTTGATTGCATTACGTACTGACAGCAATGAAGGACTAAATCACAGTAAATTACAAAATTACCCCTGTGAAAGTTCCTATTATGACATTTTTTTAAGAGGAAGTTTCCAACCGACGTTCCCCATGATGAAAAATAAACAGACAACAAATAAACTTCCGTCTAATAAGGTGGTCTTTTTTAAATGCCCATTTCCGGTTATAACACACATTGAACCCCACCCCCCCCCCCCCCCGACCCCGATAGTATTTTAAAAATCGACGCGGACTCCCTGTTTGCCTGCATTACGAACGCATTGAGTGTCACAGACAGAGTGTATTGCGCGTGCGCACAACAGATACGTCGCCCGGCACAGAGCGCAGAAATGGAACTTCAGGTCCCACGAAGTGACCTATCGCGATACGCCGCTCGCTGCGCGTAAGAAAACTGAAAGTTATAATTTCACGAAGTGACGGATAACTTTACCACTTTATATTTACCTTAATATTTGATATTTTTGCATTTAAACCATACAGTGTGAATCTATAACTATTAATATACCCGCTGTAGTATTATCAATCCAAAAGAAGTGATATTTCCTTGGGAAATGACCAATCCAAAAATAGCTTAACTTTAAACCCGTTTTTCTCGAAACGACAAAAAATGAGATAGGTCAGTTCGTGGGACCAGCGACGATATGTAATGCTCTATTTTCTGTTTCTCCTACTCTTACTACTCATATTCTAAGAACAAACCACTGTATTCATCAGGATTTTCCCAAACCTTGAGCCTTCTTGAAAATAACAAAGCCATTGACAAAGGGAGAACGGAATAGTCCTTATTGTGTCCAAACCTGTAGTTCTGTATTTCTGGAGATGCACAAAGTCTGGAAACCTCCTGAATTGTAACAATTGGGAATTTCCTGGTCTAAAATAAGGGGGGAAACAAGGCCTGAAAGCAATTTTTCAGGAAACTCACACTAGTCATATCTCATTCATGTGACTTTGTTCAACTTCAACTTCAATTTATTTTCCACGGTATCAAATATCAATATTTAATTGTAGAATAAAAGATTTGCAATGGAGCAAAAGCAAAGAATAAGTAATGGATAATGGGCGATACTGATAAATTCCAAACCGATCTCTTTCATGCTATCCTCAACAGCTGGAGAAGAAAGAGCGTAAGTACCTGGAGGAGGAATTTGAGACAAGTGGCAACAAGAGATCCCTCGAGACAAGACTTCTCAGCTTCTTGAGCTACAACTACTATCACCTGCCGATGTATGCTAAGCCAGGCATGGTCTGACTCCATTAAACCTTACTGCAATTTAGCCGTACCACAACACAGAGAAGTTTGTCAAATTTCCTGTAAAAATATACAGTTTCATGATATTTTCTGAGGATTTTCCCTGATTGTTTTTCCCTTCAAACACTTTTAATTATATAATTAATATTGAGCGAGTAAACTGTGGTTTTAGAGCAAGGTACTGACTACAAATTAATTGTTGTATATCCTAAAGATTCACAGCTGTAGTTTGGGGAGGGGGGCTGAAACATAAATTTAGGTTATAATTGTTAGCAAGTTTTTTTTGTTTAAATGACCTCAGAGTCTCAACTTGTGATGTATATATACTGCCCTCTATATATATTTATAAATAAACTAATCGGGTAACAAAATCCGTCCACAGCTTAACTTAACTTTACATTGGTTTGGTGTTTGCAAATATTTTGATATTTAAAGAAATAGAAGTTATCATTTGTAAATAAAACATACTAAACCCCTCAAAAAGAGTATGGAAACTTTTTTTCTATTACCTATATTTTTGTTGTTTGTGATCTGTTCATGTCATGGAACATACCTATGGGAAGCTTGTTCCTTCCTTTTCAAAACGAGACCACATTTGTCACAATCATTTATTTGGGGGCTCAGCAACTCTGTTGTGATGGCGTGGAGGTCTGAAACAGAATGTGCCAACCCGCATACATTCATGCATGGTGAAGCACTAAACACTGCTGTTCCAGTCACCCAAACAGTGAGTCTTTACTCTTTAGTACTGCTCACTTTATCAAAGTTATAATTAGGTGTCTACTCCAACACTGTCATGCCAAGTTTGTCCGGTCTCAAGAAGGCCTGGGCTATAGGGCAGGTTGAAGCTGGTGTTCCCCAGAAGCAAGTTGCAGCTTTATTTGGAGTGAGTCGTAGTACTATCTCCAAACTGAAGGTCATGTTCCCCAAAACCAGTGATTTCAAAGACAGATTGCAAAGTGGGCACCCAAGATTGGATAAACGTGGCATGATAATGTTTGGAGTTAACACCAAATTACCAATTTGATAACCGCAAATAACCAAAATAAAGGTGATCATTAAAACAAAATCTTGATACTTTTGAGGGGTTTATAAATTGTTGTAAAATAAGTTTTCACAGAGAGTGTTTTTTTTTTTATTCATTACATTTTGATGTTTAAAGGCACTGAACACGTTTGGTAATTGTCAAAGACCAGTATTCTCACTTGGTGTATCCCAACATATGCATAAAATAACGAGCCTGTGAAAATTTGGACTCAATTGGTCATTGAAGTTGCAAGAAAATGATGAAAGAAAAAACACCCTTGTTGTACAAATTAGTGTGCTTTCAGATAGGAATAAAAGGCTTCATGGCCAGAAGTCTTTTATTATTTTAGTGAGAAATTACCTCTTTCTCAAAAACTACGTTACTTCAGAGGGAGTCGTTTCTCACAATGTTTTATACTATCAACAGCTCTCCGTTGCTCGTTACCAAGTAAGTTTTTATGCTAATATTTATTTTGAGTAATTACCAAACGTGTACAGTGCCTTTAAACAAATATAAAATATTTATGAATGCTCCATTTCAGAAAGAGCTAAGATTGATCTTAAGATGTGTAGCAATCTAAACTGTTAAATAAAGCGTGATGTTATGATGGAATATTGACAACTTAAAGAGGAAGGGAAATTACCAATTCTTTTTTTGTGATGTAGAAAAATGTAGAGACCCATTTGTCTCAGAATGATGTCATCAGCTGTTTTGTATGTTGACAAATTTTGCACTGGAAGGGTACCGAATACAATGGCAGTTTACACCATTTTAACTTGAGGTTAGAGACTTGTAATTTTTTCCCCACTGACATGAGAACTCTATTTAATGGAAATTGAGTACGTATCACAAAATTGAATTGGTCATTCCCTTCCTCTTTAAGATCAACCTTATAGACGATGTGACCTCTGACGTCATTTGAAAATCATAACATGATGCGCGCGCTTGTCGCCGGGCAAAACCTTTGTGTACTTGACAGCCAGCTAGAAAGTACACGCAATATTACCATGACTACGCGTCTTTTTGCCCGGCGGAACATGACTTGGACAACAGACTTGTCAACAGAGGGCGGTTTGAATGTAAACAGAGGTCACATCGTCTATAGTGTTTTGTGAAATCGAGTCCAGCGTTGCAACTTGACAAACCATTTTTGTTTGTTTGTGTAAGTTCAGTTACAAAGAGATCCCTGTAAGGCACACAGCCTTGCTAAGCAAAACAACTGAACACTTAGTAAAGATCAATACCAAAATTAAATGCAGTGGATTTTTGCAAGATGCCTTTCTTAGGCATATGAAAAGCCCACAATTCTATGCAACAAGGGTGTTTTTTCTTTCAGTATTTTCTTTCAACTTTGATTACCAATTGAGCAAAAAATGTTACAGGTTTGTTATTTTATGCCTTCGTAGGATACACCAAGTGAGAATACTGGTCTTTGACAATTACCTAAAGTATACCCTGCCTTTAAAGGTATAGGGTCATACTTTGGTAGTAACCCCCAAAAAGAAGTTGTGTAACTTTTATCCGAAAGCCTACTTGTTATAAAGATGGTATGGTTAGTAAGCCTCCTGGGAAATTATTTCATCTGAAGTGCCTACATTTATTAGAAAACAATAAATTTACTGTTTATGTCAACAAATTTGAATCTCCACAGATCGCCTGTAGGTGACTTTTGGAATTTTATGTGGTCGGTATCCGCTGTCACCTTTCTAAACTTATATTGATTCTTCTGTTCGACATTTCTCAATTGTAGACACTTTATTCAACTTAAACATTCACGTGTGACTTTTATTGTATATTTCTTGATGAATTTGCCTTTAAATTGGCATTACATTGCCAAAACCAAACTCCAGTGTTTCCTTTTCTGTTAATAAATAGATTGTTGATTTTGGGTTGAACAAAGAAAAATTGACAAGAGCGGGATTTGAACCAACAACCTCCGGTTTAACGTGCCGGCGCTCTACCAACTGAGCTATAGCCCTATGTTGGCGGTCTCCCTATTTTGTCAATATCTTTGTTTTTAAATATTTTTAAATAGATTGTTAATAAACAATGGCTTTTCTAAATATTTGTGATTGTAGTCTTTTTATATTTTATTAAAGTTTAACTTGTGAAGACCAATTTTTTGTCTGTGTGTGTGTGTTTTTTTGTCTGTGTGTGTGTGTGTCTGTGTCTGGGAACATGTCCACGCATTCAAACCGAGGACTTGGAGAGGGTTTTAACAAAAGGGATCCGGGAAAAAGTCACACCGAGGACGTTCTCGATTCGATTTCGTGTACAAAACCAATGGGGACGTCTCAAAAAAAAACTATGTCCAAACAATGGGAGAACAAAGAGAAGTCCTCGGTTGACACCATAAACATGTGTGTGTGTGTGTGTGTTTATTTCAATTTTGTCTGTCACTTTAGTTGTATTCATTTTATGTTGTAGAGCAGTTAATTATAAGGTTTTTTTTACTTTAAATCATAAAGCTCATTGATTTTGGGAAAAATATCTTTCAAGCAAAATACCTCATTATGAATTATTGTCTTTAAGGGTGGACTGTTGGCACGTTTGTTTGTGTTGTTTGTTGTTTTGGGGGTTTGCTTGGTAATTAAATTCGTTAAATACAATTATTCTTTGTACATGTGTTGCTACACAGTAAAGCAGGAATTACTTTTTTCACCTCAAACTATAGATTAGTTTGGAAAATGGTTTGAACAATAGATCATATAGTTTTTCGCAAACACAACGCAATGTATGGGCAGCAAAATTCGACCGTTATTATTTTCTGTTGTTATAATATCACCTCCATGTTTATGTTCTTTTTAGTCGGTCAATCAGGAACATGGACTCGTAATAACTTTTAATAATGTCGATGAATAAAAATCTTGGCATACATTACACGAAAGAGGGCGCTATGCATTACAAGTGTGTTTTTGCTGTTCATATGATATGTGTTTGCTCAAAATTTGTGTGCAGCGCATCAGTCAACACGCAGAAAGCACAACAACGTGACACCGTCGTTTTTCAAAAGGTATGATTTTATGAAATTAACTCTTTATTAAGAAGATTATCTGCAACAATGAAACGCTTAACAATATTATTAGCAACCGTTTTGTTACTGTGGTTCGTCTGGTTTTCAAATTATTCTTCGTAAATTTCCCTTTTGTGTGACACAATTTCCCTCGCTTTTCAATTTACCATTTTGTTTGTGTTCACACACAGTCTTTGCAACTCATGCAGGTTTCACAAGCAACTTAAGTTGTCACAATGAATCAGTATCAAGGAGGAACATCAGGACGGCCGCCACAACTTTATGAAAACACAAACCAACAGAGCATGCTTGGAATGCAGCCAAACCAAATGCAGGTAAAGTGTATGTAGTTGTAACTTGTATTTTTTTTGTAATGTTAAATGTAGGCATAGTTCCCGAGCCCAATCACCCCCCCCCCCCCCCCAACCAAATTTGACCCTTCCACACGGTCCATGGTTTTCAACAAAACACACTGGCCTTTCCTTAATATCCCTAGAATTAGATATATTAGGTCTGACTTTTGGCAGATTTCACCCCCAAAATTTAGGTATGGCTGATTTTTTACAGATAGCATAAGTTGGTATTAAAATATGCCTACACTACAGTCGTTTGACTAGCCCCATTTATAGTGCCAATACTCTGGACTTCCTCCGATCCTTGGCCCTACGCCCATGTACCTCCAGAAGGTGGGATAATTTTTCGAATATCAACTCATGTTTTTATGCCGAGATTTTTTCCCCAGTTGTCACTCATTGTATCCGATTTGTGAAAAGCACATTAAAACGCCATTGTGCAACCTCGTTTTGGTGTAATTTTGAAGAAATTCTGAGACGTTACTGCCACCGATTTGACTGCCCGGCATCCATTTTGTTGATCGGTTGATTTCAACAGGGGGCGCCCTGCGCTAGGGCATGCTGGGATAGGCAGGGGAACATCTCCCATGCCCTAGCGCGCGAAAGGGTCCCTTGCCTATCCCATAATGCCCTAGCGAAGGGCGCCACCTGTTGAAATCAACCGATCAATATAAATGGGGCTATCGTTTGACCAGTTCTGAATCACTTTTTGAATTCACGTTGTTTTTTGTTGCAATCTCTTTGACATCTTAAACAAAAAAGTTAATCAGTTTACTTAAACATGTCATAAAACTCACCATGTAGTCACTGACAAAAAATGATTAGTACTTTTGAAGAGGCTTTGAGAAAAGTATCGTCACCTGTTTGACCAGTTCAGGATCAGTTGATTCTATTCTGAATCAGTAGCGTGCCCTTTATTGCAAACCCATACTCGCATTCATAAAAATGTCTCTCAAGGACACGAAACTTAAGTGTGTTGTCATGGACTTGACTTCCTTTATTTAGTGAATATCATGCAAGTGTCTTCAACAGCAGCGCAAAAACCCAGCGACAAAAACACAAAACAACAGCAAAGGCAATTGAAAAAGTGAAGTGCACCTACGGTACTAGTAAAACTTATAAAAGCAACATTGACCCCTCCAAGTTTCATTTTCTCAAACAAAAAAAACCCAATCTACAAGAATTTGTTGAAGTCAAACAATAAATAAACTTTCTACTGCAGCAGTATGATTTTACCTCACTTAGTAAGTTAGTGCGACACCATTTGACGCAATGAGATGTTGAGTGCCCCCCCCCAAGACGATTTTAGTAATTTTGTCTCATCAAAAAAACAAGACGACTGCTCAGTATTTACGTGGAATATTTTGTACACATTCTTAAATCAAAGTTTAATATTTGAAAAAACATAACTCATGAACCACACGATGGATTTTTACAATCCATATATCGTCTGAAAGGTCTTTTAAGACTCAACAATCGCTACACAGGGATGGTATCGTTATGACCTTAACTTCTGGTCCAAAATGGGCATTGAAAAATTCAAAAATTATTTCTCAAGAACTATCTGGCCAGCATGTAAACCACACAAAAATAATTATAACAGCACTGAAAACCTGTAACTAATCCACGTGGCTGGCTGTTGCGCTCCGTTGACCACAAGGTTCAAAGTCCATCAAACATGCTTGTAGTCTAGTCTCTGTTCAAGGTTCACGCAAGCTGATTTTGGCATTACGCTTTCTTAGTCTCTAAAACAGCCGTCCATGCAAACCTCGCTAACAATCAAATGTCAGGCTCGCACGGTCATGAAACTTGGCAACAAAATTTCACCTGATAAATAGATGAAACAGAAGTATGGACAACATAATGACATCACCCAATGATTTATTGAAATCCGACGATTATATTTTAATCGGCATTTTGAAATAATACTAGCAGAAAACATGCGTCTAACACAACAACGATCTACAACGTTTACAGCGCGTTTGCAAGTTAACAATGAATTTGCCTTGCAATGTTGTGTTTTGCACTCGTGGGGGCCCAATTTAATAATATGTACTGGAGCATTATTTGTGTGCTCCTATAGTAAAATACATGTGTATATTGCAAGATTGAGCTCAAGCTGGGATATGTTAAATACATGGGTATATTGCAAGATTGAGCTCAAGCTGGGATATGTTAAATACATGGGTATATTGCAAGATTGAGCTCAAGCTGGGATATGTTAAATTTAATGTTTGTTTTCCTGGTAAAATTACGTCATCAATTTTTAACATGACGTCACCTTATAGTTGCAGTTTTACCAGATTTTTATACACAGCATTACATGTTTGGTCAAGCTTAAAACCAAGCTGATGTATTCAAGCTGATATGAGTAACATCCCAGATTTGAACATCATGCCGAACACCTTGTTTTTGTTATGTAACAAAAATAACAAAAATGTATGACTAGTTATTTTTATTTTTTTCACTTGAGATCAAATTCATAAAAAAATTAAGATAAACCCAGATTGCAGAGTAGGGCTTTTAAAACCAAAGATAAATGTTAAGTGGGCTTCGTGCTCGCAAGCTCATAAGCTTTCACGCTTTGCGCTCAGAGTTCAGGGTTTTTTTTCAACAGCCTATCACATCCCTGCATCTGCATCTGCAGATTGTGCAAATCCTAAGATTGTTGGGTCCAGTAACTCAGACTAGTTGGGTCCAGTAACTCAGACTACATGTAGTTGGGTCTAGTAACTCGGACTAGTTGGGACTAGTTGGGTCTAGTAACTCGGAGTATTTAACTTGGGCATTTTACTCCTCCCTTTAAATATTTTACACAACAATCATTTTCTGTGCTTTTTAAAAATACTATTTGGTTTGTTAAGTGCAATATTTTTAATGTAATTTTTAGCTGATGCAGCCTCATCAGCTTCATTCAGACGATCAAGATGATCATCAACAGCAGCGTCTCGGCCAGGGTCAATCCTCAAGTTCCAGCATGCTGCAAGTCCCATCCTCAGGTTTTGGAATGGGTGGGTCTGGGTTATCAGGAAACATGTCGTTAACCACGACTACCAGTATGTACCCACAGACACCCCTCACTCCGATGACGCCAGCCACCCCAGGAAGCATGGAGCCATCAGGGATTGTGCCACAACTTCAGTAAGTAGAAACTAAAATTATCAGGCTTACCGCCTAATTCTGCTTACCGAGCAAGCGCCAAATTTCTGCTTCTCACTGGGTCAGGCATTCCAGTCTTATCCAAGTCCCAACACGTCGGTTCGAAGTGACATTGGAGAAGAGAATGTGGAGGATTGAGGTCACCTATAGGCGAGTGAGCTTAGGGAGTAAGGGACACAAGTGGGGCCAGAACCCACACCAGAATGTTACTCCAGTACACTAGACCCCTCGGCGATGACAATCAAAATCAATCAACGTGTCCTTATAAAAGGCAACTTTTGCTCAAACTTTTTTGAGTTGTACATTCACATTATCACAAACGTTTGAGCAATGGTCCAAAACCTTTAGCCTTTTACCAGTAGATGCAGTCATCTGGAGTAGCAGATCAACTAAGCATCATATTTTGGATGGGACATTATAATAAGCCCTGGGTGTACTAGGATTGACAGTGCACGTTAAAGAACCCAGAACACTTACTGTGGATGAGTAGGGGGGACAGTGCACGTTAAAGAACCCAGAACACTTACTGTGGATGAGTAGGGGGGACAGTGCACGTTAAAGAACCCAGAACACTTACTGTGGATGAGTAGGGGGGACAGTGCACGTTAAAGAACCCAGAACACTTACTGTGGATGAGTAGGGGGGACAGTGCACGTTAAAGAACCCAGAACACTTACTGTGGATGAGTAGGGGGGACAGTGCACGTTAAAGAACCCAGAACACTTACTGTGGATGAGTAGGGGGGACAGTGCACGTTAAAGAACCCAGAACACTTACTGTGGATGAGTAGGGGGGACAGTGCACGTTAAAGAACCCAGAACACTTACTGTGGATGAGTAGGGGGGACAGTGCACGTTAAAGAACCCAGAACACTTACTGTGGATGAGTAGGGGGGACAGTGCACGTTAAAGAACCCAGAACACTTACTGTGGATGAGTAGGGGGGACAGTGCACGTTAAAGAACCCAGAACACTTACTGTGGATGAGTAGGGGGGACAGTGCACGTTAAAGAACCCAGAACACTTACTGTGGATGAGTAGGGGGGACAGTGCACGTTAAAGAACCCAGAACACTTACTGTGGATGAGTAGGGGGGACAGTGCACGTTAAAGAACCCAGAACACTTACTGTGGATGAGTAGGGGGGACAGTGCACGTTAAAGAACCCAGAACACTTACTGTGGATGAGTAGGGGGGACAGTGCACGTTAAAGAACCCAGAACACTTACTGTGGATGAGTAGGGGGGACAGTGCACGTTAAAGAACCCAGAACACTTACTGTGGATGAGTAGGGGGGACAGTGCACGTTAAAGAACCCAGAACACTTACTGTGGATGAGTAGGGGGGACAGTGCACGTTAAAGAACCCAGAACACTTACTGTGGATGAGTAGGGGGGACAGTGCACGTTAAAGAACCCAGAACACTTACTGTGGATGAGTAGGGGGGACAGTGCACGTTAAAGAACCCAGAACACTTACTGTGGATGAGTAGGGGGGACAGTGCACGTTAAAGAACCCAGAACACTTACATGTACTGTGGATGAGTAGGGGGGACAGTGCACGTTAAAGAACCCAGAACACTTACTGTGGATGAGTAGGGGGGACAGTGCACGTTAAAGAACCCAGAACACTTACTGTGGATGAGTAGGGGGGACAGTGCACGTTAAAGAACCCAGCAGCCGATTTCACGAAACGCTAGGATTAATCCTATCTCGAGTTAGAACGAGTAACTCGTCCTAACTTAAGACTAGTCCTATCTCTTAGCATTGCCTAGGACTAGTCTTAAGTTAGGAAGAGTTTGGTGAAATCAACGGATGAACACTTACTGTGGATGAGTAGGGGGGACAGTGCACGTTAAAGAACCCAGAACACTTACTGTGGATGAGTAGGGGGGACAGTGCACGTTAAAGAACCCAGAACACTTACTGTGGATGAGTAGGGGGGACAGTGCACGTTAAAGAACCCAGAACACTTACTGTGGATGAGTAGGGGGGACAGTGCACGTTAAAGAACCCAGAACACTTACTGTGGATGAGTAGGGGGGACAGTGCACGTTAAAGAACCCAGAACACTTACTGTGGATGAGTAGGGGGGACAGTGCACGTTAAAGAACCCAGAACACTTACTGTGGATGAGTAGGGGGGACAGTGCACGTTAAAGAACCCAGAACACTTACTGTGGATGAGTAGGGGGGACAGTGCACGTTAAAGAACCCAGAACACTTACTGTGGATGAGTAGGGGGGACAGTGCACGTTAAAGAACCCAGAACACTTACTGTGGATGAGTAGGGGGGACAGTGCACGTTAAAGAACCCAGAACACTTACTGTGGATGAGTAGGGGGGACAGTGCACGTTAAAGAACCCAGAACACTTACTGTGGATGAGTAGGGGGGACAGTGCACGTTAAAGAACCCAGAACACTTACTGTGGATGAGTAGGGGGGACAGTGCACGTTAAAGAACCCAGAACACTTACTGTGGATGAGTAGGGGGGACAGTGCACGTTAAAGAACCCAGAACACTTACTGTGGATGAGTAGGGGGGACAGTGCACGTTAAAGAACCCAGAACACTTACTGTGGATGAGTAGGGGGGACAGTGCACGTTAAAGAACCCAGAACACTTACTGTGGATGAGTAGGGGGGACAGTGCACGTTAAAGAACCCAGAACACTTACTGTGGATGAGTAGGGGGGACAGTGCACGTTAAAGAACCCAGAACACTTACTGTGGATGAGTAGGGGGGACAGTGCACGTTAAAGAACCCAGAACACTTACTGTGGATGAGTAGGGGGGACAGTGCACGTTAAAGAACCCAGAACACTTACTGTGGATGAGTAGGGGGGACAGTGCACGTTAAAGAACCCAGAACACTTACTGTGGATGAGTAGGGGGGACAGTGCACGTTAAAGAACCCAGAACACTTACTGTGGATGAGTAGGGGGGACAGTGCACGTTAAAGAACCCAGAACACTTACTGTGGATGAGTAGGGGGGACAGTGCACGTTAAAGAACCCAGAACACTTACTGTGGATGAGTAGGGGGGACAGTGCACGTTAAAGAACCCAGAACACTTACTGTGGATGAGTAGGGGGGACAGTGCACGTTAAAGAACCCAGAACACTTACTGTGGATGAGTAGGGGGGACAGTGCACGTTAAAGAACCCAGAACACTTACTGTGGATGAGTAGGGGGTTAACCCTGTTTTTACTGGTTCACACAGCAAGCATCCTTGTTTACAGGTTTCCTACAGTGATAAAGTTCACTTATGAGGCATACTTGGTTTCATTAATAGAAATACATGTACACCTGTATATAATAATAATAATATTTCAATTTTGTTTGATGTTTTCTTAAAAGACTGTTTTTTAGCCGCTGTATTGTAGTATTTTTAATATATACCATAATAATAAATGGGAAAAAAAACTATGACAACAAAGTATTTAAAGAAGTATTGTTTTTCTTGACAGGAACATTGTATCTACCGTCAATCTCGGCTGTCGCTTGGACCTGAAGAAGATTGCATTACACGCCAGAAATGCAGAGTACAATCCAAAGGTACCTTATTACATACTAATCCGTTTACCCTAACAATGAGCTGGGACCTCAGCCCTTGCCGCCCATTTTCATAGAGCTAAATTAGCACAGAAGTACAGAAGCACGGTTGAATGGCTTCTGACTGGCACCCACCGAACAAGGATATTGACAAAATAGGTAGACCGCCATCATAGGGCTAGATAGCTCAGTTGGTAGAGCGCCGGCACGTCAATCCGGAGGTCGTTGGTTCAAATCCCGCTCTAGTCAATTTTTCCTTGTTCAACCAAAAATCATTTTAAAATGTACCCAGTCAGTTTCCCTTGTGGTTTATTATTTGATATCTGATATAAAAAGTCGCATCCCCTTATGGTGATCCCCTGGCTGCCGCTTTCCAGGTTGTATCGTAAACTTGGGTGTGATCCTTGGCTACACGGCAGTTTACGGTTGAATGGCTTCTGACTGGCACCCACCGAACAAGGATATTGACAAAATAGGGAGACCGCCATCATAGGGCTAGATAGCTCAGTTGGTAGAGCGCCGGCACGTCAATCCGGAGGTCGTTGGTTCAAATCCCGCTCTAGTCAATTTTTCCTTGTTCAACCAAAAATCATTTAAAAATGTACCCAGTCAGTTTCCCTTGTGGTTTATTATTTGATATCTGATATAAAAAGTCGCATCCCCTTATGGTGATCCCCTGGCTGCCGCTTCCCAGGTTGTATCGTAAACTTGGGTGTGATCCTTGGCTACACGGCAGTTTACGGTTGAATGGCTTCTGACTGGCACCCACCGAACAAGGATATTGACAAAATAGGGAGACCGCCATCATAGGGCTAGATAGCTCAGTTGGTAGAGCGCCGGCACGTCAATCCGGAGGTCGTTGGCTCTCAGAAAAATCCACAAAATTGTTATTAATTAGCCAGAGAAGCCTTCATCATGTGCACATGTAGGTCAGCACTTGTACTCAATCAAATGTTGTTTTTTCCAAGGGCCAAGTATCATTACCATCTGTGACTGGATCCTGCTTATTTTTTTGCTTAGCAGAAACTTCTTAAGCAACATTTTCTGCTTAAAAAGTACTATGAAATTGGGCCCAGCAGTTTGACTTCAATGGTATTGGAATAGGTAGGGTTAGAGAAAAGAATATTACAATATTAAATGTTGAGAGTGTGTGTTTCATTTGGCATGCCAGCCGATGTAGTTTAGAAATAAATAAATAACAACTTTCCCCCCAAATTTAAACTTTAACTTCTTAGCAATTTCACCGGGGATTCAATTTTATTTTATTTGTGATGTAGAGATTTGCAGCGGTCATCATGCGGATACGAGATCCAAGAACAACCGCCCTGATCTTCAGCTCTGGTAAGATGGTGTGCACAGGAGCCAAAAGTGAGCAGGAGTCGAGGCTAGCAGCTAGAAAATATGCCAGGGTTGTTCAGAAACTAGGATTTCCAGTGAGTATTAAACACTGACATTGTACACTGAGATTGTTTTTTGACAACGCACTGCCTATTTATAGGCAAAATTATAAAGAAGTATTCAGTAAAAGTCACCTGTGAAAGTTTCAGCTGAATATAGTGTCTATGTGCTGATGGGGGGGGAGGGGGGGGGGGGGTGGGGGGGAGGGGGGGAGGGGGGGAGGGAGGGCGTAACAAAGACAAACCAATCTAAGGAGGCCAGGATGAACAAAAGTGAAAGTCACTGTGGCCCAAAGGCCTGCTCATCCAACCCTAGACTAGGATAAAGGGTATATAAAATAAATATGTTTGTATATGTATAAATAATATATAAATAATAATAAAAAGTACAATATAAATCAAAAGTAAAATAAATTCGCAGCAATAAATTTAAGCAATGAAATCAAGTAATAAATAAGTGTTTGTAGATTTGTAATAAAAGTAATAAGAGTAATTAATAGTAATTAAAATGATTATAAAAAAAAAAAAAAAAAAAACGGCTCAGATAAATTAGACAGTGAATAATACTAATATTAATAATAATAATAATAATAACACAGAAGGTACATGTAATGTGCTACAGTGTATCGCTTGGCAAACAACAACAATCTCTAAGAACCTTGATAGTGACTATGTAAACTGTTAATAAAAGCATAATAAGGTTTAAGAACTAAACAGTCTCTAATATGCACTGTTATACTATCAACAGCTGCAGTGCTTCTCACCAAGTAAGTTAAATGGTCAGTAGTTTTTGGAGTAGTTCCCAATCTATGACTCTGCCTTTATACAGATTTGGTGATTCTTTTTTTCACAGGATCTCTGTCACATGTTTAACTAGACATGAATTTGTTACGAACAAATACTGGGGTTTCGGCTTCACAATTGTCAAGAATGAAGATCACACATTTGAAAAATAATTAAAAATTAAAAATTAAAAATTGACAAAGTATCATGTAATATTTTTAGGGCATGATTGTCCACGATTAAAGCGGAACTGAACAGACGGATTTTGCGGAATCTGCCCATTGAAAATGAAAAACGGGCTTTGAATTTGAACTTTTAAAAAAGTGACAAAACGTTGGTTTTTTCCTGTTACTAAATGCAAAACTGTTGAAATTAAAATATTTTTGTTAATACTAGAAAAATATCAGAAATCAGACCTTAATAAGTTACGAGATCGTAACCGTTGAGCGTATGAAAATATGATGTAGCAAATGAATACACGTTGTACACTCCAGGCACATTCTTTACGGTGTTTTCACCCAAATTGCATTTTCTCCATGCCTTTAATCAACAACCATACACAAACCAGCTTACCCCTGCTCTATAATATGAACACACACGTTGATTGACACCCATAAAGGTCTAAAATATACCGTAAACTTTCAAAATTTTGTCGCCAAAGCGAAAACAAAAGGCTGACGTTTTGTTTCTGTGTGTGGAGCAGAGAAGTACACGATCACGTGATAAGCTAGACTTGGTTCCAAGTCTGTGATCGCTGTCCGGTTTAAGTCTAACTGATGGCCGATACATTTTTGCCTGAAACAGCGCCCTCTTGTGGATAAACCTCCATCTTTAACCTACGATAGAACGTGTGATAGCCAATCTGCGGGGACATTTTGCGTGGCTAATGTAGAAAAATAACCGCGATCTCAGACTTGAAATCAAGTCTACTGATGTGCAATAACGATAATGTTTCTAATTTGTTTTTGTTGCAGCGATGCAGTAACATTAGAAATTGCCAACTCCGGATCTGAATCGGCTGTTGAATTATTGAGAGTTTTTTTTTACATGAAACGGAATAGTTCGTGTCTAGGGAATTCATTAACCGACTTACAAAAAAGTTTTTAAAAAGATTTGAGGTCGGCAATTTAGCCGCAAAAATCCAGGTCGGTCGGGTTACCGAAAACACAACATTTATTTTGTTTGGCCTTACATAACCATTATAGCGAAGCAATGAATCCACCGAACGATGCATTGTATGCCTTACACGTTGGCTGTGTGTGTGGATACGTGGATGGATGGCCGTGTGTTATGTACAGCGGGTTTTACGTGCCATGTACGCACACAAAAATACACTCAAAATACGTTTTTAAATCGGTAAAATCGTCAAGAAAGAAACAAAAACACTCAAAACAACTGCTTCTTGATCTAAGTTAGGGCACAGGCTTTCATTTGATGTATTATTTGTGTCTTGTAAAGGCTGTAGTTCCTGAGATCAAGCGATCACAAAATTTCACGTGTTAATGCTATGAGCATTTTCGGAAAGAAGAAAAAGAAAAATCTCGACGAAAACAAAGGTGGTTTCGGCGGATAGCCGAAACCCCCAATAAACGACTCAACGCCACCTAATTTCTTTTGGGGGGGGGGGGGGTATGAATTTAAGCTATTTAAAAAATGAGTGACCACCCAACTAATTCATTATTAAAAGGTTCTTCCACATTCTGTAGCCAACATTCTGTAGCCAACATTCTGTAGCCAACATTCTGTAGCCAGCATTCTGTAGCCAGCATTTTGTAGCCAGCATTTTGTAGCCAACATTATGTAGCCTTTACTTGTGCCGTTTTTAATTGCCTTAGGTCAGAAAAGATACTTTGTCCTAGTTCTGCCAATTTGGGAGAATAATTGCTAGTAAAGATATGGTGTGCATCTGATCGCTTGCGTATCACCTAAAATATGAACTTCCCAACAAGCACACAGGGAATCTGACTCCAGAAATGGCACAACCAAGTTTATCGTGGATGAAGACGTCATGTGAATTGTGTCAAGAGAGCAATATCTCCCAGTGGTTTTTATTTTACAGTTATAAGTGTATAGTTTCTAATACTAGTTCTTACAATTTGTTTCAGGCCACATTTATGGATTTTAAGATTCAGAACATGGTCGGCAGCTGTGATGTAAAGTTTCCTATCAGGCTAGAGGGTCTTGTACTCAAGCACAGCCAGTTCTCAAGGTAATGACTTCACTTTGACCCCTTAAGCTCTTGTCACTCTTTGTTTCATTGCTCTTCTGCCCAATTTTACATAGAGCTGCTTAAGCAGAAAATATTGAACATAATTTGGTTTTTACCCTTACACAGATGTGTGTTAGACACTGTTTACTCAGTATTTACCCGAGTTTTGTGAAAAAAATCCACAGGCAAATCACTCGGGTGGGATTAAAATTAACATCTATGAAAAAATATTGCTTAACAATTTCCTGCTAAGCAAAAAAGGAGCAGGATACCAGTTGCAGATGGTACATGTGACTTGGTATTTTGGCTGGTAACTTAATTCTACTGAGCAAAATGTTGTCCTTTTTCTGCTTTAGCAGTGCTATGAAATTTGGCGCCGACCTCTCTTCAGCATAATTATGCCTTGCCGAATGCAATAAATCACTCGGTCTCATGGGAAGTGTATGTTACTGTGAAATGTGATTATCGTAGGTGATTATATTCATGTGGTGAAGGTTTCTAATATCTGATTTACATTTATATCTTTCTAGCTATGAGCCAGAGTTATTCCCAGGTCTAATTTACAGAATGGTCAAACCTAGGATAGTGTTGCTGATATTTGTCTCTGGGAAAGTAGTCCTTACAGGTAAGAGAAAAATTAATTTAATCACAGAAAACTAATTAAATGTTGGCATCATTTGGCTTTTTTCTCTCTTTGTTTCTTCTTACTCTGATTGTATCTATATTTGTATTACTTTTCAATTGTGCAATTGTAAAAATTGTAATAATATTTTATAAATGTTTTGTAAATTGTTGATTATTATATTTAACATTTGTTAATCTTTCCTGTAATTGGCGGTTTTATTTGTTGGTTGGTGACATAAAATAAACTACAATTTTGTTGATGTATGTTTAATATTTGTAATCCCTTCCTGTTAGTAGCACTTTAAATTTTTACTCGTATTTTATACCATTTTACAATTTTTAACTTTTTATGGTACTGTTTTTGAAAGGGCACTTTATAATTGTACAGTCTGCTGAGATAATTGTGTGTGGTGCACTTAAAACAATGAATGATTAGTTTAGATTAGATTAGATTCACAGCTGTCAGTTGGTGAAATAAAATGAAATAAAATAACTTACACATTTTCCCACCTATCCCGTTGATTGAAAAATACATTCCCCTTTTATTTATTCTAAGAAAATTAGATGAAATGCTATAAAAACAAGTGAAGGCAAAAGGTTAGGCCTACAGAACAATTTGTTAATTCCATTACTGTCATCAAACATTAAAGATAATAATTTGTTGTCAAATTTTAACAGAAATGTTTGCTCTCTTGGTCACTTCTTGATTTTCATATGACATATTTTTTTCTTAGCACACATTCATGATGTCACGCTAAGACTCATTTGGGGTTTTCTTGTTTTAGCATGGAAACTTAAGGGAGTAAACTTGTCAGGATTTTTTTTTTTATTCTTTATTTCACTCTCTTTCTCTCTCAATTGTCATCACAGGTGCTAAAGTCCGACAAGAAATTAATGATGCCTTCAATAACATCTATCCAATTCTCAAGTCTTTCAAGAAGACGTCGTAGTCTATCAGAGCTCATATGAAAAGACTTAAACCACAGTGTGGACCAAGATAATTTTGTAGTGACATCCAAAGTAAGGAAGTGTTTGATACAGTGGCAATGGCTACATCTGTGAGCCCTTCATGTATTGTAGCTGCAGCCTCCAGCCACAGCCAGAACTAAATGCACTTTGTAGACAATGTCTAGAAAGTCTTACAAGTTGTCTTCCCTAGAGATCATGGTAATAGCTGCAGCCCAGCACTTGTGCCAAATAGATATCTGCATTGGATGATTTGAGTTGAAGTTGGCGTCAAGACAATCTGTTGAGCAATTGTGTGGATATCTTGGCTGGAGGTCTTTCCATGAGGGTTGTCAGAGCTGCGGAACAGCTGCAAGGTAATAGATGCGTGATAATCGGACCAGCCATTTTGATTTTATAATACACAATCGTGTAGAGATCAAGTGAGGCTCATTTCTAAATGAAGGAAGTTTTGAAGGAAGTTTTGTTGACATCAGAGTATAAGGCCACATCAAAGAAGAAACAAACTGTCAGCCACCCCACAAGTCAGGTTCATGACTGTCTGTATTTCAACTGAAGCTTACCGCCATGACTGTAGCGAAAGTAATGACACTGAATCTGGACATGACTTACTTATAGACCCCTTACACAACGCAGAACACACCTCTGCACATGATGCGCGCCCTTCCATTTTGGGAGGCACCTCTATGATTCCTGTGTACAGTTGACTCTCAAAATGGAAGGGCAAGCATCATATTTGGAGGTGCGTTGTGCAAGGGGTCTATAGGTAGAGATTCAAACTGGCTGCAACTGGTCATGGATTATTGGTTAGTTTACAGGGTGGCAACTGTGTGGGCATGTGGAGCTTTGATGACAAACACTTGCATCTCAGGGTACTTCCCCGCGTCATTAAGAATGTACGTGGCATTAAATAAATCATGCTAGTGTCAATTTGGAATTTTTTGGGAAACCTTAGGTTTCAAATCTTATTGCTTTAAAGCCTGCTGACAATTGGTAAAATGTCAAAGATCAGGGGCCGATTTCACAAAGAGCTAAGATGTGTATCAATCTTAATTTGCTAAGCAAAGTGTGATGTCACAATACAAATCACTATGGTGATACTGACAACTCGTCTTAAGATGAATGTTAGTGCTTTGTGAAATCGAGCCCAGTATCTGCACCTTGTATGACCCAACATATACATGAAATAACAAACCTGTGACAGTTTAAGCTCAATCAGTCTCCGGAGTCAGGAGAAAATGCCATCACTGTTTTTAATACTGAAAAACTCAATCACTATTTTTAATACTGAAAAACTCCATAACTGTTTTTAACACTGTTTTCAAACATGGGATTCTGGACTCAGGAGATCAAAACTGAATGTTGTATTAATTTCTCAGAAACTGTAGCATTTCAAGGGACCATCTATAATTATATTATAATCGAATCTGTGAAAATGTTTAAATCTTACCAATGTTTTTGCATACACTTTAAAGGGTGTGTACAACATTGGTAAGATTGAAAATATAAATGTTCACAGATTTGCACATAACTTACATGGTTTAAAGATGGTCATGGTGGAAAACTTCCCTTGAAATAGTTTTGCTTGAAATGCTATATGTTTTAGGAATTGAGTAAAACAGTTAGTCTTTATCACTGGTGATAAAATCCAATGTTTGAAAACAGTGAAAACATAATGGTTTATTTTCACTGTTTTCTCATGACTCCAAAGACCGATTTAGCTTAAACTTTCACAGGTTTGTTATTGCATGTATATTGTTGGGTCACATCAAGTGTGGATACTGGTCTTTGACAATTACCAATGTTGTGCATTGTCTTTAAGGAGACTTAATCAGACACTTATTGAGGCGTGATGCGGGAGACTTGCACAGTTGGTGCCACCAAGAGTTTTCCTGAGTGTGGATTTTGTCAAAGAAGGCAGGAGATATGCAGGAGTTTGTGTTTCACAAATTTATTTGAGTTTGTGTTCAGAAAAGCTTTTCACAACCGAGCCAAAAAGATCATTAGCCATTTAGACAAAGAGAACACATCCAGCAATTTCAGCTTCATCTTTTAGAGTAGAGCCGGGGGTGGGTTCCACTTCCGTGACCGTTTGTGCAAATATTTATTAAATGTGCATCATGCTAACTGTATAGACCAGAATGCCCTGTATTCAAAAGCTGTGTGCACATTCGCTTCAGTTTGTCGGACCAATCACTTTACAGTATCCATAACAAATAAAATGATTTTTCTGTGTGTAAGTCAATATTTTGTCATCTGCTCTTTAAAATGAAATAATCTCCAGTCCATGACTACTAACGTTCAACACATTTGAAAATGAGTACAATTTAATATAACAAATTAAAACACTTCACCACAAACAATTTGATCTGTTTGAGGTAAGGTTAAAATCAGATTAGTCTAATTGTCATGGACTTGTCGCTGCTTTTGTCCATGTTTTTTAAGTTGGCGATTATACGCTAACATTTGCTGAATTTCACAAACGTAATCGATGCCTTTTGTGATCAACACAATCCAGTTTGAAAAGTAGTCAAACATTTTGTGTTGTTCACCAGAGTGGAAAACGCCCCTCATCTTGCAAACGAAATTGCCATTTTGTATTTTTGGATTGTGTAATCATGAAGTATAATTTTTGAAGACATTGACGTTTTCCGATGATACACAATGAAAAGTGCTTCTCTGGCAAAAATGCTCGGTTGTGAAATGCCCAAATTAATGTAGTAATTGTAATTTTTGTTGTAATTTTTTTAGCTGAAAAGCCTGGCTAGTGGCGAACCACAATTCTTTATTTCAGTCCAGCACAGCTTATCATTGATACATTGTAAATAGTTTATTTGTGTGTTTTTTGTAGATTGTTTATTCTGAAACTTGCTGTACAGATCAACGTTATGTTAATATATAGCACCTAAAATCAGGCATATCCTATTTTCAAGTTATCCATCATTATGCACAATGTTCCAGTTCAAATTCAGGCTGAGGGGAAAGTAACATATAGTGACGAAAACAAATATTGTAAATAATATGAGAGAGGATGTCTCTGTGTATTACTTTGCCCTAGCCCTTGTGTTGCAGGGCAAGAACAGTTTGGTTTTGACTTGGAGGAAGTGATGGGCACAAAATATGCCATTATAAATCATTTGTAAAATTGTTTCATTGTTCTAAATATTAAAAAGCTGTTTTAAAATACATTTTGTCGGTGTGTAAGTTTTTTGTGTGTAGTGTTCATACTTACTAATTGAGTTTTGTAGTTCCTGCCTTTCACCTATCCCTGTTTGAATCCTGGACCAGAGCCTTGCATGTGGGTCGAGTTTTCAGGAGTGCCAGATTACGTGGCTTTTCCTCTCACATCTAAAACTGACATTTCTTCATCATCTTCTATGGGTGAGGTGTGGGTGAAACACAATTAATACTCTTTAGCCCCGATGCAAAATCTGTTAAAATTGTTGCGGTACCCGCTGCTAAAATATAAGAATTGAAGTGCCTCATGCAGGTGGTCTAGTGGTACTGGTAAGATATCGCTGTAGCACAGCTGTGGGTTTGAATCCCACCCGAGTAATATGGGGGCAGGGAGGGTACTGAGTACACAGTGCAAAACACACATCCATGTATGTGTAAAACACAAGTAATATTCTTTAGCCCTGATGCAATTTTAACATCTTAACATTCATCATCTTCCCTTCACAGGTACCTTCAGGTCACAGTGCTAGGTACTTTTGAGGATCCCTTGATTCCGTTACCAGAAAGATAGAAGTGTCACCTGACAATACTAATTCACATGAGATTTTCCAGTGGTGTGTAAAAGTTGTCAACAGAGGGCATACTTTTGGTATGCTGAACTTTTAATGTACACACGTTAGATCAGTTGATTGTAAAATTTACAAGTTAAGAGATATTTCCAGCAACTCTGATTTAGGCGTTGATGCATGTTTGTTACCAATGCATTGGTAACAAGCAGATATGACTTAACAGGCTTTTGTACTTTCTATCAACATATACAATGAAGTTCTGATGTATTTGGCTTGTAAATTCACAAGACACAACAAATCTACACATGTACATTCTACTTTGGAAGTTATGAATCAGAATGGGTAACCTTTCCTTAGAAAAAAAACATGAACAAGGAAATGACTTGACTTGCCTTTACACCAGAAAACCCCCAATTAAACAAGCATCAAACCTTCTCTTAGAAAGCTTGTATAGTATCATCAGCCATCGCTGTGACTTTATACAGATACGTGTACAATGTTCAAGTGTAAACCATGTTACCTGTGACAATAAATGTTTACAAAAGAGCCACCGGGTCTGGACTTCCTGCTGATAAATTGTACCAGGGCTCAATGCAGGCATGCTACTTCTCAATTGGTTTCCTCTTTTTTCCTTAATTTCATCGCCATAGAAAACTGGGAAAAATTAAGTTTTTTTATTTTTGGCAATATAAAAGTTGCATGTAGGCTTATGACAATGGAGGAAAACATAAAATGTTGCATTTTATGGAAACTTAAAGCACTGTACAATTTCTTATCTGTGGATGTCAAGAAAGGAGGCACATTATTACTTTTCTTGGTTTTATGTAGTACTAGTGATCCAAAATTTCTCATAATTAATAGTAAAAATTGTAGTATCTTGCCTGCCAAGAAATGCGTTGGAACGAATGTACAATGTCACGGGCACCCAATTGCATGGCTGTGCTTACCGTAAGCAAAGAATCGGCGCTTACAGAAGCAGGAAATTTGCCTATACATGTACATCAAATCGCCACAGCCAAAGTCCATTAGGAAACACAGCCTAACAACATGCTTCTGTGCTACAGGAAATAAATAAACTGACAAGGATAAATTGTATCAAATGACCACGTGCAACCACAACTATTTTATTTTGTTTCCACAAGGAAAAAGGAGAAAATAAATTCTTACGTTTATACTTATAATTGAATGTTTTTAATAATGTAAAAAAAAATATTACATTAATCACTGTACATGACAATATAATAATAATAATGGCGTAAATAATTCAAATATGCAACTAATATCAGCTGTTATATAAGGAAATTTTCCATAAAACACATTGCATCAGCTTTGCCAACTTCATGTTAAGCTAAGGTTCTAATTGTAAAGATATATACATAATGGATGATAACACTACAGAAACAAATATATATATTGCTTCCTTTGAAAACAACACATTGTTCCTGGTTTTAGCCAGCACCTACACTCAGAAAAAACCATGTCACATTTACCGAGTCAAAAGTCTTACTGTTCCCAAACCTTAAGTTGATTTATTAATTTGGTTGGCTTTAAAATTCCTACCCTAATTCACACTGTTCTCACGTTTTTTCTTTTTTTTCTTCAAAACTATTGATATAAGGAAGTATTATTCACTTCCTTTCTAATTTAAAAGCTTATTTCACAATATAATTGATTGAGGAATGGTTCAAGAGAAATTAAATTACTGATTTTATGATGAAATGTGATAACTTCACTTTCTTGTTACACTGTGAGGCCTGTGGACGGTTTCACAAGAATTATAATTAACTATTTTGTAAAATATATCACTTCAAGTGACATTCCTCCCTTTTGCTATTGAAAAAAAAGGTGAACAAAAAACAACAAATTGCCGGTGAAAGAAGCGGTGAAAGAAGCGAGAGCGTGTGAACTTTTAAAACTTAACAGCAGGGACTGCCTTGAGCAAAGTGCAGTGTGTCTTTGTTCCGAGAACACAAGTGACTGTCAATGACGGGGATTTTGGCCCATTATGTCAACTCTTTAACTTGACAGAACCATCAGAACAAAGTATTGCAATTGAATATATATTTTCCTTTACTTTTAATATAATAATAAGGCAAGTAAATAAAATTCTTAAAATAAATTCATGATGACTGCTGTCGTCACACACTTATAATCTCTTAGCAATTTTGCTTGAATTTTCATAAGATAACTGTCTAAAGCTACAACTCTTTATATAAGCTTGTTATTTACAGTACACAGTTTAGACCATGCTCATGCAACGGCCATCTTGATTCTTATATATACAAGGCTGTCAGCCTCAAAATGAGGCAATTCCAATATAGTCTGGTAACTGGTAACCTTCATTACGAATGTCACAATGTAAGGGGTACATGACCAAGATGGCCGCAGCACTCAATGGGTGTTAATAGCAAAAAATCTGATGGAAAAGTTTCAAGAAATTTTTGCAGCCATATTCAATAAATCCCAATCATCTGCTGCTGTAATCAAAGCACGTTTGACTTTCTCTCGTTGGAGGAAAGTACGCGAAGCAGCCGTTTAGAGTTGTCATTCTAAAATAAGGGGAGTACTTTACACAATGAAGGCAATATGAAGGCATTCTCACCCTTAACATTCTCAACAATATTCTATCAAGTTGACACTATCAGCTCAAAGTAACTTATACATCTCATTTGGACCCAATTACATAAGGCTTGCAATCACAACAACTTAGCACAGAAAAATCTTACTTAGCAAAAACAGGTTACCAGCTAAAATTCCATTAAGTTTACATTGTTGCCGCTGGTGCCCTGTTCATTATATTTGTTTTATTTGCTAAGCAGTATTTTCTGCCTAACAGCTTTGTGGAATTGGGTTCTGTTAATCATTGAGTAATGAATACTACATGTACATGTAAGACATTAAATTTAATGTGACATGTTTTAACTACATTCAAGTTCAAAGGTCAACAGCTAACACATAATAACATTGCTATCATCTCAACACTTATACCAATCTACTCTCAATGTCGAACTTTCCCTTCAAGAGAAGATACAACATAAATCTACAGAATTTGTCAAAAATTGGTCTCAAACATTCTGAACAAAACTACTGTCGGAAAAGTCTATCATTTTTCAAAATGTGGCCGACTCCAATACATATAGCAAAAATGCTGACAAGATGTCGTCCAGGCAATTTTTCAAACACGTAAATGTGAGAATGCTGACAAGCTGTCGTCCAGGCAATTTTTCAAACACGTAAATGTGAGAATCAAAAGTGATAGACCATTCTACATTAAAAAATAATTTGATCTCTAAAGGAAATTTAAAAAGATAACGATAAGCTTATGTGTTGAATCTTCTCCTTTTGCTAAATTAACTGAACAACGCAGAAGATAAGAGGCTAATCTTTCGTGGTGAAATGAAAACCATGGTACGATGAAGCATTGTAGTCCAGAGAGGCAGTTTAGGGACTGCATCCAAATGTAAGCCAGAAGGCAGAAATGATGATGTGATTGTATATTTTAGAATCCAACAAGTGTACTCTAGCCATCATCAGAGCTGCAAAAATAGCTTTTTTTTTACCATACAATGTAAATCTCCAACAAACTTCACCATAATAACAGTGCTAATTATCCTTACTCACAGCTGAGGAGCTGAATTGCAAAGGACGCGGCTACAATGTGTTTGAGCCACAGGCATGTAAAGACGCCTTTGGCAGCCAGCCACATATGACCACGGAGCAAAGCCAGAGATCGAAAGTGTTCGATTTTACCAGAGGGAGAAAAACCGGAGGGCCCGGAGAAAAACCCTCGTGGCAAAGAAGAGAACCAACGCACAACTCTACTCACATAAGAGCCTTAGCCTGGTGAATGATAGAGCAATGCTGCCTGCTCTGCAGCCCAACCTTTAGCTTAAGATAAACATACACATGTACAAACCCAAAGTGTCCGCCAATCAATTTAAGGTCTAATCATATGGAAGGTTTGCTGTATGTTAGTGGTTCCAAGAACCTGAAACACACCCAAATGCACATTATAACTATTATTGCCCCTTACAATTGCAGTTGATGACATCTTGACTTCTTAAATCTTGATACGTTTAATTCGTTTTAGCTAAAAGGAAACTTTTCTGTGAAATATTTCAGCTCACTATCATGCTTTCCTCAAGAAAGAACACACAAAAAACATAAGAAATTAACTTATAAGATTTACTGCAAAATTAAATTTTATGTTTTTGTTTTTTTGTACATCCACAGGAAATGTGATTTATCATAAACACATAAGGAGCTATGACAGAATTTCACAGAAAGTTGATCTATTCAATCCCTAATATGCGTTTTCATTTGTACCATGGTTTTTAAAAAAACACAAGTTAATAATTCTTTAAAGGTAAGAATTGTTATGTACATGTACATTAATTTGTACAAGTTGAAATTTTCCATAAGCTTAACGTATTTACAATGGTACAGTGTCTTACACTGCATTCCAATTACACTGTCATCCCCACGTTTGTGATTTCGGACGCATGGCGAACGGTTCCTCGCACCAGCATTCTGTTAAATCTCACACATGCTTTGGAATGGCAAACCATTGAAAGGCTAGTTGGCAGACGACTAACTCAGTCAAATCTCTTATTCTCGAAAAAAACAATGGAAATGGAAAATATATCTTGTGTTTCCTCCGACACCTACCATCTCAAAGGCCCTTGGGCTCAATCAGTATTTTTTTTTAATGCGCGACTTCAAACAGATGGACGGTTTATAAGCCACAGCCAAAGAATAAGCCATGGTTTTGAAAAGAGCCGTAGTCTACTTATGTAACTTGTGGCTACGGCTAGGAAGGTTTCAGCAGCAATGCTGAACTATGGGCAGTCATCCAGCCATGGCTATAGCCAAAGCTGTTCTTTCTGACACGCCTTACTCTTCAGCTTACTGAGTTTTACACTTAAAAGCAGGGTATACTTTGTTAATTACTCCAACAATTAATGACCATAAAAACTCACTTGGTAAGAAGCACTGCAGCTGTTGTTAATGTATACCATTTTGAGAAACGATTCCCTTCAAAGAAATGTGGTTTTAGAGAGAGGGATTCAAAACATTTCTCAGATTGTGTATTCCAATTAGAGATTATTCTTCCTGTGTGGACATAACCGCTCCAGATTTTCGGTGATACTTCAAGAACGCTACTACCTTTTGAAATGAAATTTTCACAGGCTTGTTGTATTGCATACATCTACATGTATCTAAAATTGAACAAATCAAACGGTTCCAAAAAACAAAAGTATACATTGACTTTACGCATAGATGAGAATTGATGCACAGTATGTAACTCATTGGCTACCAACTTCTTGAATGTGTGCATTGCGATAGTTCATCTGATGGAAGCGTAGATCAATGGATCATTTGCACTAGCCACTGGAAGATAGTAAATGGCACTGGTAATGCCATAGTTTGTCAGTCTTGGAATTACCAAAACTTTTTATCTTCAAATTCAAAGTATATTTTCAAACAGAGCACTTTTATTTCATTAGGAAGTTCGTTCTTCCATTTTGTCTCGACACAGATTTCAAGAAATTAAAAACAAACCAACTGGAAAAAACCACTGTACTTTTTGTTTTTTCATTGTTTAGCACGGCGTGTATTCACACAACCAAACTAAGGAAGCAAATGGTCAGGCTCCCTGTGATCAATACACAGTGACAATGATTGTGATAAGGAAATCAGACAAAGATGGCTCCTATGTGATGCTCCTACCTAAGGTTTCATTGAATTTGATTGCATGGTCATAAAGGATAAACATTACAAAATCTTTAGCCACTTGCACATGGAGGCTGTGGCCATTTTCAATACCAATGTTATAAGTACTGTACCTTTAGTGTACATTATGATGACAAAGCCAGAGCCCAAGCTAGAGCCAGAGCCCAAGCCAGAGCCCTAGCCAGAGCCCTAGCAAGAGACTAAGCTGAAGCCATGGTTTTATAAAAGGCCTCATGATTAATGACTGTTCAGTATATGCCATGATTCATGCCATAATAAACATAACTGTGAATGTGTCTTAACCAAATCTGTTTAAGTGTAAAGGTTTTCTCGACACGAGTATCAGCGGCACTACACGATGTAAAAAACGAATAGTAAAACTTACTAAAAGTCAGCAATTTCCTCTTATTTTTGAAAAGAAAAACCAAACTTACCAACAGGCAGATACTTTATGGTCCTTCATAATTCGTTTAAGGTTGGATTTCTTTGGTGATATGTTAGTTTTGGTTGTCTGTTTTGACCACATTGTGTGATGCCAAAACTCTGTTTAAAAAAGTCAAGTCGGCCTAACGTTAATGCTATACGCATAGGCCCACGCACGCTACAGTGTGTAACTGTCTATACCAGTGACAGAGTGCATTTGATTTAGTCACTAGTGTTGTGTCATTGTACAAACGTTTTGAAAACTTAACCGGGGTCGTCATCGAAATCTACACACAACCCGTCAGAACGGTTACGCGCACGGATAGCTAATTGTAGTTGTACACTCTAACCGTGCGCCAACGAAACCTCGCTATTGTGTATAAATGTACGCTTGTAGTAATTTGTAATAGCGCCCTCTTAGGGCATGATTTAACCAACTTGACCAGTTCTCACTATCATCTTAGGAATCCTGCAGCATTGGGTTAATTTTTACTATTTTTCCCCGGCCTTTCCTAGGGAGCCAATCGCCGCGATCGCAGAAATAAATTTACATAAGTTTTCATATGACCAAGAGTCATGTTTGTAATAAGAACAATTTATGTAAACTCATTTTTGCGATCACACAATTACTGTTTCCCTAGGAAAGGCTGGGGAGAAAACAAAGAAAAAGATAATCCAGTGCTGCAGGATTCCAAAGATGTTAGTGAAAGCTGGTCAAGTTGGTTAAATCATGGCGCACTCTTGTGAATTATGAGTGTACTTTCATAATCCACTTTCAATCACTGATGACTTGAGCCAAGAATATATACTCTCCTGATCAGGGGAAAAAGAAAAAAAATCTTGTCACTGATCCGAAAAGAAAAAAAACATCCCCAATTGGGAATGCTAAATTGTCAACTTCATTATCAAGCATTGACCCAATTCACCTGACATCATCCCCAACAAAAAAAAATCTTGGCGGCACCACTTTGGGAGTCAGATTCCCTGTGTCTTTAGTAGTGCGTATGTGGTAACAAGCACACCTTATCGTTACATGAAACTTGACTCCCAAAATGGTAGACCAAAGGCAGACAGAAGGTGTTTATAACATCAGTGCAAGGGGTATATATAGCATGCACGTGTAAACTAGTGTTACCAACCAAAATCTGAAAATTGTATCGAGGGTCGAGTTCCCACACTTTCCCTTTTGTTACTTTCATTATATGTAAAACATTACTTAATTTCTTGGCCCCCTTTATCCCAGGAAGCAAGCTTTATACTTTGATGCCGACCCAGCCCCTTTTCCCTGCCACTTGACCCATTACCATCACTGCAATGGGCCAAACACAACTGGTAAAGAAACAGCAGCACATGTTTTGGCATTTGTGTTTATAATCGAAGGCATGCTGTAGACTATCTAGAGACGAAATGAATCTACATCATTTGTTACTCAACTCCATGTGAGTAATTCAATCATTAACGTCTTAATTATTGTCTAAGTATCATATGTAAACGAGTTGTGGCCCAAATTCACTAACAGTGACAGGTCAATCTTAAACCAGTGAAAAGGTGGAGGAGGGGGGCTGTGGAGGGGGTAGCCCACCCTTCATTCCTCCCTCTCCCAAAGTCTAACATCTTGTACCCCCAGCAGTTTAAGGTCGGGATGTAGACCCCCTGACACATGTACCTATCCACCCAATTCACACGACGTCATCACCCACAAAAAATCTTGGTTGTGCCATTTTGTGAGTCACATACCCTAGTGTGTTACTTTGCAACCATGCACCATATTTAATGCCAATTGACTCCCAAAATGGCAAACTATCGACAGAAAGGCCGGGTGTGACGCCAGATTTTCACCAATAACCCCAACCATGTACTGAATCCAGCACACCAATCTTCACCTATATACACTCATAACACCAGATATCGGCGTCAATCACAAACTCACTTTTGGTTACAGGTAACATGAAAAGAACGCCTTCTGTCCATCAACAGACGAAAGGCTCAGTACATGCACTATACAAGATCAGATCTCCAAATTACTGACTGTAGGGGTTGTAGGCCCCTCTGCCATAACCACCACTACCTCCACCGAAGTTGGAGGCTGTGCTTCCACCGTAGGTAGAGCTTGTGTTTCCGCTGAAGCCAGAGCTGTATGTGCTCCCATAGGGGCTGCTGGCCTCCTTGCTGCCGTAATTCTGGTATTGGCTATTGCTTCCGTAGCCTGGGTTGCTCCCATAGCCTGGGGTGCTGCCCATGTAGCTGGCACCCCCACTGTTGAACCCAGCAGTGGTGTTGCTTGGGTATGTGTTGTAGCTTCCATATGCCATGGGCTGGCCGTATAGACCCATGCTGTTTGCAAATGTACCACCGAAGCCACCAGGAGAGCCATATGGTACGGTCTGTCTGTTCTGAGCCAGCTTGATTTCCACCTGCAATAAATATGTAATACTCAATTATTTTCAAGCTGAGCTTTCTCTAGTTAACATTGCACCTCATCTATGGAATTCACTACCGCTTGCCCTCAGAACACAGAATAATCCATCAATTTTCAAACAACAGCTCAAGTCTCATCTCTTCAAACGAGCATTTAACAACCTGGACCTTCTATTTGCGAATTAGCTCCCTTGAATGAAATTTTTGGTCAGATACTGTGAGCTTTTTGAGTGCTGTTTATCATACAAAGTTTGATGCTAATCTTTAGTCTCCATTTTTAATCACAAAATACATGACCTTGACCTTGACCTCTAGGAATCATAAATTTTATAAAGAAAACCTTAAAAGTGATGAGAACAACCTGCCTTGCCCTGGGTCAAATTGTTTAGAACATTGCAAAAAGATTGCTCAGCAAAAAACTGGTTGCCAGCTAAAATTCCCAATCAGTGAATTACAGGTGTCTGGCTCTACTATCACAAAACAAATGGTTTGTAATTTACTTTTTATGTCCAAAGTGAAATATATGGAGACTCATAAAAACTATTCCTCTTCTAAGTTTGTGTTAATGCAACTTTTCTTTCTTTACATGACTAATAATTGGCAAGTGTTAGATTTTTCTGGGTTAGTCATGGGGGCGTGGCATCTAATGGACATATTAACATTGAGTTTTAAAATGTGGCAATTGTTTTAAACAAGGGTTTCAGATCTTAAGCTCTGCAGTTGAGACTGCTTCAAACCAACCATTGTGAAAAATGTATCACATTTTTCACAACTAGCAGAACTTTACCATGGTCCGATTATTTGTGACAAACAAAGTGTTAGTTTGTTAATTTGCATGTTCAATATCCATAGAATTATTCATAATCACAAAAAGGTGTCAATAAATAAGCAATCTGTAGGTATGGAGAGGATTGTTGAAAAGAATTGGGCAATTTTGAAAAGTAAATTCAGTGGCATTATTATTAATGTCCATTTGATCTCAGCTAAATGTTAAAACTACACCACACTATACCATGGAGGACCTCCATGACTATACAGTCCAGACAGTGACAATATGCTCTTCTTATTTTCTTACAATATGATGGTGGCCATGGGTAATTTTGTGTTATTTACAAATAAAAGGGCTTATTTTCATGTACATGTCATGATGTAACAACATGTTTTTCTTAACCTGCATAGATAGTAAATGAAGGAAAACTGTTTCTCTTCCACTGTTCCAGCCCCTGAATGATGACGATTATAATTAATAACAAGTTGTTAATGTATTGTTAGGTTGTACTCTTGGGTGAACAATATTTACCGTTTTGTTATTGATTTGTATAAACTGGGATGAAACTGCTTTTGTTGCCTCTGCGGGGCTGCTGAATTCCACAAAGCCAAACCCTCTCATTCTCTGTGTAACTTTGTCAAATTTTATTTCAACACCGACCACAGTTCCAAATCTAGTCAGCGCACTTTCAATTTCTTCATTAGTCGTTCCATTGGAAATGCCCCCGAGAAAAACCTTCTTTTCCTGGCTTTCGGAAAATTGATCAGACCTTCCCCTGCCCCCACCGCCGGCACCGCCCATGTCTGGCTTCATATCCCCCTTTCGAACGGCTACTTTACACTCCACTTGTTTGTTGTCAACGAAATGGGGGCCGCTGGATAGGGCAGAATCTCTGGCATCACGGCTGCTGAAATTGACAAAACCAAACCCTCTGCTGCGGCTCGTACCCGGGTCGACAAGAACAACTGCCGATTCGATCGCCCCAAATCGTCCAAAATATTCCTGAAGCGTTTCCTTTGACGTCTCTATTGCGAGAGATCCTACGAATATGCTGCATGGGTTCTCCATGGTTTCCAGTTGGGATGTGTTGTTTCTTTCTGATGGTGGATACTCGGCGTTTCTTTGACAGGTGACCGGACCAGAAATCACCTGAAGATTGGGAAATTTTACGGAAACGTTGTAGCAATATGATTGCATTAGCAATATGCGGAGCGGTACCCAGAGCCCCACTAAATACTACATAACATCTTATCTTTAGGATTGTCAGGAGCCTGCCTAAATATTTCACTTCGCCTCGTCTGTGTGTGCGGGGAACCTGTATTTACCTTTATTGTTGATGTAGACAGGATTACCAGCTAAAACGCAAACGAATGACCTTGTGACGTGCGCACCACCAAGAGCCACGTGAGCCGGCGCACGGCCGGTTGCTGCTGAGGGTTTTTTCCAGTTGTGTGTGGTAACATATAGAGGGGGGAGGGGCATTTGCATAATAGATAGCTAATACTTGATTATAACAGTATTGTAATTGCACGTTACTTTTTCTTCCCAACGTAATAAGGCATGAAAACTTTTGTCAAAAAAACGTTGGTGATGAGGCCTAGGGCCAGGACATGATTGGTAGATATTTAGCATGATATGCCGGGAATTTACCTCACCTAGTGACTTGATTGCTTCCTACCTCCATGATTGTATCGTATACAGGGAGTTTTACTATTTTATTTTATTTGTTTTTATTTGCTAAGTCATAAATGTGACCGCGATCGGATTGACGCGGCTTCCTCAAAAAAGACGCCCATAAAAAAGCATTAATAAGGTGCCTATACATACATTACTTTAAACTCAACCCTTTTTGCCAATTTTGCATCATAATTTGCTCAGGCTATTTTATTGAAACAACTGGTTTACTTCTAATAAATCGGTTAACATTATACACCACTAAAAAGCTTACACATAGAGCTACATTTATATATATTATTTCATTTTTCGGTCACGGGTGACTGATTTTACATAATGGTCGAGTCGAAAGGGATTTATGGACCAAGCAATTATTTAAATTTTTTGCACGCAATGCCATGGATGTAAGTTTAAACGGAATTTAAGTTGGGGAAAACCTTGAAATTGTCACCCATACAACATCCAAGCCTATAAGACAATATTCCACCCACCGTATCTGATCGATTTTCTTTCGTGAGCCAAAAACGTTCAACAAACCCACTTGTCATGATTAGGCAACACTCTGGTGGGTTGCCAAGCAGGCCTACCTCAGGCCGGGGGGGATGGGTCACCCTCCTCTAAAGATGATTTAAATAGATGAATTAACAAATAAATAAATAATTAAATAAGTGCCCGCAGTTTTCGGGAGAGTTTCCAAATGGGGCCGTGGGGGGAGGGGGGGGGCAATAATTATTGTTTTACTGTGATTCCGATGTCATTGTGGATTTTGTTTTGCGGTGTGTTTCCTCCATACGGTAAATCTAACAAGGAATGAAGGAAGTTGTGTCAATAGAGGGCGCTATCTGACACAATTTCTATGCAATTTTCCATCATGTTGGGGGAAGGGGTTCTCCTGCCACAACGACAGGGAAGGTATAAGTTTGGTAATCACTCTTAAAATGAATGACAATAAAACTTCTTATTGGTTAGAAGCCCAAAGCAGCTTTCGATAGAAAAAAAATATATTTGAGAAACATTTCTCTTCGAAGTAATGTGGTTATGTAAAAATACATCAGTTTTTTATGAGGCGCCAAGTGTAAACTTATTATTTAACGCAATTATTTACAAATAATTCATTATATAATATATAATTCATTATTTAACCATTATTTAATCTTTATTTACAAATAATCAGTTTTGCACCACACAATTGTTTATATATAATCGTATAAAAGCTTTCATTATATATATATAATCTTAAACACAATTTCATTATTTACAAATAATGTCGACGGATAGATTTTTATATATAAATAATTAACTTGCACATGCAATTATATGTATATAATTTCTGGACAACTTTCATTATATATATATAATTTAACGGATCATTACACTTATATATAAATAATGGCGACTGACAAAATTTATATGTAAATAATTTATTTTACACATGCAATTATATAATAAATAATTGTTAGGCAGCTTTCATTATATACATATAATTTTGCGGATCATTATACTTATATATAAATAATATCGGCTGCCAAAATTTATTTGTAAATAAAGAATTTTGAACCACACATTTATATATAAATAAGGAAAACTATTACTTTACAACTACGCGGACGAGGCTATGATATAATAAATAATGACTGTGCGCTGCTTTCATTATATATAAATAATGGTGTTATATGTAAATTGAGTGTATAGCCACGCCCCAATACTCTAAATATTCATGTTATAACATCCGGCACAGTCTACACGCTCACCGGGCTCACAGTCTACTTTCTGCGAGCTGCACATGTACATGTACATGTACATGTACATGTACATGTACATGAACATGTATGCATACGATGTACATACATGTACATGTATGTAAAAACGTGTGCAACAGCCAAGCAAATGCAGGTGGTGAAAGTATAGACCGCGGTCCCTTTTTGCAGTGTTTTTCAAGTTGTGAATTGAGTGTCCTACGATCCTCTGCTTGGCTACTCTTATGGTTTTAATCTTGAGCAATGAGTGTATTGTTAATGTCCAGGTCCAACAGCAGCATCCAACATTATATTATAATCCGGTTAGCTGAACATAGAGGAAAGGGTGAAATCTTACGTAGCCGTGTGGAAGAAAGTCATGGATGAGATTAAAACCATTGTGTGCCCGAGAAAAACCATTTGATTTTGTTTGATAAATGCATCGAAGAGGGGTATTTTTTAAGGACATGCAAAAAATAAAAGAAAATAGGACCCGCGGAACGCACTAAATATGTGACTGAAAAGCTAAAAGGTTTGTCAGTTAATACAAGGTTCTCCCTGTGCGTATCATCTTCAAGCTGATGCTCATTGTCCACAAAGCACTTAACGGCAAGGCTCCCCACTATATCTCAGAACTACTTCAAGTTTACACTCCGTCAAGGGATCTTCGATCCAGTACCATGCTTCTCCTCAAGGAACCCAAGTCTCAACACTCCTGGGGTGACAGGTCTTTTTCTGCAGCTGCGCCCCACGCATCTAGAACTCTCTACCACATAATCTTTGATGTTGTCTTTGTACCACAAAATTTAAATCGCTTCTCAAACCTTATCTTATGTCACAGGTTTTCAAGGAATAATTTAGTTGTATCCGTTTCTTTCGTTTGTTTTTGATTTACTGCGCCTTGAACACCCAGCAGGGTGGATATGTGCGCATAACAACAAGTCTTTATTATTATTATGCGAGAATCAAGTATTGAAGACGAGCTAAATAAAAATGTCTGGGGCGTCACGTATACTTTTTAAATGAAAAAACAAATCCTGTGGATTTTTTTCATAGAACTCGGGGAAGTATGGAGTGCTTAATGCACATCGGTGTAAGGGTAAACAATATTATTTACTGTTTTTGTCAAGAAAACCGATCAGTTCATGAAACATAAAACTTTTTATTCAAATAAAAGTACAAACAACATAAATAACCTTAGAAACTAAAAATTATACCTTGCACTGGAACCTTCAAGAATACACAACTTTAAAAAATCAACAAACCTTGAGGCAGTCCTCAAAGACATTTGTAAAGATTAGTTCTGCTTTCTGAACTCTGGAGTAGGATGACTGTCTTTTAGAATGAAACTAACATACTTTGACAATAGAGTAAAAGATGCAATAAAAGTAATACCGTGGCACAATGAATCTATCACAAATTGAATCACTTAAAAATGGAATAACAATTAGCTAAAAGTATACAACCTTGATTTGCAAAACAATACAAAGACAGTGCTTATAAATATATTTGTTTTCCTCAAAATTGAAAAAGTTAACGATGAACTCATCTCATAAAATTGGAGGAAAGCGTTAATGTAAAAATTAAAAACGTTGACTCACTCAATAATGATACACCATTATATCTGTCTACATTTAGGCTAATGGTGAGTTTTCTAACTTTTTCTAATGTTTTTCAGCTGTTTAGTGGCAAACAAAATAAGGACACCAGTTTGCTAGCTGTTACTTTGACAGTTCAGTGAACGATTTCCCTTGTATAGCAAACGGAATACACTGATCCATTAAGCCACGCCCATTTCTCATTGACCAATCACAACCGCGAAATCTTATCACCATTTGAGCCGTTTGGTGATCTTTGCACTAACGGTGATCGGGTTTCGCGGCTGTGATTGGTCAACTCGTAAGGAGGCGGGGCTTAATGGATCGGTCTATTGCTACACAAAATGCATCAGTTGCTACTCAAAAATCAGGAGTTGCTACTCAATATTAGCATTCAGTGTGCACAAAACAAGTTCAGTCTAAATATTTTGCTATGCAAAATTGCTGGATGAAATCGTTCCCTGCAGTTAGAGTAATCACAGGTGATATTTATTCTGCTGAATCACAGGTGGTATATCCTCTACTGACGAGTTCTTGTATCCTTTTTTAAAAGAGCCGACGACAGGTTTTGCTTTGAAGAAACTGGTTATCACACCAAAGATTTTCTCACAATGTGATTGCCTCTGCAGATTCGTGTATGCCTTGTAACTGAAATGAGAAATTGTTTAATGTTGTGAGTATTGATATCAGTATAATCAAATAGTCAATGAAACTCTCCATAGTTAAGCACCATATGGATGATCATTGTATTTCAAACAAACAAAAGTTTTACTTTTTACGGGATTGGATGGTTTTATGATATTTTTTCCAACTACCTTTGAAGATTTTTCTTCCTCTTCCTCCTTGAAAATAATAACAAATGTCAACATGGGATTGTCTTTGGCCTCCCCAGGCTCCAGTTCACCACTTATTAGTGTTGGATGTCTTGTAAATTGTGGAAAGTAATGTTATTAAAAAGTACCCAGTTCTAGACTATGGGTAGTCAGTCTAAACGTTTTGATAAATGAACAGTTTTATTGTAATTCATAGGGACCTACCTTATATATTTATGCAGTTTTCAAGTACCCTTTTGTCTCGTTGGAGACCAACTCAGCCTTGTGTCGAGGTGGTTCTAAAACAAAAGTCTCCCCTCCAACTGTGCATATGCATCCTTAAAAAAAAGATAAAATAAAACAATGAATGTTTAACAAAGTTGATGAATACTACTGTACTAGTCCAATCCTCAAGCAAAGCCCTCGACATGGTGGTACTGGTACCCCACTGACGTTTTGTTGATGCAACAATGAGTACACATGTAATACACATCACCACTAGTTTGTCACTCACTACTGCCCCCTGTTTTAATTTATGTAATTTCATTGCATTTAATGTAAAAAGTCAGAATCACATAATGTATTTTCCTTCAGAAAAATATTAGGCCTACTACTTTATTCATATTTATAATTTAGTTGTTAAAATTAATAACAAATCTAAATAGTAAAAACATTACTTGAAAAGAAAATACACCAACAAATTATTCAAAAGAACAGTGTATTACAAAAATACAGTGCATCAGCATAATCAGCATATTCAGCAAATGGAACTTTAAATTTAATCTGTTAATTAATACTACAGACATAGAGTGTTGTGTTACTGTCAGTGTCACTGTTAACTAATAAAACACAATATTGGGTAGGATTATTTAAAAAAACAGTGCACAACTTTGGTGACTGCCAATTAACAACAAAATTCAACAAAACAGGTCCTACTCGACAAACATTATCCGATCAGTTAATGCCATGAAGTGTAATTGTAGCAAATCTTCATCAGTTAGTGGGGAAAAAACAACAACATTGTTTTCACGAATTAGATGCAGCACTAAGTTTATCGGTCACTTATCCGTCATTTGAAATGAAGTAAACTACGTAGCTACCATCAAGAATAACATTTTATAACGTAACTTACCAAAATGTCATTGAACTAAATTGGTCTCCTTCTCGGGTGGTGATGTATGTGGGCACTGTTGATAGAGGAATGTTCTCTAAAGAGCTAAATTTGTCAAGTTTTGTAACTGTAACCGAGGATTTTAAATGGCTGCTGCACGAAACCCATCATGAAACGACAGTTGACTGTACACACACATACAGTGTACATTACTGTACAAAATGTACTCACTGTACGCATGACTGTAAGTCATGAAGTCTGAGCGTGTAGTACTAGTATAGACTAGACTGTGTTTTGATGTGAATATTTAGAGTATTGGGGCGGGGCTAACCAAACTTAATTTACATTAAAAACTCACCTGTTCAATATTTATTATGATTGACTATCTGTTTGTTATTTTTTCCACTTGTTTTTGCCGACACATTTATGTAAATCTGTTTTATTCAATGTGCTCTTATTTCTTTCTAAGCTACGTAATTTGTAATCTTTTTGGTTACTCTTTCTGTTTTTTGTTTTTGTTTGGTTTTTTTATGCGCCTCGGAATAAGTTTAGTCTTAGATAGATGGCGCTTTACAAGTTTTAATTATTATTATTATTATTATTATTATTATTATTACATATAACACCATTATTTATATATAATGAAAGCAGCGCACAGTCATTATTTAGTATATCATAGCCTCGTCCGCGTAGTTGTAAAGTAATAGTTTTCCTTATTTATATATAAATGTGTGGTTCAAAATTCTTTATTTACAAATAAATTTTGGCAGCCGATATTATTTATATATAAGTATAATGATCCGCAAAATTATATGTATATAATGAAAGCTGCCTAACAATTATTTATTATATAATTGCATGTGTAAAATAAATTATTTACATATAAATTTTGTCAGTCGCCATTATTTATATATAAGTGTAATGATCCGTTAAATTATATATATATAATGAAAGTTGTCCAGAAATTATATACATATAATTGCATGTGCAAAGTTAATTATTTATATATAAAAATCTATCCGTCGACATTATTTGTAAATAATGAAATTGTGTTTAAGATTATATATATATAATGAAAGCTTTCATACGATTATATATAAACAATTGTGTGGTGCAAAACTGATTATTTGTAAATAAAGATTAAATAATGGTTAAATAATGAATTATATATTATATAATGAATTATTTGTAAATAATTGCGTTAAATAATAAGTTTACACTTGGCGCCTCATACATGAGGAGATCATGAACGTGAAGTAATCTGCCCCTGCCCAACCCAGCCGGTTCTTTATTCAAACATTATAAAGCAGCTCAAATACTGCATTTACATTCAGTAGATGCTTATTGAAGATGGCATGAATATAAATACATAAAAGTAAAAATCGTTCCGCCCCAAAACCACCACCGATAGGCCTGTCTTGGTCAATTTTTCCGAAATAGCCTAATTTGGAGTTTTGTACATGGCAATAAAGATTTTAAAACTGGTCACTCAATTCCATTAGAACTTGGTCAAACAAATTGTGTTGATTTTTTCATAATTACAACTGTTACAACTGGCTCATAGGGCAGTCTGCACCGATCGGTATACAATGTTCTGTGTGTCACTTTGACTAGCGCCCTCTCCAGCTTGAAAAAGCATTCCATTTTCTTCGTTCAAGTTGAAGCCGTGCACGTTATCTGTAAAACTGTATACAGAGTATACACTGGATGGGAGGATGATCTACAATGTACGTTCGTGGTACATTCAATGTACGATGAGAGCAAGGACGTGTGGTACAATTCACCAATCACGTCTGGGGGTTTTACTTCTCGCGTGACGCTGGAGGCTTGCACGTGGATTATTATGTTGAACTTAACTTAGCGGTACCCCCTGCATGCAACACGTCTTACACAATGTGACGTAGACTTGATTTGCACATGGGCTATGTGGGAAAGTAGACTCAGTGCCAACGCTTTGTAGCATCATCCGTTCAGTTCTGTATCAGTGCAGGTCGATACAAGCAGTCCAAATCCGTCTTGTATCGTCTGTCCGAATATGACGCAGGGAGACCAGCAGCAGCATCCCAGCGGGACGACCACCGCAGCCTGCTCCTCGTGTCCCATAGACGCCGACTCGGCCGAGAGCAGGGGGATCAGTCCACCAGTAGAGACGGTCTCATCATCAGCTGGGATGGAGGGACGGCCTCCGCACCATCCCCTCCACCACCACCCTCATTATCACAAAGAGCACACCGCAGCAGCATCAGCAACAGATGGAGATGTGAAGACGCTTCTCCATTTTGTCAATCTTGCCTCGTCAGATATAAAGGCTGCACTGGACAAGTCAGCACCCATCAGAAAATCTTCAGAGAATCGGAAGTATTTACAGAAACAGGTGAAGCGCAGCCCACCGCCCTTTTTCACCGAGGACGAAATTTACAAGAGCAGTAGTGCGACAGTGTCTCCCCCTGTCGCCACACACGACAATCGTGGCTTCAGTCCACGGAGATTCATCTCAAATCTGAACTCATCTCCGCCCTCCAACCACCAGAACAGCAGCCTTCACTTCTCGGAAAGATTAATGGCGAGTGCATCCCTTCATAGAGATCATATCAAAAACTCGGATTTGAACTTGATCAAGGAACTCACTTTCGGAAATATCCACCGAGGCACGGATCAGATCTTGGGCAAAAGAGCATCAAACAGTTATCGGGACAAACAGCATATTCCGTCTGGTCGTGAGTTCACAGATATGGCGACTTTAAGTCACGAGGAGGGGGGCAAGGACAGGGAGAATCCGGTGCCGCTTCGGAAGCGCAGATTACCCGCTTCATTTTGGCAAGAGCCCGGTAAAAGCGAAAATCACAAGACAACACCCGGGGCAATGGCTGGCCTTACACCGAAAGCAATGAATGCAAGTCTGAAATTTCCCCTCATTTCATCTCTTACCCAGGGCTTCACGGACTCTAGACCTACATCTCTGGATAAAAATGCAATTTATCCATCGAGTGATCACCAGTGTTTTCCCGGACAATCGTTTATGCCCTCTCTTTCAAACACTCTAAACAGTGAGAATTACCTCAACCGTACTCTTAACTTTCCCTACTCCTCTATTTGCTCGTGCCACCAGCACACTGAACTGTATGGCTACGACCACGGACCGGCTTGTGCCACTTACGCATCGAGACACGGCGGTGATGCACCCGGGATTTTCACCCCAATTGGCCCCACCGGGCTCATCTCCTCATCACGGTGGCACGTTCCCTCACTCACTGTCGACCGGCCGGACATGTGCCACCCGTTGTCCGCCCCACGTGTCGTCAAGCCCATTCCCACCAAGAGCATATCCTCGTATCCACATCGTTATCACCCAATTTACACTTAAAATGCTCTCCAATAACCCACATTTTTGTCAATAAAAATTTCACCTCATCAAAAGCACATCATCCCATTTGGAACCCGACTGTCATTGTTCATGCCATAAATTGATGGCATTCCTACCACGGGAGTTTGACATTTTCGCCGTGTTCTCACCCGCTGTGATGATAGCATCCAATAGAGCGATGGAATGCAACCCCGAGATGACTGTATTCGCCTCATCGGATAGCTGAAACTCTTCGAAAAACAGGCTATGGCCTCTGAGGTCCTGATGGGGACCACTGCGTGCAGTGCGCCAAAGAGATTGACGGTTAGAGGCAAGTGTTCTGGTGTCCTTAACGGGCCTTCAGGCACGCGTTTTGCCACGGGGGAGCAATTACAGACATGAGCGAACAAGCAAAACGCGTGTACTGAATGTGTATGAATTTCATGTGAGGCTACATACTTACGTACCCTCACTGGGGTAAACTGACGGCCGGGTGTTATGTTACTGATACAAAATGCAAATGAAATTTAGTGCTAGCGCCAACGTCTATAATGTACACTTCTTTTGAAACGCGGCCTAAACATGAAACTCTGATCTTTAAAACACGAAACGAAGTTTAACTCCGAAGTTTATTAACTTCGGCTATGCAGTATTATATCGTATGCCATTTTATTGTGACAAACATCCATATTATGATTTAAGCATTGCAACTTTCGTTTGCGACAATTTTACAAAAAATATTGGATTGTTAAACAATAGTATTGTAAAAAAATATTTAAAAAATTAATAACTTTAATGTTAATTATAACTGACTTTAAAATACCACACGATGAAAACAACTACGGTGTTCGTAAAGATGCTCGTCATCTATAAAAAATATATTTTATTTTAAAAGTGCATCATTCAGTCTCACTGATCAGTGGGGTTGTTAACATTTCATAACACTGGGAACTTTCAGAATGTCTTTATATTCAAAGGTTTTAACTCGTGATTTGATTTCCACTATTTATTCTACAGACCCAATATGTGATAGCTTTAGTTTTAAAAATACAAACAACTGTAAAAAATACACTTGCCTGATGTTGATAAAGCTATCAAATGGACCCAGTTTCGATGGCACATACTTACCATGGAATTATCTACTTATTACCCATAGAATCACGCGCGTCAGGGCCTAATTTCATAAAGCGTAAAACTTAATGCTTGACACAGAAAAAACTTGCTCAGCAGAATCTATTACCAACCAAAATACCATGTGATGTATAGTGTTTGTGACTCGTTTCCTGCTGATTTTTGCTTAGCAGAAAAAATGTTCAGCACAATTTTCTGCTAAAAATAAGCAGCTCTATGAATTTGGACAGGGCCCAGTTTCATAGAGCTGCTTAAGCAGAAAATATTGCTTAAACATTTTCTGCTAAGCAAAACTAAGCAGGATTCCAGTCACAGAGTGTACATGTGACGTGGCATTTGGGTTGGTAATCTTATTCTGGTAAGCATACTTTTGTTTTGTTATGAAATTGGGCCCAGGATACAACATAAGCACAAATTCGGTGGTAAGTAGCTGTGTCATAAATTTGAGACCAGCTAATTTTACAACCTTGCGAATTCAAGGAGCAGACTTTCCAATTTGAATAACGAAAACAGTAAGTTCGTTTCCCAAAATCCTCTAGCAGTGGAATGATTACCTCAGATCTAAGCATTATCTAAACCACTCCATGTCTAAACCTTTTTACCGCCAGTAATCACAATTGTCCGTGCAGGCTTCGCGCCATTAATTCGAACATTGTTGGGAGCTGGCAGTGTGGTTTCCCAACTAGTGTGAAAGAAACATCAACATTCAATTCGCGCGGAACTTAAACAGACCAGGCTCATGTTCACAAAGCACTCATGAATAACCTAAAGGTAGGGTCATACTTCGGAAATCACCCCGGGGAAAAATTGTGTCATTTCTATCCAGAAGCCTAGGGTGTTATAAAGTTGGATATGGTGGTAAGCATCCTGTAATGGTCCCTTTAATTGCAAACCAATAAAAGTATGTCAAAAAATTGGTACCCGCGTCACCTCACTATATAACGTGGTTGGGTTCGACATACTCGATGAAAATATTGTGACAGTTTTGTTGCTGTTTTTCTCAACAAGTATGACACTGTATTCAGTTGAATCTTTTATAGTTAGTCCTATTGTATCTTTATTGACAATTTGGCCTATAAAACAGCATTAAGTTGACAAAGTCCATTCTATCACCATTATACCTTATAATGTGAGATTTCACTACTGTCACAATGGTTGTGACGTCACACTTTGCCTGGCAATCAAGACTGATCTTAAGCTTTGTGAAATTGAGCCCTATAATTGTTCGCACCAAGTGCTTTTGTATTTTTGCAGATTATAAACATGTTATTTATGATATCCATTGCATCGATTGATGCTTATAGTTGAGCCTTTTGTAATTATTTATGGGGCTTATAGCTTAAACACAAAGGAGAGTTTTGAGTTCAAATTATATTAATTCCCGTGTCTTTCCTCACAAGGTGCAAGATAAGTTTGCAATAATATTCCATGGGTATACGGTAGTTTGCCAGCCAGTATAGGCCTACTAGACATTTGTTTGAGTAGATCACAAAAGGTATTGAAGCTGTTAGAGTTATTCTGGTTAAAACAGGTAGCACATCTATTTACGCCGTTTTAAAGTGCGTCAAGACTGCGATGATAATGTTGTGTCGTTGGTAGTTTTGAAGTTATTATAAGGAGAAAACTGTTAGAGCTATTTATTGATTAATTATTTCTATTGTGGAATAATATTTTTTCGGGTATTAAACTCTTGATATTCAGTCGTTATAGTAACAATGAATGTGCAGCGTCAGCCAAAATGAGTTACACAAATATAATTATTACATTCACAAATTCTCCCATAGTTTTTCGCAGAATGGTTGCACTGTATCGACTGTACTACTTTAATACATAATATTTAATGTTAGAATTTAGTAATTATATTGCTTTTTCCGACACAAGGTGTTGAGGTATAGGCTACCGTACACAATAAATCAATTCTAAAAAATGTAAATTAAAATGTTCTAGGGAAAACGAAATAAAAAGGGGACAATGGTAAACAGTTTCTAGCGTTTTATTACTTGACGAAAATATATATATATATATTTTTAATTTATTTATTTAAATCTTCTAGTAATTAAAGGGAGTGTACACCTTTGGTAATTACTCCAAACATTAATGACCATAAAAACATACTTGGTAAAGAGCACTTCAGAGCTTTTGATATTATAAAACATTGTCAGAAACGGCACCCTTTGAAGTAATGTAGATTTGGAGAAAGAGGTAAGTTTTCACCCAAACATTTGAATCTGAGAAAGGCTTCAGGCATGAAGCCTTTCTCAGGCATCTGAAAGCACACTATTTACTGCAATAAGGTTGTTTTTTCTTTTATAAATTTCTTGCAACTTAAAGGACCAATTGAGCCAAAATTGTCACTTGTCAGGTTTGTTAATTTTATGCATAATGTTGGGATACACCAAGTGAGGATACTGGTCTTTGACAATTACCAAAAGTATATCCTACCTTTAAACAATGGGAATCCGATAAAATCGACTATCATTGCAGAAGATACCGTGAAGAAGATGATAAAGGTTTTGTTTGGGTTTTTATATAAAGAGGGAAGTAACCGACGTAAGTACGGTAAGGGACTGAAAACTGAATCAACATGTGAGGCTCCGATCAGAGGCGGGATTCGAACCGCCGTACACAGACACCATTCTGAGGTCACGATACCACGAAGCCAATCTAATAAGAGGCGAAAAGGTTAATTCACGTTAGAGTTTTTGATCTTTTGCCTTTCAAAACTCAATATACTTGATGCAAATTCTTTTGAAATTTGTGCAACTGCTATAGTTAACATTTAATCTGGATTTGGGGTTAATTTTGAAGACCCCCCCTCCTCTCACGATGCAAAGATAATTGTCTCCGTAACCGACCCAGTGGCGTAATCAGGGGGGCAGGGGCGGGAGACCCCCTCTCAGATCCCTTGCCCCGTCTCCCCCTTCCCCGAATGATATCGAAAAATGCACGATGAATGGTTCGATATAACCATGTCTTTACCCCGCTTGCCCACCCAAAATGCGTCTGGTAACGCCACTGAACCGATCCCTGTCTCCAAGTAGGTTCCAATTTCTCATAAGGCAGTCATCAATGAAGCCATCATCTGAGAAAAAGAATTGACCTACTTCCATCACACCCATGGAGTTAGAAAAAACCTCCATGATCACACAGAGAACTATAAGCTTCCATGATCTCACTGCGGTTGAAAATACTTCGTCCAGGCTGTACTTTGGCGAGTTCATCACCCACAGTCACACACAGAGATGGTGGCACCAATACAATCAAAGTGGGCGGATGTTTATGGCGTGTCTTTCTCATTTTTTTGCAGAGACATCCAAAGCAATTGACACATTCCAACGGATTACACAAATCTTTGACCAAACAAAAATATGCCTGCGTGATAGATTATCCTTCAAATCCGGTTATTCTGTATCGAAATCCCGTCTAAAGATCAGACTAAAGCTTCAGACTAAAGCGAGTTAAAGAAGAGAGGGGAAGATTAACATTTTAGGAAATAGTGGTGGAGCATTGTTTGCCATTGTCTGAGTTGAACAACGACAGGTGCCCTACAAAAAAAAACCTGCTTAGTGGTGCACTCAGGACGGTTGTTCAATTAGTTAACGTTTCAAATCTACTCCAAAAATTAATGATCATACAAACTTGCTTGGTAAAGAGCAGTGGAGAGCTATTGATAGTATAAAACATTGTTAAAAAACGACATCCTTTGAAGTATAATTATATAGTTTTAGAGAAAGAGATAATTTTCACCCCAAAATTGGAATCTGAGAAAGGCTTCAGGAATGAAGCCTTTCTCATGTATCTGAAAGCACGCAATTCTATGCAACAAGGGTGGTTTTTTCTTTCATTATTTTCTTAAAAACTATGACCAATTGAGCCCAAATTGCACACATTCTATGGTATTACTCTCTCCGTTGCGGACAATACCAAATTGGTGTAACGCAAACGTTATTTTGACCATAGTGTTATGTTTTCCAACCATCTTATGAAACATAAGAAAACACATTCAGGCACATCAACCCCGTGTTCAAATAATTTATTACATTGCTACAAATTCCAATGGTTGTCGAATCTCCAACTCAAACTTCAAAGTAAGGAATCAAACGCTCACCGGTAAAGCATCGACCCTTTGAATAAAGTAAAAGAGCCATGATGCCGGACACACACGCCTCCGGACGGACCACTATGGTGTGCGTCAAATGTGTTTTATATATCCGCGAAAGACAGGTATTCAATTACGTAATAATTCGCCATACAATTTAAATAAATAGTAAGCACATTTTTACAATACTTTAATTTTAGGCAATCAGTTCAACAGCTTTTAATAGTTCTTAACAAATTTACACCTGTCTGGGTGTGAATAGAATAATTGGTTTAAACATTGAGTTATGGGCGCTGGTAAACAGTCAAGGGGGAGGGGGACACGGACATTAATGAGGAAACGTCCCCCTCCTCGTTCCACGGGACCCCCACCCCAGTTATAGGCAGGGTGTACGTGTGGTAATTATCAAAGACCAGTATCCTTGCTTGGTGTATGTATCCCAACATTATGCATGAAGAACCTGTGAGCAATTGGGGATCAATATTGGTCATCGAAGTTGCTAGAAAATAATGAAAGAAAAAACACCCTTGTTGCATAGAATTGTGTGCTTTCAGATGCCTGAGAAAGGCTTCATGCTTGAAGCTTTTCTCTGACTCAATTTCGAGGTGAAAAGTACCTCTCTCTCTAAAACTATATTACTTCAAACATACTTCAAATGGTGTCGTTTCTAACAATGTATTATACTATCAATAGTTCTCCAGTGCTCTTTACCAAGTAACGTTTTAATGGTCATTAATTTTTGGAGTAATTACCAAAACCATACCCTTCATTTAAACATCTGTGTTACAGTCCAAATGAGCAAACCTCTGGATAACGTTCAGTTGTAGGCCTATAAACATAACATGTCCCTTTTTCTGAATGAAAATGACTTGAAGACACCGAGACCGCAACAACGGCTCTTTACACCATTGGTTGTACCTGCAAGTAAAGTTGATTAACCTGTTTTCTTAAGCATGTGTACAAAATAAAAGGGAACAATCAAGCCACTGAAAGCTTCAATAAAGGGACATGTTTTTCAGAGGCAACATGATGATGTCATGGCGTTGTGTATAAAATGGACTATGAAATTGCTGTGGATCTCTGGCTTATTCCGTTACGACCCTCTACTTATCCTTTACGCCCGGGGGCGCGTGGCTCATGCCGGGATAGCTTGTTTGCTGAAAAGGCGTTCGGAAGAAGTCTTCTTCTGGTTTTCCTTTCTCTATGGAAAAATGGCCCCCTTTTAATTAATGTAGTTTTAGAGTAAGATGTCATTTTTCACCTACAAATTTAAATCTGAGCAAGGCTTCAGGCATGACCGAAGTCCAAACTACCAAGTCCCACTTTCGTTCGATAGAGAAAGGGTCTCATTGTAACGTCACAAGCTTTGTAATAGTTTTGAGTGCATGCAGGCCAAAAGACCCATATTGACACCATCTTGGTCAAGTCCCCTGTGTGCGATATTAATAATGTACCCATTCAAATCTGTACCAGAAATTTGCCCTTCGTCTCGCTTTTGTTTGGACTGTTTTTAAATCGGATAAAAACCAGCATTTGATGCCTCATGGTAAATGTGTTTAACGGCCACAGACAAATTCATGAACTTTACCATCAATATTTTATTTGTCATGGAAAAACACACATATCGTTAGTACTAGTTTTTATCCTATTATATATTTGTCACGTGTAATCTCCACTGACAACTGTATTGACTACTGAATACCGTCTTGAACCAAGACTACCAAATGAATCGATCCATCGACCGCAATATTTAAACGCTTTTTAAACTTTGTCTAAACTATTTTTGTAATTATCTTTTATCAACAAATATTTCACTCATGCCCCAACCATGTATTGCGAGAGCTTCGTATGTGCAGAATTTCACAAATGTCAAAAAAATCCCATGCAGCAGTGTTTTTCTTATCCCATGTCACACGATATAATAATTACTCCAAACTGATATTCCCCGGAACTAAGCAATAATTTGATAGCATCTGAAGACATCTGCTGAAACCAATAATGTCAGTTTCACAACATTTAAGGAAAATGCACAACAACAAAGATGCTGGAAAAATCATTACATGGTATTGAATAACAACCCTGTGCAAGCTATCAAACCAATCTGAAAATACACATCTACAGTAAATTACTTGCATAATTGACGGGACAGGGGCAGACGGTGGAATACAAGTAAACATTTTGCATCAACGACTGGATATTATTCAATATGGCTCATGAAATCTACAAATATTTCAGTAAGGTGAAGACACTCTTGGGTGAAAGGGGGGGGTGTAGGTAGTTTATCTTAACTTTAAATGTAAGACGGTTAAAAAACAGAAGTTCATGGTCAGAATGACAAACAACATTCCGAACCAAAGCGATATTGCGCTGACCATTTTGGAACTTTTTCGCAATTAGTGTGAGTTCCAAACCATGGCGTCTCCACCAGTTCGGAATGGACTGTGACTCACGTCAGTCATTTCAAACATGGTCTGACTCAAGCCCGTTTGTTTGCTTGTTTGTTGTTGTTGTTGTTGTTTTTTGTTTTGTTCCCCCCCCCCCTTTTTTGGGGGGGGGGGGACCACTCCAAACTACGCAAACCATTATCAAAGCACAAAGTTAATGTCAAAAGCTTTACGTCTCTTGTCTTTTTTGTTTTGTATCCAAGTGCGAAAACAGACACAACAGTACTTCTGACAAGGTTTCTTCAAGGCGTTTTACAAAAGGATTGCTTTAAAGATAAAATCAGGTAATCTGTAGAGACACTAAATTAACTAACGGGCAAATCAAGTTTTCCTATTGCCCCAAAGCCCTCGTCCGGCACCCAGTGGGCTCAAACCAGCGCCCACTAATTGGGCTACGTCTCGTCTATAGCATGGCTATAGTTGGCTCCACGGTCAGCAATAAAGTCACTACTGAATAAACACCAGACCACATTTTTAAGCCAATAAATGCCACGCGTGCGTGTGACAGATGTAATTTAATTTGTTGATTATATTAAGATTTAACAACTTAATATTTCGGTATGCTTTTCCACATAGAACAGCCACTGCTGTGCATTGGTTTTAAATCGAAAACACACATGTGACTTTTGCATGCAAGAAAGTGATTGTTATTTGAAACCATCGTGTGTTTACAAGTGGAAAATTTTTCAGCACGGGAGGTTGCATATTTTGATTATTTTACCCCCGAAGCTGTATTGAAATTGTCATTTTGAGAGAAAGAGGGAAAACGAATTGAGGCAGTTATTGGTCGAATTCGATGACATGCCTCATTAGGGTGTGTGAGATGTAATGTGTAACTATTTTGTTGTCTTGTTTAATATTGCCTGTATAGGACGGTATGTGCGTAATGCCAAGATGGGGTGGTTCAGAGTTGGTGGGGGTCTTTGGTTCCTCCACAATGGCACGCGGCCCTCTGGGTTTTTGTTTTCTTTAATCAAGATGTAAATGCTCAATATTAGTGTTGTTATGTATTTCTGAAACAAGGATGCCTCATATAAGTGAACTTAATCACTGTAGCTCGCAAGTCTGAGGAAACCTGTAAACAAGGGTGCTTGCTATGTTAACCAGTAACACTTGGGTTAACCCCTCCATGATAAGTGTTATGGGTTCTACGTGCACTACCAATAAGGATAAAGCAGTTATGGTTAAGTGTCTTACTTAAGGACACATGTGTCACGACCGGGACTCGAACCAAACTCTGGATATAGAAACACCAGAGCTTCAGTCCGGTGATCTTAACAGCTCGGCCCCACAATTTTTATTTAATTTTTATATTTCATCTGTGTTTGTGAAATGGAATAAGTGGGTGATAAAATTAATTTAAGTCGAGTTGTGATCAACATATTTAGGCCTACATATTGCTTGTGAATTTGAATTGAGGATAAGATTGATCGTATTGCGGTTTCATTTTAGTACAAGTTATTGACAGAAGTTAATGTTTTTTGTTCATTTGCAATTTTTTTTGCAAAGAGGGGCGCACCTATTCCCATTGCCCTACCTGCGTAGCATTTTCCCTGAAGTCCTTGGTAAACAAGGGCGTCGATCGCTACTGAAAAGTAGGGGGGACGGTCGAGCAAGTCTTGAAAAAATACATCTTACATTATTTGCACCCCACATTTTTAATATGCTTCGGGAGTCCGGCGTTTATCGTGTGTCAGCTTGTAGTTCTTCGAAAAAACAAAATATTGCTTCTTCAACAAATCTTGTCATGGCCCAAACTGCTCCTATTTATTTGAATGGATTTTACTACATTTTGTGCGTTGTGCGATTGTAACAAAATGAAACACATTTGCACGTGTGCGCACACACATACTTCCTTTGTGGAGGGATCGTGTACCGTACATTATAGCATACACAAACGACGCATAACTTGAATGCTAACAAGGTATGTAAGTGGGGGGGGACATCTGATATGCTGTCCCCCCCAGTCTAAAAAGTGGGGGGGGGGGGGGGGGACATGTCCCCCCCCGTCCCCCACCCATCGACGCCCTTGTTGGTAAAGTATACAGAGTTATACAGTGCTTGTCACACATCGGTGTAAGGCTAAAACATAAAAACATTCTTAGGCCTATCCCTGATGCAATTATTACGTCTATTAAAATGATGGAGGTATGTATTAATGTCACACAACCAAACATTGTTCAAATTTTATTATTCCATGTGTAGAATCAATCATTTATCACATAGGTATCCAATGCAGTGACTTGCATGTATGGATGGAGAACAGTCAATGCAGTGTTTATGTCGTGTAGATTGACAGCTCCCCCGTGCCGATGGTATTGGAATTTCACCACCATAACAATTGTCAATGCTGCGAGTTATGCACCAATGGCGACAGGTTGCAAAATTGTTATAGAAATTGTCGTCTTTGTCAGCCACTACCTCAACGAGCGTCAGAAATTTTAAAGAAATAACGTCATTCAGTATAACAGAAAAACCTACACGTTGCATTACAAAAAAAACACAATCCTTCTCAGTTCAGAACTATCGAATATCTTTTTACCAAAAAAAAAAATGAAAGAAGTGATGCAGATGGCACAGTAATTAAGATATTTGTTGTTTACTGAACATGCTCAATTTATTCATTTTTAAAATTTTGTTTAACCGACAATTAAGGTTTGTTTATGACGCTATTAAAAGAAACGGACTGCCCTGGGAAAAATATTGACAAAACGAGGAAGACTGCCAATCTGGGACTATATTAGTTAGCTATTAGTTGATAATGATAGAGCACGGGTTTGATTTCCGCTCTGTTAGTATTAGACGAACATAAAAATAGTAAATTTATCTTTGTACCCCCAAGATACATACACGTTCCCCGTCAATTCTCGTTGTAGTTTATTAATTGAAATTAGAAAAGTATAAACTTTTGCACCAGTATAATAACTTATCACGAAAAAAAAAATGAATTAAATAGCTAGCCATTGCTGACGTATTATTACATTTCTTTAGCCTTTGTATACAACTGGAATTTGCCCACCACCAATAGCATTTGATCCCAGACGTCCCATCCACAAATCACGGAATGGCCTTTTCGAAATAATGTCTTCGGCTTTAGCTTTGGCTTGTATATGCTCCGTCAGCCTGTTTAAAGCCTCGTACCAAAGCACACGTTTTCAACATAACCGACTAAAAAGCCTATGAAATAGCCGTAGCTTTACAAAGGCCTCTATACAGTCCTTGCTTCCTTCTGTCCCATAGCGTTACGGCCGTATTTATATTATAGGGGCGACGTTGTGACGGCATTTGTCACACAGAACCTTCATTAATTTCGGTTTACTGCTACCCTGAGAAGTTGTGTCCAACCAATTAAGACCTGTCCATTCCTTGATGTTATCTGCCCATATTTTCCGCTGCCATCTTCTCCCTCCAGGATCGTGTTCGTAAGCGTTCCATCTGACCACGGTGACCAAACCCCCAATATCTCCATCACTACTCCAATTATTTCCATGCTTTTTCAGCGTATATCCATACAAATACCTGGTAACTCATTAGGGCTGCCCGTATTAATACAAGAAACGTTGGTGGTCATCGTAACTGGTGACATACTGCGAATTCTTGATTGTTTTCAAAACGAGACGCACTCCGCCAGAACTCAATCATTCACAATTCCAGCAATTTTGCGAGCGCGTGTTCACATCATTACAACAATTCTTGAAGTTGATTTCATCTTCTTTTGATGAATCTCATCTTCAGAATGAATTTATTTCTGAGCTTTTTATTTTCTTTTTAAGTGCTGTTAGTTACATCAAGTTATTTTCGTATGTTTGCCTTAAGTTAAATATGAAGGAATGTCAATATTTCGAGGCCACACTTGCGAAAAGTGCACAGTATAAAAATGATATTTAAATCTGTAAAACAAATATTGTTGTCTTGTCTCTAAGGGCCTGTAGAGAAAACTAGAATTTAGACGTGACATCAACCCACTTTTGTGATGGTAGGGCGAGCCACTTGGTTTAGAATAAGCCTATTGCCTCTCTTTGTTTGCTATAGTTCAACTTCAATTCGTTTATTTATAGCTTGAAATATTAAGTATGCAATTAAGAATGAGTACATTTTTGCATAGGCAGATAAGTAGTAGTTTGCACGTAAGTAACAGCCAATTTAAAACTTATATATTATGGGAAGAAAATTGGCTCTGTGTAGAATTTGGATTTTATGGTAATTTGTTGAGGAATTTTGTATTGCCAACCTCTTTTAATACATTCTGTTGACTGTATTTAAACTCACTGAAGGCATCACCAAGTTATATCTGTTTCTCTGGGAACAAGATTTCGCAAGACCTACGACATCAGCAAGCACACGAAGAAAAAACATCAACCAATCCTGGCGAGCTCAGCGAGTCGAGCGACACGGTTCGCTTGCCGAACCTTTTAAACAAAAAACACTACAAACGTACACGGCGTGCTTCTGATGGCAAACCGGAACAAGCATCTACTTGGTCACTGGCAGTTGAATGCCAAACCAGAAAAACTGCAAACAGTCTTATAGTCCCGCCGGTCATTCCCGGCCGTTTCACCCCCTTCTTTCTCAAAGCTGGGACGATTACCCGATTGCATGTCCGCGACAGAAGTATCCGAGGCGGACGGGGCAGGTTCACCATTGGGACATTCCATCATCACCGATGCGTTGTCGGGGGGAAAAAAATGAAAAGAACAACGAGTTCATGATGGATCCCACAGGATCTAGTTCCGCTTGTTTGTCTTCTTTAAAATTGCCTCTCCAGACGTTTGAATTTTCAAGACAGGAGAACTGAAGTATTTTTGTTACAATTATAGTTAAAAAACTGCTATAACAGCAAAAGTACAAACCCTGACTGACAGCTTACACAATTGATTTGGAATTCAATTTCAAGTCTCGAAATCTTGTTCACAATTTGTTTTTCTACCTGATGGAGTGGCGTCTTCAGAAGTCATTCTCGGCTGAACGCACGAGCTTGCTTAGGGACCCATAACATTACAAGCCTTGCTTCTCTAACAGTTTCATTTGCTTCCATGCTTATTCTTTATTTCATTAAGTCTTATCAAACAACTAATTAACTCTTAACTTCCAATTTACTCTGTCTTTGATTTTGATTTTGATACTGTGGAAGTAAACTAATTAATTGATTGATTGATTGACCATTACCCCCCCCCCATAAAAGAGCTTCCGTTTAAAAGGGGCCAAACATTTCAGATTATTATTTAATCAGGGGTCAGAAACATTCAGACCTTGAGAAAGGGCATTGAGCTTGACCACAAGGTTATACAAACAGACAGAAGGGTTGAGAGTTCGGTTGATATCCAGCAATGGTTTCACTGATGAGATATGTGTAAGGGAAGGTAAACTGTAATCACTCTTTAAAATAATGGCAATAAAAAACTTAGGGCCTATTGGTTAGAAGTATAAAACATTTTGAGAAACATTTCCCTTCGAAGTAATGTGGTAATGTAAAAAGATATCAGTTTATATGCCCCAATTTTTTTGAATCTGAGAAACGTTACAGTCAGATTCGTTTCTCAGATTGTGTATTCCTAGGAGTATTCTTCCTGAGGACATATTCGCTCCGGATTTTTGGCGATGTCTCAGAAACGCGACCACCTTTCGAAATGAAATTTTCACAGGTTAGTTTGTATATATCTACATTAAAAAATTAATTATCTCTGACATTCTATGAACTGTCACCAATGTAACAGCGAAGAGCGGGCTAACTCCCTATGGTAGCACGGTAATACCAATATATCTGGGACGTGGTTTTTATGCAAAACAATGTTAGATTTTATGATCAATGTTTACGCTGCTGCGATCTTTTTGCAGGTTTGACACATAGTGTGCCACTGATTCCAATCAAAACCGTTGCAGATAATGAATAAATTTGAAACTCCTTTATATATAGTTATTCATTTCAGTTCAGTTTATTTAGTTAAAACACAGTCACCAACATACACGTTCCGAGGTTCCTCTTGATTGTGTTGGTAAGGCCCTTTTTCGTATTAAATAGCACCTCTGTGACCGAAACCTGAATTTGTACTGGTTACTTCTTCAGAATTTGTGCTTTGAATTTGTAGCTTTGATTTCTTTCACCGACATTTCTGGAAAAATAAATCTGCAACTATACACCTTTTTTCTTCTACAATATAGGCCTATCTAAGAATATTTTAAAGATTTTAACTTAAAGATTTCATTTTGTCATGTTCGTGTCCGCATTCAACTGTCCGAAATCGTCAACACTTTTTATAATGCAAATTACCATGGAAACCCCCGAATGTTTTCAGATGTTAAAAATAAGTTAAACATGCAGTAACAATCATAGTCCCGGCTAACTGAATGGATTGATTTTGACGTAATCATGTGTTACATGATAAAATAATAGTATTGTATCATTGAACACAGTGAGACTCGAAAGAGCTACTGATAAGAGACACAATAAAAGCTACAACTTTTCTACCGCCACTTCAACTGGTTCTAACTTAAGTTACAGTTGAAACAATTCTTAGAGGAGCAGCACTGCCTTCATATCTCTCACAATTTTGCTGTTTGGAATTGTTCCTTATCCTGTTTAAGAGTAGATCATGCACACAAAACCTACAGTGTTCTGTAAAGAGTGAATGGTAATTTAAAAACCCTTATTTTTCCTCTTGATATACAACTAGATGAACAGGTTGCGCCATTTTGTGGGGTAAAAATTTGGTTCTACTAACTAGCAGACGTGTTCAGTCTAGAAAACTTACACATAAGCCACAGAATTCCAAAGTATATTTGTGAATCGTCATTTTCTACTAAGAAATGTTCTTTCCAACCATATCCATTTTAAAGGCACTGAACACGTTTGGTAATTACTCAAAATATATATTAGCATAAAAACTGTTGATAGTATAAAACATTGTGAGAAACCACTCCCTCTGAAGTAACGTAGTTTTTGAGAAAGAGGTAATTTCTCACTAAAATAATAAAAGACTTCATGCATGAAGCCTTTTATTAGCATCTGAAAGCACACAAAATTGTGCAACAAGGGTGTTTTTTCTTTCTTTATTTTCTTGCAACTTCGATGACCGATTCAGCCCAAATTTTCACAGGTTTGTTATTTTATGCATATGTTGGGATACACCGAGTGACAATACTGGTCTAATAATGCAAATAATGAACTACTTCTGAATAACAAACAAACATATCTAAAAGTCATGCTAGTATTCAGAGGAATTTAATCGAAAACAAACAATGACAAGTGGAAAACAAAAAGAAGTTTAAGATTAAAGAAACTGTGCTGACAGGAACAGACTTGAGAACAACTAAAGCAAAAGAAAAAAGTAAAAAACAAGATGTAAAATCTAGAAAAAATCCAAAGAGGTTCAAGAATTTAAGCGTAGAAACATAAGTAAAACCCATAGGGCACCATCACAATGTCAAAATGGTATTACCTGTGTATCAAAGAAATCAAAACACTCTAAACTAGGAAATGAAAAAAAAATCTAATGAGTATAAAACAAGATGTAAAACCAAACGAAAAAATTCAATAGAGGTTTAAGAACTAAAATAAATTCGACTTTAGTTGTCTATAATAAAGGAAACAGAACATTTAAACTGTGGCAACTTGAGCAAAAAACAAAATGCATATAAAAACAAGATTCTAAACTTTGCAGCTTTAGCAAAAATCAAATGAATATAAAATAATTTAAAAAAGGGAGGTTCAAGAACACAAGCGAAAAACCATAAATAAAAATTTCAAAACCATTACTGTGTTAAAAGGATATTAGGCCTACATTTCAAATATACACATATATTCGACTATAACCTTGCGTATACAAAGAAACCAAAACATTTTAAAATAGCAAAAACCACAATATGGTTTTTGCCATTTTAAAATATGTCAATTACACTCTTTATTTTGAGCCATAATTAGGCTGAGCCAAGAACCAGAAAAGTGTAATGAGGCCGTTTTCGAATTGGCGGCTACAGCTATACGGCTACCATTGTTGCTAAGGTAGCCTAAGGACGCCCTATCCTCTTGGTAACTGGTGACGTATTGAAGCCGGAAGTGCAATGTTAACATACACGTTCGTTAACATTCGTTCACACTGCACTTCCGGCTCCAATACGTGACAGACTTGCAAACATACTTCAATGCATGATGACGCAGCGATCGAGCCGTAGCTAGCCGCCAATTCGGACACGTCGTAAAATGCATGACATGTCACGTTTACAATGAACAGAAAGTCAGCAAGATCAAACCTATGGGAACATGGAGTTCATAACCTTCACTCGATCCTTGAAGTTTACACACGAGGACACTTTTTTAAAACCGTGCACCAGATTAAAACTCGGAGGACTAAAAGTGAACTCTAAAATGTTAAAACCACCGTAGAGAAGATAAAACCTACAACACTTTAATTTGTATGGGACCAATGCAAAACTTGTTTCTTCTGACTTGAAAGATTAGATCGGCCTTATCATCTTAAAGGTATTACACCCTAAAAACTTCCGTGTCAGAATAGACCCGGGTCCCGTGGGTCTGACCCATGTCTTGGTCAATATCACCCGGAATCTGTGCCAATGTGACCCAGAAAAGGGTCATAATGACCAAGGGCGTCGATGGGTAGGGGACGGGGGGACATGTCCCCCCCCCCCCCCCCCCCCCACTTTTTAGACTGGGGGAACAGCATATCAGATGTCCCCCCCCCCCCACTTTTTGATTGACTGTTCATTAGAAATATGCAACAAAATATACAAATATACACTATTTTCTTGATTTAATATTTCATTACAATTTGTGCTCAAATAAAAGAATAGCGAACAAACGGTGAAATGTTTTCTTCATTTTCATCTGTTTTTCTGATGGACCACGCGCAGAATGGTATTTTGGGCCTATTTCCGTTCTAGAAATAGACGACAAGTTTCGTCCAAGACATGAACGCCAAAATCCCGTTTACATACCTTGTTAGCATTCAAGTTATGCGTCGTTTGTGTATGCTATAAATGTATACGGTACACGATCCCTCCACACAATAAAAGGAAGTCAGTGAGTGCGCGCACGTGCAAATGTGTTGCATTTTGTTACAATCGCACAACGCACAAAATGTAGTAAAATCCAGTATTTTGTTTTTTCGAAGAGTTTCAAGCTGACACACGATAAACGCCGGACTCCCGAAGCATATTAAAATGGATATGTAAAAGTAATGGTGTGGGGTGCAATTAATGTAAGATGTATTTTTTTCAAGACTTCTTCTCGCCCGTCCCCCCTACTTTTCAGTAGCGATCGACGCCCTTGATAATGACCCAGAATCTGAGTCAAAATGCAATTTTAACAGCTTTACGGGTTAGCATATTTTTGCAGCTCTACCCATCCTGTGTAATAGACCTTTCTTTTGCAACGTCACAGCCCGAGTTTTTGCCAACCCAGGTTGGAAAAGTATGGAAAGCCATAACTGCAAATCAAAAACAGATTGCCACAGTTTGTAGCAGTGTTACACAAATATTCAAAAATAGTGTTGAATTTGTTGGAAACAAATCAACCAATCATGGAAGGTATTTCCGTTCATGAATCTTTACAGAAAATGTTGAATTTGGTCACAACGTTTTTTAACACGATTGAATGTTTTGCTAACATTCGGCCGTCCATGCCAACCTGCGCACTATGTTTATCAACAAAAGAAAGGTCTATACCTTAAAACATTTGATTCCAACATGTTCAAAAACCAAATTTCACTTTACACAGAAATCAATGGCAAATTGAGTAATTAGACAATCAAATCACGTTTAAAACTCAAGTAAAAATATCATTCCACCTGTAAAATAATCTGTGGGATAATATAATATCGATTTCACAAAGCACTAAGATTCATCTTAGATACGTTGTCAAAAATACTATAGTGGTTTGTATTGTGACATTGCTCCCTGCTTAGCAGATGATACACAGTTGAAATCAATCTGTGAACTCTTCGTGAAATCAGCCCAGATAATTTATAACCAGCGAAACCGCTTTTTATATTTTGGAACAGAATTCCATGCATTTTACAAAGCATAATTCAACCTTTTTGCGAAAGTATACAAACTTCTGCAACACTGAAGTTATTTATAATGTAAAGTACATGTGGTGACTTCTCAAATTAGAAAAAGTGAAACGTAAATCTCAAGTGAGTCTACTTACGTAATATAGCTTAAAGTGCTTAAAAGATACACTGAAAACTACCAAATAAAAACAAAACAACCCAACAAAAGTTTTAAAAGTACACGATTAATACGTTTGTAAAATAATAAACCACACAGGTTGACACAAAATTTACTAGAGCTGGAACGCAGTCGTGGGAACCTGTGAGCTCCTTATTATTATGATGGCTCTCTCTACCAACTAAGCTATCTATAGCCCCAGTATTGGCGGTCTCCCTATTATGTTTGCCAATACCTTTGTTTGGTACCAGTCAGAAGCCATTCAACCTTTAACTGTAGTGTAGCCGGGGTTAACACCAAAGATTACGAGACAGCATGGGAAGCGGGAAGAGAAGGGTCATCTGAACCCTATGTTCCGTGTCACCCTCAGAATCAACGCCCACACTTGCATCATCGTACTGTTTCCAACAGTCAATTTTTTAAAATTGTGTAATTTTCTTTTTGGGTGAACACAATCCCTTTCAAAAAGTTTGAATCATCAGACAAGAGTCTTTAATTTAAGAGCAAAATAATAAATTGCAACCCATCCAGCCATCAGGAAGCCATCTGTCGAGGACATTATTGATTTCAGCCACTCGGCTTAGCACAAGACTAATGTTTACATCTCATTGATGGGATTTTTTCAGGAAAAATAATCAACCCAGGGTATTTTTACATTTTCCATGATTTTTGGCTAGGTCTCAATAAGGAACTTGAAATTGTTGAGATTTTTAAACAGATTCTTTGAATTAGTAAACAGTTTATTTACAAATCGCCTGTTGACACTTGTCAAAATGGCATCCCCCAAATTAATTAGAAGCTCTGTAATAAATCGAAATTACAATCTCCACTTGTCTAAGTACAAAATTCGTCGATGGAAGGTGAACACTGAAAACAGCCTCCTGTAGTAATCATAACTATCCTTTTAAGCATTGTCCAGTCTTATTTGTTGCTCAATGCTCCTTTTGAGTCTCTCCCAGTCAACAGCTCCAGTTGCATCAAGATGGGTATGGGTATTGAGGAAGATAGGGAGCTCAGTGTCTTCTCTTAGAACAGGGATCAGCAACTTCTTTTGTTCAATTGCCATAAGCATGCTGTTGTTGCATCCTGTGCGAAATCTGCTGTAATGACTATGACGATACACGCACTGTTCGCTATGCTGTCTGTGTAGTTAGCAAGCTTCGTTTTACCAATCGTGAAATCACGATCTTTGATGCATCCTTTCAGATTACTCTCCTCAAGCTCCCCCAACAGGCATCGAAATACCCACTCAGACGCACTGCTGCTGTGTAAGACGAAGAAGTCATTCAGAAGGTGGCGGTTCAAAGCCTTTTCAGGTGCTGATCTGATGGGTTTGTTTGAGGCATCCTCGGATGTCCATTCTTGAGACGACGATATTAAGTTAACGAACTTCGTGATGCCGGTTTTGAGATTCACCGTCAATTTTATTTGTTTTTCTTCGGATGTTTCGTCGCCACCAAGCTCTAACGCAGACAAGGAAGCGCTAGTAGATTCAACCTGGACTTTCGGGTGATAGTCTTCAGATGTTAACGTTGTAGTAGTCCCACTTGCTTCTTCAACGACGCTTTGCGTACGACGCTTAGTATGGGGTGGCTTATATACAGGAGATTTGGCAGCTTCAATGTTGGCATGAGGGTTTCCCTCTTCAGAATTAACCTCAGTTTCCCCACTTGCTTCTTCGATGACACTTTGCTCATGACGCCTTATATGGGGTGGCTTATACACAGGAGCTTTGGCAGCTTCAATCGGGGCGTGCTGGCGATGATCTTCACCAAAATTAACTTGTCTAGTCCCACTAGCTTATTCGTTGACGCTTTGCGGAGGATACATAAGTGGTAGAGGAAGGTGTGATTTTTCATCTCTACGGCTTTGTTTGGAAGGCCTCTGATCAGGATAAAGGGACGCTTCCTCGATATCTTTAAGTTCTCTCATGTAGTTGTTTTTTTCACAATACTCCACAAAGTCTGCCCAATTGGAAGCAAGATGCGAGCGTGCATTCAATGAACCAGACCAGTGCGGACTCTTGGTGTAGATTTTGGCAGCCTTGTGCAGCCAGTAGACCATATCAGCAAAAAGTGTCCGGAAACTTGAGGGGTGGCCACCAGTCATATCCTTCAAAACATGTGCGTATTCAATCAAAAATAAGGTATTTTCCAGAATTCGAGAGCCAATTATTAGAATCTTCACATTCGACAGCCCGCTTGAAACTTCTCAATGCATGTTGGTGTTCACCTAAGGCACAAAGAGACTGACCACGAGTTTTATGGACATCAGAACGTTTTTCACCGTCCTGGCATGCGGCAGCTTTTGCGCACATTGTGAGGGCTTGTTGGAGGTACTTCTGTCCGTCGTGTTCCTCTTTGACTCTACCATGACAATCGGTTGCCATGTAGTAATACACTTGTGCCAATTCTTGTATGTACATTGGTGTGGAATGACTTTCGGACAGTTTCTCTAAATCATGTTGTGCGTTTATGAGAAGGGCGTCATACGGTCGGTTTGATCTTTTATGTGTTTGAAATTCTGATAACTTGTTTTTGTAATCTTTAAGGAAGATATGTCCACGAAGAAACAAGGCAAAACAGTTGAAGACAGTGTCGTCGAGTTTGATCGACTTGTTTACATACTCTAATGCTTCCTGTAACCGATGGTTATTTAGTAAGAATTTGGCGTATCTAGCCAACATTTTAGGATCATTCGGAGTGGAGTCTAGAGCTTCCTTAAAACTCGTTATTGGATCGCTTACATAGCATAATAAGTTAGAAGAGACTGGTATGGAACATTTTGAACTTCCTTGAATGATTTCCCCCAAATGTCGCAAGCTTTCACTCTTCAGGATGTCATCATCTGTGTCTTTAATGTAAATAAAGATGTTTGCAGCTTCTTCAAACCATTTTCGAGCTTCATTTTGCATTCCCTGTTTCGATTTTACTTCTTTAAAGATCTTATGACAAGCTATGCCCTTACTTATCATCCAATCCTCCCTCTCATCTTGAGTTAACGAGTCTCCAGCCAGTTCAAATGCCTCCTCATAAAGCTCAACTGAGGTTCGGTATCTTTCCGTCGTCACTGACTCATCGAAAACATCAAACGATTATGCGAAAGCTTGTTCAGCAAGACTACGTGCTCGACGACGTCGGCTTTCCTCCTCTTCGTCCTGGTGGTCGTCGGGCAGCAACGCAGTTAACTTCTCTTCACAGTTCCGGGACTCTGGAATCCTGTACAAATTGTCGCAGATGTATTTCCGATTTGCCAGCGCGTTCAAATTCTCGGGGTCTTCCCCGTCAGACAATATTTTGTCAAAGAACGCCAAAGATTCATCGTACTTATCCAGCCGGAAGTGAAGCATTCCAAGTAGGTTTCTGGGGGCATGCGCCTCTCTGGTCGATGTTTCTTGAGGTCAAGATACTTTGTTTTCACTTCGATGTGATGCTCGGCTTGTTTGGCGTCGATGTGACATTTGTTCATCGTCAAAGGAAGAAGATAATGACCGAACGACGGTGCCCTCGACACGGTGGACGCAGCCATTCTATGAACCTAGGAAAGATTGGATGAGGTTGTTTAAACAAATGATGCCAAGAGAGGGCGCTTTAACGGAAGGGACTCGGATATGACTATAGACCATGTGACCTGTGACATCACATGTTTACAAAAGAGCCACAGAGCCTGGACTTCCTGCAGGCACAGTTTGTACACTGCTCAATGGTAGAAAACAATAAATCTTATTTTTTATGGAGATTGCACTGTCTGATTTTTCTTAACTTTTGATATGAAGAAAGGGGGGACATCTCAAAAGCTGTACAGCTGTTGCTTTTGTAACTCTCGAATTTATGTGAAAATTATGACACAAAATGTAAATTTTCCCATTGGCCTGTGTAGTATCTTGCCTGTCAGGAAGTGCATTAGAATGTACAAGGTCACTACTCTGTAAACAAAGGTAACATGGTCTATAGTATAGGTGAATAACTGGAATGTGTTCTTGCCAGACGTGCTCTGTATAGTTTACAAATTTATAAAGTAAAAAGTAAAAAGTCAAACCAAGTTGCCATTCTGGAGCAGCTCTCTTAACACGCCGAGATTGCCCAGAAAGGCCCAAATCCAGTTTGTCCAAATCCCAACCGAGTTATATGCCCGTGGTTTGTTCTTCAAAGCAAGGAAAAATACGTAGCATCAGTATATGGAGAAAACCAAATAGTAGTCTTTATCTCCGAACCTGCTGCTAAAATCTAGGATTCGAAAAGTTTTAAACATTCCTAACTTGAACACCGTTAAATTGGAAAAGTTGCAGCACGGCTTGGCAAGGTAAATTTCCATACTTTTCGTTGTTCTGAAAATGCACACATTTCGGAGAATGTTGATTTATTAAATGAAATGAAATGATAGCAGCGACTGTTTAATGTATTGATTATTTTGTTTAGCAAATAGGTTGTAGAAAATCAACTTCAAGATCAACTTGAACGAAATCATTCGTGGGCTCGAACTTGAAATCATTTTGAAAACGATTTCAAGTGTTCAAAATAAATTATTTCGTTCGAAATCATTTTGTACTCCTCAAAGTCATTTCGAAATCGAAATCATTTCGTGCACTCGGAACAATTAATTTTGGTAATCAAAATCATTATGAGAAAACAAAATGATTTTTAGAGCTCGATTACCTAAACTTAGAATAGTTTGAACCGTTAAACATGAAATATGGGCTGTAAAAAACGAAATCCAACACGGCCGCTGGAAATTGTGGTTATTTTGAGTTCCCAAATCGCATTTAATACTATTATTTTTATTTTTTTAATTTCTTTCTAAATAAATATTACCAATAATATTCTTAAAACGTGGTTACCAAGATCAATTGAATTGGTTGTCATATTAGGGTCAACATTTTCCCCACACCAAAATTGTAACAGGTAGACCCTTTTAATTTAAACCAAAAAAATGCAAGGTTACAAAATTGATGGGTAAAATATTAAAGAATAATTTTTGCCCCACGTTAATGTTTTCAACCCCAGATATGACAGTAACCACTGTGTTATATTCTGACTCTACCTTTTTTCCCGGGGATTTAATTTGATAGAAAATTGGCATTCTTTACAATAGATATTATTTACAAAGTTTAAATTTATTTTTATAACATTGAAAATTGGGTGAGCCTTGCGATGGATAAAAAAAAAATTAAAACAATTTTAAAAAATGCCAATAATAATTAGGGCCTAATTGATTTAGTTTTTTGTCTTTTCAAACAATAACGCCTGTGATGTCTCACGTAAAAGTATTAAATGCAATATTGTTTTTTTTTATTTGGTTTTTGCAATGATACTTGTTTTGCTTTACAGGCCGAGAAAAACTAAAGAATCGTCAACCAGCCCTTATCATTGTAACCTCGGGGTATTAAATTGGTAAGTGGAAAAACTACCCCCTCCCCACGGTGATGATCCATCAGCACCCCAAAAGTGACCCCAGTAATAAAATACAATGTAATGATAATGATTATGTCAAAATAAACAAGTTTGCAAAGTTTTGTACCAAATTTTTGACCAAAATTGGCAGAAAAATACAACAAATTGGCCTTTAGGCCTAATTGCACATTTTTTTAGATTGTCTTTTACATTTAGTACAGCTAGGTGAAATAAACACATTTTGTGGCAAGTTTCATAAAAATCGCTCGAAAATTTTAATAATACGGAGGGGGGCACTATGTGCCCATGTGACTTTCGAATAATGGGAAGTGCCTGACAATACTGCCAAAATTAAATTAATTTCCCCCAGCAAATCTTTACCAACAAAATTATATATATACATATATAACCTACCCACATACCTAGTGACTATATCACATTAAATGCAGCCTTAGGACTTGCCTATCCACAGCTTTTAAATAAAATTATAATCCTTGTGCTGTTTAATGGTAACTTGGCCTTGAAGTTGAACATGACTGAAATAGTAATTCGGCTAATGCAATGGCAACGAAGTGATTATTTAGAAATTGTTGTCATGTCTGTTAGTTTAGGGTCAATGTCCATCAAATATACAAGTTTGAACGAAAACCAATTATTTGGCCGTAACAGTCTTTGATATTTACAGTGCCTCACTCCAGCTGTGTGTTTTAACAGCTATTTATTGCCTTATTCTTGTAATGAACCAAAAGTTGTCCATTGTTTAAGTAAGTTATGAATTATATGAAAAAATGTCAAGAATAATTATTATTTGTGCGAGTATATCATAAATAAAAAAAGGATGTATATTAAATTTACAACATAGCAGAATAGAATAACGATCGTTGAAATTTGGGCTGTTGTATTTCATTTCGTTAGTCGGCTAATGTACTCATATACATGTACAGTCCCTGGAATAAATTTGTGTCGTATTGTTCAATCAAACACTCAGTTAATGATTATTTCCCCTTGGTTTCGAATGTAGAACGCACTATTTACATTAGCCAATGTGACCACAAAGGGTATCACGTAGCATGGAACGTTTACAGCAGACGCTATTGCGTGCTACCGGAACATCCAGGGAGATGTTTTTAGATTTGGCAAAATCCCAAGTTCATGTATAATGAATGTATAATGTAGCTGTTTTTTAGTCGAGGAAGCACATAAGATAACTTTACAAAAACGTAGGCCTTTAATTTTTTAGGATATGCAATGAAGTTGTTTGGAGTCTACATACAATTATTTCCTGAAATATTTTTATTTCCGTTTGTCGTGCACTTATTCTAATGAAATTCTCCACTCCTGTTTCACTTTGATAACAGCTATTTGAACGTTAGAACGCAAGATGCCTTCAATACATAAAACAAACAATCAATGAACCCCCCCCCCCAAAAAAAAGTGGGAGGGATAGATTTGTTCATCCTTTGCTGCTCAAACCTAGCCGAAAAGTGATGGGATAGATTTGTTTATCCCTTGGACCTCAAACATGACAAAACGTGCGTTATATTGCTAACAAATAACTGTATCCATTTTAAAATTATTAGCCTAGAAAAAATAGATTGAATAGTAAAATCTGGAGCATGTTTTTCACAATTTGGAGGAAAAATTTTTAAAATAAAAATGTGTTGCTTTAAAGTCCTGTTTCGATTGCATTTTTCGGACTATCTAGAAAGAAAAAAATATATGAAACAATGCAGTTAAATATGGAACCTGTTATTTATAATAGGATTAAAACAATCGAATGGTTAAAAAAAAACTTAGAAAGGTATACTTTGCCTTTAAGTCCTATTTTGGAAAAGATTATGGAATCGTTTTGTTCGGCAGTAATAACGTCGACAAATTAAGTAATTAAGGCAAGTAAAGCAATGCAAACAAAAAATAAACAAACAAACAAACAAACAAACAAATAAACAAACCTACAAACAAACAACAAAAACCAGACAAACAAACAAACAAACAAACAGCAATGAAAAACAAGCACTTTTATATAAGTAAAAGTGGATTAAAAAGAACATGTTTCTTGTTGATTTACAACACATTGCGCTCTTTTCTTGCAAGATCCGATCCAAACATTTCTCAAATAAATCAGGATCCAGTTTAATAAAGCTGATTAGCAAAAAGAAACTGTTTGCTTACAAGAAACAGGTTACCAGCCAAATTAACATGTCGGTTCTGAGTGGTTCCCTGTATTGAGTTTTTGTTTTGGTATTTTTAATTTGCTGAGCAGAAAGATTTTCTTAGCACCGTTTTCTGCTCAATTTGGTGTGTCCGATTTGCGGCTAGGGCTACGGGACGGCTTACTCGTAGTGTCTCATCACGCGCTGAAGTATGGGATGGGAGAAACACCCTAAGCAACAGCCGTAGATAGCTGTAAACGCCAATTCGGATACATCTTAGCTTTTTGAAAATTTACATGAAATGAAAGTTTGCTCAGTAATTTTTTCTCTTGAGAAGAATTCACCAAGACACAGTCAAAAACGATATAGGCCTACGTTAGTTAAATGCCTTTTATTGTTTTGCTGATTGTAACCAAATTTTTTTCTAGCAACGACTTGCTTATAAGCTGAATTGAAAAGTGTCTCTGAACGATTGGATAAAGTACGAGGTATACCTTTTGGAGTAAAAATGTGATACATGATATTTTTTTTTACCAACACCAACCAGACAGCAGGCCAATACTTTCTATTCAAAGTATAACTTTTCAAATTTCACAGTTCGAAAAAATTAGGCCTATGCAAAATAATTTAAACAATAATATTCACCGGACACTATGTGCCTAATAAATATTTCGTTGTTATTATTTTTTCTTTCTGATTACAGTTGTCATTAATACGTGAAACTTCACTTAATTAAAATTTGTTCCAGTGTTGGAAAGCTCATAATCGGATATTCGGTCTTCCCCAAAGGGAGTTATATATACATGTACACGAGCGCTTTGCATCGCTGCGGTGCGTTGCTTCCAACCTCGTGTGGCATTCCACAGATATAATGAGTTTGTAATCGCTGTCAGCCAGGTTTATTGACAGTGCATTTCATGTTTATTTAACTAAGATTCTCAGGAAATGTTGAACATGCCTTTGACAATCTCACTGTGGGGCAGTCACGAGCTGAGCTGGTCCGGGAGGAGGCTAACGATACATCGGGGGTAATGATTGGTTATGATGAGCCTTTGGTTGGTCGACATGAGTGAAAGAAACATGGCCTCGTTTATCATTACTCAAATAATAATGTCCTTCTCTCAGACTACACAAAGAACAAAGTGTTTAACAGTGCACATCAGTTTGAACATATCAATTCATTTAAAATTTATTTTGTAATAATTAGTCCTGTAAGTTGTTTGTAATATAGTACATCGAAAATGACATTAAAGTTTATAATGTTAAATATCATGCACGCAGTACAAGTTTACTGCACACTTCATGGGTGAAGAGAACAAAATTCTGTGTTCTAACAGAACGTCCATTACAAGCTCGCCTTGAATAAAGATCTAAGTCTGCATTCGACTGATCTGGTTTACAAAAGTGACCTTTATAGTGAGGCCCATCGTACTTAACTTACTAAAGTCACAATAAACAAGTTTATGGCTAAAGGAAACACAAAGTATAAGGTCAAATTCTGCCTTCAAACCAGGGAACAAAATCATCAGCCGAGATGCACATGCTTCCCATAAACCTTTATGTTGTGTGAAGTAAAATATACAAAGGAGTATCGAGTAATAAAAACCAGAAGGAAAACTGCACCGGGTAAATTGTAATTCAATTTTGGGTTGAACAACAAAATTTGACTGAAGCGGAGCCCCAACAAATAGACTAGAGACCAGAAGAAACAGAAATTTCAAAAAACGTACAAGTGAGCAAAAGTTATGACATCTTGCTTTCAATGATGACGACAGGTGACCCAAAACTCTTGCCGAGTCAAGTTTACAATACGATAATTAAAAGTGTCGTTTGATTCAAGTGAGTATAAATAATTTATTCACTCCAAACAGTTGTTGACATTTTATGATGTTAAATGCTGCGGGGCTGTTTTGTAGAGCAGATCGTCTGGCTGGCCAACATGACGGTGGTGTGATTTAAATGCACCATACGACAAGGCCGTAACATCTCGAGGCCGAACCAGCCGCTCACCTTACGATTTAAGGTCAAATATAAAGGTCGTGAGATGACAGGAAATTACAAGCTGATACACGACCCGCTACTGTGCTAGAATGTCATATTGCAGGAGCCGAGAAATTGTGGCATTTCAGGGGGGAAACAAGCCCTGGGCCACGGCGCGACTGGCATGCCTCTCCCTTAGCCATAATCACTCAGAAATTATGCCACGAATGATAGATATGCCGGTTGCTGGGCGACCTGTGTACAGTGCCTGCGTCTGGCCGCCGCATCTCTCGCCCCTGGGCGACCATTTGGAAGAATCTTAAAGATGCGGCGAAGACATCTCATAGAGGGGACGAGAGGGGAAGAGAAAAAGCGAGAGAAAGTCCTCAGCGCAGCTGCCTCATGGCCTCCGAGCCGTGGATAAACATCACTAAAGCAAAAACAACACGGCACTGTGCATACCTTAGGCCCCGGACGGCCGCTACATTCATCGTGGGAAAATATCAGGCGCGTGCTAAAGTTTCAGACGCAATAAATATTGTGCTAAAGTGTGTATAGAGCAGCGAGTTCCAGAAGAATCCCAAGTGGTTTTGGCGGGAAACGTGTCTCCACGTGAATAGAAAGTGGTAAATGCAAAGTGACAGCTTGTGTGAGATACAACGAGGGTGGCTTCCCATTTCTGAAATAAAACAATTTCACACATTTTTTATCCCGAAGAGACTGGTGTCACTTTCATAATACTTTGGTGGTTTTTTTTGTATAGTTTTTTTTGTATACATTTCCTGTAAGGTCAATTCATATATTTATATGTACATTTTTTGAAAATAAAATTAGCTGTTGCAAACTGCTTACCATCCAAAGGGACCTATATAGTATAAATACAAAAAATAGTTAGTGGCCTGATGTTTGACCCTATCGTAGTTTTTCTCGAAGGCAAAATCATAATATAAAATCTGGTGCATTTAAAACAAATAACACAATATTATTGTGCGTTTTTTTAAATTATTCCCTGCATAAATGGACACTTACTGTGTACTATAAAACGAACCGAGGTATCATGGCACTTTGTACGTAATACAATTATGCATTCTGACACAGGAATGAACGAGAAATTTGCAAGGACAGAAAACACTTCACGCAAGGCTCATTCTAACTATCATCTGTTTTTATTTTTGCCATCAAAAGCAGACAAATGTCTTTGGGTCCGCGATGATCTTCCAAGATTTAAATAAATCCATTCGCAGAGTATCGGGTTTTGGCAGACGATTATAGGGCAAACTTTTGGCGCGCAATTGACAGCATTTCTGGCAAATGTATTTTGTTGGCCTACTTGTGTAAAGTGATAATGGATTTTCAATGTGACTGGCTGTAAGTCGCGTGTTCGGTGGATGCAGTAGGTTGCAGGACGCTCTCGGGATTCATGGGTGGAGTTTGGGTGGGGGTAATATTTGTTTATAAAAGTTGGTACTATTGAGAAATTAATGGTGTGTTCCACCGAATATGACTTTTATGTCCACTGGTGGACAACTCTGGTTTGTGGAGAGGTGTGTTGGCAGAAAATTATGTCTTTACGGGAGGTTACACCTTTGGTAATTACTCAAAAAATGTAAGACCATAAACAATTACTTAGCAAACTTACTTAGCAAAGAGTACTGGCCAGTTGATATTATAAAACATTGTTAGAAACGACCTCCTCTGAAGTAATGCAGTTTTAGAGAAAGAGGTCATTAATTGAATCTGAGAAAGGCTTTAGGCGTGGAGCCTTTCTCAGGCATCTGAAAGCACATAATTCTATGCAATAGGCCCTAAGGGTGTTTTCCTGGAAACGTCGATGACCAATTATTGAGCCCAAATTTTCACATGTTTGTTATTTGGCATAGGCCTACGTTGGGATACACCAAGTGATGATACTGGTCTTTGACATTTACCAAGTTGAGAGAGGAAACTTCGGTACTAACTTCGAGAAGCAAGCAAGTTATGGTTCATTTAAACTGGGAAACAAGAACACATTGATATAGGCCTATTGTCAGAGCATGGCAACTTGACAAGAGCACGGGTACGACGGATTCTTTTGAGAGTGACATAACTTATGTATGTCCTCACGAATTGCTAACTGGTACCACAACAATTTGAGAACATAAAAAATAAGGAATCTGAAATTGCAAGGAAAAATAGTCTGGCCCTCGTAGTGTTAATTTATTGCTCGGCCTCTTCATACATAGAGTACACACACAAGGAGCCAAACCTAAATTAGACTCAAAGCACATTGTTTACGTCCTCACACACCTTGTCTGGGCTACCGTCTGGGCCCAGAGCTTCAGCAGCAACAATTTTCTGCTTATAGCCGAAATGAGCAGGTTACCAGTCACAAATCGAACATGTGACAGTATTTTGGCTGGTTTCCGTAATTCTGGTAAGCATACTTTTGTTTGTGCTCAGCTAATTTTTGTGCTTAAGCAGCTCTATGAAATTGGGCTGTCGCTATTGAAGGGTATTCTTGGTTTCGCACATTTCGTTTTGATACAAAATAAGCCGGAAGTCGGTGGTCAATGTATCTCATTTATTGTTCGTCAAAATCTTATTTTATGTTTAATACGTCGTGCTTTGTGTAGTTATCCATCGTCAACATCTCTAATTGTGTGAGTCGTTTACCATTAGAGATACTTCATTTCAAGACAAGATACTCATTTTGCAAACATCACATGAAACCCAGATGCTGAAATACGCCAAAGTCTTGCATTGGTACAATTTATAATTATAAACATTAAGTTGTAGTCCAAACGGCGGCTAGATAGAGGATTTTATGTTTTGAATACACGCACTTTATGTTTTGAATACACGCACTGCGTGACATGCCCCAAATAAAGAAAGCAGAAAGCCACGTTCGAATTGGCGGCTATGGCTACGGTAGGACTGGCTGGATCGCCGCGTCATCCGGTGTTGAATTAAGGGACCTCCTATAGTGACACCCTTGACAACAGTCGTAGCCGAAGATGTAGCCGCCAATTCGGATACGGCCGAAGTCATGTTCTTACTTTGGTACAAAAGAGAACCCCACTAAACTTTAACATTAAAGAGGTCCCGTGTCTGTTTAAATTGAGGATGATTTTCTACACTGTTCACTATTCCCACAATAATTAACCTCTGCGTTACATTTAGTTTTCCAAAATGTGAATTTTCAATTTGAATTGGAGCATCCATCTTTCCTCTGCCTCCCTATCGTTAAAATTAAATTTTACCCTGATCACCTCTTCTATAATTTCGGGTGTATTTTAATAAGTGGTTCTGGGTTGGGAACCCTAGGATGGAAACGACACCTCCGAGGTGAGCTAAACAAGGCCATACGTGAACAATTTTTAACACCCTGTGTTCTCAACTGTGCTTTGCAATAGGCCTACCTGTATTTCAGTAGGTGTCGCAATGTGCAATAGACACAGTGTGCTTCAGGGTTTTTTTTTGTAGGTCGACAGCTTCTTCCGCACCATATAAGGAAACTTGAAACTAAAATGCAAGATGGTTGCCTATCGTCGATACCGGTATGTCATTTTGAGTTTCTCTCATACAGACCTATATAGATTTATAAAAGGCTATAGGTGACAAGGGTTGCCAGTTCGACCTGTCCTGGATTAACCATTAACCTCAGCTATATCTGGGATATAGAAATCTGTAAAAAGGATTTACGGTTAAATTTAGGTTTTGGGCTTTTGTGAAACTCGATACCCATCTCCCAGTGGGGATTGTGTGTGGTACCTGCTGCACGGGGCCTGGGCACACGCCACACGCTCCCGCGCCGGTTTTGATGGGTCGCCTTAAAAGAAGCCGCTTAGTCGCATACCAGCCAATTACGGGCGACTTTCTCGTCGTAAATCACAATCATTATCCGAGTGATGACTCCGCATTCCACGGAGCTTCTCAAGCAGACTTCACGCTGTCATCTCGCCAGACTCTGCCCCCGTAAATCGTGGCTTCAAGTCTACCCGAGTGATCTCCCGATTTAATCCGCCAACTTCTGACTGACGAACAGCTGTCAGCGTTGTTTGATACAACTCGCAGGCAACTTGGCAATTCGTCTCAATCAGAGCGTTGACGTGTATGCAATGCGTTCCCCCGGGGGTAGACAGGGCACCGTGCCAGTCAGTGCACCAGTCAAGTCAAAATGCCACTCGCCATAAAAACACTGCCAAAATCCCACCATCGTATTGCTTCGTCAAGGGGATATTACGGAGATGTTTTGAATGTGTAGATTTTGGGTCAGTATACCGGTGGATAAAAGCTCAAGCAAATATTTGGAATGTCTGGACTAACTGGGAAGAAGGAATCATTTTGTCTGTGAGATAGATGATCCAAGCGATGCTGGTCTATCTATTTTGATGATGGATGAAAGGCTTTTAATCTCGATTGCTTTTGAATAAGAGTATTATCCATCATTTTTAAAACCTAAATTCTATAGAGCAGACCTACTGAATAAGTTCAAATTTTAAACGTAGGGTCATACTTCGCTATAATTAGGCCTACTCCGAAAAAATTAGGCCTACTCCGAAAAAGTGTAGTTCTTATCCGAAAGTCTACTATATGAATATGGATAAGGGTATAGTGAGCATCGTGTGAAATTCTGTCGTCTGAAGCGGCCCTGTTTTCTTTGAAATTTAAAAAAAGTTTATCAAAAATTGTGAATCTCCAAAGGTCGCCTTTAGGTGACTTTTGAAGATTTAAATTTCTTTTGTGTGCGTTTGTGAATGATGCGGCCGGAGATGCGGTTTAGGGCCACTGTCATCACCTTGGTAAACGAGGATGAATTTAATGTTCTCGGAAAATACAGTAAAAGTTTGTTTCTGTTTTCTTATCAAGTAGGCAATGTATTCATCTGAAACTTACACCGGTGACTTTTAATGTGTCTTTATTGATAATTTGTCCTATAAATCAGCATTCGTTGACAAAAACCAATCTATGATCTACCTTTAAGGGCCTACCAATTTAAATCTGCTTTTAACTCTTTTGGAAATGTTTTGTAACGTATAGTCAGAATAGGTACTGTTTCAAATTACAATTCGTATGAAGTATAAATCGAAATATTTAACTGACTTGATTTTGAACCGTGGTGAAAAGTTGACATTTTTAGTTTGTCGCATCATGACTTTTTCTTTTAGAAATAAATTGTGTTTGAACTTAGCATAGTTCTACGTAGAGTAAACGTCCATTTAGAATAACAACAAAACAAAGGCAATAAAACAAGTACCGTAGGTTACATTTAAGGTTTTTAAAAAATATGTTTTAAAATAAAACAAATTTATGTAGGCCTAGACCTATGACCAAACAAAACTCTGTGAAATCCCCAAAACCTTGAGCATATTTTTTTTTTTCGATTTTCATAAGATTCATTGTTTCACAAAACCATGATTTTTCAACTTACTCATATTAATTTCAGGATGAAATGCGATTTGGATCTGCACGAGTTGCAAATTTCCTGTCATTTTTACTTCAGCCTAATTAGTGAGACTTTAATCAGACTTGAACGCGCCAATAAACCCACTCGTGATTGTGTTCGCAAACATTTAGTGTTTCTTTGACGCAGCAGGAATGTTTCACTTGCGAACTGTCTCAATCAAACTAGTGTCGTGATTGATTAATAATGTTGGTGTTAAACTGTCAAGATTCCGTGTGCGTATATAGGCGCACAGACTTCCACCGCTGAGCCTTGCAATGAGTCACACCGATCCCCTTACGTCAACATCATGATGATTTAATTCTGTTCTTTTTGTGTAAAACTCGTGACCCCAAATGTACAGTCACTTCTTTGTATATTATGCTGCTAAACGTTGTTGATGTTGTTCTTGTTTGAGTTGTGTTATTCACGAATCCAGCACTCTGATCTTATCCACTGAGTATGGACATTGAGGTAAAATGACAGAATTTGATAATTCTTCTACAACTTCGGTCTGGTCTGGTTACAGCATGGTTATCTTCTTCATTGTTTAATGACAATGGTTTTGTTTTATACGAGAAAATATAATAAAGTACGGCCTTTATTTACATAAGGAGGACAGACTCTTTGGCATTTCTCCTCCTGGCTTGAGCTGAGCTAGCGTAACCAGGCGCGGATCCGGGGGGGGGGGGGGGCAGGGGGCACGTGCCCCCGGGTAAAATTTGAAGAAGAAAAAAATTGACGTGCCAATTTATCCTGGATAAAATATAGTTCATGTCGTTCTGGCATTCAAGTGTATAAAGACTACACTAAAGCTTGAAATATATTTTTTGAATGAATATGCATAAAAGTTAAAACCAGATAATGCAGCGACCAGATCCAAACGCGAGATTTGTGGGATTACAATTTTCTTTCAGTAAAATTAGAAGATTGGTATGGATCAGAAGTGCTTATTAAAAAGTGTTTCTATTTCTCGGTTTCAGGCACACAGAGGCTTGATTTTTCACCCCTCATAATGCCAAAAGCTCAGAGCTTCCGGGGGCTTCGCCCCCTGGGCCCCCACCGGGGCCTCACCCCTGGACCCCACCATCGATGTTACAGAAAATTTTCCAGGAAATTTAGAAGATTTATATGGATCTGATTTCCTATAAAATTGTGTCTATTTCTCTGTTTTAGGCACATGGAGGCTTGATTTTTCACCCCACAGAACGCCAAAGGCTCAGAGCTTCAGGGGGGGCTTCGCCCCCTGAACCCCCACCGGGGCTTCGCCCCTGGACCCCACCAGGGTCCTTAAGGCCGGCCCCTGGACCCCACCCATTTTGGGGGTTACCCTCTCATACAAAATCCTGTTTGCGCCGTTGTGCCCCCCGGTTAAAAAAATCCTGGATCCGCCCCTGGTAACCGTTTCGGTGGCGCCCCCAAAGAGATCGATGACAAATCCTTGTGCCATCACATCCAGTCGAAATATGTTCTAAATGGAACAGAAATGTGGTTTTATTTAAGTTTGTTTGGTTTTCGCATCCTTTTTTTTAATTGAACATCTGTCGTGCAGATTCCCTATAACTTATGTTCAGAAAATGACATGAATGTATGACTATGTTTTTTATGCATTTCTTATAATTTTGTGCTCTTGGTAAAGTATGAAGCGCCCCCCCCCCACCACAAAAAAAAAAAAAATAAAAAACATCTCTCCCTAAAAAAAGTAAGTGAGAGGGGACTTCATCGAAGCCTACAAATCCTCAATAGATTTTGACGACATAGGTGGCAGTGATCCCTTCTCATTCTCACAAACAACAAGTACAAGAGGACATGGCATGAAGCTCTTCAAGAAAAGGCTCAATCCCAGGAAGCCTCTTTCACACAGCAGGTAAGTAGTAGGTAGGCCTAGTAGATAACTGGCTCTCAGTCTCGTATGCTGAGACAACCAATCAGTTCAAAACTAGCTTCGACAGATACCTGAGCGAAAATGGATTTGGGGTGTTAAACTATTAAACTTTCCATAAAATCTTAAGTATTTAGGCTAAGTGGAAAAAAACAACAAGAACACATAAACAAACAAACACCCCATCAAACACACAAACAAACAAACTAACAAACAAACAAACAAACAAACCCTTGTTTTCTTTTCCCCCGGCTCCCCCTAATGAAAATGTTTAGTTACGCAGCCCCTTTATCCTTCATTTAGAATATAGAACCTGTAGATAGCCTTTCATAACTAAAAAGTGTACAATTCGGTGTGTGCCACCAACAAAAATAGAGCTACTTTCGCCACTGGTTGTGTGTTCGTTTTGGTTATGGGCGCATTGTTCAAAATGTAGAGGGCGCTGTCAGAAATAGAAACAATAATCAAAATGGCGCCGCTGGGAATCGTCGAAGATGAAGCGTGGTAAACAAGACAACAGTTTTATTTGAGTAAGTTAACGCTGCGGTTGCTTGGAATTTCAACTTATTTACCATGGCTTTTTAGTATAGAATGCAAACATGACATATCCGTACACTATATCCCGTTAATAGGTTATTCTGACCCGCTTATCGTCTTGACTTCGAATAAAACTTGAAAGACTTTTATCAACACAATCATAAACGAGTCTGACCTGACTGAGATTGGACGCCGTACCTGAACTGAATCGTGTCATTAAATGGATACTCATTTTCTTATTAAATTACTATGATTCTCAGAACACAGAAACTTTCAAATGGTGACTTGATACTGATGATAGCTATACAAAACTGGTAAACTAAAAAATGGGAATTTGTGAGGGGTTTATTGTTTTAACTTGATTCTGCAGTCCTTGTAGTTGTACTTTGTATTGAATGATAGCCGAGGCTAGCTGAATCATTGGATTCAGCTAGCTGAATCATTGGATTCAGCTAGCTGAATCATTGGATTCAGCTAGCCTCGGCCACAGAAGTGGTGCTACAGTCCTTGCTGCTGAAGTGAAGTTGCTCTATCAATCATTCTACATATCTATGTTAATGTACGATTTAAATTATGGCAGTGGATAATTTACTGCTTTCCAAATACTATTTTTGCCGTACAGGACTTTGTTTACCTCTAAAAAAATTTTTTAAATAAAATTATAATGATTTGCTGCTCATGCACTCGTCATATAGAGAGGGAGCTATTGAGTATTGTACGATCTGCAGGCGAAATAGCGTTTCAAATGATTTAAATGTCGCTAGTAAAATATCCACTGCCTCTCTTAAAGGTATTATACAGGATTGGTAGAGCTGACAAAACAGTCGCAAACAAAGTTCATGTTTTGTGTGATTAACCATACATGAAATAACAAACCTGTGAAAATTTGAGCTCAATTGGTCATCGAGGTCACGAGAAAATAGTGAAAAGAGACCTTATGTGTTTTCTGTTTTTCAAACATCGAGTTTATTATCACGCGCGATAAAAACTATTGTTTTACTCATTTCTCAGAAACGATAGCATTTTAGGCAGAAATATTTTAAGGAACCCTTTCTACCATTACTTACTTTCAATCATGTAAGTTATGTGTGAATCTGTGAACATTTGTGTTTTTCGATCTTACCAATAGTGTACAGGGCCTTTAAGAACAAAGTACAGGATTAGCAGTTATCAAAAAAAAATTATAATTAGTTCCAATCTGAATGCACACACGACTACAAATGTAGCACAGAAACATTTCTGTCTGATTAGTGTCAACTTTCATAAAAAATTACATTTGAACTCTTTAATTTGATTGCCGCAATCAAAATAAAACCCATATGAGTGTGCACAAAATCCGAGACGAAACATAAACCGTAAGGAAGCATGACTACCGAATTTCAGGAAATTCTCAATATTGGTTTCATTGGTGTGTTTTTTGCAAAGTAGATGGGGGAGTTTTAAAACTTACTCTTCCAATGTTTGTTCCCTTTTATTAAGTCTGCATTGTTTTACATGAAGATTATTTCATTGCTTTATATTTACAGACAGATCCTGATGGTGATATCTTCCTCATTCTAGAAAGTTGTTTGGAAAAAACCCAAATTGAACCTGATTTAGGAAAGCCAAGATGACCTCTATCATAAAGCTGACGCCATTCTCTGGGGTTCGTGATGAGTCTCCACCGTGTTACATGCTCCAAGTGGATGAGTTCAGGTTCCTTCTAGACTGTGGTTGGGATGAGAAGTTTAATCTGGACTACATAGAGAACCTCAAAAAGTAGGCACTCTGCTTTCCTACTCTGTACGCACTCTGCTTTCCTACTCTGTACACACTATGCTTTCCTACTCCGTACACACTATGCTTTCCTACTCCGTACACACTATGCTTTCCTACTCTGTACACACTATGCTTTCCTACTCCGTACACACTATGCTTTCCTACTCTGTACACACTATGCTTTCCTACTCCGTACACACTATGCTTTCCTACTCAGTAAACACACTATGCTTTCCTACTCTGTACACACTATGCTTTCCTACTCTGTACACACTATGCTTTCCTACTCCGTACACATTGACTTTTAGTTTTCCTATTGGACCTTACTGTTGCAACGTCACAGCCCGAGTTTTTGTCAACCAAGGTTGGAAAACTATGGAGAGCCATAAAATGATAAATGCAAAGCAAGAACAGATAGCCATAGTTTGTAAAATAGTGTTGAATTTGTTTGAAACAAAGCAACCAATCATGGAATGTTTTTTATCGTGAAAGTTTGCAGAAATGTTGAATTTGGTCACAACATCTATTAACACGATTGAATAATCTTAACATTCGGCCGTCCATGCTAACCAGCGCAGTTCGTTTATCAACATAGAAAGGTCTATAGTTTTTAGTTAACATTTTTTCTTCATTGCCTTGTGTGAAATTTAAAGGCCTCTTGGGTGTGCATTTCACAGGCATGCAACTTTTCAGCTGATCAACTGGTTTCCTTGTTTGTGGTTTCTCAACACAGTACAAAGTCTTACTATGCCTTGCTCTTTTTGATGACAGACTGGCAGTTGCATACCTATTTTATTGACACAGATCTACACCTAACTTTATAAGGATGGTCATGGTGGGAAAACTTCCCTTGAAATACTTTTGCCTGAAATGCTACACTTTTAGAGAAATGAAACATTTAATTTGGTCTCACGAGTCTGAAATTCAATGTTTGAAAAAAGAAGTAACAGGGTTTATCACAATTTTCTTGTGACTCTGATAATTGATTGGGCACAGTGTAAACTTAAAAAGTTTTGTTATCAATATTGACCATTTGTTTTTAAGAAAAATCATACAATTCAAAATATGAATTATGTGCTGCTTTTGTTGATTTTTTGTTCATAAAACTTAAAGAAGGAACAGCTGATTGATAGTGGTATTAACCACAATAATTCCAAATTGTAAAAGAATCCATAACAGTGACTTCTATAAGCATCATCATCACCGTCATCAACATTTATTTTGCCAAATGCTTTCTCAAAAATGTGAGCTCCTGATCATAAAAATGTTCACAAGATAGTTAATCGTAATGGTTTCTAAAACTAGCTGATTGGAATAAATGTGACTCTTCCAAAAACCAATGAAAGTGCTAACTAGTGGTTTTCAAATGGTTTATTTAACTCGACCACCTAGTCTAGTTTTGTCTATTGCTAGTTTTTATTTTATGTTGTATTTATATTTATTTCATTTTTCGGTCAGATAAAAAGTACAATTATGCACATTGGTAAAAACATTAAAAGGTACAACAATAGCAATTAACATACAGAGGAAGGAATGAGAACCAGCTGGAGTCCGAAGGACTGCCTAAAAGAAACATAGTTCCTGTCTAGAGGCTCTAGAATGGTTTCAGCTAAACTATCCCAAAATGGGAGAAATTTGGGAACTCTGGGTGGCAGCAGACTCACCAAGTAAATCCATTGTTCTTGGAAGTTTGCACCTGTTCGGAATTAGGTAGACAACGGAAACTTACCTTGTATGTGTGCTGCCACCTAGCATCCCAATGAGGGATACATTCCTCTGAAGTGACCATGCACTGATTGTTTTGGTTTAATGACATGGCTAAATGAACCATCTTCGATGCCTTGAGGTGTAGTGCAGGGTTTGCCAGTAGGACCAGTTAGCTGGTTATTTAACTAGTCTAGTTTTTTCACCAGTCTATGCGCTATACTAAATAGGGATGCTTTTCAACACTGAATTAGCCCGCCGAACCACTTGGAGAGAGTTTTGATTGGTTCACATGTGTTTTAACTGGCATTTGGTCAGCGGGCCAGTGTTAAGGGTGAACGCTGTGTATGTGCATAAATCAGATAGCTTTATTACACTAGGCATGCAACTCTTCAGCCGATCAGCTATTTTCCTCATATTTGGTTTCTCAGCTGTGCCATCAGCATTCTCCCTTTAAGCAGAGTTCTGTTGGCCAAAAGCTAGTTGAAACACCAGGGGGGCGGGGACCAGTCGACAATCTCCTTGAAGTGGTCTGGTTGGCTAGTTCAGTGCTGACAAACATCCCCATTTAATATGGACTAGTTTAAAAGCTAGGGGACTAGTGAAATGACTACCTAACTTGCCCTGCTGGCTAGCCACTGAAACAGTGAAGGCCAAACCCTGGTGCCCATTGTAAATTGAAAAACACAGTACAAAGTCTTGCTGTGCCTCGCACTTTCTCCCGTTTCTTGACAAACTGCAGTTGTTTGCCTGTTAACTGTGGGTTGCATTTTGCAGTCAATCTTACCCAATGTTGTTAACTTGCCTGCCGTGTTGGAAGGACATTATGTGAAGAATCTCTCTGAACTCTTTTCCATGACCAAGTTTTTCTTTGTGATATCCTTAATCTGCTGGCCAATCCCTACTGACGCAAAGTACTTTTTCCACGAAATTCTATGGTCAAAGAGCCTTCAACTTCATTGCACCTTCGTTATGGAACGACTTTACCTCTTCATATTCGCCAAGCTGGCACTCTTCAGATTTTCAAGGGACTTTTAAAAACTCATTTGTTTGAATCTTTATTTTTGTAACTTGCTTTTAGTATTATATTCATTCGTTGTTTGATATTTTGTGTTACGCATAGAGGCTCCTGCATTATGCGCTATATAAATATCTTGTATGATTATAATTCTTAACAGGCATGTACATCAGATCGATGCGATGTTACTAACCTTCCCAGACCATCTCCACCTCGGTGCTCTACCTTACATAGTCGGCAAATGTGGCCTGACGTGCCCCATCTATGCAACCATACCTGTGTACAAGATGGGGCAGATGTTTATGTACGACTTATACCAAGTGAGTTTCTCCTCAGGAAGATCTAATCATTGGGTGGACAAGTCAAGGATACAAATATGCTGGGGATTGAAAACCTATCAGAGTTTTTATCATTTTATGTTATTTAAAAAATTGAAAGACATCAACTTGTTGATACCGACAGGGGATGTGATTTCTTCGTTTTTAAACTGGAAATCCGTGTTTTTTTGCCTCCCCCCCCCCTTAAATTGTTTTATTTTATTTTTTTACTCAAGATCAAATTCATTAAAAAATGAAGATAAAACCATATAACGCCTCAGATTGCAGATTAGGGCTTTTAAAGGCACTGCCCCCGATTTCACGAAACTCATCGCAAGAAGCGATGCATCGTATGGTTTGCGATGCGTCGCACACCTAAGACACGTCGCGGCTGCGACGAGTTCTACATTCCGTTTCACCATACACGTCTTAAGCACGACGAGTCGCAACTCAAAACCATTTTCACTGTTAATAAAAACAACCCTTTGGACGAGGATGAACTGCTAAAGTTGTGTGGCTGTTTTGTGTTGTATACAACTTGGTCATGAAACAGTCGTGTATACATGTAGTTCATTCAAGATGGCAGACACTCAGTACCGCTCCACGCACCATGGACGGACGCATCGGCGAGAAATCATGGAAAATGATTGGAGAGTGAAATGTCGTCTGCTAAAAGTACTCAAAGTATTAAGTATTGTTGTTGATAAGAATTTCTGTCGATCTTTTGGGTTACATTTTTAGAAACTACATACTACAAGTATTCCTAGTGCAAATTATTACATTACAGCCATTTTGCAAGCATTTGCGCGTTTTCAAATGAAACATCGCTTTCTTAAGACGACCCTTTGGGTAGTCGTAACTTACGACGTGTTCTTCCTCGTAGTCAAGGAACTTGCGACGTATCCGACGCATCGTAACTTTGATGAAATCGTTTTTATACGCATCGCAACTTAAGACGTGTAACCGGTCGTATCTTGCGTTTACGACGCGTCGCAGCGCTTCGTGAAATCGGGGGCTGAACACGTTTGGTAATTACTCAAAATATATATTAGCATAAAAACTTACTTGGTAACCAGCAACGGAGAGCTGTTGATATATATAAAACATTGTGAGAAACCACTCCCTCTGAAGTAACGTAGTTTTTGAGAAAGAGGTAACTTCTCACTAAAATAATAAAAGACTTCATGCATGAAGCCTTTTATTAGCATCTGAAAGCACACAAAATTGTGCAACAAGGGTGTTTTTTCTTTCTTTATTTTCTTGCAACTTCGATGACCGATTCAGCCCAAATTTTCACAGGTTTGTTATTTTATGCATATGTTGGGATACACCGAGTGACAATACTGGTCTTTGATAATTACCAAACATGTTCAGTGCCTTTAAAACCAAAGATAAATGTTATTATCGGGCTTCGTGATCGCAAGTTTTTGAGCTCGCAAGCTTTCTCGCTTTGTGCTCAGAGTTCAGTTTTTTAAATTTCAACAGCCAATCACATCCCTGTACTGAGAATTCCTTCGTTTTTAAAAGAGGAATCTTTCATTCAAAACCCTACCCTCCAGAATCCTTCTGTATCCTCTTTGCCGAGATGGAGGATTCAGAAGGATTGAGGGCTGTAGGCAAGTCCTAGCATGTCGGTGTGAAGTGACAATAGACCTTATGCATTGACGTCACCAAGCCGCCATCTTAGAGGTAAACTGATGATGAAACAATGGAAACGCGCTGATTTGTACGCGCGGCGCACAAGACTGGCCAATGAGCATCTTCCTTTTGACCTCTAGGTGAGGGCGCCCTACTCAAATGACGTCATATGCATAAGGTCTATAGAGAGGAGGATTATTGAAGGTTTGAGGTCTCCTGTTGACAAAAAGGCCCGGGGTGTTAGGGCTAAAAATACTTCTCACACTGATTAATTGAATGCTAATACTTCAGGTGTTAACACTATTAGGAGTTTACTTGTACAATTTTGTTCAAAAATTGACCATTCAGTTTTTAAATCCATTTGTTTTTGAACCTTTTGTAGTCGAGACACAATTCTGAGGAGTTTGACTTGTTCACATTGGATGATGTGGACACTGCCTTTGATCGGATTATTCAGCTGAAATACTCACAGAGTACCGTTCTCAGAGGTATGTATCCAGTTATGATACAAGCATTGGATGCTTGTGAGTGCATTGTCACAGAATATAAGCACGAGGTGAAATCTGGACTATTCTATTTCATGAGGCGAAGCCAAGTGAAATGGAAAAGCCAGATTTCAGTGAGTGATTATATTTTGCAACAATGCACAAACGAAATGCATTCAATATTCGTTTTATGAAACTCACACATATATCCTTGTCATTTGAAAATTGTTCACAAAAAAAGACAAAATAGACATGGAATCTTGTCCACCCCACACTCTGAAAGTTTAGAAAAAACCTTTAAACAACTTGAAGGACTCCATGTAGACATCAACCTTGTCCACAGTGACACAACCTTGCTTCGTTTGGACAAATGGGCGGGGAACGATTATTTTGGAAACAATGTTGTGTAGCGTCCAATAGGACTAATTATCAATATTGGACGCTACACATTAAATGTTGTGCCGCGTCGGTTAAAATGGCAAAAGGATGACATGAGACATGTGTTTCACCAATCAAATGACAAGGATCTTTGTGTGTGGTCTATAATATTTATTATTCACTGTTGTTACCGCCCCAAGCTGTTAAGACCTCTATTGGGTGTGGAGGGAAAACTCCTGAAAGGAAGACTTTGAAACTCTAGGTGGCGGCAGACTTACCAGGTAAATTTCCATTGTATACAAAATTCTGAGCATGTGCACAATTCTGAGAACAATGGATTTACCTGATAAGTCTGCTTCCACCTAATGTTCCCAAAAGTCTATCACAGAAATTGATTGTTTTGGCATTGATTGTTTTGGTACAAATGAAACATTTCTTGTTTTTTGTTAAACCACTTTGTGTTGCTATCCAAAAACAAAGTGTCAGTGCCACTGCCCAGTCATTTTTTCCAGAACTTTTTGGAGCTTCTGAAGGGATCATTTTCCTTTGAAAATTGCATTGGTTCTCATAACAAGCATTGGGATTTTGTTGTTCTCGTTGTAAGAAAATACTAGTATGCTTTCTTTATGAATGGCAAAACCTTGCCCGTAAGCCACAGCCGATAATCTGCCAAGGTATGCTGGTGACACCCTGTCCACTGTTGTAAACTACATCTGTGTAACAAAAGGACGAAGGTCTGGAATCTGGGATTCCACAAAAAGCCTGGAAAAAGCTGTTAAATTGACTGCAAAAAAATTGAGGCATGCCGAAGTTGTTCCGGGCGAGAAAAATATTTGCCGTATTTTGAAAGAAAAAGGTCTCTGTAAAGTGAATGACTCTTCAGAGTGAACATCAGTTATTGTATTTGTTGAACTCTTTGAACGGATGGGTGAAATGTTTCTAACATTCCTTCTAGGGTGAATGTAAAGGCTGGAAGATCATTCTTGTTGTTTTTTAATTAGAGAGGCAATGTATCTACAGTCAGCGATACAGTTATTTGGAATGTTTAGATTAAATCCATAAGAGTTGGAAGGATAAAGATAGACCACAAACCTTTTGTAAATCACTCCACTTTTAGTTTCACCTCGGTTTTATTTTCTTTCAAGATGATGTTTTTTTTTGGTTTTTTTCTCCGACATGCAAAACTGATCAGTTCTTCATAGTCTTCTCAACACAGTGCTAGTCGCTTTTGAGTATCCTCTGATTTTATTATCAGAACGATTTAGGAATGAAATAAATATAATATCATTTTTGTAAAATGGAAAGTTTTTGACCATGTTACGAACTTTCATTGATGCTGTTGCTATAAAAATTAGGCATTATACCACTCCCCTATACAATTTAATGGCTTTTGCCTGGTGCACCCGGAACAAAGAGGGATACCACCATTGCATGGTTAGATTGCTCATTTGGTGGAGTGCTGACTTGTAAACCATGTTCAAATTCCACTCTAGTCATTATTTGATATTCTTTTACCTAAGTATCCTCTGATATTATCAGAACGATTTAGGAATGAAATAAATAATATCATTCTTGTAAAATAAAAAGTTTTTGACCATGTTACGAACTTTCATTGATGCTGCTGCTATAAAAATTAGGCATTATACCACTCCCCTATACGATTGATACCACCATTGCATGGTTAGATTGCTCATTTGGTGGAGCCCTTGTGGTTTATGACTCGATATGAAAAGTAATGTGACATTGCCCTCTGTCCTTTTTAATCCACTCCAAGTACTGAGTTCTTGTTATGAGTTTTTCTGAAAAGGAAACCCCAACTCAAACTCTCAACTTTCATTTTTATTTGTTTGTTCTTCCCAGGGAAAGGACACGGCCTGACCATTACTCCACTGCCTGCTGGTCACATGATCGGTGGGACCCTGTGGAGGATCGTCAAGGATGGTGAGGAAGAGATCATTTACGGGATCGACTACAACCACAAGAAGGAGAGGCATCTCAACGGATGTGTCTTGGAGACGATCAACCGCCCGTCCCTCCTGATCACCGATGCCTTCAATGCAACTTACATACAGGCCAGAAGGAGACTACGAGATGAGCAGCTAATGAGTGAGTGTTGGAAAGGTTGACGAGTTCAAACTAACGAGGGCATGTTTGCACATTGTTTCCTCCCGTGTGGAATTGATGTAATGCGGCTGACTTCGTAAGACTGAGTGTAAAGCCGTCGTTGTTGGAATGCAGATTCTAAAAATTCCTGAATTTAGTAGGAAAACAGGTTTTCAATGGTGTCCCGCACCTAGCCAGGAAAACAAGAATCCGTAAAATCCGCTTCAGCATGGGAGAATGTACACATTCCAATATGTTTGTTTGTATTTATAGTAACTTTGCAAGGCCATATCTGGTAACGACATTTTAATAATCTTACTTTCATTTTTGTGAGTTAGGTCAGATTCTTGTTTGTTGCATTGAGTAAGGGAGCACCTAAAAAAATGGGAACAGTTAGAATGGTCAATATCATTTTGTTTGTTATAGCTTTTTACTGATATGTGATTTAAGTATTATATACTCGGTGCTTTCTCTGAGTCCTGTTAACAAAAGTTTTTTCACAGGACTGGGGTCGGGGTGGGGGGGGGGGCACTAAATGAACTGTGCACAGTGCTTATCTCTCATCGGTGTAGGGTAAAAAATAAAAGGTTCTTTATCCAGATTATTACATCTATTAACCCTCCTACTGTTCGCAACATTTTCAAGTGAGTTGACCAACCATTTGAAACCATTCAACTGCCAAAGTTGTGTATGGTGGCACAACTGTGCACAGAACTAACTGTGTACTGTGTACATGCATTCCCTCATGGTATCATATTGCAAGGCTGGCATAGCTTATCTATCATTCAAAACCACAGTGAATGGTATTGAATGGTCAGACACCAAGAGGGTTAAACCAAGTGATGTTTGAAGCTTTGCACTGTATGGATCATAAGAAAAACTATATTAGTAAACTTGTGGGTACAGCCATGTATAAAAACTCTCTTGGGAGAGGTGTTGGCTCTGAGAAGAACCAGTGTGGTCTCAACTCTCTTCCTTTACATATCCGAGCTACAAAGTCTCTGGACATTTTCAAAACATTGCTAAAAACTCACCTGTTCAATATTTCTTATGATTGACTGTTTGTTATTTTTTCCACTTGTTTTTGCTGACACGTTTATGTAAGTGTTTTATTCAATGTGCTCTTATTTTCTTTCTAAGCTACGTAATTTGTAATCTTTTTTGTTACTCTCTCTGTTTTTTGTTTTGTTTGGTTTTTATGCGCCTCGGAATAAGTTTAGTCTTAGATAGATGGCGCTTTACAAGTTTTAATTATTATTATTATTATTATTAACGTTTTGAGCAGTATACTCTGCTCATCTTGAGGAGAGCACACCGGTTGTGTCTGAGTCAACACTCCTCCCACAGCCTGTAATGAAGTCCCCTCAGGAAGTTAACCAAATGCAAATGATCTTAGATTGTTATCAACAGAACTTTCTCATAAACTTTTATCAGTGGAGGGCTTTTATGATTCAATGAAACTCCACCAGTGGATCACAGGAATGTTTTGAAAGGGTCGCTTTCTCAAGAGGCAATAAACATACAGTTTTCTTTGGTGTTCAGATTTCCTGCTTCAAAACTCGGGACACTTAATTTCAGGATGCCATTTGGTTGTGAACACGTATGTAGCTTTCTCACATCCTTTTTGATTTATTTCAGCCATCATCCTGAACACAATGAGGCGAGACGGGAATGTACTCATCGCAGTAGACACAGCCGGCAGGGTCGTTGAGCTCTCTCTCCTCCTGGTGAGTGCCATATAACGCCATCAAGTGTTTGTGTGTCATCCCGTTTACTGGGCACATCAATTGCGATGTTAACGGCAGTTGTTTTTTAATGAGATGATTGATTGAATTTTTTTTATGAAACAAGTGGTTTATTTTGATATTTTGTCATTGTGTTTCCAACCTCCTGTGGTTCAACCATCCCCTTCCCTCAAACCCCACCCCCTTTGTCTCCTTCTTCATCTGCCTCTCTCTTTTAACTTCTTTATACTTGACTGTTTCTCTAGCATAGTTGGATGTGTGTTGTGTTGTCATTTCACTTATGAAAAAAAGACTCTGCTAGGGTCGAAATATGAGGCCATTAACCTATTGTTTGCATTCATACCACAGATCATTGTGGTTGGTAAGCAGTTGCAATAGCTAATTATATTTTCAAAAAAACAAAAAAACAAGAGTTTTACAAACTGGAAATAGACTATCTATAAGCTTCATAGTTTAGGAAAATGTTGTATATGTGTCAGTGAGTTGTCTAAGAAAATGCAATATGCTTTGCCTAGAATGAATTTGTAGTTTGCATTTTATGTTTTTAACTTTGATAGTAATAATTCTGGAGTCTTGTGTAGCGCACGCATCTACCAATAATGTACTCAAGGCACTTCAACAAAGAGAATTATTTCAGACAGGTTTTTGAGTTTTTTGAAATTTGAGACCCATTTATGTAGCACCTAATAAGGGTTTACAAGATGCTGGGGGGCATTCAGAAGCCACTGCCAGAAACACCGCAGCACACCCTTCTATAAGCGATAAGTGTAACTGGGTTCTTGTATGTGCATTCCACAACACACAGGTCCTACGGTTTAGGGGTGTTTGGCGCGCAAGCTTGGGCGGGTGCTAATCGGTGCGCAATGTAAAATTGAATAGTTTGGCGTGTATGCCCAACTGTTGAGAGTTGCATGCAATTATTAATCACTTGGGTGAAATGTGGCTTTTCCAAATCATGAGTGAGATGGAATAGTCCAGATTTCACTTTCTGATTATATTCTTTGTCAATGCACTCATATGCATCCAATATTTGTACATTTTTATAATCTTTATTGTAGTAACTGCAAGCGGAATTGACTATAGATAGTTCCCAGTAGACGCCATCTTTACGGGCAAATCGCATTTTGGCTTGCAGGCGCGCCAAGCGCTGAAATTATTAACGCAGCCGCGTCATTCACTAACCAATCATGCAATGAGTTTTGTGAAATGTGCGCGTGCTGCACGCCGTTCTCACGCGTAACGCATGACTGTGTGTTCCAAATTGCCCGTAAAGATGGCCGATTACGTCATATTGCAACCTATCTATAGTTACTGCAAAAAATATCGTTGTCAGAGATTTGATTTATGAAAACTAATCAAAATGGATTGTCTAATAATCATTTCAGGATCAATTATGGAGGAACACAGAATCCGGGTTGAGTCCATACTCGTTAGCCATGGTCAACAATGTCAGCTATAACGTCGTGGAGTTTGCAAAGTCACAGGTAAACAATTTACTGATTTAGAACCTTTTTTTTCATTTTAGGCTGTTGTTTTCTTTTCTTACCATCACAGATCTCTGCTAAAAGGTTCAGATAATAAACCACAAGGTCCCTTGTGGTGTATTACTCGATATTTGAAATAAAATGCCACATCCCCTTAAGGTGATCCCCTGGCTACCGCTTCCCAGGTAGTATCGTAAACTTGGGTGTGATCCATGGCCATACGGCAGTTACAGGTTGATGGCTTCTTACTTACTGGCACCCCGAACAAAGATATTGACATCGTAAGGAGACCGCCAACATTAGGGCTAGATAACTCGGTTAGTAGAGCGCGGGCACGTTGATGCAGAGGTTGCAGGTTCAAGTCCCGCTCTAGTCAATTTTTCTTTGTTCAACCCAAAGTTAACAGGTTTAGGCACAACTTTCTGTGTTCCTTGGGTATTCTTAGTGTTAGGAAACCTTTATAATGGACAGTAATGCACACAAGCTCCTTTCCATCGCCTTAAACGAGCTTACGACAGTGCAGAATGCTGTGCTACCAAAGAAATTTATTTTATGAACTGATTTATTTGATTGTAGAAGCACCAGGAAACTGGCCCTGGGTTGGACTTTCCGGAATGAGATATTTCAGACTTGAATCTGAATTCAGACTTTTTAAAGTCTGCCTGGTAGACTTGATTTGAGGATACTGTTTCCAAAAGCTCCTTGGAATCTATAACTCCAAGGGTTATCAAAGGCGGAAATGCCATCATTTCAATGTACCGACTTAGATCTAGATCCCTGTTTCAGACTTGTTTGTCATCAATGACTCTCACCACTGTGTATTTCATCCTCATCTTTTTTTCCCTCTTTGATTCTCCTAGGTGGAATGGATGAGTGACAAAGTGATGCGATCATTCGAAGACAAACGTAACAATCCATTCCAGTTTAAACATCTCAAACTGTGCCACTCGCTGAAAGAGCTAGCCAAAGTCCCTGAACCCAAGGTATGTATGTCTTGAGATCCCACAGTGAAACTCATGTGTGGTAAACATGAGCAGCCCTCAAGGCTATGGGTTCTGGTTGTAGTCTGCCATGAGGGAGATAACTCCATCACCGACCATGGTTCTTGCTTTGGCTACTAAAGAAAGATGTATTGTGCTTTTTCTCCCTTTTGAAATGCCACCATGTTGCCTGAAACGCATGTATGACTGTTTGGGCTTCTATAGATCTTGTGTATCTAGTAACAAATTGCACACAATGTTTTCAAACTGTCATTTGGTTATCACGTCCATAAGAGAAGTACATGAGGTTGATGTTTATCAAAAATATTGGACAGATTCGAGCGGGAACTTTGTTATCATTTCTGGAATTAGAAAACTATTAGGTGGCCTATGTCCCCTGATAAATGCATGAACCAAGCTTACTTTAATAATAAAGATTTGTAGTGTTTTGAGTTAAAATTTAAGGAGACTTTATTATCAACACGTGTGTCAGCCTGATGCACAGCTACATTACGCACATAATTAAGCATAACGTGGAAGATAGTTTTTCGTAGTGGTTTACTCAATATTGCGTCTTGCGTTGTGCACCAGCTAATTGTATTTGAGTCGCATGAAACTACTTGCAACTCAAATACTTGTTATCACCAAAAGGACTGCATCGGTCAATGACTTCATGTGCATCGGGTCTATATAGATTCCAGCGTTGGTGTTCTTCTTAATTTGTGGTTGTAGATGTTTTTGTACTGGATGCAATCAGTCATCTTCTTGTCACTGCCTTTCAGGTTGTTTTAGCGAGTGTACCAGATTTGGAATGTGGTTATTCTCGTAGTCTATTTGTGGACTGGTGTGACAACCCCAAGAACAGCGTCGTCTTGACGTGTAGGAGCAGTGAGGGGACGCTCGCTCGCTCATTCATTGATAACATTCAACAGAAAGAAGTCAAACTGAAGGTAGGACGTCAATACTTGTGTTTGGTTTTAACAAAAGAAATTCCCAGTAAAGTACTCTTTTTAAAAAGTCAGGAAGCTGTTTTCCTTTTAGTGTTTGCTGACTTTCAACATGTCGTTAGTCCTTCAGCTTAAAGTAACATTTTCCATCAAGTTGACTATGATTTTCCATCATTTGTTTTCATTATTGCATGGATAGGGTACGGAGTTGTTTGTATCTATACTAGGGAATTTTAGGTGCACATATTTTACAAGTAACTAAATAATATACAAAGAGCCCACTGCAAGAGTTTACCTTGACTTTACTATCCCCGACATGATTGCGATGAAGGGGTGTCAGAAGAAAGAACATAAGGTTGTGTATTATTCTTGTGTCACACAACGCAAATTCCTTGCGGTCATATTTGTGTCTTTGCACACGTATTGTACAGCTACATTTCCCTATTAAATGGTCTCTACTTCGTTGATGCTGTTTCAGCTCAGTAAGAGAGTCAAGCTGGATCCAGAGGAATTGGAGGTTTACAGAATCAAAGAGAAAGAGAGAAAGGCGGCTGCCAAACTGAAACAGTAAGTCTAGAAGTTTTTACTGATGAGACTTTCACAAGTGAGTCACAAGTGGAACTGACTGGGTTAAAACTTGACAAAAGCGGGATTTGAACCTGCGGTCTCCAGATTTACATGCAAGTGCTCTTCCAACTGAGCCAAAACATAGCCCTATGTTTGCAGTCTCCCTTTTTTGTCAAAAAAGAAAGACTCCTGTCAGACGTCGTACAAGTGTATACTGCCATATACTGCTGTGGTTGAATCATTGCAATTTACCATGCAGCCAGATGACACAAGTGCCACAACCGGGACTCGAACCCACATTCTGCTGATCAGAAACACCAGAGTTTGAGTTTGGTGCTCTTAACCACTCGGCAACAACGACATGCCACAAGAGTAAGATGCTAGCAAGAAAACATCTCTTGTGCTACCGAACAATTCCTTTATCATGCAGTAAAGTTAGTTGCCTCTAAGTTGCCTGTAAAAGTTGCCCAGTTGCCTTTCTGCAACAAATGATTGTGATATGAGATTGGCTCTTGGATTCTAAAATGATTTTGATAGTTGGGGTAAATTGTGACCATGAGGTGATACGTTTAAGATGGAAGTTCAAGCCTTACACTTAGTGGAGGCAATTGCCTCCACTCCACGCCCCTGGTCTTTACCTTGGCGCCCCTTGAAATGTTTGCCCTCACAGAGGTGTCCTTTCAGTAGAAATTAGATGTGCATTTTTGTAAGGAAAAACTGCCTCGCCCTTACAAGAGCCGAAGTATAGGGCCATAGAGTTGACTTGATTTATCCTATGTGAACCCTTCAGAGGTGCCGAGTTAGACTCCAGTGATGAGAGTGAAGAGGAAATGGAGATTGGAGACGTAGTCGGCCACAAGAGCAGCAAGAAACACATCCAGCATGACCTCATGCTCAAGACTGAGGTAGGTACAACTTGTGATGGACACACTTTGAAATCAATGGAATATTCTCTGTCCACTTTACACACATTCCATTTTTTTACCCAGTTGTCTTCAAGTCATATACACAAACAGGGCCCATTTTCATAAAGCTGCTTAAGCACAAAAGTAGCTAAGCACATCAAAATTTTGATTTCCAGAATAATGTTACCAGCCGATAATACCATATCACTTGTACTGTCTGTGACCGGTATCCTGCTCAATTTTGCTGAGCAGCAAAATGTGAAGCAATACTTTCTGCTTGAGCAGAGCTATGAAAGTGGGCCCCTGGTGATAGTTTTTGTCATTACCCTCTCTTGGGTAATGCAGATTCTAAGGTTGTGTCCAAATTGATTCACTCGGTATTCATGATGTTGAGTCAAAAATTACAATGAAATTATTTATCAATTGAAACCCCCCTTGGAATTGGAATGGCGAGTAAGCCCCAACTCTCCCTGTATCAATACTATCTTTAGACCGGAAAGAAAGGAACAAGTTTCTTCAAGAATGCCAAGAAGTCGTACCCGATGTTCCCATTCCACGAGGAGAGAATAAGATGGGATGAGTACGGGGAGTTGATTAAACCAGAGGACTACATGATCACAGAGATGAACCAAGCTGAGGAAGAGAAAACCAAAGCTGTAAGTCGCTTATATCTTGACACTTTTAGCACCCATTGAACTGAGCTCCCCCTCCCCCTTTTGGGGGGGGGGGATCACCCATTATAACTATCCTGTTGGTAATTCATGGGCGTATATCTGCTGCATGCCCAAAGTTACTGCTACTTCCGGCTCCCAAAGCTGGTTTGTGTGTAATTCTACCCCAAATCACCTCATCATTCAAAAGCATTTCTTATGACAGAAACTGTTAATTCTGCAAAGACTAGTAGCCATTATTGTCTTCAGATATAAAGAAATCCTGCTCTTTGATCTACTTCTTCAACACTGTGTCACTGTTTCCAGAAGCTCCTTGGAATCTAACCCACAGGGGTTACCAAAAGCTGGAAATGACATCATTTCAAAATACCTCCGAAAAATGTGGATCCTAGTTTCAGACCTTTTGCCATCAATGACTTCTCACCCCTGGTTTTAAAAGAACGTCTTCCAAGATGGAATAATGAGAATTGAATTTTTGATTTGTCCGCAGGAGGAAGATGGTTTTGACGGAGAAGATGTTGGTGAAGGTGAGCAATTTAGTTAATCATCATCATCAAGGCTTTAGTTCGTCCACCCGTTGGACAAAGTCCTCCCCCCCATAAAACTCTCATTTGCCTCTCTCTCTAGCCACTCCGGTCCATGTAGCCAAGCCCCATGTGTGCTTTTATGTCATCTTTCTATCTTCTCTTTTACTGTTCTCTCTTTCTCTTGCCTGTTCTAGGCTGCCATTTTGTCAGTCGTCTAGTCCACCTGTTGTCTTGGACCCTTCACACATGGCCAGTCCATCTCCATTTGATCTCCTTTATCTTTTCAATGATGTCTTAGAGTTAATAAAACCAATCATTAGTTAAGTTAGTTTTTTTATCCTGTCCACTTTTAATCACTTTTACTCCCAAAAAATAAGCACTGATTTTGATGCTATTTTGTATTTTTATTTGACATTATTTCTTGAAAAGTAGAAGCTTGAAAGGCGAGTTCTATTTTCTGAAAAATCAATGCTGTTAAAACCATCTCCACTCCTTAGGAGTGTGCAGCACCGGCAGCCTAATTGGCACATAGCTTACTTATCATTTACATCAACAATCTCCACCCTCGCAGGTTTCCATATACTCCTGGGTGATGAGAAGCAATGATAGCAAAGTGTTTTGCTCAAGGACTCAAGTGTCATGACTGGGATTCGAACCCACACTCTGGTGACAGCTCCTAACGGTTAGGTGTAATGTTGGAGAGGGTGTCAAAGAAAATGAAATGTAGTCACAAGTGTGTTTTAGTTTCACAAGAGTTCAGAGGTTTTTATTTGAAGAAAAAAAAAACCCAGTTAATGGCCTGACATTTGACCCAAGCAGAGTCTTTCTTGAAGGCTAAAAAAAAAAACACGACGCAGAAAGACTCCACTATGGTTGAAACGTCAGGCCATTAACTATTTTTTTGCATTTATACCATAGGTCCTTTTGGTTGGTAAGCAGTTTGCAACACCTAATTCTATTTTTCATGTCACACTAATGATGTCTTTATTCCCCCTCATCAGCCGGGGCAGATATACCAACAAAATGTGTCTCTCGGGAGGTCACCCTGGAGGTCAAATGCTCAGTCAACTTCATTGACTTTGAGGGGCGGTCAGACGGAGAGTCCATCAAGAAGCTGATCACACAGGTTAAGCCTCGTCAGCTGGTGAGTACAAAGTAGACTTTGACGAGGGACAATAATTTATTTATTTATTTTATAATTATTATTATTATTGTCAATTAATGTAAATTCTACTGGGACCCTCCTAACAGCAGTTCCGTTTTCCAGACATTCTAGATGTATGAGTGATCGTTGACCCTTACAGTTGAAGATAAAAACCCTGCTAAATGCAGCAAAATGCAGCAGGGGTTTCTGTGCATTGTGTTGTGGGTTTGAATCCCACCTGAGTGGTGCATGGATTTTTTTCCCGCAGGAGACGGAAACCACGGGTATACAGTACTTATCACTCTTGGGTGTAAGGGTAAAATTAAACAATAATCCATTATACACTGGTACCACAGACTGCCACAAAGTACCATGTCTTCCAGGCTAGCATTGGGTGCACAGGTTTTTCTTCCATTCGTACAGCCGACTCTGGTACCACAGACTGCCACAAAGTACCACACCTTCCAGGCTAGCATTGGGTACAGGGATTTCCGCTGTTTGTACACTTGGTATTATCAGGAAGCCCCATGGCTTGTGTACTTTGGACTTGGTCTCCACAGTCTCCTTTGGCATTTTGTGGCAAGAGCCAGTTGGGCAGGAGAGTATACCGATAGTAATAGGGTTTATGAATCTTGCCATAATGCTGTGTAAAATCTACCCCTGGATTTCCGACTGAAAATGTTAAAGTTCTGACTTGTAACCATCAACTGATAAATGTCAAACTCTACACACAGATCATTGTACACGGCGCCGAGGATGCCACCCAGCATTTAGCTGAGTACTGCAGGCTGCAGTTAGCGGGTACCAAGGTATTCACTCCAAGTATCAACGAGACAATGGATGCTACTATGGAGAGCCACATATATCAAGTAAGCCTTGCTTGAGTATCGATTCCTTTGTTGTGCAACTTGTTAACAGACAGGAAAAAAAATAAAGTGTACCACTTTTCTACTGTCATCTTAATAGTTTTTACAATAGTTGTAACTTTTTGTGAAGTACATGCAACCACCCAAAAAGTGTTCCAACATGTGAATGGGTGTGCAGGCTTGTACTAAAAATGTTTTGAGTTGATAAGTATTATTAATTATTTGATTACTCCCAAATTTTAAGACAAAAGTTGACGGAAAAGCCAGGTTGCCATTTTGGATTGAAATTTGATGGTGATTTAACATTGAATGAATCAACTCTATTTATTTTTGTGACATGACCTTGCTTCATTCAGACAAGCGGGCCGTGAAACAATTATTTTGGAAACGTCCAATAACTATCTATACCGGACTCCTATATTCAATTTTCGAGCGTCGTGGCAATATACATGGCAAAATAAAGGATGACATGTGTGATGCCTGTTCCACCAGTCAAATGACAAGCATCTGTGTGTGTGGAATATAATGTAAACTAAAGGATGAAAAAATTTTGCGGTTTGAAAAACATGATATACTTCCCTTTTAATGTATACTTAGTACTTTTACAAAGTCTGATATTCTTGAGGGTGAATTAGAAAGTGGTCTGCGCCAAAATCCCCAATTCTCTTGGTGACATTTTTAATTTGAATACTATCTTTTTGGTTGTCATCAGGTGAGGTTAAAAGACTCGCTGGTCAGTTCCCTCGATTTCTCCAAAGCCAAAGATGCTGAGCTGGCGTGGATCGACGGCCAGCTCGACCTTCCTGCGGCTGACCTCGGGGTCGTTAAACAAATAGAGGGTGGGGCAGTTAAACAAATAGAGGGCGGTGCCACTGAGGAGGGTTCAGAAGACAAGCTAAAGGCAACGGATGCACCAGGTGAGTAGATTTGGTGTATGTGTTTCTTGGCTCTTTGCCAATTGTCAGCATTCTTGTAATTAGTTCCCCTAACGGAGTACTGTTGTCACATTTTAGTCGGAGCTTCTGCCTGTCATTTGTTTTTATTAGATAGAGTGCAGAAGCTACTGTTATCTGGTTGGTTAATAGTTTGTTTTTATTAGATAGAGTGCAGAAGCTACTGTTATCTGGTTGGTTAATAGTTTGTTTTTATTAGATAGAGTGCAGAAGCTACTGTTATCTGGTTGGTTAATAGTTTGTTTTTATTAGATAGAGTGCAGAAGCTACTGTTATCTGGTTGGTTAATAGTTTGGGCTCATCATAACAACTTCTTTTTTATTTAGTCGGTCTGCAGCCAGCCTCTGTCTATAAATTTTCTACCGGTCTATCCGATCTGGTTCCTCCCATCAGGATGTTTGAGCGTGACACCAGACTTTTTGACTATTCTCAACCATACACTCTAGATTTGCTGAGATGTAGAACAAAGAGCCATTCCAAAAGCTTTTCCCCACATAGGGAATCTCTTTTGAACTCCTTGCCTGACGCATGTTTCCCTCTATCCTACAATCTAGACTGTTTTAAGAGGAATATCAATTCCTACCTTTAGTTCCCCTGAGTTTCTTCTTAAATGTTTTCTTCTTGTAACCCCTTACCAAGAGTGGCTTTAAGCCTTGTTTGGGGGCAAACTGCCATTAAAAAAAGGGGGACAATTTGATTTAAAACTTTGCATAGTTGAGAGACAATCTAGTAAGGTTTGCTTTCTCCTGAAAACAATCAAAGTGCACTAAACCACTGGTTCTCTACAGAACCACTGGTTCTCTACAGAACCACTGGTTCTCTACAGAACCACTGGTTCTCTACAGAACCACTGGTTCTCTACAGAACCACTGGTTCTCTACAGAACCACTGGTTCTCTACAGAACCACTGGTTCTCTACAGAACCACAACTCATAGAGAGATAGTTTATGTACACAGTGTTTACTGCAAACCTTAATTGTACATTTCTCATCATTGGTCCTAAGATGATGTATCAATAAGCTGATAGTAAGTCAATGACTTTTTGTCCTCTAGGTTTAAGCATCAGTAATAAAGACAACATTGAGGGGGACACGGATGAAGAGATACCAATGCTAGGAGCCATCCCACCACTAGAGGTATGTCTTGCTGAGGTGCATTGTCAAGACCAATGCTCAACTGAGAGACTTTAGCAAATAATTATAATAACATGCAGTTCTTATATACGCAGTTCTTCATGGTGTGTCATGGCTGAGCGGTTTAGCACATCAGACTCGAGTTCTGGTGGTGAAGTTATCAGGATGTGGGCTCAAATCCCGGTTTTGACACTTGGACACTTTTGTGCCCTTGGACCAGACACTTAACTGTAATTGCTTCTCTTCACCCAGGGGTAAATGGATAAACGAGATGATTATTGTGATTGATTTAGCTTGGTGTGCTACATACTGTATTTGGCAGCACAGGCTGTCTACTTCCCAGGGAGCTAAGCTTAAGGAATGAAATAAATAGCCCAGCAACCAGGGGTAATAATGTTGGAGCGCCATGAGTATCTATGACAAGTGTAACTGGGTTCTTTTACGTGCATCACACAACACGCAGGACCTGCGGCTTTACGTCCCATCCGAAGGAATAATGGTCAAGTGTCTTGCTTAAGGACACCTTAGTGTCAAGACATGGTCTCGAAGCCACACTCTGATCAGAAACTCCGAGCTTGAGTCCAGTCTGCTTGACCGCTCAGCCACGACACACCAGTTCTGGAAAAAAAAAAAAATCAAAATAGCCTTCTTTTGTATAATTTTCGAAACAAAGGGTACCAAACTCGTACATGATATGTATGCTCGTAATTTATAGAAAAAATGGAATCGTCAAAGTTTCTTCATGTGTTACCTGCTACAAAATTACTTTGTTTTGTGTGCATGCTTCCATAAAGTATGCAAAAAACAAACTTGTCTGCTTGCTGTAAATAACTTTGGGGAAAACTTTGCATTATAGGTCCCCGGTCACAATCAAGTTTACGTCAACGCTCCCAAGTTCCAAGACCTGAAGCAAGTGATGTCAAGAAACGGCGTGCAGGCTGAGTTCACTGGTGGCGTGCTGGTCTGTAACTCTGTTGTTGCAATTAAAAGGGTAAGGAGCTGTATTCAGGTCATATAAACAGTAATGACAATACTTCCTGTAGAACCTTTTCAGGGTGGTTTTTTAACTTTAGATGCCATTTTTTGCGATCGCTAGTTTTTACTAGTATCTACTTTTGTGTTAGTTTGTGGCGTCAGTGATGAATTATTACTTAAATTATAGACGATGTGACCTCTGTTTACATTCAAACCGCCCTCTGTTGACAAGTCTGTTGTCCAAGTGATGTTCCGCCGGGCAAAAAGACGCGTAGTCATGGTAATATTGCGTGTACTTTCTAGCTGGCTGTCAAGTACACAAAGGTTTTGCCCGGCGACATGCGCGCGCATCATGTTATGATTTTCAAATGACGTCAGAGGTCACATCGTCTATATGTACACTTTGATGCAATTTTGCCTCTGGCAGGAATCTCGAATTTAAATGAACCAGGAATAATAGAATTCATAGTAATAATAATAATAAGTGTTCAGTGGCCGCTGAGGGAAACAATGTTTAATAAATGCTTGTTGGTATAGTGTTTTATGACCGCAAAATTGTACCTAAGTTTTTTTCTTCAAACAGTATTTTGATAAACTGAAAGACTTTCTTTCATTAAAACTTCAGTGAAATGAGATGATGGGTTGCCCATATTCAATTCAATTCAATTCAGTAACATTTATTTCAATGCTGTCATTGATTACAATAATGTACATTTATGTTGAAATTACACAAGTAATACATTTGCATGAGATATGATTTATATTTAGTACACAATGATTCAATAATAATCAGCAAATTAATGACAACATTTAGGTATAAGGTTAGGCAAAATGCTTTTGTTCCCTAACCTATGGACAGACAAACATACAACCAAGGAAACGTAGCAGACAAGACAGTGTGAGACAAAGCCAACACAACTTACAAGTTACACCTTATTAGTTTATGAATAAGAGTCAAGGAACTGAGCTCTTAGGTTATTAACAAACACAGATAGGGAGGTTGAAGATTTAAGAGAGTCATCTAAACTATTCCAGTATGAGATGCCTCGATGGACAACACTGTTTTTAGACATTGATGTTCTATTAAATTGGACGAACAAATTACCCCTAGCGCTACTTCGAGTATTATATGCATGAATATTTGACGTTAATGTAAAACAAGAATTAAAACTTATTTGTCTACATGTTTTTGCTCTGATTGATTGAAAGTGTCATTTGGGACTAAACAATTTGGGTGGTTTGAAGGGATCGAGATTAATACACTAAGGGCCTTTCCAAACTTCGACTTGGCCTCCAGCTTCAGCTCGGTCATCAATTTTGGATGAGTGTTTTCCTTTTTGCACAGTTTTTCCAACATGAAACGGAGCCGGGAGCCCTAAAAACCATAGGGCTAGGGCTTTGTTTCAACACCATAGAATAAGATGTGAGAGATGTGTATTTATCAATATTCAATTTGATTTGTTATCATTTTAGAATGATTCTGGAAGGATCACTTTAGAAGGATGCCTCAGTCCAGACTACTTCAAGGTCAGACAACTTTTGTACGAGCAGTACGCCATTATTTAACGCGGACTAAAAAGAGCACTTCGTAAGTTGTCTTGAGCAAGTTAAAAGATGAACTCGTGGCTGATGCCTTTCTACGATTGTGACTGCCCGATGTCAGTGTACCTGGATCTGAATGTGGAATTTGGTCCTGCAAAAATGTCATTGCTGTGGATTAAAGTAGGCTGAGACTAAGCTTCAGGACAGCAATCATGCTAAGGTGCTTTACTGACCCAATACACCCGCTGTCATCACCCAGGATAAATCTTTGTTGTGCCATTTTGGGAGCCAGGTCCCCCTGTGTGTATCTGTGCAGTGCGCAGTGATGAGCACACTGTAAGACAATTTGTGCAGACTATAACTGCATGTGACATTAGTAAAAGGGTCTGTACCAGAGCCCCATTTTCATAGAGCTGCTTAAGCATAAAAAAGTAGCTAAGCACAACACGATCATGCTTACAAGAATAAGGGCACCAGCTAAAATTCCAAGTCACATGTACCACCTGTGACTGGTATTCTGCCTATTTTTGCTTAGGAGAAAATATTTTAAGTAATTTAAGCAGCTCTATTAAATTGGGCCCTGGTTAATTTATCATTAACTGAATTAGGGATGACGTCACTTTTTGCAAGTTCAACTGAACATTTCAGGTTAAAAAAATTTTGGAAAAATGTACATCAATCGCATAAGGTACTCTGTTTCAAAGCTGCCTCTAAAAGTAAACAGGACTATGATTTTTTATTATTATTAATTTTTTTTGGGGGGGGCTAGTTACTTTCATGCATCAAATCCAGTGTTTTTGGCAATTAGAATCACCAATGTTATATATCTTACATTTTTCTGTATATAAACATGGTTGAGTTGGGAATATTTATGACTCTGTATTGAGTCATGAGATTTTTAATAAAGACCATTTTCTTAAATTTTCTGAATTAAGTGTGTGGTTTTTTGTTGCTTACCAACCAAAATGACCTGTGGTATAAATGCAAAAATTTAGTTAGTGGCCTGATGTTTCAACCCTAGCAGAGTCTTTCTCGAAGGCTAAATGACAACACAAGTCTCATAAAATGGACAAGGCTACTAAGGGCTGTAAAATTAATGGATGTATCAAGACGTTGGTCGAGTGGCATTGCCGTAGGAGTGAATCTATGGTGGAATGTTGAGTAGAAATTGGGTTTGTACTTTGCCAAATTTGAAATGAAATAAAATGTCAACTGATGCAATACTTGCCCAAGATAGCTGTAATTGGAGGAATTTACATTTGTTGAGGTTTTTCTGTTGACTTTCGTCTGCAAGCATCAGAGGGCTATATTCACGAAACGATACGAGTCACAAAATTATAAACACCCCACTCAAATACCCATTTTAGACAAATTTTACTGGTATTCAAAAAGCATAATTTGAATTTTGGACGAGTTTCTGTGTCTAATTTGTGTGACTTATACTGTACCAAACAAATATTGAATGCATTTTGTTCATGAATTGTCGCAGAATATAATCACTTGGTGAAATCCATTTTACTCGACTTTGCCTCGTGAAATGGAATAGTCACGATTTCATCATTCTGCGCCAATGCACTGATATGCATCAATATTTTTGGCTAAATAATGTGGTTTTTATAAAAGGAGCATGCATTCAAACAATTGGGGCTAAAATGTGGGACGTGGGAGAGGAATCAAATACAATTTTGATGAGTAGACTGTTGGACCAAAGAAGAAATAAATGAGAAATACAAAACACAGAGGGTCAAAAATCAACCTGCTATTATTTGGTATCAATCATATACCAAGTGCCATCTGTTAAGTCTAACTTTACGAAATACTCTACCTCAAAGTAACTTTATACAGAGAAACCAAAACCATCACTTACTCTTAAAAACCCCAAATTTCCTTCCTCCATGGTTATTTCTAGGCCTTTTATTTTAACCTGAGTTTGTTTTCCTTCAAAGTGAAAGAGACTTGCTTATTTTTACTTCTTCAAAAGATAGATTTTTAAAAGTAGTGAATGTTTTGAAAATAATTACAATTTAGGAAATTAGACACACTATAGTAGTGCATTGGCAAACAGGGCTCGAATTTGGGGGGAAAATCCACATGGCTTGTAGCTCGAACTGTTTTTGCAGGACCAGAATCAAAAATAGAAGAATTTTCCTGAGAAAGTTTTAACATGCATTTAACTTTGTTTATTTGAAAACGCACCAAGACCTGAATGAGAAGATAATGGATGTTAAGTATACTTCATTACTCAATAGAACTGAAAGGTATTCTGTCAGATTCAAAGTCAACTTTTGAAAACAATTTGTTTTTGTTCAAGATATTACACAGTGGGGTATTATGACATTGAAAACACAAGACTACTGGACTTTACTGGTCCGATGCTGAAACTACTGGCCTAGGGCCTGTGGTCCAGTGTAAAATTTGAGCCCTGGCAAATAGTTAGGATTTGATTGATTAATTTTCTAAAATATTTCAAAACAAACCACAAATTGTAGCCCGAAGATTGAATTGAAGGTGATTTTTACCCCAATATCGATATTTTACTTTAAAAAAACAAAGCAAAAACTAACTAAAATTTCTTTACATCTGGCAACATGTCCTGCAATGTCTAGTTACACATATTAATTTATAACAGATCTATGTATTTTGAACATTCCCAAATTATCTGAATTTAAAACATTTTGTTTACCAGTTGGTAAAAGACTGCCTTGAACCATAAAGCATCATGGGCTGCACTAAAAGTAAATCAAAATCAAACAGAAAAAACTCTGGGAAATTAAATGATTATGGGATTTGAGGCATTGCATGGTGAGGTATCAATATATATTTGGTTTGCGGTAACACCATGTGTGTATCTACTTGCTAGGTAGATTTTGTTCTTTAAAGATTTGAATACAGGAAAACTTCAAATTTTCGACCCAAGCAGAGTCTTTCTCGAAAGCTTTGAGAAAGACTTTACGTGGGTCGAAACACAAGTCCATTTACAATTTGTTTGTGCATTTATATCAGAGGTCCTTTTGGTTCGTCGTAGGCAGTTTGCAACAGATAATTCTATTTCTCTCTAACCCATGCAGTGTTATTTAGTAAATTGCCCCTGTAATTTCAACCAAGGTAGCCCAAAGTTTCTCCTGCTTTTCTCTGTCGTATGAAATGTCCAATGATTTTGTGTCCTCGTTGCTCACAAAATATTTCCCTGTCACCTTGTCTAAGGCAGGGTCAGCAGCTGCTCTGAATACAAAATTTGCCTCCTCCAGAGGGATTCCGATTGGCCCCCATGTGTTAAGGAGCATGTTGGTGTTGACCGTGCCTGGGTCCAGGCAGTTAACAATGATGTCATCAGCTTTGAAATCTCTGGCCATCTTGTAGGTGTACAGGATCTCGCACAGCTTAGACAATCCGTAGGCTGGTCGGCCATCACCGTAATTTGATTTAGAGTTCAGGTCATCCATACCCCCTTTAGAAGTGTAAAGATGGGAGATGGAGCTGACATGGACGATGCGACTTAACCGTCCCTTTTTCAGGAGGTCCATCAAGAGTGAAGTCAACAGGAAGGGGGCGACGACATTGACTGCAAAGGTCATCTCATATCCATCCGTTGACTCTTGCCGAGTGGCCATGAATACACCAGCGTTATTTACCAGGACATCTAAGCTGCTGTGCTTTTGGTGGATCTCCTTTGACAGACTTCGTACTTGGTCGAGGGAGGCCAGATCGGCAATGTATGACTCCAGACAGTTGTTTCCCGTCTTCTTCTCAATTTCTTCCATGGCTTTGCGGAGCTTCTCTGTATTGCGGCCATGCATAAGAACCGTTGCTCCACTCTGGGCCAGTCTGAGAGCTGTGTGCTTACCAATGCCATCCGAGGCACCAGTTACGAGAAATTTTCGACCAATCATTGATGCAGCTGACATAGTTTTACTTCTGGGGAAACAAAAACAAAAATTAAGAAAATCACTTGATTATTTAAAAGGAGGTAAATTGAGAAAGAAAAGATGTTGAATTTGACTGCTATTTTTCCCTCAATATGGCGAAATGGCAATAATTTGTATCTTATTCACCTAAAAAAATATGCGGAAACAAGTGAAAACATGTGGCGGTCGGATACAGCTATTATTCTCAATGACTACCAGAATTACCTTGCTCTTGTTTGTTGCAATTTTTATTAACTCCATGCTATTGCATATAAGTTTCTTTTATTTGTACTACTGAGTCCTAGAACTATAATTATCTCCTTGCTCTGTGTATGGTATATGCATAGAGAAAGGTAGTACCATAGCAATAGCATGCCTAGTGTCCTGCAGTGGCACTGGTAGAACTGTACAGTTGAGTGGTATAATTATTATTATGCACTGTGTAATACCATGGAGGTAGCTTCCATGGTAAATACACACCACTTAACTTAACTTAAGCTTTTGAGTAGACGGAGATAAGTTCAGCTAGGTTACACACCTATGTTCCGACACCCCTATGTTCCGACAACTCGGCCTATATTCCGACATCCCTATGTTCAGACACCCCTATATTCCGACACCCCTAAATTCCGACACCCCTATGTTCCGACAACTGAACCTATGTTCCGACACCCCTATGTTCCGACATCCCTATGTTCCGACACCCCTATGTTCCGACACCCCTATGTTCCGACACCCCTATGTTCCGACACATTGTTATTTTCACACATTGTTACTCTGATAAGCAATAATAAGAATACAATTCTAAGTACAGGTTTCCCGGCCAATTTCACCCAAACTTCATTCAACAACACGCATTCAATTTACGCATATCCCCCTAATCCACTAAAACTCAGTGGTTTCTTTTTAGCTCTTAGTGCGTACATGATTTCGTTCTTCTCATTCAGTAATTTTACTTTATTTACAGTCTTTCAATACTACACATTGACCATTCATAAGTTGAATTTCTACTATCTATTTTTAAAGGTGATGGAATCAAATTAATATCATCGAAGCACACATTATTTGTTGCTTGTTTGCGTTTTCTTATGTTCTTTAGGCAATTTCTGGTTTTTGTGCGATCATATTATTATTAACATCAACTAACATGAGTTATGGCTCCCCGAGTAAGCTGGCAATAGCTTCTTTATCGGCACTTGTTCTTTGTTAGATGCGTTTCTGTTGATTACATTTCATTTAAAGCCTGTGTTTTGTCTTTGTTGCAATAATCGTTCCTTTGCCTTGTTTACCCAAAGTTAAAGCCTGTACCCGATATATACACACAAGACTGTCAAGCTTTACACTCTAATATACCAAAAATAATGCCTCATATATGATTATGTTTAACTTGGTTTTATCCTTTATCGACGAAAAGGTTATTGCAGAGGCACATAATATGCAAACAGATGAATAAGAGTCTCCCCTTTATTGTTACAATGAAAGATAAATATTAGTGTTAAATTGGTTAATTTTGAAAGTGAAATAGTTCTTGCCTAAAATTACGTGTAGTCTATCCTGGAACCTTCTCATCCTATATTATTGGCAGTTGAAATTAATATTAAAAATGAAGGTAAACTATAATCTGTACACAACCTTATGTTTCATTTAACCGTTAATAAATTAATTACTTTCCCGGATGAGGTCAGGACCCTGAGAATTGTGCTTGAACCTTTCTTATCCCTCAAATAGTTTATTGGATCAGGTAAAATTGAATGGAACATGTTTTTGGGGAGTGCAGACTTGATAGCCTTGACCGCATTCCAAAAGAACTAAACTCATTTCTGAAGTCATCAAAATGTATAGAAACTGAAATACAATGGCTTAAACAGAAATTAAAATGAAAAGTTTAGGTCTGGAACTGACAAGTATTACATACCCACTCTCTTACGAGCCCGTTGGCGCGGTCTAAGGTCTTTTCCTGGACTGAATTATTTTAACGTACAAGTTGACAGACAACATACAGACAATGGAATAGTAAAATGGACACAACACAACGATTGATTTACTCTGTTCACTTCTTTGGATGATTGGCTTTATTTTATTGCAATCAAGTCTAGCGCACGCACCAAGCACGAACCTATCACGGGTGCTGGATCGCTGTTTAAACATTGCATAAAGTTAGCCCACATGCGAGTTCAATATTCAAAACAAATGTGACATCTAAGTTTCATTTTGAATGAAATGTTTCCAACGAAAAAATATTACAAATATATAGGCCCCTATGTATAAAAATGCGCAAAAAGCCCCCCCCCCCCCAAAATAAATAAATTAAGAATTAATAATGATAAATATACAAGTCCTGCCCCCCCCCCCCCCCTCAATTAATCAGCCCTCTTCTTTTTAAACCAAAGTTGCTGTAGAAGAATAATACTTTTCATATAAATTATACTTTTCTGAGAACGGCATAAGATATAGGCTACCGGTAACCAGTCAACTCGCCCCCCAGCAAAGTCGCCCACTACAAAGTCGCCCCCTCTCACTTACAAAGTCGCCCACCAACAAAGTCGCCCCCTAACAAAGTCGCCCCTAACAAAGTCGCCCAAGAAGATTTCACGTGAGGGTGCCCTGAGATTCAACCATTGGAGATTCCAGGCTTGGCGAATTTTGTCTTTTCGAGAAAACTCTCCGCTTTTGTCGAAATGTTACCGCTAGATAACTAATTTGCTAGTTTATATTTTTACTTTGAATTGGCCTTCTAATATTACTTTTGTTTCCTTTAAATTTGACATTGTCCGGGCATTAGCAGAAAACATTTTAAAGTTATTGGGTGCAGGTTTTAACTTCGAAGTGTTTTAACAAAGCAAAAGGAATAGCGGACTGTTTAAATAACGAAAAACAAACGATACAATAAAATAAGTAAAATACATGGAAACACCTCTTACAAAGGACAACTTATTTGCCAGTAAAGAAAAGGGGCTCATAATTTCCAGCTTACTCGTACAGCCATAACTCATGTTTAATTTGAATGCAAAAAAGTTGAAATTCGCTGCCTTTTTTTTATACGATATTATGGATTAAATGGTGGTCGGGTGTATTTTCTTTAAGTCGCACCGTTTTTTGGAAAAATGGCTACCAAAAGATGTTGGTTGGGTTGTCGGAACATAGAGGTGTCGGAACATAGGGGTGTCGGAATATAGGGGTGTCGGAACATAGGTTCAGTTGTCGGAACATAGGGGTGTCGGAATTTAGGGGTGTCGGAACATATACATATAGGGGTGTCGGAACATAGGGGTGTCGGAATATAGAGCAGTCACCGTTCAGCTATATATAGTATTAACTTACTTGTGCACGATCAGAAAGTCCAGCAATGGCAGAATGGCTAGCGATATAGATAAAATAAATAGCCAGTGATAATGTAGGGTGTGTCGTGCAGCGTGCAATCGAGCGTCCCTTTCGAGGATTGCTTGCATGTATGGTTCAACCTTCGGCCCTGAACTGAAGTGTGTTTACACAATCTCAATCCTGTGTGATTTGTCCATGATCCCATGCTTGTCCTGTACCAATGGGCCCGGGCATGAACCTGACACGCACGGCGTAGTAGTGTACATGTATGTGTGCATGCAGCGGGCTGTGGGCGCGCCCTCGATCCGCCGCGCGCGCCGCGACGCGGGAGCCGGCAACCCACCACTAATATATGCAAGTCACGAAATAAAGGCGGTCACATTGCAACCAGTCGGCGCAACTTGGTTATAAATACAGTAGTGCTTTTACTTTCTCTGTAAATAGATCAGAAAACAGCTTCAAGAATGTTAAAATAAAACTGGAGAAGTTGAACTGAATCAGTTGGACGTTTTGGACGTTTTGATTGTTTTGAGATTATTGTCCCCGAGGAGCCCCGCTGATCCCATCTATGATCCCATCACTCCCACCCATCTTATCTATTTTTTTATTGATCCCATCACTCCCATCTATGAGCCATCACTCCCATCATATAGAGCAAGGAAATGCTCCCATCAGCCCGGACCTGGAAAATGCTTTGAAAAAACTGTTCTTGTTCAATTATGCCTCTATAAAAAAGAATACAATTCAGTAAGGCCTAATGTAAAAAACTTTTCCCAGTCGATCCCATGTATGATTGTCTGCGTGCCAGCCCGCGCCCAACCAACCGGCATAGAATAAAGGCAGAGGAGTGTTCCACTCACCCAAATCTTCGAAATTTTCTTGCTTTTCATTCCAAGGAAAATGACATACAACCATTGATGGGGGTGAATGACCTGTGCGTAGACAACCTTTGTTGATCCCTATAATTATGTTGACTGTAAAAAACAAATTATCCCCAGTTGGTTAATTGCAGCACTCTAGCAGAGGCTGAGCATGAGCGTGAGGGGCGTGAATACAAATCGGTGACGGTCCCAAGCGACTGAAATGGGAGACCACGCACGCGAGCCGGCGGGCGAAGCCTTTCCAACTTGTTTGCGGTTTCTTATATGTTTCTTTATAATCTCGACTTTTGCTACCCGAAACGGTAGCAAAAGTCCAAACCAATCAGAAGTGCATAACACGCGTTTCGTTTCATACTTCAAGTAGAATTCATTAAAAAAAACGCAAACAAGTTGGATGGAAAAGGCCCTCGCACGCGCGCGTGGTCTCTCGTTCCAGTCGCTCTACTGTTTACGATGGCCTTGACAAATTCCTTGCTCTATGGTTCGACCATACATCGTGGGTGGGTTGGCAGGCTTTCGACACTCTAGAGAATTTTTTTTCGCGCACTTTAGGCCCCCATGTGAAAAAGTGTTTTTTTCACAATAGCTGCATTTCAAAATTTCGAGATTCAGTGTGTTTTGTACGGTTTCCTGCTTGACTGTTTCAACAAAAAACAAAATTTGAGAAAAAAGTCTTGCCTGTTGATATGGCCACCAACTTTTATGTTTGTTTTGCAGTAATTTTTTTTTAGTATATTGCTTGTCACTGGCCCAATAATTACCTTTTTTTATATTCAGAACGGCCAAAAAAAAATACTGTTATTATTTTCACAGATACTGTTATTATTTTACTGCTCTCAAGACTGTTGGGTCGTTAATGACGAAGAGTCGGCAGCCAGCAACTTCGCGCGAGAGCAGTGATCTCACGAGAGCATTCTTATACGCTACAGCATGCACCACACGCGACTCGACCCACCGCGACCATCATTAACGACTTGTCAACATGTCTAAGGTGTGAGTGATAATTGGAGTCTAGGCCAAGCTCCTATCAAAAAGAAGCCGCAGATCTGTCTTTAGAATATATTGAAATTAAAAACATAAATCTAATGATGAACACAAAATGATGAAATCAGCGACATCAATGAGCACACCCCCAAAAATCACGAAAAACACTGGAAATCCCAACTTTAAAGCATCACCCACCTCACCTTTAATCCATTTTTGTTCAGTCTACCATATACTTCTACCTCCATGCATCTACGTACTTGTTTTTATTTGTTTTTATTTGGTCTGACCATAGAGCAAGGAGCTGACAGGCCTACAATCACCTTGTTTAAGTTTTGAGCTTGTTGTTTGTTTAATTTTGTTTGTTTGTTTGTTTGCTTTTCCCCCCAGACCAAATCAATTAATTAAGGGCGTTTCTGTTGCCGTGCACTGGTCTCACGGTCTAAAAATAGAAATGTTCATAATAGTCTGGTCCCGTTATTCTTGCATGGTATCCAAACCCATTTTTTTTTACAATACATAACACTAACACAATTTTCTTCCTTTATATTTTAATGCACGATTCCACGACGATTCCACACACTACGCTGCGGACTTGAACAACTAGAACTGCAACTGAACTGGACACATTCCTTCTGTGATGAGAAACATGATTTAAACCATGGAGTTCCTCCATACTGTCCTTGCTCTATGATTAAACTAAATAAGGATTGTGAAGAAAACAACCGTAAAACATCATGCATACATTATTTGGATCGCCTGGATTTTCTGGTGAAATTATTAAGCTGAACGTAGGAGGAGCAAAGTATGTGTTTTTGTGTACAGTTTCAAATTTTGGAACAAATTTTTTAATACCACTTTTGACTTTTGTTGTGCTGTCAAAACTACAGTTTTACTTTACACAGTTGCACCATGGAGGAAGGTTTGTTTTTCCTATGGTTATACTACACTGACTAAATAAAAGTAACAATCTAAAAATCTTTTTGCGTGGAAGTTATTATTTTTATTTTGGGTTGCATTTTTGTAAAGACTCGTTTCTGTGAGTAGTAGTACTCAGCCTCAGTCATAAGTAGTACACTATCAGACTCAGGGGAGATTGCCTCCTTTAAATTATGTGAAATCATATAATACTATAGTTTAATAAAGTCCAAATAACTAGATGCACACAAAAATCAATGCCAATCGATTGATTGTATTGATGAAGACTCGGCATACTGAGCAGAGGTTGGTGGGATGCTTTGAGACTTGATTTGAACTTTTCTGATTTAACTTCAAAAGAAAACCTGACTTGAAATTTGCCTTAATCATCGATGGATTAGTGTATTAAGATAGTGGATAAGTTAGAAGCGTAAAAATAAAAACATATTTCTGTTCAGGTTTTCAACTTCCAAGCAGACATTGACATGCGTTCCAGATTCCTTCTTCTCCAGGTAAGTTGAAAGTAATCAATAGAGTATCGAGAATAAATGAGTCACATTTTATGATTAAAAAGTACCTTTTATAATCGGTGGTTTTACATTTTATGTTGTCATTGGAATTGTTGTAATAACTTTAGAATTAACTTTTTATTTTACTACTGAGGATGTAATTTATTCTTTGTTTTCTAAAGTTTATTTAGTAGTTTACACTTGTTGCAGGGGGATAAAGAGAATGAAACTTGTTATTTCCTTTAATTTCGGTGTCATATTTCAGCGCCACTTATTGTCGTGGTCACGCCTGTCGTTAGCAATGGCTTACCTGCTTTGTAACTACCTTCAATACGTTAAAGCAGAGTATGAAATGCCAAAATTCCTAAGTTTTATCACTTTTTAGTCGGGACGTTTCGATTTTATACAAAATAGATGTTTTGCAACATAAATCGACAGAGCAAAGTCGTTAAATTTGTTTCAATTTTGTAATCTCCTATTACTGGTGTTTTGCTGAAAATTCTGTTTGACACACTATTTCTACACATCCTGGCTATTTACTGTTATGTACCCACCCAGCAAAGATGATCACAGAATACTGATCGAAATGTTAAGTTGTTACATAACACCCCCCCCCCCCCCCCCACCACAACTTTATCTCTTCAATATCATGCCCAACTAAAATTCAATAACTGGTCAAAATAATAATTTTCAAGAATCATTGAAATGGAATGTTTTCTCTCTTTGTTTTCCAGCTTAATGAGTGGTCGTATTCCTTCAGTGAAGGATGAAGAAGGAGCAGTAAGTGAAATGAGTAGTTCTAAGTAGGATTAGAAACTTTGTATGGTGGAGGTACAAACTAGTGAGATATGTGGTAACCCCAGGTGCCTGAAATAGCACTCTAGGACTGGAGTTGTGGTGGTTCTGAAAAGAATTGGTACTATATCAACTTGACGTTCCACAATACTAATACAGCCTGCAACGGCAGAGTCCAACTCTCTCCTAAAGACGATCAGACCATACTGATCGAAATGTTTTTGTTACACTTGTTCATTTTATAACCACCACAACCCATAGGAAGATGTTTAAAACTTTCATGTACTTGGAGATACCGTAAACATTACTACAAGGAGAAGCCTTCTTGATTTTATTGGAACAAGACTGAATACTGTTGCATCAGTCAAATGCCCCCCCAACTTTCTTCATAGCAACTGCCAACTGATTTTGCCTGAGTTTGATGGATTAATTTATGAACAAACAACCTATAGTTGTTGAGATGATGTAACCCCTGTTGTCCCTAATTGGACAGGAATACCCTAATGTCCCTGATTGGGCAGAAACACCCTGATGTCCCTGATTGGGCAGGAACACCCTGTTGTGCCCGAATGTGTAGGAATGCCCTATTGTCTCTAATTGGGCAGGAATACGTTATTGTCCCGTATTGGGCAGGAACACCCAAGTGTCTTTGATTGGGTATAAACACCATGTTGTCCAGATTTCTTTTTTCTTTATTAGTGCTATACAAAACTTTAAAAAACCTATACAAGGCAGTTTCTTCTTTTTGTTGTTGCAAACAAACCCAAGTTTCATATCTGTATGTGTATGGACCAACAAAATATTGAGTGAAAGAAACTCTTTTGGTTTCATATTTGTGTTTTTAAGTCAAATTTTGGTAAAGGATTATCTTTTGTTCTTTGAAGATTTTCATTGACCGTGATCCGACAGTCTTTGCCCCGATCTTAAACTACCTACGTACCAAAGAGCTGAATCTGAAAGGAGTGGATGTACAGACGTTACGTCATGAAGCCGAGTTCTATGGCATTTCACCGTTGGGTAAGTCTGACTAGTTTGCAAGGGACACATTGCCTTCGGATTGGGTGCTTTGGGCTAAAAAAGTGTTTTGTTATGAAATGAATATGGTTGGAAAGATGTTTCAAAAGTAGAATGTAATGATCCACACAAATGTTCCTCAAAATTGTGTGGTTTTCTTTTTACTTCGTGAACTATGTAACACGGTCTGCCATTTTGTAGAACCAAACTGTTGACTCCACAAAACCTGTCTTAAAAAGTGTCTCTGTTTGTTTCAAGCACCATGAGCCCCTTATTGGTGGATTGGTGGATATGTGCTTTATAAGGGATCAGAACCCTGCCCAATAGACTGTGCAAGTCTCGCGCGTATCGAGAAAACACGTCAAGCGAAGAACAATTTTTTCCGGAAATCAAATCATTGTTTTTAAATTAGATCTATGAAAAAATCTGAACAACAAAAATACTCATTACAATTTGTATAAAATGAGTTTTAGCTTTCATAACAAAAACACAAATCATTTGTTAGTTTTTGTTGAAACAAACTGAAAACTCTGGGACAAGGATGCTTACTCGATCTTAACTTTTAAGGAACCCCTTTTGTAAATCCACGCCAGAGTATGTGCAGCCACTAAAAGCCGGTTTAAACGCAGACGCCTGATGATCGCACGGGTGTAGAATTAACCAGCTTAAAGAGGACGCTGACGCCTCAACAACCGTAGACTGCAATAAAAAGGCTTAGCGTCTGACAATTACAGTGTCTGGTGATTTTCATCGCGCAACCAAAACAAATTTGGTGATCGGAGGTGGGCACAAATCTTAATTTTTTGCAAGTAACCGGAAGCTGAGGTCAATTTTAATTCTTGGGTTTTCTTCATTGTGTTGTTGAATTGATTTTACTTTCATATTTGGTATCACTTAGTATTACATTCCCAACAACATATGTAATTTTCATGGTCATAAAGTATGTTAAACTAAAATAATATAGGCTAGATAGCTCAGTTGTTAGAGCGCCGGCACGTTGAGCGCCGGTACGTTAAACCGGAGGTCGTTGGTTCAAATCCCGCTCTAGTCAATTTTTCTTTGTTCAACCCAAAATCATTTAAAAACATTTACCCAGTCAGTTTCCCTTGTGGTTTATTATTTGATAAAATAATAGACGAAACAAAATCTTGCCAACGTAAAACTCCATATGGTTGGGACCACAATGGTCCCGGAAGTTCGATTACGCGCGAGACTTGCACAGTCTATTCAAAAAGAGTGTTTGTGAAAACCTTTCAAACTGAAACATGGTTTTCTTTTGTCCACTTTTTGTGAGCCTATCCCATGACAATACATACTACATGTAGGTTTCCCCAAACCTCCAAGCTTTGCTCTATGCTCCAAGGAATGTTTGACTGATGTTGGTATTGCTTCTTATCTTGACAGTCAAGAAGTTGACGTTATGTGAAGATCTGGAGAGATCATCTTGTGGTAATGTGCTCTTCCACGGATACCTCCCTCTACCAGGTAAGTAAATAGTATAGAAATAGAACACAGAGAATGCTAAGCTCAACTGTGGTCTGTGTCTGCCGTAGACATAGAGTAACAATATAGAAATAGAACACAGAATGCTGAGCTCAATTGCCATCTGTGTCTGCTGTGCACGCCCTCTATGGTCAGCTGTAGACATAGAGTATCAATATAGAAATAGAACACAGAGAATGCTGAGCTCAATTGTCATCTGTGTCTGCTGTGTACGCCCTCTATGTCAGCTGTGGACATAGAGTATCAATATAGAAATAGAACACAGAGAATGCTGAGCTCAATTGTCATCTGTGTCTGCTGTGCACGCCCTCTATGTCAGCTGTGGACATAGAGTATCAATATAGAAATAGAACACAGAGAATGCTGAGCTCAATTGTCATCTGTGTCTGCTGTGCACGCCCTCTATGTCAGCTGTGGACATAGAGTATCAATATAGAAATAGAACACAGAGAATGCTGAGCTCAATTGTCATGTGTCTGCTGTGCACGCCCTCTATGTCAGCTGTGGACATAGAGTATCAATATAGAAATAGAACACAGAGAATGCCGAGCTCAATTGTCATCTGTGTCTGCTGTGCACGCCCTCTATGTCAGCTGTGGACATAGATTATCAATATAGAAATAGAACACAGAGAATGCCGAGCTCAATTGTCATCTGTGTCTGCTGTGCACGCCCTCTATGTCAGCTGTGGACATAGATTATCAATATAGAAATAGAACACAGAGAATGCCGAGCTCAATTGTCATCTGTGTCTGCTGTGCACGCCCTCTATGTCAGCTGTGGACATAGAGTATCAATGTAGAAATAGAACACGGAGAATGCAGAGCTCAATTGTCTGCTGTGTCTGCTGTGCACGCCCTCTATGTCAGCTGTGGATATAGAGTATCAATATAGAAATAGAACACAGAGAATGTCATCTGTGTCTGCTGTGCACGCCCTCTATGTCAGCTGTGGACATAGAGTATCAATATAGAAATAGAACACAGAGAATGCTGAGCTCAATTGTCATCTGTGTCTGCGGTGCATGCCCTCTATGTCAGCTGTAGACATAGAGTATCAATATAGAAATAGAACACAGAGAATGCTGAGCTCAATTGTCATCTGTGTATGCTGTGCACGCCTGTGCACGCCCTCTATGTCAGCTGTAGACATAGAGTATCAATATAGAAATAGAACACAGAGAATGCTGAGCTCAATTGTCTGCTGTGTCTGCTGTGCACGCCCTCTATGTCAGCTGTGGACATAGAGTATCAATATAGAAATAGAACACAGAGAATGCTGAGCTCAATAAGCCATTTGCGAGTTACATTTGAATAATGTCTGGTACAATGACTTGTTTAGTCACAAGTTACCGCTTAAATTTGAATTCCTCAGACTATCGAGACAGTTGCTATGTCACATGATTAGGGGCAAGCTTTTGCTTAGTTACGTAAGAGACGGTGAACACCCATACACAATTCTGAATGGATGTGTATGGCATAATGGTACCAGGGTTTGCTCATCTGGAGGTTGCTATACAAAAGCTTGCCCCTAATCATGTGACATAGCAACTGTCTCGATAGTCTGAGGAATTCAAATTTAAGTGGTAACTTGTGACTAAACAAGTCATTGTACCAGACATTATTCAAATGGAACTCGCAAATGGCTTATTGTCTGCTGTGGACGCCCTCTTTGGTCAGTTGTGGACATAGAGTATCAATATAGAAATAGATCACAGAATGTTGGCGAATGGTTTGCTTATAGAAAATAAAATAATTGTTTACATGTATATTTTTATATTAGGAGCAAATGTGAACAATAGCCAAACAGACATTAACAAGGTCAATGAACAGAATGAAAATGAGAGTCGGAGTGAAGGCTCTTAAAAGAAGAACTCTTATGGACTAATCAAATGGTTCACTGCAGGTTAGAGTTGCTAGCCAAGTATAACGGAAAACAAAGATACATGGTATCAAGGAAACACTGATTTATGTATGAAGAAGGTGTTCATGCACAAAGACTGGAAGAGACTGGAAGACAGTTAGTTGTATTTTGTAACAAAGAAAGGAAAGACATTTACCAAGTTATAACCAATAAAGGGACATTTGACACGGTTACAACCAGTAAATGGATGTCCTACATTTCCTGTCGTTCTCATTAGCTTTTCCACCCAGGCTGGAGCGCAACGAGCATCGTCACAGTCTCTCAGTGGATGCTGAGACAAGACCAAAACCAACGCTGGCAAGAGGAGCATCGTTAAAAGAGCCAACTCAGAGACCAGTGTCTGCAGTAGAACCAAGATCAGTCAGATCTGATCTAGACATTCCTCTGGGTGAGTTTCTCATGTTGTTTTACTCATGTTGCATAACAATGACACAGGTACCAGAAATGTGGTTTTTGTGAGACAAAAAAGTCAAAGACTGAAACCGAGATCTTAACTGAGATATAGACTTTAAATTCTAAGACTGAGATCTAGACTTTACATTCTAAGACTGAGATCTAGACTTTACATTCTAAGACTGAGATCTAGACTTTACATTCTAAGACTGAGATCTAGACTTTACATTCTAAGACTGAGATCTAGACTTTACATTCTAAGACTGAGATCTAGACTGTACATTCTAAGACTGAGATCTAGACTTTACATTCTAAGACTGAGATCTAGACCTTACATTCTAAGACTGAGATCTAGACTTTACATTCTAAGACTGAGATCTAGACTTTACATTCTAAGACTGAGATCGAGACTTTACATTCTAAGACTGAGATCTAGACTTTACATTCTAAGACTGAGATCTAGACTTTACATTCTAAGACTGAGATCTAGACTTTACATTCTAAGACTGAGATCTAGACCTTACATTCTAAGACTGAGATCTGGACTTTACATTCTAAGACTGAGATCTAGACTTTACATTCTAAGACTGAGATCTAGACTGTACATTCTAAGACTGAGATCTAGACTTTACATTCTAAGACTGAGATCTAGACTTTACATTCTAAGACTGAGATCTAGACTTTACATTCTAAGACTGAGATCTAGACTTTACATTCTAAGACTGAGATCGAGACTTTACATTCTAAGACTGAGATCTAGACTTTACATTCTAAGACTGAGATCGAGACTTTACATTCTAAGACTGAGATCTAGACTGTACATTCTAAGACTGAGATCTAGACTTTACATTCTAAGACTGAGATCTAGACCTTACATTCTAAGACAGATCTAGACTTTACATTCTAAGACTGAGATCTAGACTTTACATTCTAAGACTGAGATCGAGACTTTACATTCTAAGACTGAGATCTAGACTGTACATTCTAAGACTGAGATCTAGACTGTACATTCTAAGACTGAGATCGAGACTGTAATAATAATAATAATACAAAGCATTTATATGGCGCTATACAAAGAACAGAGCGCCTAACAAAGGTAGTGAAACAAAAGAACAAATTCAATACACAAAACGAACCAACAAGAAGCCAGAAACTAAACAAAACCAGAAGCAAATTAGGATGGTTCTGGGAACAGAAATGTCTTGAGGAGGCGTTTGAACACAGCCAACGACGCCGCTTCTCTTAGACTTGCTGGTAGCGTGTTCCACAAGCGGGGTGCAGCAACTGCGAAGGCTTTGTCACCAGCTTTCCTTTTGGATCTAGGAATGAATAGCCGGGTCAAGTCTGAAGAGGAGCGGAGTCGATGTCTGAATGCATCCGGGACAATACCGATTTGTAAATGTATCAAATCAACAAGATAAGAGGGCGCTTGAGCATGGAGAATTTTGTAAATCAGGGTGAACATTTTGAAATAGATTCTTTCTTTAACAGGAAGCCAATGTAGCTCTGTCAGCAGGCTACCAGAAGGCTGGTCCCGTCCACATGCAAAGACTAGCCGAGCAGCTTTATTTTGCAAGCGTTGTAGCCGTTTAAGGTCAAGTTCACGCGCTCCAAAAAACATAGAATTGGCGTAGTCAAGGCGAGAAAGGACCAGACTTCTGACAGCATGATGACAGGCATCCTGTGTGATGAATCGACAGATGCGCCACAGGTTGCGAATGTGAAAGTTAACAATTTTACAAACGGAGCTCACATGATAAGACATACTCAAAGATGGATCCAGAATAATGCCTAAATCCTTAATAGAAGAGGAAGTGTGGATGTGTAGATTTCCAAGTCTTAGCTCCAGGTTAATGAGAGAGGGAAGTATGTGATTGTTTGCAAAGACAAAGAACTCTGTCTTATTCCGGTTAAGTTGAAGCATATTTTGCGACATCCATTCATTGATTGAACATATGCAAGACGATAGACTGGAAAGGACCCGTTGACGGTCACTGACACTCCTCGGATCAAATTCAACATAAAGTTGAATATCATCAGCATACTGATGGAACATGATGTTGTGTTTACGAATAATGTCCCCAATAGCAGAAGTGTACATGATGAACCCTAACGGACCAACAATGGAGCCCTGAGGGAGAGAATAGGTAAAGGTATGATCACGTGAGATGTCACCTTGAATTGAAATTCGAGTCACACGCCCACTGAGGTATGTGCGGAACCAAGAATTAACAGTACCATCAATTCTGAATTGACTGCGAAGTCTCTTTAGGAGGATGTCATGATCGACAGTGTCGAAGGCGGCCGACATGTCAAGTAAGACCATGAGAACAGCTTTGTTGTTATCAAGGGACAAAAGGATATCGGTTTTGACCCTAAGAAGGGCAGTCTCTGTACTGTGATGGCGCTTGTACGCAGACTGGAAATGTTCTCCAAGACCATTGCTGTTTACATGGTCAATCACCTGACATGTAGCCGCCTTCTCGATAACCTTCATTCTAAGACTGAGATCTAGACTTTACATTCTAAGACTGAGATCTAGACTGTACATTCTAAGACTGAGATCTAGACTTTACATTCTAAGACTGAGATCTAGACTTTACATTCTAAGACTGAGATCTAGACTTTACATTCTAAGACTGAGATCTAGACTTTACATTCTAAGACTGAGATCTAGACTTTACATTCTAAGACTGAGATCTAGACTTTACATTCTAAGACTGAGATCTAGACTTTACATTCTAAGACTGAGATCTAGACTTTACATTCTAAGACTGAGATCTAGACTGTACATTCTAAGACTGAGATCTAGACTTTACATTCTAAGACTGAGATCGAGACTTTACATTCTAAGACTGAGATCTAGACTTTACATTCTAAGACTGAGATCTAGACTTTACATTCTAAGACTGAGATCGAGACTTTACATTCTAAGACTGAGATCTAGACTTTACATTCTAAGACTGAGATCTAGACTGTACATTCTAAGACTGAGATCTAGACTTTACATTCTAAGACTGAGATCGAGACTTTACATTCTAAGACTGAGATCTAGACTTTGCATTCTAAGACTGAGATCTAGACTTTACATTCTAAGACTGAGATCGAGACTTTACATTCTAAGACTGAGATCTAGACTTTACATTCTAAGACTGAGATCTAGACTTTACATTCTAAGACTGAGATCGAGACTTTACATTCTAAGACTGAGATCTAGACTTTACATTCTAAGACTGAGATCTAGACTTTACATTCTAAGACTGAGATCTAGACTGTACATTCTAAGACTGAGATCTAGACTTTACATTCTAAGACTGAGATCGAGACTTTACATTCTAAGACTGAGATCTAGACTTTACATTCTAAGACTGAGATCTAGACTTTACATTCTAAGACTGAGATCGAGACTTTACATTCTAAGACTGAGATCTAGACTTTACATTCTAAGACTGAGATCTAGACTTTACATTCTAAGACTGAGATCGAGACTTTACATTCTAAGACTGAGATCTAGACTTTACATTCTAAGACTGAGATCTAGACTTTACATTCTAAGACTGAGATCGAGACCTTACATTCTAAGACTGAGATCTAGACTTTACATTCTAAGACTGAGATCTAGACTTTACATTCTAAGACTGAGATCGAGACTTTACATTCTAAGACTGAGATCTAGACTTTACATTCTAAGACTGAGATCTAGACTTTACATTCTAAGACTGAGATCTAGACTGTACATTCTAAGACTGAGATCTAGACTTTACATTCTAAGACTGAGATCGAGACTTTACATTCTAAGACTGAGATCTAGACTTTACATTCTAAGACTGAGATCGAGACTTTACATTCTAAGACTGAGATCTAGACTTTACATTCTAAGACTGAGATCTAGACTTTACATTCTAAGACTGAGATCTAGACTTTACATTCTAAGACTGAGATCGAGACTTTACATTCTAAGACTGAAATCTAGACTTTACATTCTAAGACTGAGATCTAGACTTTACATTCTAAGACTGAGATCGAGACTTTACATTCTAAGACTGAGATCTAGACTTTACATTCTAAGACTGAGATCTAGACTTTACATTCTAAGACTGAGATCGAGACTTTACATTCTAAGACTGAGATCTAGACTTTACATTCTAAGACTGAGATCTAGACTTTACATTCTAAGACTGAGATCTAGACTGTACATTCTAAGACTGAGATCTAGACTGTACATTCTAAGACTGAGATCGAGACTTTACATTCTAAGACTGAGATCGAGACTTTACATTCTAAGACTGAGATCGAGACTTTACATTCTAAGACTGAGATCTAGACTTTACATTCTAAGACTGAGATCTAGACTTTACATTCTAAGACTGAGATCTAGACTTTACATTCTAAGACTGAGATCGAGACTTTACATTCTAAGACTGAGATCTAGACTTTACATTCTAAGACTGAGATCTAGACTTTACATTCTAAGACTGAGATCTAGACTTTACATTCTAAGACTGAGATCTAGACTTTACATTCTAAGACTGAGATCTAGACTTTACATTCTAAGACTGAGATCTAGACTTTACATTCTAAGACTGAGATCTAGACTTTACATTCTAAGACTGAGATCTAGACTTTACATTCTAAGACTGAGATCGAGACTTTACATTCTAAGACTGAGATCTAGACTTTACATTCTAAGACTGAGATCCAGACTTTACATTCTAAGACTGAGATCTAGACTTTACATTCTAAGACTGAGATCTAGACTTTACATTCTAAGACTGAGATCTAGACTTTACATTCTAAGACTGAGATCTAGACTTTACATTCTAAGACTGAGATCTAGACTTTACATTCTAAGACTGAGATCGAGACTTTACATTCTAAGACTGAGATCTAGACTTTACATTCTAAGACTGAGATCTAGACTTTACATTCTAAGACTGAGATCTAGACTTTACATTCTAAGACTGAGATCTAGACTTTACATTCTAAGACTGAGATCGAGACTTTACATTCTAAGACTGAGATCTAGACTTTACATTCTAAGACTGAGATCTAGACTTTACATTCTAAGACTGAGATCTAGACTTTACATTCTAAGACTGAGATCTAGACTGTACATTCTAAGACTGAGATCTAGACTTTACATTCTAAGACTGAGATCGAGACTTTACATTCTAAGACTGAGATCTAGACTTTACATTCTAAGACTGAGATCTAGACTTTACATTCTAAGACTGAGATCGAGACTTTACATTCTAAGACTGAGATCTAGACTTTACATTCTAAGACTGAGATCTAGACTTTACATTCTAAGACTGAGATCGAGACTTTACATTCTAAGACTGAGATCTAGACTTTACATTCTAAGACTGAGATCTAGACTTTACATTCTAAGACTGAGATCGAGACCTTACATTCTAAGACTGAGATCTAGACTTTACATTCTAAGACTGAGATCGAGACTTTACATTCTAAGACTGAGATCTAGACTTTACATTCTAAGACTGAGATCTAGACTTTACATTCTAAGACTGAGATCGAGACTTTACATTCTAAGACTGAGATCTAGACTTTACATTCTAAGACTGAGATCTAGACTTTACATTCTAAGACTGAGATCGAGACTTTACATTCTAAGACTGAGATCTAGACTTTACATTCTAAGACTGAGATCTAGACTTTACATTCTAAGACTGAGATCTAGACTTTACATTCTAAGACTGAGATCTAGACTTTACATTCTAAGACTGAGATCTAGACTTTACATTCTAAGACTGAGATCTAGACTTTACATTCTAAGACTGAGATCGAGACTTTACATTCTAAGACTGAGATCGAGACTTTACATTCTAAGACTGAGATCTAGACTTTACATTCTAAGACTGAGATCTAGACTTTACATTCTAAGACTGAGATCGAGACTTTACATTCTAAGACTGAGATCTAGACTTTACATTCTAAGACTGAGATCTAGACTTTACATTCTAAGACTGAGATCGAGACTTTACATTCTAAGACTGAGATCTAGACTTTACATTCTAAGACTGAGATCTAGACTTTACATTCTAAGACTGAGATCGAGACTTTACATTCTAAGACTGAGATCTAGACTTTACATTCTAAGACTGAGATCTAGACTTTACATTCTAAGACTGAGATCTAGACTGTACATTCTAAGACTGAGATCTAGACTGTACATTCTAAGACTGAGATCGAGACTTTACATTCTAAGACTGAGATCGAGACTTTACATTCTAAGACTGAGATCGAGACTTTACATTCTAAGACTGAGATCTAGACTTTACATTCTAAGACTGAGATCTAGACTTTACATTCTAAGACTGAGATCTAGACTTTACATTCTAAGACTGAGATCTAGACTTTACATTCTAAGACTGAGATCCAGACTTTACATTCTAAGACTGAGATCTAGACTTTACATTCTAAGACTGAGATCTAGACTTTACATTCTAAGACTGAGATCTAGACTTTACATTCTAAGACTGAGATCTAGACTTTACATTCTAAGACTGAGATCTAGACTTTACATTCTAAGACTGAGATCGAGACTTTACATTCTAAGACTGAGATCTAGACTTTACATTCTAAGACTGAGATCTAGACCTTACATTCTAAGACTGAGATCGAGACTTTACATTCTAAGACTGAGATCTGGACTTTACATTCTAAGACTGAGATCTAGACTTTACATTCTAAGACTGAGATCTAGACTTTACTTTCTAAGACTGAGATCTAGACTTTACATTCTAAGACTGAGATCTAGACTTTACATTCTAAGACTGAGATCTAGACTTTACATTCTAAGACTGAGATCGAGACTTTACATTCTAAGACTGAGATCTAGACTTTACATTCTAAGACTGAGATCTAGACTTTACATTCTAAGACTGAGATCTAGACTTTACATTCTAAGACTGAGATCTAGACTTTACATTCTAAGACTGAGATCTAGACTTTACATTCTAAGACTGAGATCTAGACTTTACTTTCTAAGACTGAGATCTAGACTTTACATTCTAAGACTGAGATCTAGACTTTACATTCTAAGACTGAGATCTAGACTTTACATTCTAAGACTGAGATCGAGACTTTACATTCTAAGACTGAGATCTAGACTTTACATTCTAAGACTGAGATCTAGACTTTACATTCTAAGACTGAGATCTAGACTTTACATTCTAAGACTGAGATCTAGACTGTACATTCTAAGACTGAGATCTAGACTTTACATTCTAAGACTGAGATCGAGACTTTACATTCTAAGACTGAGATCTAGACTTTACATTCTAAGACTGAGATCTAGACTTTACATTCTAAGACTGAGATCGAGACTTTACATTCTAAGACTGAGATCGAGACTTTACATTCTAAGACTGAGATCTAGACTTTACATTCTAAGACTGAGATCGAGACTTTACATTCTAAGACTGAGATCTAGACTTTACATTCTAAGACTGAGATCTAGACTTTACATTCTAAGACTGAGATCGAGACCTTACATTCTAAGACTGAGATCTAGACTTTACATTCTAAGACTGAGATCTAGACTTTACATTCTAAGACTGAGATCTAGACTTTACATTCTAAGACTGAGATCTAGACTTTACATTCTAAGACTGAGATCGAGACTTTACATTCTAAGACTGAGATCTAGACTTTACATTCTAAGACTGAGATCTAGACTTTACATTCTAAGACTGAGATCTAGACTTTACATTCTAAGACTGAGATCTAGACTTTACATTCTAAGACTGAGATCTAGACTTTACATTCTAAGACTGAGATCGAGACTTTACATTCTAAGACTGAGATCTAGACTTTACATTCTAAGACTGAGATCTAGACTTTACATTCTAAGACTGAGATCTAGACTTTACATTCTAAGACTGAGATCTAGACTTTACATTCTAAGACTGAGATCGAGACTTTACATTCTAAGACTGAGATCGAGACTTTACATTCTAAGACTGAGATCTAGACTTTACATTCTAAGACTGAGATCTAGACCTTACATTCTAAGACTGAGATCGAGACTTTACATTCTAAGACTGAGATCTGGACTTTACAGTCTAAGACTGAGATCTAGACTTTACATTCTAAGACTGAGATCTAGACTTTACTTTCTGAGATCTAGACCTTACAGTCTAAGATTGTTACTGAGACTGAGACCTTTCAGTTTAGGACTGAAACCAAGACCTTAAAGTCAAAGACTAAAGCCAAGACCTTACAGTCCAATACTGAGGAGGGGACTTTGATCAAGACCTCAAAACTGTTATTCACTGCATCAGTTTCATTATTCCCTCTGCAAGGTATTGTAGGTAAAATGGTTGCTACACATTCAGTTCTTTGAAAGTTCCTTTTTCCTCCAGACACTATCTGAGGTAGCACTCTAGGTCTGCCAACAAACTACGGTTGATTTCTAATCCTCTTCAATATCTTTAACTCCCAGAAACATGTACAGATCCTCGTAGGGTTCTCATCGTTGCCGGCCACCACAATTGGATCGCTCTGGCCTACGCTCACTTTGTCTGCTGCTACCGCATCAAGGAGTCCACGGGATGGCAGTTAGTCTTCACATCGCCGTATCTTGAGCGGACCATCGAGAGGGTCGCCCTGAACTCCAGAGTCCCGCTGAGTCAGTCCGAGGGCAAGGAAAAGATGGTGGCCGTGTCTTATGGTAGCCAGATCAGACTCTGGAGCTGCCAGGATGAAAGCAAGCGCAATCAAATCGGTGAGTGTCTCCAACTCTTTGTAAACAACTTGAAACACCAATCCATAATTAGGGTTCATGTGAATTTCTGAACCCTAACTGCCTTGGCGTGCTGGACCCAATTCCAAAGGCTTATATTTTGCACTGCTCCGTCTCATGGTGTATTGTTGCCGAGCGAGCGGTCAAGCGCACCGGACTCAAGCTCTGGTGTTTCTGATCAACAGAGTGTGGGTTCTAGTCCCAGTCGTGGCACTTGTGTCCTGAAGCATGAGACATTATAGTGCTTCAGCCTTCAGATTGGACGTAAAGCCGCAGGTTCTATGTGTTTTGTAATGCACGTAAAAGAACCCAGTTACACTTATCGTTAAAAGAAGGGGTTCACACAGGTGTTTCTGGCAATGGCTGCTGAATGCTGATGATAGCACCTTGTAAACCCTCATAAGGTGCTACATAAATCGGTATCATAGTTCATAAAAACTTTTAAAAAGTGTTTTTCTTTGTTCAAGAACTTCAAGTGCCTTGAGCACCTTATTGTTGGATTTGTGCACTATATTATATAAGAGGTCGTTCAGAAACAGTACTAAAGTCGGTTTTAAGGCATGTTTAAACTTTAATAATAAAACTGATTGCAAAATTTGAAAGTTGACAGCGTGCACTGTCAGTATACACTATTTAGACAGGGCCATGCGTGGGCTTTTGTGAATAAGCCAGATGTTGTTGTGTTGGGTCTCGGTACTGTTTGACCTCTTAAAACCGAAGATAAACTGTATCGGGTTTAACTTTGAGCTGTCTGAACGCAAGGTAGTTTTATTTTTAAGACCGCCCCCCCGCTGTTCTTAAAGTTTAACCAGTTTGGGTCTAACTTTAGTACGCTGTCTGAACATGGCCCAAGACTCCAATATTGTTATTATTATAATATTACGCCGGTGTATTTATGCTCTAGCTAAAATGACTAACATCAACGTATTGTTGTTCAGGTACCTTCGATCTCGAAGTTCATGTGGACTCATTGTTCTTCATCGGTAGTCAGCTAGTGGCTACCAGTCATACTGGTAAAGTGGGCGTCTGGCATGCAGTCACCCAGCATTGGCAGGTAAGACAGTGAAGTTCCGTAACACTAAATTTGCGGGTTCCTTTTGTCGTGCAAGAAGTATTTATGCTTACGTGTAATAAACACAATTCTGACAAATGTATTTCATTATTACTTTCAACTTGCATTCTTTTAACTGTTGGTACCTTGAAATTCTGCCCACCTTCAATTGGAATTCCTTTTGTAGTGTTTTGTTGTCACTGTTAATACGTTCCATTAAAAATGTTGATTGTAAAAAAAAGAAACCCAACATCCACTCTACCACTAAGTGAAATTGATTAAATATTATTGAATGTGTACTGCAGCCATATAGATATGAATTAAGTGAATATGTTTGATTCTGTTGGACTGTACCAGTAAACTGATCACGCTTACCACTATAATCAGAGTCCAACAGTTTGGGTGTTTAGTTTACCATATGTTGATATTAGCGTTGTAAGAGCAAGGAAGGATCCTAGTAAATCACCCAACGTAGGGCTCGATATAGACCTTATGCATATGACGTCATTTGAGTAGGGCGCCCTCACCTAGAGGTCAAAAGGAAGATGCTCATTGGCCAGTCTTGTGCGCCGCGCGTACAAATCAGCGCGTTTCCATTGTTTCATCATCAGTTTACCTCTAAGATGGCGGCTTAATTGGTGACGTCAATGCATAAGGTCTATTAACACTGGACCATAGGCCCGAGGCCAGCAATTTTAGAGTCAGGCCAGTTAACTCAAGACTGGACAAGTCTAGTTTTATCAATTGAATAATAATACCTCATTGTGTAATATCTTTGTGAAAAAATGTTGGCTATGAATTTGATAAATATCTTACAATTCTGTTGAGTATCTTAGTACATACACATAAGACAAATGAGATCGATCTTCTCTTGGTGCTTGTTCTACTCATTTTGATTCTGGTCATGTAAAATAAATTTTGGTCAAGTAAAAAGTTTGAGCAACAAGCCCTGCGTTCTTTTGGAATTTCCTCCCAAAGTCGAGCCCTGCAAAGAGTTAGGATTGATAAAGAAATCACCAAAGTTTGAAAGTCAATCGTGAACCAGGTGTATTATTAATATTTTTCTCCAGACTCAAGAGATGTGTGCCATTGCCAGCCATGATACAGCCGGCTCATTCCTTTTATTGGGATGTACAAACGGCTCCATCTACTATATAGGTGAGTAACTGGCTTACTTTTAAGGTTGTGCGTCTACGTTTATTTTCTTAAACGGTTAAACTGAATTGTGACTTTCGGTTAATCGTTTAACAAAGCAAAATTTATAGCATAATGTATGACAAACTGTAGGGGATCAAAAACAATGTATTACATTTGGTGGTGGATTAAGAAAAGACAGTTCCACCAACAAATGGGATGTCAGTCATTCTCCCTGGATAGCATCTGGGGCTAACATTTTCAAGAAAACTAAGGTAAATTTTCTTTTAAATTTTTTAATATTTTGTAAATGTGGGCTTTGTGTGTGGGTGCGTAAGCATTACATGTACAAACAAAGTGTGGACCTGAGAACAAAAGAGGTCCACACAAGGCAGGGTTTTGAAACTGGGTGTGTGTGTAGGTAGGTATACAGTTTCAAACCGGGGACCTATAACAAAAGAGGACAATAGGTCCACGGTTCGGGAAAGGTCCACGGTTGGAAAACGTGTACAAAACCAATTGGAGCTGTTGCAAACAAATAAACAAAAGAGGGACAATAGGAGGTCCACGATTGCAGGCGTATACACACTTGTGTGTGTGTGTGTGGGTAGGTATACCCATTCAAATCGGGAACCTATATCAAAAGGGACATGGGAGCTGTTGCCAAAAAGTTAGAGTACAAACAAAAGAGGGACAATAGGAGGCCCCGATTGCAGGTGTTTACACACTTGTGTGTGAGTGTAGGTATCCACATTCAAACCTGGGACCTATAACAAAAGGGACAATAGGTCCACTGTTGCTATCACAAAGGAAAGCATTGTGGTCCACAGTTGCTATCACAAAGAGTTGAACAAAGGAGGGTCCAAGATTGCCAGTATTTACACACTTGTGTGTGTGTGTGAGCTTTTTACAGGAGTGCCCTTGTGGGGTCTTTTACACAAAGGAACAATAGACCCCATAGGGGAATTCTTTGTTCAACCTGGAACCCATGAGAGAATTCTTTAGAAAAGGGAAAAATTGAACAACAATAGCAGGACACCACAAACTGGATCCCTAAGGTTGTGTGTTTGTGTTTGTGTTTGGGCATGGGCATGTCTACACATTCAAAGGTGAGGACTTGAACAAAAGGGATCTGGGGAGAAGGTGTACCAAGTACAGCCTCGCTTTGATATCCGTGTACAAAACCGATGTAAAATGCACAATGTATGACGTAAGTCATGTAATGGTTTGATTAATAAATGCTTTGTGACCTGCAATTCTTTTCTTTTTTCCTCACCAGATATGCAGAAATTTCCATTAAGAATGAAGGACAATGATTTATTGGTGACTGAACTGTACCATGATCCGGGTATAAATGACGCAGTTACCGCCCTTAGTGTCTACCTCACTCCAAAGACAAGTAAGTCAACTAAACGTATGGTTTCAGAACACACAAAAAGTAACCATGTTTTACGGATTTTTGATAAGTTAAAAACATTTTTTTATAGTTGACGTCCAACTGTGTGCAATTTGCCGCTGCATTCGGAAAGCATTCAGTATATATATAAAAAATAATTAGATTTATTGAGCGCCTCATGCGGAACCAACCCCAAGGCGTTTTACAACATTAACAATTTCTTAAAGAATAAAAGGAGAATTTTTTTTGTTAAAGACATGGACAGCGTAACATTATATAAACAGAGAAAAATAGCCATATGGTACATACATGTTAGTTAAAATAGTAAAGGGTTTTTAAAAAGATCCAAAAAAACAATACATGGGGTTGTTACAAAAATAAGCTATAAATATAACCTATTTAGTTTGGACCAATACAACTACAAAATTACTAAAACAAACAAAGCGAGACATTGGTGATAAATACAATCCCCAGTGTGGCTAAAAACAAAGTTGTAATAAAGTAAAAGTAAAACAAATTTGGCATACAATTAAGAGAGGAACAGGTGTGTTCTCGAAGTCGATAGTTTCTGAAAGTCAAATTTGTTTAAGAAGATTGTTCCAAGCCTTTGGTGCTGCAATTGAAAGAGGCCTATCTCCATATATGTTGCTTAGGGAGTGTCTCAAAAGTTGGGCATGTTCGAGGCACAAAAGAATATTCCCGTAGGCACACAAGCGCAATCCTTTTTGACTGCCAAAATGTTCTGTTGGACCACATCATTGCGCCGAAGTCAACAGCAGTCCTACACGAGTGAATATGCACATTACTACTTTGAACGTTCAAGTGGAACATTCCGGGGTCCAACAGAATGGCCCATGTGCTAATCTGATCCAATTAGAATGTTCCTACTGCTCCGACTTTTCAGTCGTGCCCTCAGTCATACAATGTTGTAGGGTAAGATATTATAGACGCAACTGATTGACAATTACTTGCAGCCAATCTGTTTTGTACGCATCGGAGGCAACCTTGATCCATGATGTCGACGCAGATTTGTAGCATTTCAGCTGATCAGCTAATTTCCTTGTTTCTGGTTTCTTAGCTGTCCCATTCATTGCAAATTGAAAAACACGTACAAAGTCTTGCTATGACTGGCAATTTCCCTTTTTTTATGGACAAACTGCAAGTAATGGTAGGAACAAAAATAGTACACATGCAAATGACCAAAAATGGATAATGTTCTTTTTCCCTGGGGCAAGTTTAACATAATCTAAATCTGAAGCTGCTGTTGAATGGTTTCAAGTTCAATCCCTAAACTTGCTGTTCTCTCTCTCGCTAACACCAGGTTTGACAGGCAACTGGATTGAGATAGCTTATGGCACAAGCTCAGGCAAGGTGCGTGTGATTGTACAGCATCCAGAGACTGTCGGACAGGGACCACAACTTTTCCAGACGTTTACGGTTCATTGTAATCCCATTTCCAAGGTCATGCTGTCGGAGAAACATCTCATCTCGGGTAAGATTAAGACTTTGAGAAGAAAGACTCGGGACTCGGGAAGTACTAGGTATAGACCTTATGCCCCTGACATCATTTCAGTAGGGCCGCCTCGTCTAGAGGTCATAAGGAGGTTGCTCATTGGCCAATCCTGTGCACTGCATGGACAAATCTATGCGTTTCTATTGTTTCATCAGCGGTTTACCTCTAAGATAGCGGCTGGACGATGTCAATGCATAAAGGTCTATTGAGCCAATTCTTCTGACGTCATCACCCACAATTAATCTTGGTTCTGCCATTTGGGGAATTGTTTTATGTGTGTGTTACTGTGCAGTGTGCATTTTAGGCATGTGGTATGAATGCATCTGCACCATGATGCATGATATTCTTGCTATTCTAATAATGTATTCTATTTGTTAACCCTCAGAAAATCAGTAAGATTATGATTAAATAGCAGAAGAAAAAACATATACCATAATTGTAGGTATGCCCTTGCCTGTTTTATACTCAATAAGATTTTGGGTTGAACAGATAAGAATTGACTAGAGCGAAATTTGAAGCTGTGACCTCCAGATTAACCTGCCAGCTCTTTACCAACTGAGCCATCTAGCCCTAATGTTGGCGGTCTCCCTATTTTGTCAATATCTTTGTTTGGGGGTGCCTGTAGAAGTAATTCAACCTGTAACTGCTGTACAACCAGGGATTACACCCAAGTTTATGATACAACCTGGGAAGCGGTAGCAGAGGGATCACCTTTCAAAAGGGGCGCAACTTTTTATTTCAAATTTCAAATAATAAACCACAGGAGAAACTGACTGAGTATATTGTCACCGACGCCACGAAGTAGCACAGACCTAGATACCAGTTAAAAGTAACAATTAGAGAAAACAGCGTTTAAAGGTGAACGCTTTTTAAAATCAAGCTTTCCTACAAAATGGCAGGGTATTTTCAACTAGATTTCTTACAGTGGAGACTTGATGCATTGAACTTCATTTATATGTTGCTTTTTCCTGCTTTTCGTCCTAAATTATTAAGCAATAAAGTAAGAAAGATGTGTGCTACTTCGTGGAATAGAAAATTAACGAAAATAGACATTTTCCGTTTTCACGAAGTAGCACCCTCCAATGTATTACTATGCGTGTTTGTCAGTTGGTGAAATGTAGGTCACGCGCGCGCGCTACACACAAGACTGCAGTGCTACTTCGTGAAAACATTTTTATCACACTTGAGGTTGGTGTGCGCCGTGTGTTTCAATGGTAAATTTTACTTCGGTGCTACTTCGTGGTGTCAAAAATTGTCAGTTTCGGTGCAAAGTTGTATCGCTATGTTACCGTAATTAAGAAAGTATAGCTCCTGAAGCGTTGAAACTCCATGAAATTGTAGGCCTCGGATAACATTGTTTAAAATGTAAAAAAAATGAAAACTGAAAAAAAAGTGGTTTAGTATAGTGCGTGCTACTTCGTGAAAACGCTGACGATATGTTTATTAATAAGATTTCGTACAGTTCTTGTCATGGAACAAATATCATGCTTGAGAGGGCACATATGTAAGTAGTCAGTTTAGTTCAGTTTAGTTGTGCCATCTTACACAATTCGAGGTGTTAAATAGTTTCAAATGGTTGGTCAATTCACTTGAAAATGTTACCAATTATAGAAGGGTTAAAATTGTATGTAGCACACTGATGGCATAGTACATACATGTAGTGCATCAATAATTCAAAGTGAGTTGTCCAGAAAAAATGAATTCTATTGGATTTACTTTATCAATGATATATTTCTCGCAGTGTGTCAAGAGTATAATCACGTCAGAACGTGGAATGTGACGAGATTTCGCGGGATGATCTCAACCCAGCCTGGTTCCACTCCGCTGAACTCCTTCAAGATCCTGTCCCTGGAGGAGGCAGAGCCACACCCAACCTACGCTGCTGGAAATAACTTTGGTAAGCTCAGTTCAATCCACAGTATAGAACTTTGCTATTGTTTTGTCTTCACTCGATAAGTTGTGATCAAGTTTAAGATAACAAATTTGTTTTATGTGACAGGTGAAAAATGTCCTCTCGAAAACCATTTTTAGACTCCATGCAGTGGTTAGTTTTGTGCATGTATTCAGGAATTACAAAAAAACAAATGAGTGGCAGGCACCCTTTTATACTTTATTTAAAATAAAAAAAAGAGTTTATTGCACAAAACACTGAAATACAACATGTGTTGCAAAGGAGAAACCCTGAACAGGCACACAGGCCCACTAAATGGAGATCCTTGTTCACACATAAAAAAGGGGAAAAAAGAAAGAATCATAGCAAGCAAGCGAACAAAATAAGAGAAAAATTGTAGTAGAAAATATGGAACTATATGTACAGTTTATAAAAGTCATAAAATCACATGAGTATTATTAACAATAAGTATAACAAACTTGTAAGTTATTCAGAACAATCTTGTGAGGTTCGAGGTAATGCCATGTAATGAGTAGTGGTGGCTCACAGGGTTCTTGCCACGGTGGTCGGTGCCGGAAAACCCGACCGGTACTCATGATTCCCCGACCACCACTGGCAGAATTTTTTTTCGTTTTCCGACCACCACACATTTTCCCTTTTTTTTACCCCCATTTCCTTCAAAATATTTTGAACAACGTGTAAAACAAATTATTTACCAGTAAAAAGTTTTATCCAAAGTTTCGAGTAGCCTACTTCTTTGGTTTGAGTCTATTTTAAGGATCCAGGATCAAGCATCACTCCCACCTGTACGATGTACATTATATCCAACGCACGAAATCCGCATTGATTTCGCAATGGTTTCCAGTCACGCTGATTATAGCTTTACGCTTGGGAAAAACATGATACCAGTTTCATCACGGTGCGTACCCTATTCTATAGCGTTTAATACAACGGAAATGAACTGCAGAGTAAGCACCATGTTATATGTGCTGTAAATTGTTTTCCCATGGCGGTAAAGGCGTGCGCGCACTGAGGGCCTACATTCAAGGCACAGCTGCAGGGCGCACGTGTGTAACCACTCCGTGCACGATCGAAAGGAAATTGACTTGACCGTACTAGGAAAAAAAAAATTTCCGGCACTAAACAAATCCTGGGCAGAACCCTGGGCTCAGTATTGTCCTGAAGACAATACAAGCATACGTCAAGTTAAACCACCGGTTCTCATAGAGAGATTATTATTTGGTGTAACTGCAAACCTTGCCGTTCTACTTAATTAACGATGCTATGTGATGCGAGGGTGCAGGCTATCCTAAACCAACTTGGGACTCAGTCGCCCCTCTCCACCCTTTCCTATCCAGCATTAGGGTCCTCATCTCTCCTGTGTAAATGAGGCCAACATCCCATCACAGAGCGTCAATTAGCGTGGCTCGCCTCCGCTCTCTTATGTTCCCTGAGTTGACTCCCACAGGATGGTGTCATGGGCTGCCAGCTCCAGGTTGACAGATGTAGTGGCCTGCCAGACCCAAGTGAACAATTGAACTCTCAACTCAAAAGTTTTCCCTTTTCTCTTCAGACAGTTGGAATTCCCCTCTCTGTAATATAGACATTGAATCCAACCTTAGCTCCAGCTTTGGCTGTGACTTGAGCCCCTGCAGCCATTTAACAGCCTTTCCCTAAGAGCAAAATGGCTGATGAAGCCGCAGATGTTAGCCAGATAGAGGTGTGGTGGATCACAAAGAGCCTTTTGAGACCCTGCCTTAATACTATTCTTTCCTACATGTAATTGCAGGGCCCTATGGTGACAGAGATGACCAGCAGGTGTTTGTCCAGAAGGTTGTTCCTGAGACGGATCAGTTGTATGTACGTCTTGCATCCACGGGGCAGAGGTAAGAAAGTAGATTAAGGCCTTACCCTCCTACTGTCTGACCATTCAATATCAACCACTGTGGTTTTGAATGATAGATAAAACTATGCCTGCCTGTTTTCTTCTGTCACTCACTCACTTGAATGTTCCCCGTGCAAACAAAATTGTGGGTCAAACAGCTTTAAGTGTTGCTGGACCAATGAATCTTCCTCATGTCATCAGGGAATCTATTAGTTTATCTCTATTTTGTAAAGTTCTAAAGACTTGCCTCCATCCATGGTAATTGTTATCATGTGCGCTATGATCTTGATGTAATACGTTTTGTTATGCCTGCCATGTGATACCATGAGGTGAATGCTTCTACACAGTACACAGTCAACCCTCCTACTGTCTGACCATTCAATATCATCCACTGTGGTTTTGGATGACATATACTATGCCAGCCTGCAATATGATGTGGTAATGCATCTACACAGTACACAGTCAACCCTCCTACTGTCTGACCTTTCTATATTATCCACTATGGTTTTCTGTCTGGTAACCTGTTTCTGCTCAGCATTTCTTTCTGCACTAAGCAGTTTTTGTTTTCTTAAGCATCTCCATAAAAAAAAAAGGTGAAACATGACTGTGTCATTATTTTCTGCAGGGTATGTTTGATCCGGTCAGTGGATAGCAGCATCATTACGTCATTCAGAGTACATGAATGTGAAGGGTCAAGTAGGATGGGGTCACCGCCGAGACGATACCTATTCACTGGTCACTCCAATGGTTCCATTCAGGTTCGTTCCTAAGGAACAGCAGTTGATGTTTTGGGGGATTGTCTCTCCATCTCCTAAGAGTGTTTTTATTTCCACTCGGTGGTTGCACACACATTTTACGTTACAGACACTTGGCAGATATTATGTTAAGAAAACAAGATTCTAAAGCTGTCCGTATTTCTTCTAGAAACCGTTTTGAGAGCTGATTTTGCTCTGAGGTTTCTTAAAGAAATGCACTTCATTTTGTGACTAACAGCCACATTAAAAAAATGCCCTCTTTTTAAAGGAAAGGGAGAGTATACCTTTGGTAAATTATTGACCACAAAAACTTCCTTGGTAAAAAGCACTGCAGCTGTTGATAATGTATAACATTTTGAGAAAATATTCCCTCCAAAGGAATGTGGTTTTAGAGAGAGGGATTCAAAACCATTTCAATCTGAGAAACGCTTCTCAGATTGTTTATTCCAATTATGGATTATTCTTCCTGCCTGGACATAACCACTCCAGGTTTTGGGCGATATCTCATAAACGCTACCACTTTTTGAAATGAAACGTTCACAGGTTAGTTTTGTTGAACGGTTTCAAAAACCAAAAGTTTACTTTGCCTTTGAAGGAAAGTGATATTTTTAAATGTCTAATGACTGAACAAATTATGTGGGATTGTGTGATGCCACTTATTGTCTAGACACCCTACAATATGCCCAAATTTAGACATTTGTATAATTGACTTACAGATGTGGGATTTGAGTACAGCCCTGGATCACTTGGTTAAGGCCAACAAAGGGGAGAGAGGTGAGTACACTAGGGAATCTCTCTAGGATCAAAGACAACAATCTTTAGACAGGACGTTGAAGGTCATCAAGGTTTACACTAAGCATTACTGTTCTTTAATCAAATTTTGTGTACACTTGGTTCTGACTGTTCTGGCACCATAACCACCACATCTGTGCCATTTGTTTTTACATTTCTTTAAAAACAGTTTTTGCATTTTCTAGATTTGAAAATTAGTTATTTTGTTACCTTCCCAAGTTGATCCCTCCCTACCTATGTGCTCTATATCACTAATTCCAACCATTGTTATTGAACTCATTCACCCATAACTTTCTTGTATATACACCACATGTACTTGGCTTGTCCCCTTTATTGCATCTGATGAAGTAGTTGTTGCTACGAAAGCTCATGCATTTTTTTAAATGTAATTAGTTAGTCATTAAGTGCTACCACTATCTTCATTGTTTTATCTACCAGATTAACACAGCTATTTTATTATTGGTAACAGAATATGCATATAATTTTTCATATTAACAAAAATCTGTTTCCGATTCCCCCTCATCCGTTCTCTCCAACTTTACTCAATAACTACCCACGAATTTAATGGTTTCCACTTTCCAGCTGAGCCTCATCTCCCTGGTGGCCCCTCTGAGGAAGAACTCATCCGCCTCCTTGGGCACTCGGATGTCTCCGCCTCTCGAAACACGACCCCCTCCATGAGCCCTGCGACATCCGCCCAGATGCTACCTATGAGAATCAACCATTTACGCTCGGGCTCTGCGAACACCCTGGCCAGTCAAAGCACCGAGGAACTTCCATTCGGTGCAGAGGGGGGACAAACCGGAGGTGAAAATATGGACGGGAGTTATTATGACTTGAAAATTACCCATTGCTAAATCTAGCGGGAGAGAGCCAAAGCGTTTCCATAGCAACACACTAAGTGGCTGGCTTTAACACATCACTCGTTATTTTTATTGTTCTTTAATGCAACACTTGGGAAACTGCGTTAAATGACATTACGTCAGCTTTTAGCGACATCAATGTTGTGGCTTTGGAGAAAGCAAATATTTGGGAAAAAGCTTTACAGTCTTTAGAAGTGTTGCATTATCAGAACCCGGGGCTCAATTTCAAAGAACTGCTTAAGCATAAAAAGTAGCTAAGCACAACAAAATTCTGCGCAGGAGAATAAGGTTACCAGCCAAAATACCATTCCACATGTACCATCTGTGACTGGTATCCTGCTCATTATTGCTTAGGGGCCGTTCACAATTATCAACATTTTCACGAGCGTACAAACCGTACGCTGGGGGGAGGGGGTTAATGCCCGCCGTACGCTTTTTTTTTTTTTTTAAATGTCGATCTGTTTTCTCGCCCGTCGCCACAGCCGACATTGCTCACATCCCATCCACGCCGCAACCGATGCCGAGGGAGTGAGCACTGGCCGAGACGGTCGCACCCCGAGCCAGGCAGGCCCGGCATTGCATCCCATGAACGTATTGTGTACAGCATGCGCGGCATTGTAGTCCTACACACGTACATGTACATGTACATGTACATGAACCAAACATGTCAAACCGCGAGTGCAAATTATTGCGCAATTCCCCTTCCGTTCCCTAGCTCACAGGCATGCAGAAAAAACGCGGAAAACTTTAGCAAGTGAAATCCGTGTCCGGATTTTGGGCCAGCTCTACAGTCAGAATAACAGGCTTTGTACTGCAGCGTAAACAAAACATTAACAGAAATATATAGGCCACAATTCTTACTTGGTAACAATGTGTTGTTCGTCCTCATTTTCAATATGTTTTTGTGACATTCCTTAGAAATGTGTTCCACAATTAAAACAAGCGCGATGCGTTCATCACAGACGTGAAAGACCGTGTGCGCCTAGTCTAGTCTTGGCTCAGGCAGGGTGTTGGCTTTTTAATACAGTTTTTAGTACAGCGCCCTCTCTTGGTGGAACGGGATGACGACATGGGTAAGTTTAATGGGACATCGCGCTTAATGAAAACAACGGCTTTAATCAAAGACTAACGCGGGTCTAGCCCCCGACTCACGGGCGTGTTGAAATCAAATCGCAATTAAAGTGATTCCCGATGCTGCCACGGCGGAGTGATTTCCACGGCGGAGACGAGAAAAACGCGGAGCCCGCAAGAAAAACGCGGAGCCCGCAAGAAAAACGCGGAATGGGAAAATTAAAAACGCGGAGGCTAGGTAGGTCTCACATGCCTGCTAGCTACAATTGTAGCATACACACGCAATTGCATATCAGCGCGCATTTTCAACCGGTGTTGTTCAACTATGTAGACTTGTGTGAAAAAAAATCAACATTTTTTTCGTACACTTTTAGGGGGGAGGGGGGGGGGCTTGAAAAAGTGTACGGTTTGTACGCTCGTGAAAATGTTGATAATTGTGAACGGCCCCTTAGTAGAAAACTGTTGAGCACCACTCGCTGGCTGAGAAGCTCTAAGAAATTGGGTCGCTCGTCATGGGACAAACAAGAAGTTGTCAATTTTTTTATTAAAAAAAATAATGCAAAGTAAAATTTTGCTTTTATATATTTATATTATATTTTTGTTTTATTTTTGTACAGGTGGGTGGTAGTTTACTTCTCACCAAAAGTGTGAGTAAATCCTAAAGTCATCCCAATTATCATCATCTCTTATTTTGTGTTTTCGTTTTGGCATTTTAGACTAATTCTCTTATGTCCAGAAAACAGTCCCTTGGAAACAGTGAATGATGGAATGATTTAGTGATAAACATTTAATCAACATTTAATTTAACCAGTTAACACTGGAAGACTGGACGTGTATACACGCCAATATTTTATGTGCCAGAAATCAGATGACTTGTACACCTGCTGTTGTTTAAACTGTGGGATACCGAAATATTAGCGCCTGGATTCTCCAATGTGAAGCATACACAGTGCATGCATTTACTGTGTAATGCTTTATTTCCCTTAGACAAAGTGGGACAAAGGAGACTGGAATTCATGCTCGAAATCTCTCTTTTTCTGGAGGTTATTGTATAATTCCTCGTTTCTAGACCATTATCCATTTGTTGTACAAACAGGGATAACAAGAGATCGACAGGCTGCCACCATTGTTTAGCATTGTTTTTGGCTCAATGGGCGGAAAGTCTGAGTGGTTCGAGATTCCAGCATACGACGGTCAATTATCGACCATGGCTTAAAGCCAAGGTTCGGTTATTCACGGTGAATGTATCGCATTTTTCTTTTAAAACGAACTAAAAATCCCTGTGAATGTTATAAGAACCTTTGTTGTCAGTTCTTTGTTTAGTGAAGGTTTCGTTGTTTAGTCAAGGTTTCGTTGTATCAACGATATTCTCAACAACAAATTATTCCACCAGTTCTGAAAAACAGTCTCGTACATGGGCACAGAAACCCTGGTGCTAAGTGGTTAAGTAAAGCTTGCATGTGTAAAGGTGGTATACGCATACATGTATGTAGCAAGTGGTGAATGTATCAGTCTTTTGTTTCAACCCTCCTATTGACTGTTCATTTAAATATCTTTATTTAATTTTGTTATTATTATCGTTATTTTTTACCATATTTTCACAATGCTATGGTATCATGTTGTAAATGCACCTCAGCCACATTACATTATCAAACTGCTTACCTTTTAACATCAATATGCAGATTTGAAGTTCTGAATGATCAGCTAACTAGTCTATAACCCCACACTTCTTTCCAACACCATGCTAATGAAGTCATGGACCCTACTTTCGGTAGTGATTACAGCACTGATAACATCAAAGGAGCCAGAATTTATTTGATGTTAAATTAATACACTGATATGTGTTAAGCACTACAAAGTCAGTATTTTTCCCGAGTTCTGTGGGAAAAAAAATCTAAAGGCATATTCCTCGGGTAGGATTCGAACCCACGATCTGGTCATAGGAGAGCCAGGCTGTTTCTAACTCATTTTCAGTTTATGGGTTTGATTTGAAGGACTGTGTTATAAACCATCTACCATCAGATTTGACTCATTCTGCCACCATCTGGTCATGTCCCCTGTGTATTATAGTAATCTTAACTACTAATTTTCATTTCTGTAAAAGGGGTACTAACCAGTTTTCCGTTCAACTTCATTTTAGTTAGGCCGTGTCTGAATTGGTGGCTTTGGCTACGTCTGGATCGCCTCGTAGCCATAGCCAATGCCACCAATTTGAATACGGCCATACATTGATATGAATGGGGGATGGGGGGGGGGGGGTACACGACAAGATAGCCGCATAATTTTTTAGAACTCAAGGCTGCCTTTACAAATTGGTGTTCAATTTTTGTGAACAGGAAGTACATTCATGACAAGAGGTGCACTGACTCTGAGTAATGGAGTTTTCAGTTAACGTCGTTGTGAAGAAAGCGTATAAAAACAAGAAAGAAACACAAACAAACAAACATCATGCTCCTTCTGTACAGAGTCCAATTTTACATTCTTTGTACATTTGACATGTTCTCAAAAATTGCATCAAATCTTCTTTGGATCCTGGGTACAAGACTCGCCCTTTATCCTACATCCAACTGAGATTTAAGAAAAGAGTCAAGGGGAAGTCCTGCTCGGCCAAATTTCATTGAGCTGCTTTAGCACAAAAACAAACTTTGTACAAAAACAATTTTACTTAATATCAGGTTGATAAAAAGTTACCAGCAAAAAAAGCATGTTATGTGTACTGTTTGTCACTGGTTCCAGGCAGATTTTCGTCAAAGCAGAAATTTGTTTTTAACAATATTTTATGCTTGAACAGCTCTATGAGATTGGGTCCCAAGTCATTAAGGAGGTTGTGTAGATATGAGCATCATGCCTAACTAATATTCATCAATTAACTAGACTTTTATCGACCCACTTCACCTGACGTCATCGTCACGATAATCTTGGTTGCGCCATTGTGAGAGTCAAAGTTCCCATGTGTAAAACAGTGCATTTCGTATTTTAGGCCACTCAGCGTTTGACTCCCAATATGAGTGTAACAGACAGTAGCTGCGTGTGGCATTGGTGCAAGGGCTCAATTCAAGATCTGTGAGGTTTCAGATTTTGTAAACCTTTAGAACTTGTGCACATGACTGGAATAGGAGTCAAAAGGGGGTTGGTGATTGGTTGATCCTGGTCTGGTTTTTTGGGGGGGTCAGTGGTGGAGGAGATTTTCTTAGACTTTACTCAGGTTTATGAATTATGCCAAAGTTTTGGGCAATTCATGTTAGGGATTAGTGTCTTAATGCAACAGGAAGATGTCGTCAAAACACTGCTTAATGTTAAACCCATGTTATTCAGACCGTGCATGAGCATGTATTTGCCTCATCATATGCATGGCTTGCTTATTATTACAAAATTTATATTGTCAGTTTATGTAAATTTATTGAGCCCTTCAAGACAGTCATCGGTTGGGAGACTTTCTTGAAGGCTAACTGGGAGCAGACTGAGTGAATTTGTTGTTCTTGGTAATAAGCACATGACTACGTAAACAGCTGAAAAATTGAAGGGTATGCCTGCTGCTACATGTACGTGACAATTTTAAAGTCAAGTTTGTCTTAAGTGTTTTGAGTGGAAACCATTGAGGTAGTGATGCAAGGAGACGCATAAAAAGACAACAAGAATGCTGTACGAATCCAGTTGAACCATCAGCAGGTCCTTTGTGCACAGAGTATTATGCTAAGAGACGGCTTTCCACACTGACACTATTCATTACTGGAGTGAAGAGTTCTGCTAAACTTGTATGAATCTTGCAAAGTTATGCATGGTATTTGTCAGGTTATTTAAAATGTCCCTGACATCTCCTGTGTATAAAAATCAAGTCAAAATGTAGAAGTGTCTTTTGTTTTCATAATGTGTGTACTAGACCGATGTGGAGCACCTTGGAACAAAACAGTTGCGTGCATTTAAAAAATTGTATACATTTGAAGTTTTCCTACGTCTTTGTAGCGTAAAATCATTGTCTTCAACGATGCAAGTAGTTCCACAGAGTATGACAGTTTTATATTTAGGTTTTGCTGGATATTTCATTGTACATAACTCCTCCCCTCTGACCATTTGATTGCCAATACGGCAGCGGCATGGGATCGGCCTCTCATTGGGTCTCCTTCTATTTCTACCTCCATGCTTTCTACCTCCACTTACATCAGACATTTCCTCAACCGAATGACAACAAACAAGATGGAATAACTGCTCCGGATTTATGTATACTATGTACATGTGTATCTTTTTGTTGAGAACACATTTAAGATATTTACGAATGGAGTAATACATGCCCAATACAGACTCAGAGTGCTTATTGAGTCTTTTTAGGGACTACTGTTGAGTTGGTTCAACCTTTTATCAAGGCCTCTATCTTTGGCATTGCAGTTGATAAACATCATGTATGCAAAAAGACCATCGTGAAGTGGGGAAGTATTGCGGAGTAAATTTTGCTGTAGCAGTGATGGATATCTTTTGGGGGTGCCACACGCATTGTGACTGAAAAGCTAGTGTTGTGAGAAGACAGAACAGTGTGGATGTAAAACAGAACATGATGAGGATGAATTATGGGATGGATGTTAAATTTGCATCAAGGATAAAGAAAACTTCTTGGTTTTTACCCTTACACCGATGTGTGTAAAGCACTGTGTACTTTTTTGAGTTTCCCGAAGAAAAAAAACCACAGGCATATTACTTGGGTGGGATTCAAACCCAGGACCTTTTCAATCTTCCAGCAGCTGTCTTACCTAGAGCAGATGTCTTGTTGGTAAGACATCTTCACTAGAATGGCAAAGGTCCTGGGTTTGAATCCTACCCGAGTAATATGCCTGTGGAATTTTTTTTCACAGGACTCAGGAAAGAACTGAGTATACAGTATTGTATACCAAATAGCATGAACTATGTATTAATCAAATTTGCAGTGTAAATAAGATATATTTAGTTTAAAACAATCTGTTGAGTGAATTTAACAATATATTTTGTTTTACATAGTGCAATATGAAAACTGCTTGCACATAATGTTTATAATGTCTAAATGTAAATAGTTAAACACAGACAAGTATGTATTCTTATTATATTTTCAACAGTAGATGGCAAAAGGAGAGAATATTATAAAACTGGTGTGTGAATTGGATACTTTGTTTTGGGGTCTAGCGATAAAACGGCAGTTATTGCAAACAAAGAGACCCATTTAAATCTGACAGACTGGGTCCAGTTTCATGGCTCTGCTTACCTTAAGCAACAAAATAGCGCTTACAAAGATTATGCGCTTAACGTAAGCATATTTCATGTTTACTTCATGTTACTAAGCATCCTTTGGTTTAAGGCTAGCTCAGCAATTGGCACTTACATTGTAAGCAGAGAATGTTAACCGTAAGGAGTAGAATTCCTTGACATTTTCATTTGGAGAATCATGAAATTGGGCCTGGTTTCTTAATAACTGAACCACTGACTGGTTGGTGTACTTTGGTAACTTGATCATACAATATGTGTACATGGCAAACAGTTGACATGACAAGTAAAATAAAGAAAGAAATCTATAAGTGCTGAACATGTTCCTGAGTTTTGATGTCTTTTTTCTTGTCTGTTTATATAATGTATGCTTCCTTATCGACCCTTAGTTGAACAAATACTCCTACTGTCCACTGGAACCTGACCCCAACCCTAAAACTAACCCTTATGCCCTAACTCCAAGCCCTATTATCAACCTGTAACCCTTAAGCCAACCCTAACCTGAGCACTAAAGCAAACCCTAACCCTGACCCCATTCCCATCCCTAACCCTAACTCTTATACCCTAACCCTAACCCCAACCTATAAACCTAATACTTAACCTAACCCTAACACTAACCAAGCCTTCACCATAAAGCCAACTCTAACCTGAACACTAAAGCAAACCGTAACCCTAACACCATTCCCATCCCCAACTCAACTCTTATACCCTAACCCTAACCCCAACCTATAAACCTAATACTTAACCTAACCCCGACCCCAACCCTAACCCTGACCCCATTCCTAACCCTGACCCCATTCCCATCCCTAACTCTTATACCCTAACCCCAACCTATAAACCTATACTTAAGCTAACCCCGACCCAATCCCTAACCCTAACCCTAACCCTAAAGCCAACCATAACCTGAACACTAAAGCAAACCCTAACCCCATTGCCATCCCCATCCCCATCCCTAACTCTAACCCTTATACCCTAACCCTCACCCAACCTATAAACCTAATAGTTAACCTAACCACAAAATCAGTTAACCTAACCCTAACCCCAAAGCCAACCCTAACCCTAACCCTAAAGCCAACCTTAACCCTAACCCCAAAGCCAACCCTAACCCCAAAGCCAACCCTAGCCCAAAAGCCAATTTTAACCCTAACAGTGAGTGGTGTCACCATTATGATAATACAAATATAGAATAATAATTGAGAACAAGACGATCATTTGCATACAACTCAATATGGATGCTCTTTATTGCATCACTGATCCATGACAAAGTGGCACACATCGTTTGAGTAAAATCAAATAACTTATAGGTCCATTGGGGAAAAATCTAATTTAACAGTTAATTCTTGATGTATGAAAAGAAAAATTACAAAGTAGTTATATTTCTGATGGGTATGTTTTAATCTATTATCTGGAAATAGTTGCTTTAAAAAAAGCATAACTATTTTGAAGTCACATCTAATATTCCACTTGAGTTTAGGACGGAGTTTGACAAAAATAAATATTTTTAAAAATAAATTATTGGTTGATAACAGTATCCTAACATATTGTGAACAAATGAAAATGAGATTTTGGAATCTGGGCTCAATTTCAAATGGCTGCTTAGCGGTCCATTTTGTGCTTAATGTGCTCAACCGTAAACACTGGAAAAGGCATACTAACCTTCTGGTGCTTACTGTAAGCCAATGAATAACAGAACAATGCAGAGCAACTTTTTCTTACTGTTATTAAGCAGCGCTATGAAATTGGCCCCAGGTGGAATGTTAGGTGACGTTTTCTCGCTACAAACTCACCAAACCATTCATGCTTTACATGAGATCAAGTACAGAATGAATCCACATAGTCCAATGGGGGTGATTCTACGATTAATGATCTGGATTTCTGGACTTCATTTCAACAATCTGTTAAGTACAAAACTGCTTAGCACTGAACAATATTGCTTAGAAGAAACAGGTTACCAGTTAAAATACTATTGTAATGAAGGTATATTGTTTGTGACTGGTTCTCATTTTTGCTTAGCAGAAGAAGAAAAAATTGCTAAACGCCATTTTTTGCCTAACAGCCTTATGAAATTTGACTTTGGTGGGGGTTCAGGAATAATAAAAAAATGCCTTAATAGGCAACAGTAGCACAACTTCCATCAAGGTGGTTTTAAACAAAAAGATGTCCTTTTTTAATGTAATATAATGGTAATAATGGTATATATTTTTATCTTCATGAGCTTGTGTCAGAGCAAATCTCAATATGAATCCGCAGATTTGTCACTTCATGTCCTGCGGATTCATATTGAGATTTGCTCTGACACAAGCTCATGAAGATAAAAATATATACCATTATTACCATTATATTACATTAAAAAAGGACATCTTTTTGTTTTCTATCAACATGATTTTCGGGGTTGTCATTATTCAGTAAAAAAAATTGTCAAGTCACCAAGTTCAACAGTACTAACTCTTCACTAGTAATATAACAGACATTGTGAAAACCATATTTATATTAAAGGACAGAGCCATTTTAGTAACGCCAAAGCCTACAGCAAGGTACATCCTATGTTTTTGATAAAACAAGCACAGAGCTTGAAAATGTTTTGTCGTGATTTTTACAAGGGTAACCATCTGAATTGTAAGAGTTTCACCACTCTCTCCAAAGACTGAAAGCGATTTGAGTGTCAATATTTCTGCCACCGATTGGTTTTTATTTACCACTAAAATGAAATGTAAAAAGGTTGTGATGTTACTGCTGCTGAAATCACCATCAAGTCTAACCCTCAATCCTATACAAATCCATTTATCCAGTTTTTCCCCTTCAAGATTACAGCTAACTATTTCAGATACACAAAGTATGGTAAAACTTAAAATTCTTCAGCCTCTTGTTTCAGTTAAAAAATATCAGCTGTAAGCATTAAAAACACATTAGATTTGAGTACAAATTGTTACAAAGTACAAGATGCCATCTTATGGTGAGTACAATTCTTGAATTACCCTCTGATTGGTCGACCCGTAGAGACCCTAGCAACCAAAAGCGTCTTGAAACAAAAGTGCCCTTATCGGCCACAAGACTAGAGCTACTTCCACCCAAAGGTCAAAGTAAAGTTCATGTCCCGAACCAAATTATTAATGTTTCCTCTGTTTTAACAAAGAATCTGCATTTCCAGAGACAAAAATTAAATTGTTTTTTATTATATTTTTAAAGAGCTTTTTACTGAACTTAAAAGCAACAACATCAGTCACATTTGGGTGTATAGTGGCAAGTATACATTAATGAATGGTCTCTAAAAAGCACTCAATCATCCCATAATGGAATGAACAAATGAAACATTGGAAACCATGAAAAACCTGGAAATTGTTTCCTTCAGACATTAAAGCAATGTACAGGGGACCAAACTGGTCACCCAGAAAGTATGAATGCACAGTCTATAGACCTCTATCATGCTACCACTATTTTGGTCATGTGCCCTGTATCCGATAACACTCATGGATGCTAATATCCATTGTACAAAAAAGGAACCAGGGCTCGATTTCACAAAGCACTAAGATTCATCTTAAGATGAGTTGTCAGTATTACCATGGTGATTTGTATTGTGACATCACACTTTGCTTAGCAATTAGGATGGATTCGCAGTTTAGATCAATCTTAACTCTTTGTGAAATCGAGCCCTGATTATTTTTTCTTTCAACCTTTGTTTAGTTACAGTGATTTGGATTGGAGAAAAAAATATATAAAAAAATTGCCACATCATGATAAAGATCTACATAATATGTGGTTGATGCATCTAATCTGAACACATGAAAACCACTCGTTGATTTATAATCCCATATCATTCAACATCACTCAAAATTTTGATAAAGGCACTAAGTTATCCTGCATAAAGAATCAATAAGTAGTAAATTTGTTTTAGAAGAAACTCTGCAAAAACTCTGCCTTTTACAAATCAGGCGTATCTCTTACGGGTAGCCCTTGCAAAATGTCGCTACAGTAAATAGATCAATTATTTCTGATAGTTGAGATCCACAACATAAATATTAACAAATTGAAACCTCACACATGATTAGTAGAAGCCGTCAGTCACTTCAAACTTAATGTATAAAAAATATTGCTTAAAGTTACACAGTTCAAATATTTTACAATTTGTGTATTATTGATAAAAGACACGGCACAAGGCTTTGACAGACCTACACAAAAACTTGGCTCTAACTTTGCAGTACTTTGCAATATCTTAAACTAAATTCACGAGTGATATTATTTTAAGTACTGGACTACTCGAAGTAACTGTTTTAATAGAAAAGATTAAAATCACTTAATTGTTAAATTTCATGGAGGAATGTTGTGTTCTTCTGTACAAGTTTTCAGGAATGATCAACTACAACGGTGGATTCTGCATAAGCATTTGCCATACTCATCGATTTTAATTTGATAAATTTTAATATTGCAGAAAAAATGGGCAAACGTTTCAGCACTTTATTTGAAAAATGTTACTGTAAAACTTTCTTGAACACCAAAGTCATACCGAACTTAAAGTTTCCTTTTTAAACACAAAAAAGTAAAACCCACAAGTTAATAAAACAAAATAACAATAATCCATGAAACCAGACAGAATGTTGTTAAAACAGACAAAGGAAACTTTTTGGACTCTAGGTGGCAGCAGACTTGCCAATTAATTCCATTGTTGGTGGTTTAGAATGGCGGCAGTCGTGGGTTAAAATGCCACCCGAGTAGTATGCCTGCATTTGTTTGTCCACAGGACTCGAGGAAACACATTGGTATAGCATAAAACACAATCAATCTTCTTTATATATCCACGATGCTGTTACTACAGCTATCAAATATGTTGCTATAGACCTTATGCATTGACGTCACCAAGCCGCCATCTTAGAGGTAAACTGATGATGAAACAATGGAAACGCGCTGATTTGTACGCGTGGCGCACAAGACTGGCCAATGAGCATCTTCCTTTTGACCTCTAGGTGAGGGTGCCCTACTCAAATGACGTCATATGCATAAGGTCTATTGGAAATGACCCCATGTTCAGTACTATGTAAAGAATGGAAAGTTACCTGGTAAGTCTGCTGCTACCTTGTGTTTCAAAGTCTCCCAGTGCCCCCTTCTTTAGTTTCTTTTCAGTTCTATACACCCCCCCCCCCCCCCCCACTGACGATGGGAGGATGGTCTACTCTACTCTTCCCCCCAACAACAACAAACAAAAATAATCAAACTGTTAATTTAATAGATGTAATAATCTCATCGCGGATAAAGAATTGTACTTTTGTTTTACCCTGACACTGATGTTTAATAAACAGTGTATTGACCCCTTGCATGATACGAACCGCACCTCCGTACACAATGGGTGACTTCCATATTGGCTGACAGGATAGGCGCATGTACATGTAAGTGCACATTATGATATGAGTCAATACTCAGTGCGTCTGAGTCCTCAGAATGTTTGTTGTGTTTTGATGTTAAGCTTTAAATGGCTACAAGGCACAATTGGATGCATATATGAAAGGCTCCAATATACCAGCTGGAAAAATCATAATAAAAAACACACAATTTGTTATTTTTACTATACAAACTTACAGTCTAGGGAAATCCCAAAATAAAATATAAAAAAAAGTATATTTATGTACAGGAGTGTCTAGACACCATGCTCTCTGCTGGGCATTTATAGATGAGTGTCGGTGAACATCGTCTGTTCCTTAGTGTAGCTGTACGGTTGACTGATATGTGTCATAGTGTCCTCGTCATAGCCCTGCAATCAATCAAGACACAAGTGGAAACTCGTTAAAAACTATTCAGTTCTCATGTTCAGTACTTATCGTCACATGAAATGAAACATGGAAGTGTTGTATCAAAGATTGTATTACCTTTGGTAATTACTCCAAAAACGAATGACCTTAAAAAAGTTACTCAGTAAAGAGCACTGCAGCCGTTGATGATGTGTTACATTTTGAAAAGCGATTCCCTTCTAAAGAATGTGGTTTTAGAGAGAGGGATTAAAACACATTTCAATCTCTTTGTGTTCCAGTTTCTGGATTATTCTTCCTGCAAGGAAGCCCCCCCCTCCCCCGCCCTCCATTTTCTGCGATATCTCAAAATATAATTCAAATGTGATGTCATCAAACGTTTTTGATTTTGACAAAAATTGCACTTGAAGGGGATTAAACACAGTGGCTTTTTACTGTTTTTTAACCAGAGGTTAAAGACTTGCAATTTGTTTTTCCATTTTCATAAAGACTCTATTGGATAATGACAGGATCAAAAACCTGAACCCCTCTTTAAGGTTTGAATAAATGTACTCTCCTTCTGTCAAGAAACACCAGTTTCAATTGGAGTTAAACAACATTATAGGAGTTTGAAAAGCAATCTAAGAGAGGACCAATAATGTCTTAAAAAGCAAACTATATATACAACGGCAACTTTTGAGAAGTGGAGTTAAGATTACACAAAAGAATATTTTTAACATGAATGTCAACATAAATCAAACTTTAGCACAACTCAAAAAAGAAAACCGCGACAGCACCAGCACCAGCAACTGCAGCAGCAACAGCAACAGCAACAGCAACAGCAACAGCAACAGCAAGAGCAACAGCAACAGCAACAGCAGTAACAACAACAATAACAAAACAATATGCCAGCGGAGTTACAAGCACCGAAAGATTCCCATTACCAGAAACTGGCATTCTGAAAGCAACCCCAATACCACAACATAGGTTTTAGAAAGGAATAAAGTATATGGAAGTTTGAAATATAGACCAGAAGTGCCTCAAATGACTAAAGATTCTTTTTGAAAAAGAACTCACAGTATCATGCAGAGAATATGGAAATGCAGACCAACAGCTCAAGAGAGGATTTAGTGAATTTGTTGCCAATCTCTGGCCCTGTGCTGCCAGTAATTTCCATACTTACATCAGTCATACTAACCATGCCACTGTCCAGCTTGTTTGGCATCAAGACCCGGCTGTCCCAGCCTGAGTTCTCATACTGTTTCATCTTCTCAGGGGTGGTACCTCTACTGTAGGCTCCTGGTGCCTGGGATGCGTTCAGGAAACTTGGGTTGATGTAGGCGTTACCGAGGCTATGCATGCTGCCTGAACGACTGATGGCTTGAGGAATTGGGTCCTGTATTCAGAGAGAGACAAAGTACAGGAATGGTCAATATTGAGAATAGTGCAGGGGAAATATTTGGGGGAATTGTTCCTTTGATGATACAGAAATAGAACTTGCACACAGTCAGGGTATGTCATGAGACTGGTATACATGCATGGCTACAGGTCCATCACAGATTTGTCCTTTGAAAAAATATAGGGGTGTGGTCCTTGGCTATACAGCAGTTGCAGGTTGAATGGCTTCTGACGAGCACCCCAAAACAAAGATATTGACAAAATAGGGAGACTGCCAACATAAGGGCTAGATAGCTCAGAGAGCCCCGGTACGTTAATTTGGAGGTTGCAAGTTCAAATCCCGCTCTAGTCAATTTATTTTTGTTCAACCCAAAATCTCAGAATTAATACAGGCTGCAGTCATCACAGTATGCAATCGATCAAAACACAACTTAAACTACAATGAGATTTCTGCATGCCATGGCCAATAATTGGCCGTGGCTTATGGCCAAGGGGTTTGTATGGTTCATAGTTAACACAAACCACATTTCTTTCACTGAAAATGAAAAAGAAATCCAGATGCATTTTATGGGAACCTTTGTTGTCTTTACCTGAGCAAAGAATAATTTTCCCAAAGAGACACTTGACTACATCAACCATTTACATCAAATATGATTGGTCAAGGCATTTTGATGTACAGTTTCTAATTGGCCAAGTGTTCTTTTCACTCACCAGTATGCTCTCAGTCTCCGAGTACTTCCCGCAGGTGTTGAAAGTGAAGTTACCGCGTTGCTGTCTGGGCGGCAGGGGTCTGCGCTCTCGCTCGTAGGGTTTGCGTGTTCCCATACGACTCAGGACGATAGCGATGAGGATGAAGAGAATGACAACTCCAATCAGGACCATGATGGCTATGAACCAGACGGAGGAGTACCAGGCTACCTGAGGCACAGGGGTCACGCCTCCATCAACTTGAGAAGAAAAAGGAAAAAATAAAACATATCAAGGAGGGAACCAGACTATCTGAGGCACAGGAGTCATGGGGTTAAGTAATCTCAAAACAAAAGCAACAAAATCACTCAATTTTTAGAGGCACAATTCCAGTCAACACTGCAACCTCCCCCATCCCCCATTTGAGGCTCAAAAACTATCAACAAAAAAGATAATAATAATAATTTCTGAAACAGGTCTGTTGTTTCAATGTTTTGTTTAAAAAGTATGATTTCGTAAAAATTCACAAGAAAAGTTCCGTCTCATAAAGGGAAAGATGATTCATTAAAAACAAATTATGTTTATGATTTTTCAATTCATTTCCACTTAACAAATCATCGGCTCAGTGCCACAAACTTATTGATTGCAACTTCACCTTCGAAATGATCAAAAGGGCGTTAAATAAAAAATGCTTATAAGTTTGAAAAGATCAATCAAAATCCACATATAAAAATCATTCTTTGAAAAGGAATGTTTCTCTTTGTTAACCAATTACTTTGAAGACCATTCTTGATCAACAGACTCCATTTACCAGGAGCTCCAAAAATATGCAAAACCAATTTTATGAAGTCCATACAAACTGCACAAATGATCTCATTGAGCCGATAAAATATTGGGTTACATTTGATAGGTAAGATGGAATGAAGGAAAATTTGTATCATGGACTGGAGGGAAGACCCAACAAGCAGTTGCTTGACTTGTGGATGCTATATTTGACAGGAAAGAAAGACAAACAGACATAGCAAAGGATGGACAGACTATACACTGATTGGAATGAACTACAGCTGAGAATCTCTTACCTGGTGGTTCATATATAATGGTTGGATATGATACACTCCCTGCTGTTGTCTTACACATCACTGTCAGCTCATACTCTGCCAATATGCAAAAAACAAAACACAAACTCTTCTCAGTTGAAATTATATTGTGAGAAGATAGAATTAGCTGTTGCAAACTGCTTACCAACCAAAATGACCTGTGGTATAAATGCAAAAAAATTAGTTTGTTGAAACATCAGGCCACTAACTAATTTTTGAAATTATTTTGATAGATATTTTGCTGAAAAGTATACACATGTTCAAAGCTTCTTTAAATCTCTGTAATCATACATGGCCTGGATGACTGTGCTTGATTTAAAACACCCAGGGCATTATTGTCTAAACATGGACTGACTCTGTCAGAAAGCTTAGGGCATTAGTTTTAAATTTGGAATGTCAGAAAACCCAGGGAATTGTTGTTTTATATGGACTTAGTTATTATTATTATTATTATTTATTTGGCAATTTCACTTAAAACTACAAAAATACAGGTATGTACAAATAGGATAGAACTCTGAGAAAAAGAAAAGAAAAAAGGAACCCATTTAGATTAAAACATACATATAAATGTAGACAGAGGGGGTTTCTAAATATGGAAACACTCTGCCTGAAATTGAGCTATATGAGAGCTGTTATTATTATAAAATCAAGGGCATAAGTGTCTAAACATGGACTTACTCTGACAGAAAATCCAGGGCCTTAGTGTTTACATATGAGGCATTAGTGTATAAATATGGACTTACTCTGCCTGAACATTAAGGTTGTTGATTTCAAAACGTAGAATTACTCTGTCAGAAAGGCCAGGGAACTGTTGTTTAATATGAACTAATTCTGCATAAAAACCAAGGGTATCGGTATCTAATCATGGAGATACTTTCAGATATCACAGGGCATTATGGACTTACTCTGTGGTTTCAGAGGTCGGTTAACACCAATCGCAATGCCGCTGTACACAACGTCCCCATTCTCTGTTAGTGCAAACTCAGTCAGCATGCTGTTGAGTCTAAAGCTGCCAGCCCAGTTGATGTAAATCAGCTTACTCGTAGAGTTGCTGATGATGGTGGGCTTGATCTCCGGAATGTACACTGGAGCTGAAGAACCAAACAAATATAAACATGTAACGCATTTTTATGTTTTTGTTTTATGTACGCACAATCAAAGAGGTAGGCAATCAAACAGATTATTTCCCCCGAAATCAAACCGCAAAGCTTCACAATCAACTCCTTGCATTTGACATTATACGCCCAAACAGCGCCCTCACTCGAGATCAAAGGAAGACTTATCATTGACTGAGTGTTGTGTATGGCGTGTACATACACACATTTCCATTGTTAGACCTCACTAGTGATGGCGGCCAATGCAATGGGTCTTAACACAATCAAACAGGAAGTGGATAAAAATACACAATCATTAATTTTGTTGTGGTATCAATAAAAATAGGTGAGGAAAATAAACAATTTAATGGCACTACACGGTGTCGGGGGGGTATTGTGTTCCTAAGTTTAAATTTTTTTTAGATAACCATAAAATATATAATAGCAATAGAATATTAATATGCAGTTCTTATACAGCACTTTATCACACCCGAGGGTATCTCAAAGTGGTCATTATTTTCTCTACAAGGAATGCTGAGCTATGTTCAAAATATAAGACCCATTTAATTACAATTGTTAACAAGGTGCTGTGGAACAATCTGCAGTCAACCATACCAGAAAACACTGGGGCGAACCCCCTTCTATTAATGGCAAGTCCACTGGGTTCTTTTATGAGCATTACACAACACACGGGGCCCACGGTTTTTACATCCAATCCGAAGGACGAAGCAATAATGGTTAAGTGTCTTGCTTTAAGGCAGGGATGTGATAGGCTGTTGAAAAAAAACCTGAACTCTGAGCGCAAAGCTTGCGAGCTCGAAAACTTGCGAGCACGAAGCCCACTTATAACATCTATCTTTGGTTTTAAAAGCCCTATTCTGCAATCTGGGGCGTTATATATGGTTTTATCTTCATTTTTTTATGAGTTTGGTCTTAAGTTAAAAACCAAAAAAAGGGAAGGGGGAAAATATATATATATATTTTTTTTTTTGGGGGGGGGCAAAAAAAAACCATAATTCTTTTTCGGGGGGGGCAAAAAAACGGATTTCCGGTTAAAAAACGGAGGAATCCCATCCCTGTTTAAGGACACAAGTGTCAAGACCGGGAGTAACACCTGGGTCTATGCCTACCTGCTCCGAGTGTTGCTTGTATTGTAACCGGTGATTGCGTCATCCCTTCATCATTGTAAGCCATGATCATGAAGTCATAGTTGGTGTATGGCCGTAGACCTGTGGCATTATGAGACAACTCCAGGGCCTTGTCTAGCATCTGGAAGCTGCTCATGGTACACGGTTGCTCAAACGGCTGAGAGGTCAGAGGGCAGGATGCTCTCATATGAAGCTCAAACCTTAAATGAGGACAATAATAATATATAGTAAATAGCGCACATATCTACCAATAACGTACTCAAGCTGCACTATAAAACATGACCCCTTACTGGTACGCAAGATTTACCTGACAATAATTCCGTTTGTTTCAGAGGGGAGCTCCCACGCTACATTAGCCCACGTTGCCCCAACTTCAGTGACTGCAGGCTGAGCTAGGCCACTTGGCAAGGCCTGTCTGGTTCTGACTAGAGCTTGTTCACTGGTAGTGCATCCCCCTGATGTGCAGGCTCTTACTTCATACGCGTAGATGGTGTAGGGCTGAAGCAGGTCATCAGTGAAGCTTGTCATTGTAGTTATGATCAGCTACAAGGAAAACAACAGCAAGAATGAGGTTTCAAATTGCCAATGATTGTTTATTGACTAGATATTATGCTTTCAATAAATGCTCTTTGTTCTTTGTGTTTGTTTGTCTTGTGCATTCCATTGAAAGGCCGCTAGCACCTTTGATTTGTTTAAAGGCTCTGTACACGTTTGGTAATTACTCAAAATATATATTAGCATAAAAACTTACTTGGTAACGAGCAACGGAGAGCTGTTGATAGTATAAAACATTGTGAGAAACGACTCCCTCTGAAGTAAACTAGTTTTTGAGAAAGAGGTAATTTCTCACTAAAATAATAAAAGACTTCTGGCCAGAAGCCTTTTATTCCTATCTGAAAGCACACTAATTTGTACAACAAGGGTGTTTTTTCTTTCATCATTTTCTTGCAACTTCAATGACCAATTGAGTCCAAATTTTCACAGGTTTGTTATTTTATGCATATGTTGGGATACACCAAGTGAGAATACTGGTCTTTGACAATTACCAAACGTGTTCAGTGCCTTTAAAGGGGGTGCGTAACATTGGTAAGAGTAAAAATAGAAATGTTCACAGATGTGCACACAACGAATATTGTGTAAAGATGATCATGGTGGGAAACTCCCTTCGAAATATTTTTGCTTGAAGTCCAATAGTTTTGGAGAAATCATTTTAACAATTAGTTTTGATCTTGCGAATCCCAAAGGATTTGTTCCACTTTTTCCTTGTGACTCCAATGACCGATTGAGTTTAAACTTTTACAGGTTTGTTATGTCATGTATATGACATCAAGTGTGGATACTGGTCTTTGACAATTACGAATATGCCACATGTGCTTTAAAGGCACAGTACACGTTTGGTAATGTAATGACTCTGAAAATTAATGGCAATAAAAACTTACTTGGTAAGAAGTACAGCAGCTTTGGGTAGTATAATGAATTTTGTGAAACTTTTATTTTCGAAGTACTACGGTTATGGAAAAATATATTCATTTTTATTCCCCCAAAATTGAATCTGAGAAGCGTTTCTGTCAGAAACGCTTCTCAGACTGTGTATTCCTATGGGGAATATTCTTCCTGCGTGGAAATATTCGCTCCGGTTTTTCGGTGATATCTCAAAAACGCGACCACCTTTTGAAGTGAAATTTTCACAGGTTAGTAATATTGTATGTACCTACATTTATATAGGATTAACACAATCAGTAGGCTCCAATTACCAAACCTATGCAGCACCTTTAACAGGAAATGCTGTTTTATTATTATGATTAAAGGCTGATTCTTACAGACTTCAGTTTATCTAATCAACCTACATGCTGTTGTCGCATCTCAATTTTTATTTTTTTTGACACCCTTTTACTATTTTGTTCTTGCAATGTTATGTTGCTATTGACAGAATGGAAATAAATGCACTACTGAGTTAAATTGAAGTGATTGATAGTTATAAATACTGCCAGGAATTTCCCGGGGTTTTAATTCCTGGGAATTGGCTTGGAAGTGTGAAACAATGGATTGTTAAGACATCTTAGGATTGTTAAGACATCTTAGGATTGTTAAGACATCTTAGGATTGTTAAGACATCTTAGGATTGTTAAGACATCTTAGGATTGTTAAGACATCTTAGGATTGTTAAGACATCTTAGGATTGTTAAGACATCTTAGGATTGTTAAGACATCTTAGGATTGTTAAGACATCTTAGGATTGTTAAGACATCTTAGGATTGTTAAGACATCTTAGGATTGTTAAGACATCTTAGGATTGTTAAGACATCTTAGGATTGTTAAGACATCTTAGGATTGTTAAGACATCTTAGGATTGTTAAGACATCTTAGGATTGTTAAGACATCTTAGGATTGTTAAGACATCTTAGGATTGTTAAGACATCTTAGGATTGTTAAGACATCTTAGGATTGTTAAGACATCTTAGGATTGTTAAGACATCTTAGGATTGTTACCTCAGTGCCATTCCTGATGATGGTATAGCTGGAGATATCTCCGTTGGGCTGGCTTGGTTCTATGATGTTCACCATCAGGGTAGTGGCCTCGACGTCTGTCAACGCTGGCGGCTGAAGTCCCTAAATGCAGAAATCAAATGATCCCAGGAATTATTTTACAGCAGGGATAGAAAGATTCTTTTTTATAAACAGGTGGGTTTGAATAACACCCGAGTAATATACCTGTAGATTTAAATTATTAAAAAGGAAAGTACTGAGTATACAGTGCTTAACACACATCAGTGTAGGGTAAAACACAAAATAATATTCTTTACCCCAATAGCATCACTTTAAAAGATTAACATTTCTGGGGTTTTTCCCTTTATCAGTTAAGAATGTCAAAAAACAGTAACAAAATTATCAATGGAAATCTTGAGGTACTTTTTGAGCTAATTTCTCTGTCAATCTGTTCAGAATACATCGTTGTGATGGTGCAACAAGGTACTTCCTTTTAATTTTGCACACTGCAGGACAAATAATTTCATGTTGTTTTAAACCAATGTGACCAATAAATAAATGAATGAATGAATGAATGATTAACTTGATTCTGCTAATGTTGTATCTCAGCATCCATTTACTTTGTGTGTACATCCCAATTATTTTAAGCATAACCTTTTTCAACCTTTTGACATTTTAAAACTCAAATTTCACGTAAACACTAATTTAAGAGAGACAACCTTGTTGCATCAACACAAGGATATGATTCAGTATTGTAGAATAAAACTGCACCCAGTGCTGTCAATTTGAATCAGAGACATGAGAAAGTTTAGCTTTTTCTTAGTTTTTCATACAACAGCTCCCTGGATCACAGTAAAACTTGTGTACGATAACCAGCTAGAAATAAATTTGACTTTTAAATTTATAAAACTGAACATTGAAGAAACACATGTTTGCTTACCTCTGGTGGAGCTTCGAGCATTCTAACCGGGGCCCAAGAGCTTGATGTTAGTCCCGCTGAATTCATCGATGTCACCATGTACTCATAGGTCTCATCAGGTATCAGGAGTGGATCCATATCAGTGAACCTTGCATTGGGTCCATCATAGATTAAGATTGGATCGTCACGGTCCCCTGTCTGGCGGTAGAATCGTCGACGGTACAATTTATACCCCAGTATTAGACCATTTGGTTGTTGGGGTAGTCCCCACTCAGCAAGCACACCGCTGGCCACGCCAAAGTTGTCTGTCAGAGGGGTGAGGGTAGGGGCAAGCTGATTGCTTGGAGTGTTTTCTAAGGTACGGGCGTGGGCGCGGTCGCTCAGAGCACAGCCTGTGAGAGTGCAGGCTCCGATGCGGAATTCATACTCAGTGAAGAAGTCCAGGCGATGGGCATCAAAGCTGAACTGTTTCCCAGAGTAGAGGATGTTACCCTCAATGTACAAGGTGTAGTTTTGGATCTCTCCGTTGGGGTAGATCGGTGGAAGCCAAGTTGCCCTGATGGATGAAGAGGAGAGGACGATAAGACCTGGAGAACCTAGTCCGGCTGGTGAGGAGGATGAAGTCAAGACCGTTGCTGCATCGCTGATGGCTTGTCCCTGGCTATTGAAAGCTGTCACTACGTAGGAGTACTCCTGCCCAGGTGTCAATCCTTGACCCCCATCACCAAAATCCTGGAATCTGATTGCTATGCCGTCATAGACTAGCTTCCCGTCCCGCCGCAACTCATACCTTAGGATCACCCCGTTTGGCATGCTTGGCTCTGACCATGAGGACTCAACAGCGATAGCACTCAAAGCTCTCAAGATGGGTGGATTCATGCCAAGAGGACGGGCTTCAAAAGGTCTACTCACTGTCGGGAGACTTTCAGTACATCCTCCTGAAGTGCAGGCAACTACTGTGAAGGAATACTCTTGATAAGGTGTCAGGGCTACGCTGGTGTATTCTAGACTTGGACCCGAGTAGATCACAACTCCATCCATTTTCAGATCATAGCGAACAATTTCTCCAGCATCCAAGGATGGACTTGTCCAACTAACCTGAATGGTGGTAGAGCTAAGAGGGTTGGCCACTGGAGGAGCCACTGTGCCGGGGGCCGTTTCAAGAGTTCTTATATGGGTTGGGGAACTCTCTGTACATCCACCCCCTGTGCATGCTGTGATGGTGTAAGCATAAACCGTGTAAGCTGTCAATCCTTGATCGGTGAACTGCCTAGGGGAGTTTGCTTCAAAACTGAACGGAGCACTGACATTTCTCTTCAGCAGATATCCTGTGATGATTCCATTGGATTCTGCTGGCTCCATCCACTGCACCTGTAGGGTGGTTGGGTTGTTTGCCACGTGGTTAACCACAGGGGGTGATACACCCACAGGGGCAGCTTGCTCGGTCTGCACAGGAACCCAGGGGCTTTCCACTTGACCGGCAGCATTCAAGACAGCAACTTGGTACTCGTACAACTTGTGGGGCTTTAATGAGTAGTCGGTGTAACTGTACTCTTCTGCGTCAGTGGTGTACTGCTGATGTACAACCCGAGTATCAGTGAAAGGGCTATTGTCTGTATCACGTCTACGTCTACTAGACGCCGCTGTGCGTCTGATGATGTCATAGCGGAGTATCCTTCCATTGGCAGAGATGGGAGGTTTCCAGATGAGCTGTACGGAGGAGGACGTGACTTCTCCCAGGGTGGGTGGAGCTTGATTGGCTGGAGCAACCTCGGCTGTAACGACCATCTGTGGTTCGCCGCGACCACATCCGACACTTGTACATGCTTCCAACACCACAACGTACTCCGTGTAAGGGTCTAAACGCCGGAAGAGATATTCCCGTGTTAGGCCGACGTAGATCGGAGTAATGAGGTAGACATCTTCGTAGATACGATATTCTTGGATTTGCCCATTAGGCTGTCCAGGCTCTGGCCAGCGTAGAACGAGGGAGCGGCCGCCAGATTGTTGAAACACCATGAACTGACCGATCTCTGCTGGGACGCCCTCTAGTGTGGTTATCACAGCCCATGGACCAGAAGTCTCCCCTGCTCCATTGATGGCAACAATGCGTACACGGTATGCGGTGAATGGTGCCAACCCATAGAATGTGGTCCGAGTCAGACTTGAATCTACGGTGGCTGCAGGTACTACCGGGTTCGGAAGAGTTGGATCATCAGCCAGCATCTGGTGCTCGATTCTATAACCTGTTATCAGTCCGTTAGGGAATGCAGTCACCTCCCAGGTAGCTTTGATTGCATAGGAGCTAATGGCCTCCAGATCAGGTCCTGATACACCTTGAGGAGGGGCTTCCAGGGTCCGTACACTGGCCCACGGACTGCTACTTGTTCCTTCAGAGTTATGCACAGTAATCCTATACTCGTACAGAGTAAATGGTAACAAACCTCCTCCAGCGTTGGTGAAACTTGTCTCCATCGAGCCAGCTTGGTAGACAAGGTAAAGTTGGCTTGTCCCATACTCCCGTCTGTAGATCATGTACTTGGTGATGTTCCCGTTGGGACTTGAGGGCGGACTCCAAGACACTTCGACCACAGTAGATCCAGTTGCTTTAAGAATAGGCTGGTCCTGTCCTTGGGGCGGAGCCTCCAAGGTGCGGGCGAATGCCTTTGGGCCTCGCCCGCATCCACCATCAGTACAAACCTCCACTCTCACATCGTACAACCTGAAGGGCGTTAGATTATCGATAATGCGGGATGTGTCTAAGTTGCTAAAGTAGGCTCTCTGCTCAGGTGTTCCGCTGAGAATCACAACGCCATACCGTCGGACGACACCATTAGGAATGGTGGGCGGTACCCATGTTGCGCTGATGGACGTCGAGCTCAGCACCGTCAGACTAGGGGTGGAGATTCCTTCCGGTGCGCTGTCTGGAGTCTGGCATGTGTAGACGGAGCTATTGGTGCCTCCGGCCGACGTGGACGCTTGTAAGATGTACTCATAACGTGTGTTAGGGCTGAGGCTGGTATCAGTAAACATCAGGCTAGATCCAGAGTAGACCAGACTATTGAAGCGATAGAGTCTGTAGGATGTAAGGATGCCATTGGGTATTGCTGGCTGGGTCCAGTACAGCTCTAGAACGGTAGCACTGACAACGACATGCACAGGACTTGAAACACCTTGAAGAAAAATACAAAGGCAATTATAGTTAACCGCAGATTACCCTCTAGTAATGATGCATCTTGAGTATGGCAATGTAGTTGTAGTAAATCAGTATTTTGATTTTCCTTAACTCCCTTGAGCAGTTTTCTTGAATCCTACATCATTCTAACGCATCCCAACACCATCTGGGTAACTCAACACCCAAACTGTTAGACTCTGATTATGGGAATACCTGATCGTATGTAAAGCATGATCAGTTTATTAGCGCAGTCCTCAGTCCAACAGAACCAAACAGATTACAGCATTTTTAACTTGTGGAATTATATTACATCACTGATCTGCCCAAAAGAACCAGTTTTATAATTAACCTTCTTGTTCCATCCTAGCTCCTTAGGTAGCATTTGCTTTGTTTGATTGTCCTGTTCTGTACCTGTATGATCTGTTGTAACTTAATTTCTGTTCGGAAGTCCAGTATTTTGTTTTATAAGGCATTTCTCTACAAGATTTTGTCTTTTGAATATGCCTCCATATTTGCCTCTGCTTCATTGTGTCTCATACAATTATTATTCTAGTAGTTCTTTATACAACATAGACCTTCTTTATAATAACTGGTATGTAAATTTTGCAGTATGGAAATAAATATTGAGTTTAATTGAAATTGAATTCAAGAACCGCTGGCCAGTTAGTGTGATTTTTTGTTTTGCTTACAGTAAGCAGCGGTTATGAACTAGAAAATAAGCTAAGAACCGTTCTGTAAGCAAAAAATGCCTGCTCAAAAGGTTTTCTGAGATTGGCCTCCTGATTGTAGCTTTCTTACCTTGTGGTGGGGCTTCAGGGGTAGTAACTGAGACAGCGTTACTCGTGGTACATCCTGCTGCCGTGCACGCTATGAGGGAATATTTGTAACTGGTAAACGGTGACAAACCTAGAGGACAGGAAGGAATGGATGGTTATGTTATAGAGCATGTACATTGTGGTCAAAAGTCTGATAATTATTGCTGGAATGGAAAGGAAAGCATTATGTAAAAATATGCTTACCTTGTTATACATCATACAATTAGTTTGGCGTGAGCTTAGTTTAGAAATCTTTCCCAAACTATGTCCAGGATTTAAAACAAAAACCATTCTACGAAGGACAATATCCAGGGTGATGAAAATTCAGAGGGAATGTAAAGCGCATTGATACGTTATTATAAAATGCGCTAAATAAGAACTAGTTATCATTATTATGTTTGTTGCAACATTCTACAGAGCAAATTCTAGATACAAATTCACCGACTCTCTTGGCAAAATGATCATTCAAAGGCACCATACATCAAGCACAATGATGTAATGAGAGCCCCCTTCCCCAAAGGAAAAAACGAAATAAATAAATCAATTTCCTAAAAAAAAACTAAAAAAAAAACTGCTGGAAATAATAGTAATAATATTGATAATAATATAATAATAATTATAAACATTTCTAGTACAACTATTCACTGCACCAGGAAAGGGAAGAGTGAAGAGGTAGGAATTTAAGATTTGTTCTGAAGGGACTGAGGTCTAGTGTTTTGAGGTCTGTTGGCAGACCATTCCATAGATGGTAGGCTGCGATAGAAAAACTTCTATCACCATAAGCCTTCAGTCGAGCAGATGGAGATACAAGCAAAGTGAGCACCACTAGAGCGCAGTTGATGCACTGACCTGTATACTGGGAAATGAGTTCTTGTAGACACTGGAGTGCTACGCCGTTGACTGGTAAGTAATGGTGAGGATCTTGAATCAGACGCAATCACCAGTGTCAAATAACCCAAAACAGTAACAACAACAGTAACCTGTGTGCCTATTTGGCTGCCGGTGCTGCATACTCCTAACAACAGGCCTGGGATTACTTGGAGGCTACAGAGGCCATGACCTCTGTTGCCCCTGGTCTTGGCCTTGGTGCCCCTTTCAAAAGTCTCCCATAGACTTAAAGATTTTTGACTGGAAGTGCCCTTTGGAGAATGAAATTGGCCTTGCCCTCCCAAAGATGAAATTCCAGGCCTGTAAGAAGCTGAAATGGTTTCAGGAATGCTTAGGGCCCAATAAACAGGGGTAGTAATAGTGTGAGGCTCTATGAGTGGCCTACTTGGCTTGAGAAAGCACATAAATACATTACAAGGATCTGCTTACCACTGTGGATGTACTCAAAGTCGGTGGCGTCTCCCACATATATTGGATCATCTTGGCCGTTCTCTGTTATTCTATACTGTTGGATTACTCCGTTTGGCCTGCCTGGTATACGCCATGTGATCCGGACGGTGGTAGCATCAAGAGATGTAACGACTGGATCAAAGAGATTGGCTGGTACATCTTGCAGTGTGGCTGCAGTAACCTATAAACAGGTAAAAGGGGGTAAATGTTACTTTTTGCAAACAAAGTTACAAATTCAACCAAACTATACACTGGTATAAACACAAAATGGCCTCACGTTTTGACCCCAGCAGAGTCTCCCTCAAAGTCTAAAATGAGAAAACTTTCAGCCTTTGAGAAACTGTTGCTAGGGTCCAAACGTAAGGTTATTCACACTTCTTGCAGTTTTTAGAAGAGTACAAATACTTGAACCAGTGGTGAAGATTCTTAGAAAAACGCAAACATTTGTTAGTGGCCTGACGTTTCGACCCTAGCAGAGTCTTTTCCGAAGGCTAAATGACAACACAACACACATAAACATGAGTAACAAGAGCAACAAGAGCAATCATGGAATAAATGCTGTCTTTTTAACTTTATAATATTCTATTTGCACACGCATAGTAACAAGGTTTGAAGAAGGAACTTGTTGATTAAAAATTCAGCCTATATCAAAATGATACAGCATAATACAGCTATCAATTGTATGACGCACTATCAGACCCCCGGGGATGGTGCGTCAAGTTTGCGTCTTTACTCTCGGAAAAAGTGACTGTGGGTACGTCAAGTCCAATAGTGGTCAGTCAAAAAAATCTTCGAGCGGTGCGTCGAGGTACGTCATGGTCCGTCGAGGTACGTCATGGTCCGTCGATGTCCATTTCAACATTTATTTTGTTTATTTAGTGGAGAATAAAAATGCACCTACCCTCCCCGCCTGTGTAAAATGATGTTGGTATTATTTTGTTAACATTTATGTTGCCCGAGGGTCGGGAATTTACCGCCAGAAAGTCAGCGATCACCACATGCCAGCTCAGACGGCCGTTTATTTTCCACACTGCACATAGCAAGCCTTTTGCCCAAGCCCAATACACAACATCATGGCGTGGTGGTTTTGTCATCCTCGGCCCCGTGGTATATTATATCTCTCACACGCACGATAGTGGGGGTCGATTGTCGAGTCATAGATGGATACGAGGTAAGCCTGTGACCATACGTTTAATTTACTATCCGTTTCAAACTTTTCTAAACGGTTAACCGTTTGTCGGCGGCAAGTGAATTTGTTCTAAAATACACGAACAACAAAGACGATGTATAAGGAAGCCCAAATGTTTTGACAATTAACATCGAGACTGTACATGTACCCGTGTCAGTGTATTTTGTAAATCCTTGTTGTTTCATGTTGTTTCCAAAAATTTACCGACCGAGAGATAATCCTTCACGATCTTTATAAGCACAACATCCCGCAGAGTCGAAGTTGTGTGAATATCCCCCATCACTTCCGTGTGTATTTGAGTTTGACAAACGAAAACTGCAGTATTGCTCACGCACGTGTACGCAGTTATTTCTCACCAAGGGAATTTCCCTTGCCTTATCGCTCCCACAGCTACACGCCATTCCTTCGCCCCCTAACTATAAAAGTTTACCACGTTAGGTAGAGCAAGCACATCCGCGGGATCGCGGTGATGAATACAGCGCTGTGAGAAGCACTACGTCATAAATAATTATTCACGCGATCGGCCAATCGGAAAGCGGCCAGTCATTACCAGTTATTACGAGGATGTGTGTTATTTAGTCACATGTAATTCATGGCGCGGTGGTTTTGTCAACCTCTGCCCCGTGGTATATTATATCTCTCACATGCACGATACTGGGGGTCGATCGTCGAGTCATGGATGGATACGAAGATGCATTATTTAGTAGACTGGTTCCCTCTCTATTATTTCGTGTGTTTGATAGCTAGTGCGTTGGGAACCGCACGTCTCGAAGATCAAGTAGTACATTCTCGCCTCGTGCATACACTTGCCATGTATTTTCAGCATGTGTGCCGGGAAACTCGTACGTAAAAGGTTGAATTATTTGGTATTCACTGCGCCTGCGTCGTTTGCAAGAGATTTTATGTGCGTCGTCGGTGTCCGTCCGTGGTGCGTCGTTTTCTGCGATTGGTAAGTCAAAAAATCGTTCGGAAGACAGTCCAAATCTGCAACAAGTGTGTCAATTTTTTGACTCAGGGTGGGTCTTTGGACACGCAAATCCCCCCCCCCCCCCACATATGAACAGTGACGCACCATCCCCGGGGGTCTGATAGTGCGTCATGCAATTGATAGGTGTATAAGTTCTACTGTAAAATGCATTTCACAGGTTAGCAGGGAATTTTTGCTTATGCATGTGCCTACTCCATGTTACGAGGCATTCTTCGCTTACACAATTTGTACAGAACTTTGGTGCTTGCCCTGTAAGAATGGTAATCGAAAGCAGAGCCATGAAATTGAGCCCAGTTGTATCAGTACTTACTGGTGGACTGTTGGCGCATCCAATACTGGTACAAGCTCCTAGGATGTAGGTGTAGTGCTGATAAGGCTGGATACCTTGACTGTCTTCAAGTGATGTGGCAAGACCTCTGAAGATCTCAATACTATCACGACGCAGGATGTACGTTGTTATAACACCTGTAGAATCAAAGGGTTGTAACTCGTTATTTATTGAGTCCGACTGCGAAGTAACGGGGAAACATCTTGACACATGTTTAAAATAATAACTATAATTTAAAAGGCTAATCATCCTTACTCGCAGCTGAGAAGCTGAATTGAGAAGGGCGCAGCTACAACTTGGTTGAGCCTCAGACATGTAAAGGCGCCTTTTGGCAGCCAGCCTCACCAGCCTATATATGACCAAGGAGCACAGCCAGAGATTAAAAGTGTTTGATTATTCCGGAGGGAGGAAAACCGGAGGGCCCAGTAGAAGACCTTTGTGGCACAGAAGAGAACCAATGTACATCTCTATTCACATGAGTGGCCCCAAGCCGGGAATCGATCCAGGGACACAGTGGTGAGAAGCAAGCGCTTTACGCACTAGCCATCCATACAACCCTCCTCTGGAACTCTCTGCCTCAACATCTCAAGGACACACAAAAAGGACTAATTAACTAAATTTCACAGTTACTTTTAACTTTTTGATATGACTATTTGGAAAAGCTGATGGTTTTCAAGATAGCACTTTGGTGTTTACTGAAATTATTGCGATATCTTCCATTTCACTGTTATAACTTTTTAACTTTTTACCATTTGGAAAAGCTGGTGGTGTCCAAGTCAGCACGATGGTGTCCAGTACCCCAGCTGCTACCTTCCACTGAGGAGACGCTACTTCTCTTGGTATATCCTGATTGGTCAGCTCATTGCTATACTCACTGGTTGCACTACCAACACTGTTATGAGCTGTGATGGCGTATTCATAGACTGTGTACGGTATCAAACCCTCATCTGTTGGGTCAACAAATTAATAACACTGAGTTCTTATAAATCGCACATGATCTACCAGCTACATCAGGGTGCTGTATTAAATAAGGGAATAAAAGAGTGGTGACGAGTTCTTAAACGGCCGTTTAAAACCGGCAGGGTTGTGGCCGTGCGATAAAGACCCGAGCCGAAGATGAGGGCCTTTATCGCACGGCCACGACCCTGCAAGGTTTTAAACGACCGTTTAAGAACGAGTCACTACTCTTTTATTCCCATTCATAAATGCCAATTTGTTAAAAAGTGAAAGAATAAGGAAAATCGGTGGTAAAAAAGACAATCTGTTTGTTTAGCGAATTTTCGAAGTTTGTACATTTTCAAAAACTTTTGTAAAATTCTGTTTTGAGCGCGCTGGCTTGTGTGCACGCGCGTGTCGACAAGATTACGCGTGGGTATACTAATAGCTGTATATTGCATTCCGCGTAAGTAAATTGGCGTAAACAAGCTTGCGCGCCCAACACGCGAAGCCAGCCGTGTTTAAACACTTCTAGCCGTGTTTATATCACACGTTTAAACACCCCCCCGGGCCCGTGATGTGCTCTCCACCAATCAGAATGGATAAACTGTCCAAGGTATTTATGAATATCAAATTAAACAAGTACTTCAGGTATTAAAATGACCCTGCAAAAGTGGTAAAATATGCAGTTCTTATATAGTGCTTTCTCACACTGGGGCCTTTCAAAGTGCTCATAATCTTTGTTTAAAGGTATGCGGAGCTATGTTCAAAATATGTGACCCATTTATTTACAAAGCACCATGTAACGGTTTACAGTAAATCTGCAGCCAACCATACTAAAAAACACTGGGGCAAACCCTTCTCTTAACAATGAGTGTACTGGGTTATTTTACATGCGTTACATAACACACAGGACCTATAAGGCTTTATGTCCCATCCAAAGGACCAAGCAATAATGGTTAAGTGTCTTGATTAAGAACACAAGTATTTAGACCAAGACTCGAACCCACACTCTGCTGGTTAGAAGCAACATAGCTTAAGTCAGGTGCGCTTGACCCCTTTGAGCCGACATGCCACACCAATCATCTTTACAATATGTAAGTAATTTGCAAATCTGTAAACCTTTTTTGTTTGTTCAACCACAACAATGTTGTGCACCCTTTAAGAGAATTATTACATGGTGTACTTGCTAAATCATTCAATAATTTACTCCACCACACAAAACCTAAAATCCTACAAAGGATCAAATAAATTGGAAACAAAATTGTACACTGGTGTCTCAAAAAAAATAAAAAAATTAATACATAACTAAAAATGTAAAATCCCTACAGGGTAAAATTGCTTCCATAAATGTATTTTTTTTTTTATGTGAAGGAGAAATGAGTACACCTCACTTCAGTTTGACACACTCTAGCTACAGTTGCTTACCTAGGTAAGTATATGTATTTGGTCCAGCAGTTGTGATACTCTCCAAGGCCGACAGGCAGATGTTATCAACTCCAGTATTAGAACCAGAGGGAGGCGGAGGGGCTGTAGCATACTGTGCATCGATCCTAGCACATACATGAGTGTTCTTGTCAAAGTCACACCTGTGCAGTAACATAAGGAGATCAAACGAATCTTTAACAATAGACCTTATTCCAAATGACGTTGTTTGAGTAGGGCGCCCTCGGCTACAGGTCAAGAGAAAGTAGCTCATTGGCCAATGCTGTGTACCACACATACATGTAATAGTGCATCTCCATTGTTTTATCATCGTTTTACCTCTATGATGGTGGTGTGATGATGTCAATGTATAAGGTCCGTAACAGTAGAGACTAGCTATGGACCCAATGTGTTTAAGCACAAAAAGATGCTAAGCACAACAAAATTGTGCTTACCAGAAAAAGGATAGCAGCCAACATACCATGTTACATGTACAACTTGTAACTGGTATCCTGCTTATTTGTGCTTAAGCAGCTCTATGAAATTGGGCCCTGGTGTACCAGTAAATAGACGGTGCAAGTCTTTGATGTGTTCATACACTTTTAGGGACTTGTTTGGTCCCACGTTGCTTGTGAAGGAAACAAAATTGGGCACCTAAATGGACCTCAATAATTGATTGCATGGTCTGTAAGGTAAACTTTGAAAGTCTGATACAAACTGAAGAGCTAATTCTGGGAGAACAGCTATGGTGGAGGAAAAATGTTCACAAATGAGTTTTGCTCTTAAATTTTGCATACCATTGTAGCAAATCTCTCACCGTACTGTTTAATAGCACTCTGAACTAATGATGTCACTTTTGCTCAAAATACCCGGCTATCAGACAAACATTCCACCACTTGTGCGATCACCGTGTCATCGATGCCCAAACCGCACAGTAGTACAGTCAGTACACACTTGTGCGATCACCGTGTCATCGATGCCCAAACCGCACAGTAGTACAGTCAGTACACACTTGTGCGATCACCGTGTCATCGATGCCCAAACCGCACAGTAGTACAGTCAGTACACACTTGTGCGATCACCGTGTCATCGATGCCCAAACCGCACAGTAGTACAGTCAGTACACACTTGTGCGATCACCGTGTCATCGATGCCCAAACAGCACAGTAGTACAGTCAGTACACACTTGTGCGATCACCGTGTCATCGATGCCCAAACCGCACAGTAGTACAGTCAGTACACACGAGTAAACATAAGACTTTGACATGTACGTGTACGTATGTTCAAGAAATTGGACATGTCTGAGATTCGGGTACTTGGCTTCTATTTCTAGCATTAGTGTGGAGTGCCATTCAGATATCCCTTTGCATAAAAAGCTTCCTACAAGAACCACATGTTCCTTACCCCCATTAAGACCGGTATAGTAGTTAATACTGAACTAACACCAGGTCAATATTCATTCAATTGACAAAATCCTGAAAAAAATAAATTATAGTGGCTTGCACAACTTACACTGTGCACTGTCCTTACAATTTACCCCTTGCACAACACAAAGCGCACTTACACGCACCTATCCTGTCCACCACTTTGGGTGTCAAAATGTACACAAAGGAATTGACTCCCATACGTTGGAAATGGTAGACGCGCATTTTGTGGAGGTGCGTTCCGCATTGTGCGATGGATCAACTAAACCTACCTATTGCAATACGCCATTCCTGCTTGGCTGATAGGGCACGACATTCCTCCAGCGCAGTTTCCTTCAACGTTAGTAGCCCTGTCAGCACATACATGTGTCAGGGGGTTGTAGCCCATGGTGTTACAGCAAGCCTGGGCAGGGGAGATTTTCTCAGCACCACAGCATTGATCGTTGGCTGCCTGCTTGTCTTGGACTGTTGCATACGGGTGAGCCTGAGACAAAGCAACAATGGTTAAAAAACAATAAGCTGGGTGCATTTACCAACAATACATTTTCCCCCTTTTAAAGGCACTGAACACGTTTGGTAATTGTCAAAGACCAGTATTCTCACTTGGTGTATCCCAACATATGCATAAAATAACAAGCCTGTGAAAATTTGGACTCAATTGGTCATTGAAGTTGCAAGAAAGTGATGAAAGAAAAACATCCTTGTTGTACAAATTAGTGTGCTTTCAGATAGGAATAAAAGGCTTCTGGCCAGAAGTCTTTTATTATTTTAGTGAGAAGTTACCTCTTTCTCAAAAACTACGTTACTTCAGAGGGAGTCGTTTCTCACAATGTTTTATACTATCAACAGCTCTCCGTTGCTCGTTACCAAGTAAGTTTTTATGCTAATATATATTTTGAGTAATTACCAAACGTGTACAGTGCCTTTAAGTGAATATTGGAGGTAATTTTTTTTCTAAAAGAACAATTTTTTCAATCCTGTACTTTGGAGAATGTTGTAAGGTTCAGATGTCAATGCCATCAGAAAAGATTTTAACAAACATGCATGTTAAAGTTAGTTTGAAATCAGAATCTCTGAATTCAGTACAGAAAGGTTTTTTGTGTAAACTCCACTGAAATTCTCTCTGGATTGAAACTGTTATTTCAGTATGTCAAAGCATACAAAGTTGTATTCTTAAATTTTTTAAAGTCTATTTTAAATTCTCGGAGACGACTAGAATTTAAAATGGACTTGCTCAAATTTAAGAAGAGGCTTAAAGTCTCACTGACAGTGGGAATATTCAGCTCATTGCAAATGTCAGATTATGAATGGTCTCTGCAATAATTATAGCAATCTCTCATTCTTCATGACCTCCTGTTTAAAACACATCACTTACCTTGATAATACCATCCTCAGATGAGCAGCACAGAGTCACAGAGAGGTCAACATACTCTACGCCACAGCAGACCTTGTTAGGTTCAGGGTCATAGGTCATGGTGTCGTTGTTCTCTTCACAGCAAACCTTGTCAGAGCCGACTACGGCGGCGCCGCAACACTGGGCATTGTAGCCATCTTGGAAATTGTCTGTTAGGAAAGAATGCAATTTAGAATGTGAGGCTGTGTGTGTGCAATTAAGTGGCTGCGCCTGTAGCTTGAGTGGCTTGAACATCATATAAACAAGTATTACAATCATATAAACAAGTATTACAATCATATAAACAAGTATTTACAAGCACATAAGGCCAATAGCAACAGTGAAAAATCATGCACAATTTTCAGCGTGTAAACACTTGTCTTTCAATTTTGGTTGTAGCAACCGAAATCAGCTTTTGCATTTTTTAAGGTTTTCAGATTTTCTCGAATATGAGTTCATTTCAGAGGGAAATATCCAACATAAAAAATGGTTCTAGTATGAACTTCATAATCAGTCAGCTTTCAGACCAAAATTAAACAATTATGTTTTTTATCCTTCAAAGAAAGTTCAGCAGTCAGCACTAAAAAGTAAACACAAGTCGGTAAGGATTGCTTACATGTGGGTGTCAGTTCTCATGGGTTTCTAATAATTATATTTGTGTTCAAATAATACAGACAAATAAAAAATAAAACAAATTTGAGATGACAGTCTCTATTTGTCTCTCACCAACTTAAAGAACCACTGACCCCACACGAAGGTACTGAACATAAATTATCACCTAGCTGAACACATTACCAGCTGTGTGAGTTATGTTAATAATAACAATTGGGAGGCTAATTTTCCTTACTCGCAGCTGAGAAGCTGAATTGCGAAGGACTGTTAAAAGGCACCATTGGCAGCCAGCCACATTGACCCATACATGACCAAGGAGCCTAGCCAGAGATCGAAAGTGTTTGATTTTTTTCCCGGAGGGAGGAAAACCAGAGGGCCCGGAGAAAATCACTTGAGGCAAAGGAAAAAACCAACCCACAACTCTACTCACGTATGGCCCAAGCCGGGAGTTGATCAAGGGCCACAGTGGTGAGAGGTAAGCACACTAGCCTCACAAGCTTGTGCTCTATTTAATTTACCTCAAAAAACAAATCTTGCTAATTTGTTGTACCAGTTTGTACAGAACCAAACTTTCCTGAATATTTTTTCACACTACAAAGAAATACTTCAGACAGAAAAAAACAAAACAAAAACCCAAATAGAAATATTTTTCTCTTTGATAAGAAAACTGTGAAAGATAAAATAAAGCACTGGTGATATACATCAACCTCCGATTGTTGTTTGAATGATTCTTTGGTGGTGCAGCATATATTCCGGGCGGCTTATTTTGCAAAAATTGTGGTAGGCAGAACTTCTGCTGCTTGCACATGCAGTTTGAATCAAGATTGAAACACTCCTGTGAAATCATCATCAGGGGCAATTTCTGCTTTTTGAGAAGTTGACGAATTTGAAAATTTGAAACAGTGAATCCTCTACAGATTGGAAAGTGAACCGCCCATTAGTTTTCTGAAGAAAAGAGAGAATATCAAATAATAAACCACAGGGGAAACTGACTGGGTAATATAGAGGATCTTAGACAAAATACTTCTGAGAAAATGTATTAACTAATTGTATTAACTAATTATTTACCTCTCTTCTAACCTTCCATTTTGTCCTTTGTGTTCCCAACTTCTTGTGGTCAAGCTATCCCCTTCCCTTCATAACCCCCCCCCCCCCCCCTTCAGTCTTCATAATCCCTGCTTACCCCCTGCCTTCTCTGAATGCTTTCTGCTTTTCTCCCTCCACTCTCTCTATTCATGTATTTCCACTTGACTACTCTTGCAACTCTTGTCTGCTTGTATGTGTGTTGTGTGTTGTCATTTAGCCTTCGAGAAAGACTCTGCTAGGGTCGAAACGTCAGGCCACTAACTTATTTTTTGCAGAATACTTCTGGTAATTTTTGTACCATGAGAATAGCATTTGCAGACTGTTTGACATTATGCAACATGCTCTTACCCCATCTTTCAAATTGACGACATCATCTACAGCTCAGAAAAATTAAGCCCGGTTCAAACGCCATGTGAATTGCAAAAGTGAAGCGAATGTTTGGAAAGCAGCAGATGTTTGCGATACTAAAAAATTACTTCAGATTTGCTTTTGCATGAAGTTTGAACCAAGCTTTACTAATCTATGTGTCAAAAAGAAACATGTGGATGAAATCAAACAAGAAAAGAGTGTGCTAAAAACAGAATTAAACCCTGGAAAGCATCGAGTAGTTCAGCAACTGTGCATCTTTCAAGTGAGACCATTAGGGACGTGCATAAGGTTACTAAATTTAAATATTTCATGTTTGGTAATTTAGTGGACTCTAATTGGTTAATCAACATGACTATGTCTCCCAGACCAACCAATGAAGACAAATTTGGTGCGCACAGAGGCAAGGAAACCATGTTGCTGCACACGTGATACATACAACACGGTTGGCAACAGAAAGCGCACTGTTCTTCGAGGGCAAATTTCAGTGAGCTGCTTAGCAGAAGTTCTCACAGAGAACTTTAGGTAACTCTTGCTCAGCAGAAAGAAAAAAAAACAGTCAAAATACCATGTGATGTATACCGATGGTGACTGGTTCCCTGCAATTTTTTGCTTAGCACAGAGAATTCTTGCTTAGAAGAAACAGGTTATCAGCCAAAATACCATGTAATGGGCATTGTTTGTGACTGGTTTACTGCTAATTTTTGCTTAGCAGCAAAATGTGGTTAGCACCATTTTCTGCTAACAGGTTTATGAAATCAGGTCCAGGTTATAGATCTTTGAATCCAAGTCATGGGATAAACTGGTACAAAGTTACTGTAAAACATTGGTGTAACTTAATAAAGGACTACAACAGTTGGAACTCAAAAGTTCCAGAAAGGTCACACTAACACAAGGATTAATCAACAAGCAAACCAACAGGAAGTGAGAGGTGAAAGTTCAAGGTGGAAAACGACCAGATACAGGAAGGTCATAATGTGAATTACCATCAAATGTTACAAAGGTCATCTGGCAGCACAGCCCTTGGGTCTTGTCAAAGAAAGATCCTATAAAGTGGCAAAATCTCTCATAATATATCATGCAAGTGGGAGAAAAATGCAAAACTAAAATGTGCAAACTGTAGATTTCCCAAGATGCATAACTGTAGTGGGGGTTGGGGTCACTCATAAGAACTGTGTATTTATTTTTATTTATAAAATTGATATCATATCATGGCTTCATATCACACCTCACAAAATTCTTATAAATTATTGGATTGTTTACAGTAGTAGGAAACGAGGTGACTGAATGTGTGGAACATTATTAATTATTAATTTTCATTTCTTCAAAGAAATAGCTTGGAATGGTAGTGTGGTTGAAGCATTTTTTTTCAAAATGGGGAGAACATTTGTTGGTTGCATTTATGTTCTCCGTAGGAAAGGCTCTGATATTTGATTTGTTACAACTGTAGAAAGTCAAAGGAAGATTGCGTCGGAGGGATGCGTGTAGAAATAAAAATAACGACATGCAAGTCTTTCAGCCAAGAGAAGTCTTACAATCCAAAATGCATTTAAATCAAAATCAACAAAGCAATATTCCATTGCTCATCATTCATTGAAAGAAAATTGAATGATATCTATGATGCATCATATGAGGAAACCCAAGTTGAGAACATCAACAATTCTGACACGTACCTGCGCAGCAAATCTGTGGCCCCGCCGTGTCATAGGGTATACCCCTACAGCATGCATCACCGGCCCCAACAGCAACCCGGTCCTCATCAGGATCAACGCAACATATCTGACCGGCAGACACGCTGACGTATTGACCACTGCAGCATTGGTAGTCTGGCTGGAACGGATGGAACTGACCGCTGCAGCATACATCCGATAAGGACAACCGGGCAGGGAGGTAATTGGTCCCGCAGCACTCGTAATCGGGCTGTGGGTTGTGAAGTGCGCCCTCGCAGCAGACCTGTTGCACCAAGAATTGACAATAATGATAGTGGGGTACAGTTAGTTATGGTGTCACTGGGATGAAACGAATTTCAGAACCGATGATGTCTTGTCTAATTTAAGACAACGAATCATTGAAAATTGACAAAACAGGTAAAGCTGAAGGTATTACAGGTTCTCTTTTGTGACAGTTTGAATAAGACAGGCGTTTCTGAATGTGTAAAAAAGACTATTGATAAACAATTAAGACCTCATCACCACTTTTTATAACCCAATCATAGTGATAAGATGGGTCATTTTACACACATATCACTGGGAGGTCCAAATGAAAATTACAAAATTTCTCTTTCCAAAAATCTTGCGGCAATTTCAAGAGATACTTGTCACTGGTTATAAAGAGAAATTTGTGACCAATTATTTTTTACCTGGCTGCCTGAATAACACTGGCCTCCACAGATGCTCTCAGTTATGCTACACTCAAGATAAGCACACGAGTCTCTGACTGGATTCGAACCCTCACTGTGGAAAAATGAATAACAATGTTAAAGTAAATGTATAAAGCTTGGAACAGGTATGATATTTAGTCCTTAGGAAAAAAGTAGGAATATTTTAGGAACATGTACGCATAGCGAAGGCTCCAATAGACTTTTCAGAAGATTTTTTATATTTTTCTAATGGCAAAATTTTTTCGAAATCAGACTAAAGTAGGAAGAATACCATGCCCGTTGAAATGATTGTTGAGTTTATTTCAAAGTAATTTTTAAGTTGATATCAAAGTATTTTTTTAAAACAGTTGAATGTAAAGGTTTAAGACGACTCACTCTTCCATGCAGGGCATGTAGTTCCTACGGAACAGTTCATACTGTGTGATGATGCCATTGGGTTGCGCTGGGGTCGCCCAATTCACATCGATGACCGAGGAGCCAAGTACGCGTAGGTTAGGGGGCGCTATGCTCGTAGGGGGCGCTTCAAGAGTTGTGGTCAAGGTGGCATTACTGAGGAGGCAGTCGTACACTGTGCAGACTTCCACCTGAAATAAATCGTTCGAAAATACCAAATAATGAAATAAACTGTCTCCTAACTACAGGGAAGACAGAAAAATTAACAAAAACTAATTTTTCAAAATTAGTCAATGTGATTTCCTTTTCTGCAAATGTATAAAATGTATAACGGAAAATATAAAGGAAAACTTGCTAAAAATACCATGTTGCTGCACTGATTCTCTCACAATCTTTTTTATGAGAAAGTTGCGCCATTTTCAAAATCCTCCTTTGAAGCTAATAAGTATGAAACATTCAAACGATCTCAAACAATCCAGAACCAAGCAATGAAGCACAGTGACTTCAGTAAAAGTCAAACTTGGGTTGAATAACATTATTTCTCTTCCAATTCCTTAGCAGACAATTACAAAAAAATCAGCAATATTGTAACACAACTCAAATTTGATTTTCAAACAACTTGCCATTATAAAAAAACCTTGTCCTCCAGCATTAAACGTTCTAAAGGTATTAGACAGCATAAGTAGAGCTGTTAAAATAGTCGCAGTTTTGTGTGAACATTAATAAAACAAACCTGTGAAAATTTGGGCGAAATCCCTTGTGCGAGTCAAGAAAAAAATAAAGAAAAATCACGCACAATTTTCAGCATGTAAACACATTGTCCATACAGGATTGGCAGAGCTGACAAAATAATCACAGACAGTGTTCATGTTTTGTGTAATCAACCACATACATGAAATAACAAACCTGTGAAAATTTGAGCTCAATTGGTCATCGAGGTCACGAGAAAATAGTGAAAAAAGACCTTATGTGTTTTCTGTTTTTCAAACATGGAGTTTATTATCGCGCGCGATAAAAACTATTGTTTTACTCATTTCTCAGAAACGATAGCATTTCAGGCAGAAATATTTTAAGGAACCCTTTCTACCATTACTTACTTTAAATCATGTAAGTTATGTGTGAATCTGTGAACATTTGTGTTTTTCGATCTTACCAATCGTGTACAGGGCCTTTAATTTTGAATGTAACAACCCAAATCAGCTTACTGTGTTTTTTTAAATTAGGTTTCCAGATACAGTTTTCTTGAATATGACTTCATATCACAGGGATAAATTTCACTGAAAAAAATTGTTCTAGTATGAACTTCGAAATCAATAAGCTTTCAGTATAAACTTAAACAATGATGTTTTTTCATCCTTACCAATCCTGTGTCAGGCCTGGAATTTCATCTCTGAAAGGGCAAGGCCATTTTGATTTTGCAAAGGGCACTTGTATTGGAAAATCATAAAGTCTATGGGAAACTTTTGAAAGGGCACTAAGGCCAAGACCAGGGCAACGAAGGCCATGGCCTCCGTGGCCTCCGTGTAATTCCAGGCCTGCTGTGTAAAACCTTAAAACTACTTCCTGAAAAACCTAAAAATCCAACCTGTATTGCATAGATGGTATATGGCTGTAGGTTGGGTAGAATACGAGAGAATGTTGACGATGGTAGAGTGGCAACAACAACATCATCTAGATACACTGTGTATCTAAGTATATCACCATTGGGTTGGCTTGGCTCCTGCCAGGATACTTGCAATGCAGAGGGGCTCAAGATGTAAATACTGGGGGCGCCAAACCCTTCAGGAGCTGTGGACAAAATCAAGAGTAGGGAATTTAAATTATTACGAAATCCAGGTTGTTTTTTGTGTGTTCCCCCCAATTAAAAATTTTTTATATTAAGAAGTAGGCAGCTAATTAATATCAGGGCTTGCATGGCTGGGGCTTTGAGTGGGAGTTGTAGTAGAGGCTCAAGCTATTTGAGTGGTCTTTGCTTTTGTTTGATTGTTGTGCTCCAGGGATCTTATTTGGTTCTGCGATACAACTCCTCATTGCTAATTGCAGCTGGTCAGCGAATGTTAAAATTTGTAATGTTTGTTAGTGCATAGACCCCTTGCATATGGCGTCACACTCTAAAAAGCGCCCTCACTGAGGCCAAAAAGCGCCCTCACTGAGGCCAAAGGGGCAGATCATTGGACGATAGGTGTTCTTTGTGCCTAAAACCGTGCGCGTGAACTCAGCGTCCCTGTAGCGTTTCGCGTTATGCAAGGGGTCTATAGGTGTAATGTTTTTCAACATTTATATAGACAGGTTTCTCAGATTTTCAGTTGAACTGAAATCTTTAAGTCCGTTACTTACCCCCATCTTTGGTCTCTGCATAGGCCAGATTACTAGATACATTGTAAGCACCATTGGAGATTAGTACCCTGAACTCATACAGTGTGTTTGGCATGAGCTGTCCGATGGTGGTACTGTCTACCCCCGGGGGATGGGTGTTCATAGTTCGAATCCCTGGTGTGGAGCTTGCGCCATATTCAATGAAGTAGTTGACAACATCGCCTCGTAATTCTTGGAGTGCTGGAATTTTTTTTAAATACAATAGTGTTGAGGGAGAAAAGAATCTTGAAATAAGGGAACTGACTGTCTATGAGACACTTTACAGAAAAAAATTTGGAAAAATTTAGAGTGACGTACTTGGTGTTGTCCAGGTAAGCAAAACTGTCACATGGTCTACAGCAACTGCGGAGATGGCCCCACCAATAGAGGGTCGACCGGCCAGTGTGGTGACCTCCTCGCTGGGGTCTGAGGTAAAAGGGCCGATGTCGTTGGAGACTGTGATGCGATACTGGTAGGTTGTGTAGGTTGTAAGCCCGAAATCGGCAAAGGATATGTCCGCACCACTGTAGATGAGCTGCCAGAACCCTATGCCTGTTGCGGTGCCTGAGGAGGTGTAGAAACAGTGAGTTATAGATCAAGAAAACAACAAATATTACAGTCAATAATAATAATATCGGCTCTTATATAGCGCAATTCCAAAGAATGATCATTGCGCTTTACACATTATTACCCCTGGTCACTGGGCCATTTATTTCATTCCTGAAACCACCTCAGCTCCCAGGGGAGTATACAGCCTGTGCTGCCAAAGCGCACTACATGTGAGCTAAATCATTCACAAGAACCATCTCTGCCCTCACAGGTACACATTTTACCCCTGGGTGAAGAGAAGCAACTAAAGTTAAGTGTCTTGCTCAAGGACACAAGTGTCATGACCGGCATTCTAACCCACACCCTGATGACTCAGCCACCAGAACTTGAGTCCGATACACTTAACTGCTCGGCCACGACACGCCACAATTGAGATTCACATTCAAAATGCTTTGCTAAAGGTATGATACAGGATTGGTAGAGCTAACAAAACAGTCGCAGACAGTGTTCATGTTTTGTGTGATCAACCATAGACATGAAACGAACAAACCTGTGGAGATTTGGGCTGAATCGGTTGAGAAAAACAATGCACAATTTTCAGCATGTAAACACATTGTCCTTAATTATGGTTACAACAAGTATGACTTCATTTCAGAGGAAAATATTTCGTAGAAAAAATGGTTCTAGCTGGTGCTCTACTAACAGAGCTATACAGCCCTATGTTGGCAGTCTACCTATTTTGTCAATATCTTTGTTCTTTGTTTAATGGCTTCTGAATGGCACCCCAATTTAAAGATATTGACAAGGGAGACAGCCAACATGTGGCTAGAAAGCTTAGTTGGTAGAGCACCGTCACGTTAATCCGGAGGTCGCAGGTTTAAGTCTCGCTCTAGTCAATTATTCTTTGTTCAACCCCAAAATATGTAGACTGAATAAACAACTAATCTGCTGCGTTGCAGTACTCGCTACTAACACGTAGGATTCGAACTGCCTATAGCCATCGGGCTAGCTTGGTGGTCTAGTGGTAAGACATCTGCTCTAGCAATGCAAAGCTTGTGAGTTCAAATCCCAACCTAGTGATTTGCCTGTGGATTTTTTTCACAGTACCAAACAGTGCTTAATACACATCGGTGTAAGGGTAAAAACAAACATCGTACCTGGCTGCAGTGGTTGTCTTAACTTCATCCTGTGCAACTCATATCTGATATTAGGACCATTTGGCTTGGTGGGCATGCTCCAGGTGACTGAGATATACGTCTGGGTGATAGGGTCACCTCTTGGGGCCCCCTGACCCACAGGGAAGTGCGGATCCGTTTGGGCTGGGGTGCCACTGCTTTCTGTACAGCCACCGATGGTACATGCCTCTATGGTAACTATGTGAGAAAAAAACATGTGTTAAATGGTTCTAAATTCTATGTAACTGTTTGTGACTTATATGGGACAAGATATGTCTTGCAGAGTCGAAATTTGTAGGAATCTATCACAATGAGCCCCAGTACTGTTTAGCTCTCCTCTTGACTATTATATTTTGTAAAACAAATGATTGGTAAAATAGACGAGTCATGGGACAAGTAACCATTGCTAATTGTAGGATTCCAACTGGCCTCTTGAAACTGGGCAGGAATGTGAGGTTCGTGGGTTCTAATCCCACCAGAGTAGTTTGCCTGTGTTTTTTTTTTCCCCCAACAGAACTCTGGAAAGCAGTGAGCATACAGTTCTAACCACACATTGGTGTACGGGTAAAACACAATCATTACCAGCTTTTGTAACATCAGAATGGCAGGGCTGCCCACACATGCATCTTGCAATCAGGGAGATTTTGTACAACAATCAGTGAGGTATTTAGAATTACACTCAACATAACAGGGAAGAGGTTTCTACAACCAGGGAGTTTTTTAAATTTGTTCACCAGAACATGGAAAGATTGGTTTATTTTCAGGGAACTTACTGCAGAATCAGGGAGAGTTGGCAGCTCTAGAATGGATTGTAGAAACAATGGTCTCTTCCTTTCATCAATCTAAACATACAAAACTTACCAAGATAGTTAGTGTAGGGAACCAGACCACTGACTATTTTGCTTGTCGTGTTGGTGTCGCCAATATACACTCTTGGCTGCGGCATCCGTACGGTGTAGCTTATGATTTCCCCATTGCTAAAGGCTGGCTGCTGCCATGAAACAAGCATCGACTGATGGTCTAGGCTGGTTACAATAGGTGCGTTTACTCCCCCTGGAGCTGTGAATAATTTCAGAGATAATGATGATGAATACGAAGTCTGGCTGTTCAACTTTTTCCATATATGATTTTAAAATGAGGAATTGGCTCATGAGGACTGAAAGAAGCATAAAAACACAACTTCATTTATATTGTCTGGTTACTATTATAATTTTTCTTCGGTTATCTCACATTAGAGATTTCTAACCAGCAACTTTACAGTGATCGTCCCAAGATATCCACAAAATTTAGAAAGCGCAGACTGCGCACAGCAGGCCACTACCATCACAGCTAACAAGCAGCTAACAAGTTCATTCTCTGTGAACCTAACCATGGTACTACTGGCACACAGCATAAAACCTATCTGCAAGTCCTACTCATTGGGACAGAAATTTCTGGAGTACTTGCTGCCAAGAAGTTACACCACAAAATGTCTCTATGACAGATGATGATGGTTGACCGAGGTCCAAATGATGCTAAAAACATCAATGAAATATACCGGGAAAAAATTCTCATTGATATTTTAGGAATATTCTCAACAATCTCCTTTTTCTACACTTTTCTTTCCTTCTCAATCATTGCCAACATCTTCCCAATAGACTGTGCAAGTCTCGCGCGTATCCGAACGAGAAAACACGTCAAACGAAGAACATTTTTATTTCTGAAATCAAATCTTTGTTTTAAATTATATCTCATGACAAAATCTGAACAACAAAAATAAATTATTACAATTTTATGAAATTAGTTTTAGCTTTTTAAAAAAATACGCCAAAGTGTGTTAATTATTATTAAAAACAAATTAAAACTCTGGGACAAGGATGCTTTTTTGATGTTAACTTTTTAGAAACCCCTTACGCAGATTCGTGAAGGTCAAACGGGTCTTAAATGGACCCGTATCGCAGTTTAAAGAGGAATACTGACGCCTCAACACCATAGACTGCAATGAAAAGGGTTCGCTTTGCAATTACAGCATCTGGCGATTATAATAGCGCATCCAAAACAAGCTTTTACATAAGTTTTATGATCGGAGGTGAGCACAAAATTCTTAATTTTTTGCAATAACCGGAAGCTGAGGTCAAGTTTAATTCTCGGGTTTTCTTCGTTATATTGTTGAATTGGTTATCACTTAGTATTACATTCCCAACAACATGTATAATTTTCTAGGTCATAAACTACGTTAAACTAAAATAATTGACGAAACAAAATCTCGCCCACGTAAAACTCCATATGGTTGGGACCACTATGGTCCCGGAAGTTCGAATGCGCGCGAGACTTGCACAGTCTATCGCTACCAATAATTATTTGGGTTGTTTGTCAGAGACACAGACCCCCGTTCACTCAATCAACAATTCCACTTACCAGCTGAAAGGGTCGTGACCTCTTGCCACCCGCTAGATGACCCTCCAACACCGTTCCGGACTCGTACTCTGTACTCAAACACAGTGAACGGTGTGACGGACGGTGACTGATCCAGATAAACCAACGAGGCGTCTGGGCCAACAGATACCACCGTGGTGACTGCAGAGAAACCTTTCTTGCGCCTCTGTATCTCATACCCAGTCAAGACTCCACTGGGAGAGTCTGGTGGGGACCAACTGATGAGGATTGAGGTTGGGGTCACTGAGCGGAGGGAGGGAGGGTCAAGGCCAGAAGGGGCTGTGGAAAACAACACAAAAAAGGCAAAGATTATAAGACGGTTACTCATTTTCGAAATCTCAATATTTGTGTTGTTTGCATACCCATCCTAAATAGAGGGTTGATCATCCGTTACAACGAAAACATTTGAGAAGTATTGCATAGTAATTGTTAAATGAAGATCAGCTGTCGCAAACTGCTTCCAAACAAAAATGACAAGTGCTATCCAAATTATAAAGAAGGACAAAAAAAATCAAAAAAGAAATCCAGTAATGGCCAGGCATTTCAACAGCAGATTCTTTCCCATTTCTGCTTGTGCTGAAACCTCAGGCCATCCATCATCATTTGTAGGCGTTGAAAGTGAGAAATGTTACTGTGTTTTTTTATTAATTTGAACACAATGGTATTGTTCTCTTTCTGAATAATTCCACTCCAGGGTTACAATTTGAACAAAAGAAACCTTGGGGGAAGAATTGCTGCATTGTGTAAAGGACCCCACAAGGCATTGCAATTAGGCATTGTGTACGCCCTCCCATTGTGTCTTCATTGTGTTCTTGGAATCTCAGAAATTCTTTTGAGGATTTTTTTTTTTTTTTTAGGGGTTGGGGGGGGGGGGGGGAGTTATCTGTGAAAGAGTATAATGATAATAGTCTGAACATTTGTAATGCGCCATGACTGTCAGAGAGACACTCCTGGTACATAAAAAAAGAACTTTGCTGTATAGGAACATTTAATTTCTATTTTTGACAATTTTGCTTGGGGTTGGGGGGTTCCCTGTGCCACATATCGAGTATGGTAAACTACAAGGACCTGTGCATCAGCTGACTGGTACTTCGCTTTCTATACTCGTCTACAACTTTGAGACATGTGAGTTATCAAGACATAGGACAAGAATTGAGGTACTAACTTGCTTGTGGTGTAGTGTAGGTCAGCGAATGAAGACTGCTTGTGCATCCAGCACTGTTGCACATCTCCACATGGAAGTTATACTGGGTGTACGGCATCAGGCCATCCGCAAGGAACTCTGTTGCATTGCCGGCCAACTGAAAAACAAATTTAAAAACCAGGTTATATTAATTATGCATTAGCAGTTGTATTGAAGGCGAGGTCCAATAACAGCGGCCAGCCACCAATCAATGTACTATTCCCATATTTTGCTTTTTTCTGAAGCATCTGGAACCACTTTTGAGAATTGATTTGGCGCTTTCAACTCAATGTACCTGAAGTTGTTTGCGCTGTGTTCGGAGTCAGATTCTCTGTGAGTTACCGTGAGTGCTAGTGTTTAGCATTGGATACCAAGTGTGGACCTGAGAACAAAAGAGGTCCACACAATGTAGGAACTTGAAACACTATGTGGACTTACACACGTCCACACAGTGTTTTCTACAGAGGTGAAGAGTGTGTATGCACAGAACAAAGGAATGTCCACAGAATGAATGCAAAACACAGCTGTGTGTGCGCATTTTAGGTGATGCTAGCATGGTGACCATAGTTAGACATGCTTCATACCTTCCTTTATTGCAATTTGACTCCCAAAATGGCAGACCAGGGGCAGTGCATCATTATTAAATACAGCTTTAGACTTGAACTACTCTATTCCTGAGGCTACTTACAATCTCTCGGAGCTGATTATTCTGGTACAGTCTGACTCTGAGTATGACACCGTTTGGTTCTTCTGGCTGTTCCCATGTTACATACATGCTGTATGCATCCAAGATGGTCGCCATTGGTGGATCAATGGGGCCAGGCGCTGTGGGGAAAATCAGGTTGGTCAACTTTGAATGAAATTACTGCTACTACAGTCAACTCAATTGGTGCTTGATACAATATGTGGCAAGGTGTAACCCCTCCCCTCCCCATAGGATTTCATTGTTGTCTGGGAATCTCAGGAATTCTTTAGAGGATTTCGGGGGGGGGGGGGGGGGGGGGGGACTTCTGTACAAACAAATCTCAGGAGTTCTTTTGAGGATTTTGTTTTTAGGGGGGTACTTCTGTACAAGAAAGTATGTTAGAGTATGGGAACATTTATTATTATTGTTATTTCTTTTTTTTTGGGGGGGGGGGGGGATGGAGGGGGACTTCCTCTGCCACATATCAAGCATGGTATAAGTCAACTCTTGTTAATACAAGGTCTGCCAGACTGGCCGACTTTCCTCTTATCATCCAAACCTCATTGCATTAATTGAGGCTGATTACATAAGGCTTACTGCATGGTACATTTCTGTTTTGCTGTTTTTTCCCCAAACTTTTTACGGAATAAACAATTTGAGTACAAAATTTACAAATAATAGCCATGTCTTGACATATGGTGATGATCCAGGAATGAGAGTCATTGGTGGCAAAAAAGTCTGAAACTACATGTTGGATCCAAATTTTAGGACATAGGGCCTACATGTATGCTGAAATGATGGCGATTCTACCTTTTGGTAACCCCTAGGGAGGGTTTGGAATTCAAAGGGCTTTTAGGAACAGTAGTGTCCTAAGCACTAGTAAAGTAGATCAAAGGGCAGTCTTTCTTAAATTTGGGAAAATGAAAGGCTTTTTTTATTTACTAAGCCGACAAACAAAGTCTGAATTCAGACAAAAGTCTGAAAATCTTATCCCTGTGATCACACAGAAATAATGGTTTAAAGGGTTAAATATTAAAAGACCATTGCAACTGGACCAGCCAGGTTCTAGCCAGTGACATGTGGCCTTTTTGAAAATACAGCTTTGGACTTGGCTCTTACACAGGACTTTGTCCATCCTGTTGAGACTACATGCTTGAAAGTGTACAATTTCAAAAAATATGGATGGAGCCAAAGCCCAAGCCAAAGTCAAAGCTGAAGCTGGAGCCATGGTTTGAGAAGGCCCATCACTCAGTATCTTCCTTACCAGCTTCCATTGTTAACGCAGCTGTCCAATCGCTCTCTGACTCTCCGTAGTTGTTGCTTGCAATCACTCTGAATTCATACTCGGTGTAGGCTTTCAGATCAGTTTTGATGTAGTTGTTAACACTCACAGGAGCATTGAACAGACTGAAAACAAAGACGGAGCAAATATAAGAACACAGTAGATTTAACCTTCCAAATCCACTCTAAAACTTGCTTTAAATTTCCAGCGTTGCTTGTAGTTTAAATAAAATATGCTATTCTGAGAAACATCAACGATGACATGGGTCAACAATATCCCTATGTCTGATGCTTTCATGTAACTGCGGCTACGGCTACGGCTACGGCTACGGCTGTAGTGACAACATTGAAGAATAGGACTTTTCAGTGATCTGGCCATAGCCGAAACTGTTAATTGTTAATTAGATTGTAGACATCTAATCCAAAAATAACATTCTAATGACAAAAGGCGAGAGTCATCCCTTACTAAAATGTCTGAACTAGGCTCCACATTTTAGGAGGTACATTGAAATGATGACATTTCCACTTTTGATTATCCCTAGAGTTACAGATTTCAATCAGCTTTTGGAAATAATGTCCTCACCACAAAAGAAGCCAATAAAAGAGAAGGATTTTGTTATGCATGGAGAAAATAACGGCTACTTTTTTCACAAGGTTGGCATAAAAAAGTCTGAATTCAGATCTCATCCCTGTATACCACAGGTCAGTAGCACACTCCACATAGCAATAATCTATTGATCAGGAACACAACGGAATGGCCTTTCAGTTCAAACTGTTGAAGCTATTATTGTGGCATTCAGTTTGGCTCTGTGGTTGCTTCCCTGCCTTTCACCTTTGTGACCTCAGTTCCAATACTACTATACTAGTAGGGTTTCATGGCCGAGTGGTTAAGAGCATCGGATTCAAGTTCTGGTGGTTTAGTCATCGGGGTGTGGGTTCGAGTCCCGGTCATGACGCTTGTGTCCTTGAGCAAGACACTTTGCTATAATTGCTTCTCTTCACCCAGGGGTATAAATGGGTACCTGCAAGGGTAGAGGTTGATATTGTGTTTGAAAAAGCCTTCGGAGCGCCATCACGGCAGCCCGGGCTGTATACTCCCCAGGGAGCTGAGAAAGATTAAAAAAGGAATGTTATTGGCCCAATGACCAGGGCACTAATGTAAAGCGCATTGAGACGTTATTGTGAAATGCGCTATATAAGAACTAGTTATTATTATTATTATTACTCCAGAGCCTTGCATGTAGATTGGGTTTCAAGTCCCTACCTGATTGCTTGGGTTTTCCCCATTTGGGGTTTTCCCACACACTAAAACTGACATTTCTTCTCTACACGGCGGATATCTTCGCACCTACCAGTCACAGTGCTAGTCACTTTTGAGGATCCCTTGCGATTTACCAGCAATATATAAAAATAACAACTAGAATGTAAAACCACTTACTCCTCCTGAAGCCCCGGTTGGAGAGAAGGTCTGAACTGGAGTTGAAACCTGGCTTCACCCGGGGCGTTGTTCCTAGCAGGGTTTTGCCACTGTGCTCGGATAGACGTTGACGATAGGGTGACGAGTGTGGGTGGAAATACACCATCTGGACCTGCAGATTTAATCCCGATAAACGTTTACACTTTGGAAGGACAAAAAGTCTCTGATTGGATTTGAGATTGATTAATTTGTTGTTTATTCAACCATATATCTAATGAATATCACAAGGAAAAAAATTGTTGGTTGTGAAAGTCAACTTCCAGCAACTTGGTAAACCATGTATTGATTCTGCTGCACTCACTCTGTGGTGGAATTTTGGGAGAGCTTTTTCTTTGCAAAAACCAAAAACTAATTTTTGAATTATAGCAAACTCATCAATTTATTTGCTTTATATACATTTTTTCTTGACCATTCTGACGAAAAAATACAACCTTTTATTTTGACAAGAAATTTTCTAAAAATACTTGAATTACATAACAGAGAAAGACTTACTTCCATTAGGCATGACAACACTCTGCTGGTTACTGAGTAGGCTTCCCTGTGTGTTATAGCAAAGTACTTGCACCGTGTATGATGAGTCCGGGATCAGACCAGAGATTGCCACCAGTACATTAGCATCAGTGGTGTTCAGCAGTGTTCTGGTTTGGGATATGGTGTTGTAATTTCCCATTTCTTTGCAGGAAAAAAAATGACATGTAAAGAGCAGAAGGTTCAGCAATTTCGAAATAATTATTTCAAGACAGTACAAAATCCCGTTTGATGGAAGAAATTTGCCAATTATCTGATATGTAGTTACAGTGTCAGAAGATCATCTAGACCAAAAACCAAAACTAAAAAACCCCAAACAAAACATCTTTATCAGGCCTGGAATTACACAGAGGCCACCGAGGCCATGACCTCTGTTGCCCCATGTCTTGGCCTTGGTGCCCCTTCAAAAGTTTTCCATATACTTTAAGATTTTTCAATGGAAGTGCACTTTGCAAAATGAAAAAGGCCTTGCCCTCTAAAAGATGAAATTCAAGTCTGTTTAGTAGGTAACCAGCCAAAACACCATGCATTGCAATGTATATTTCTTTTGACTGGTCGACACAATTGATATCTGCTACATGTGTACGGCCCAAATTCGCAAAGCTGCTTAGTAGAAAATGATGCTCAGAAACATTTTTCTGCTAAGCAGAAATTAGCAGAGAACCAGTCATAAAAACATATATACATCACATGGTATTTTGGCTGGTAACCAGTTTCTGCTAAGCGACCTACCTCGAGACACGTAGAATATCCCAGTGAACAACACCTCATACTGTAACCTGCCGTTGGGATTACTTGGCGCAGTCCAACGTGCCGAAACCGTGCGTGCGTTGGTCACAAACGCGCTCAGCATAATGCTGCCCTCTGGTGGTGCCTCGGCAGTACGTGCTGAGGTCTCAGGACCATAGGAGCAGCCTTTTGAGGTGCAGGCTTCGAGGCGGAATAGATGAAGGCTGTAGGGTGTGAGACCGGTGACTTGGTATGAGGTATTGAGGTTGGACTGGACTACAGAGCCATCTTGGATGAGTGAATACCTTGTGATGACACCTAGGATGAAGTTAGAGGAGAAGGAATAGATAATAATGTTAATGAACATGAAATAATTTACTTAAAGGCACTGTACACGTTTGGTAATTACTCAAAATATATATTAGCATAAAAACTTACTTGGTAACGAGCAACAGAGAGCTGTTGATAGTATAAAACATTGTGAAAAACGACTCCCTCTGAAGTAACGTAGTTTTTGAGAAAGAGGTAATTTCTCACTAAAATAATAAAAGACTTCTGGCCAGAAGCCTTTTATTCCGATCTGAAAGCACACTAATTTGTACAACAAGGGTGTTTTTTCTTTCATCATTTTCTTGCAACTTCAATGACCAATTGAGTCCAAATTTTCACAGGCTTGTTATTTTATGCATATGTTGGGATACACCAAGTGAGAATACTGGTCTTTGACAATTACCAAACGTGTTCAGTGCCTTTAATCCATTGTTAACAGTTTAACAAATTACTTTCTACAATGACAAATGGAATCCCTTCCTATCAGTTGTACCAAATTTAAAATTTAAGAGGTAAAAATCTTTGTTCAACCCAAAAATTGATACAAATTTACCCAGTCAGTTTCCCTTGTGGTTAATTACTAGATATTTAAACTAATAAGTTGCATCCCTTTGAGGTGGTCCCTCTGCTGCCGATTCAAAGCTTGTGTTGTAAACTTGGGTGTGATCCCTGGCTACAGGGCAGTTCCAGGTTGAATGGCTTCCAACTTCCAACTTCCAACTCGAAGATATTGACAAAATAGAGAGACCGCCAACACATGTAGGGCTAGATAGCTCAGTTGGTAGAGCGCCGGCACATTAATCCGCAGTTCGGAAGTTCAAATCATGCTCTAGTTCAACCCCATATTAATAAAACAAATACCCAGTCAGTTTCCCTTTCGGTTGGTAACTTTTTATACAAGTTTAAAAAACAAGCAACAATTTGTGGCTGGTAAATTAGTTTTGACAAATAACGGATTCAGGCTTAAGTCTGTAGTAATGCACTACGTACCATTAGGTTCCTCAGGCTCGGTCCAGGATACAGAGAGCTGATAAGGGCTGATGACCACAACAGAGGGTGCAGGTACACCTTCTGGAATGCTTTCTTCTGTATGGGCAGTGGCTGGTGCACTATTGGTACAACCTCCCCCGGTGCAAGCCTACATGTGAAGAAAATGTTAACACATGATTTTAAAACATTTTCCTGTTTTGTCTTTCGTTGTTACAGTGGAGAATTCTTTTTATTTGACTTATTTTTAAAAAACGATGAACTCTTAAAAAAACAAAGATTTAAAAAAAAACCAGTTATTTAAAACAGGCATCACCTTAAAGGTAGGTTCATTTCTTGGATTTGTCAAAGAAATGCTGATATAATATATAGGCAAAATCATCAAGAAAGATACAATAAAAGTCACCTGTGAAAGTGTCAGTTAAATAAAGTGCCCACTTATTGAGAAAACAGCAAAAACTGTCACTGTGTTTTCATCAAGAACGTCAAATCCATGCATGCATGTGTACCAAGGTGAAAGTGGATACCAACTGCATCTCTGGCCGTATTGAACGAAGCATTCAAACTGACACCTCAAACTGACACCTCGGAAATTTCCAAAAGTCGTCTGCAGGCAATCTTTGGAGATTCAAATATTTGGACATACTTTTATTGATTTCTAATCAACGGGGGGGGGGGGGGGGGGGGTACTTCAGATGAAATCATTTCACAGGATATTTACTACCATTACCATTCTCATACAAGTAAGCTTTCAGATAAAAATAACTTTCAATACTTGCTCCTTCAAAACTACACTTGCTAAGAAAAGCTTCTGACAGAAACTTGATTTTCTACTTACGCTTAGCGTGACTAGATACATAGTTCCTGCTGTCAATCCTGAGAGAACGTTACTCCTTATCAGCACGCTGGAATTATAAATGACTTCACCAACGTCTCCAGACTCCGTGGAGCGATAGAGGAGGTATCTCTCCAAGCGGCCATTCAGTTGGGGTGGCTGGATCCAGCTGGCTTCGATGGAAGTGGGCCCCCGGACTAGGAGGGTAGGCGGGGTTACAAATGTCGGAGGGCGCTGGGCTGTGGTAATGCTGACCTCTGGGCTGTCCGTGCAGCCAACTGCTGTACAGGCTGGTAGAATAGTATGATAGATAGAATAGTTAATAATGATGATGATATTAAAGTGGACTATACTCTCCTGGTACAAATATCCTTTTATGTGGACTTTCTATTGAATGTTTGGAGCTAGTCTATATTAAGTGGGATATGACATCACACCATATAAATAGAACTCGAAAAATGCTGTGTTTATTTAAATGTGCGTATCTGCTTTGCGGCATTCATACACGCAGACATTTTAGCTGTATGACAAAGTCCAGCTTTCTCATAAGTTGATCTGGATAAATTTGCCATGCAGGCATGTCACATGGTATTGTTACTCTACGTCCACAGCTCCACAGAGGGCATGCACCGCAGACACAGACAACAATTGAGCTCAGCATTCTCTGTGTTCTATTTCTATATTGATACTCTATGTGCACAGCTGACATAGAGGGTGTGTACAGCAGACACAGATGACAATTGAGCTCAGCATTCTCTGTGTTTTATTTCTATATTGTTACTCTATGTCTACAGCTGACATAGAGGGCGTGCACAGCAGACACAGATGACAATTGAGCTCAGCATTCTCTGTGTTCTATTTCTGTATTGATACTCTATGTCTACAGCTGACATAGAGGGCGTGCACAGCAGACACAGATGACAATTGAGCTCAGCATTCTCTGTGTTTTATTTCTATATTGTTACTCTATGTCTACAGCTGACATAGAGGGCGTGCACAGCAGACACAGATGACAATTGAGCTCAGCATTCTCTGTGTTCTATTTCTATATTGATACTCTATGTCCGCAGCTGACATAGAGGGCGTGCACAGCAGATACAGATGACAATTGAGCTCAGCATTCACTGTGTTCTATTTCCATATTGATACTCTATGCCTACAGCTGACATAGAGGGCGTGCACAGCAGATACAGATGACAATTGAGCTCAGCATTCTCTGTGTTCTATTTCTATCTTGATACTCTATGTCCGCAGCTGACATAAGCTGACATAGAGGGCGTGCACAACAGACACGGACGGCATTTGTGCTTAGCATTCTTTGTGTTCTATTTCTATATTAATACTCTATGTTCAAAGCTGACATAGAGGGCGTGCACAGCATACACAGACAGCTTTTGCGCTCAGCAATCTTCATGTTCTATTTACAATTATGAACAAGATTGAATCACCTGTGATCTTGAATGTATAAGCAGTATACACCTGGAGACCAGTCTCTGTGTGGGTACGTTGTAAACCAGTGTAGATTGGTATATCATTCATAATGAGGTAGTAGCTGATGAGGACACCATTGGGTCGGTCAGGCAGGGGCCATGTCAATGTCATCATATTGGCCGTGATGATCGTTGCTTCTGGTGGAACCACACCTGAAGGAGCTGCAGATGACAATGGAAACACTTCAGTTCAATTCAACTCAATTCATTGCAAGACTGTCTACAGATGTTAAATTTGTAATTATCTTTCAGGGTTTGCCCTTAACTTTCTACCCTTGCAGGTACCCATTTATACCCCTGGGTAAGAGAAGCAATTATAGCAAAGTGTCTTGCTCAGGGACAGCCAGCAGGACCAGTTAGTTTGGCATTTCACTGGGCCACCACCTTTTTCACTAATTCATATTTCAAATGAAATACGGAAGATTTTCAACACTGAACTAGCCAGCCGGACCACTTGGAGTGAATTTTGACTGGTCCTCTGATGTTTTAACTTGCATTTGGCCAGCGGACCACTGTTAAGGGAGAACGCTGTCTGTGTTATTTCTGCAACTGATAATCTGTGAAATTATATTTTCAAGTTTGGTGGCTTTTGTAGCCCAAAATGTTGAGCAAATTTTGCTTTTATGCGTGGATGTTTTACATGGTTCAGTTACTAAAAGCGCAGTTCATAATAGTTGTAGTATCAAACAGTAATTGACTTCAACTAAACTGCATACAGGAACAATATTAGCGAGTGAACAATGAATAAGTATCCCATCAGTCTCTACTATACAGAGCATTCCTGGACAATCAATAAATAGCAACGACACAATCTTCAACTGTGTTACATATTGTTTAATAGTTTCAGTAGACTTTGATAGCTAGTGGAATACCAAGTTTCATGACCACTCATTCCTGTGTGGTGACGTTCAGCCATGCAATGGGCTAATGTTAATAGAACACAGACGGCTACAATACCAACCTTCTTGTAGAGTCATGACTGGTACAGCTGAGCTTTCAGTGCAGCCTCCTGCCGTACAGGCAGTGACTGAGACTTGGTAGTTGGTGAACGGAACAACCATGGTGATATTTTCTGATCGGGCAAAAATATATATATATATATTCTCATAAAACAGAGGGAGAAAATTTGGGAAAAGTAGGGAGAAAAACAGTTGAGGAAGTAAGGTTTGTGGTAAAACCATGAAAATAACCTCTATGGGAAATTTGATGGTTCTGGAAAGAACTGATGGTGTAACAGTTTATTGTTCAGAAATGTTCAGAAAGGCAGGGATGGGAGTCATTGTAAAATTTAGGAGGTATGTGGAAATTATGACAATTTCAAGGAGTTTCAGGGAACAGTCTCCTCAGTGCTAGAGGAGTAGATTAAAGAGCAGGATTTCTTTATATCTGATAAAATTAACAGCTACTTTTCTCACCGGGCAAAATGGCTGATATCAGCTAAAAGCCCTAAGTTTCTAATACCTGAAAATGGGTATGAAGGAGTTAGCACTTGGTTAAACTAACCTGTGTATTCCGCAGGCCCAGTATCGTTGTAATATCTCTGTATAGGTAGCTCATTGGTTCGATCCTGATTGTAAGCAGTCAGGATGTAGTGCAGTAAGAGCCCAGTGTTACCTGTGGGTCTTTGCCAGCTTAGCTGTATGGTGTAACCACTTAATGCTACAGGGTCCGTAGGTGGGGTTACTCCGGTTGGTGCTGACAAACAAAAGACAGACAAGTGGGTTTTCACTTTATACTTTTACCCTTTAAGTTGCATGGTCCAACTTTTGCAGAATTTTCTTTTTAAGAATTTTTTTCTCTCAACAAATTTTGGCACCTAAAAACTAGCCCTCAACATGGACAGAAATTTAACACAGAGTTGGCTTGAGATGAGGCTAAACTTTCTGATTGGTTCTCAACTTTTAAATGTTTTTGGATGCTTTGAACAAAAAGTTATTTACAAATGGGAATAAAAGAGTGGTAACTCAGTCTTAAACAGCCGTAACCTTGCAGGGTTGTGGCCAGTCCTTTATCGCACAGCCACGACCATGCCAGTTTTAAATGGCCGTTTAAGACCTTGTCACCAATCTTTTATTCCCTTATTCATAATCACAGTGGATGATATTAAATGGTATGACAGAATGAGAGTCAATAAATAACTCTAGTAAGATAGACATCTCTGTGTAGACACATTCTCCTTCATCCTCTCTATTGATTCTGGACAATGAAGGAATAGTGTCTGCTGGAGCTTTGGCTTTGACTTCTACTTACGTCCTTCCCTTGTTCTTCCCACAGACCAGCTGCTTGAGGTTGAACCTCGACTGTTGCTCGCTGATACTTGATACAGATATTCTGAAACAAATTTTGAAAAGAGTTTCAAGGGTCAGTTGTTTTTTCAACAAGTTTTTCAAAACCTTCCAAGGAGAAAACTTATCATTTTCTCAGTTGTTGGTTTCTGTCAAAAAGCAAGCTACTGCCAATGTTTTCTATGCGAGTGCTGGCAGGCTCATTCATTAAATTCAAATATGAAACCTTAAAGAGTGAATTACAAAACAAATTTATGAATTTGTCAAATCAAACCTTTTCTAGAGGTGGTGTTTTTCCCCCATGGTATCATGTTGTATTTCTGTGCTTTTTCATGCACATGACGTCATTTCAGTAGGCCGCCCTCAGGCACCCAAGGTAACTCATTGGCTGATCCTGTGCGCTGCGCATACATAGCTGTGGGTTTTCCATTGTTTAATCATAGTTTTATCTCTCAGACGGCAGCGTGATGACGTCAATGCCCAAGGTTCATTTCTCCCAAGAATGTCAACCTATAGATTTTAAGGCTGGTTATGATAGGTATAATGCCTAAAGATACCTGTGAGGAGAAAGACGATGAAGAAATCGGGTCCACAGAGGTGAAAGGCAGAGACTAGACTAAGACGAGATGAGATGGTAAAGCTAACAAACCTGTGTATGTTCTCAGAGCGTTATCGTTGAAGCTCATCTCCGGCCCTGTGTACACAGCAGCGACGTTTGATCCCACACACGGACTCTGACTCTGTGTAGCTGCTGGGCATCCATCAAGGTACACATTGGAGAGTTTGACAGTTTGGACTGTGAAATCAACTGTCCGGCCACTGACGACAATCTCTCGTATACATCCACCGAAACCTGGGCAGAGAATAGAAGAGTCTGCAATAATTTGTCTATTCTCACCAAGAATATGAATGCCATGTCAAGAATTGGATGACACGACTCACAACAAAGGAGACCACTTTGCAGCGGTAATAATACAAACTTGACACCACCTAAGCAATCAGAATATAGATCAGCGGTTAGATATTCTGATTAATTTCAAACCTTGACTTTGCCAAGTAAAAGTTAAATGACAACAGACCTGACTGCAGAGACAAGCCAGCCTCCTCAACGAAGTCCATCGCCTCCGACTCGTTAGGAATTCCACCCATGAACAGCTCTGATGTGATGACCAACGGGGAATTGTCCCCTGACCCCACTTCCTGAGGTCCACCTGGGACACTCAGGGTCACCTGCGGGCCATTCTGGACCACGGTGAGTGAGCGCCAATGACCATCGCAGAGGTCACCACCTGATGTGGTCAGAGTCAAACGACTACCCGCTCCGGTGTACAGAATCAACTGCAAAGAAAATATGGAGAAAACCATTAGTTTCTCCTTTCCATCATGTGTGATAAAACAATCCCTTTTCCCCCTGACAAGAATAGCTAGACAAAATGATTTCATAACTCATTACAAATATGATATCTACAGAAATCTTAATGACAATCTTGTATTGGAATGGTAATGAAATTTGTTTTCTAGTTTTTGCCCTGCATAACTTATAATACACCGATCCATTAAGCCACGCCCATTTCTCATTGACCAATCACAACCGCGAAATCTGATCACCATTTGAGCCGTTTGGTGATCTTTGCACTAATGGTGATCGGGTTTCGCGGTTGTGATTGGTCAACTCGTAAGGAGGCGGGGCTTAATGGATCGATCTATTGATCATGGTGCTCTCAAACTTCAACAGGAAAAGAAAAACACAACCACTTCAGGTGGGAGTCAAATTTACAAGCTCAAGACGTCTAGAGCAGATGTCTTTGGAAATCTAGAGCAGATGTCTTAAGATGTCTTCACACATCTAGAGCAGATGTCGCAGGATGTCTGAAGACATCTAGAACAGATGTCTTCAGATATCTATAGCAGATGTCTTCAGCCATCTAGAGCAGATGTCCTAATATGTCTTCAAACATCTAGAGCAGATGTCCTAATATGTCTTCAGACATCTAGAGCAGATGTCCTAATATGTCTTCAGACATCTAGAGCAGATGTCTTCAAACATCTAGAGCAGATGTCTTCAGACATCTAGAGCAGATGTCTTCAGACATCTAGAGCAGATGTCTTAATATGTATTTAAACATCTAGAGCAGATGTATCCAGACATTTAGAGCAAATGAATACCTAGAGCAGATGTCTTAAAACATCTACAGCAGATGACCACTAGATTACTACTAAACCAACAAGTTTGCTCAGTGACCGGAGGCCCAGTGACATTCAATTTTCCCCACAGTTGTGGGACTCATTCCACCACTTCCAGCATTCTTACCTCCAGGTTACTGTTTACGAGTTGCAGGAGTATGAAGGCACCATTTGACCCATAAGCAAACATGATCAGCCCAGTATTGAGTTCAGTTCTAATCTCCATAGTTGTGATGAAGGCTGCTCCACCAGTGACTATACCCACAGGAAGGATGGCAAAACCTACAAGATGTAATTTTTATTTTTTTTTAAATTATTTTATTACACTTCACACTGGCAAAACACTAAAAGGAATGAATAGATATAATCCTAAAAATAAAACTATGACTGAGAATATAAAAATAGGTACAAATATTTAAAATTGTATAAAAACCGGGCCAGTGAGTGGCAAGGAGGAACAGGTGACCAGCACCTCTACAAGGCCGTCCTTCCACAAAAATTGTCAACAAGTACCCCGCCCACTAAAAAAATAAAAATAAAAAAAATAAAAAAATATAATAATAATAATAAAAAAATAAATAATATCATTTGTTTTAGTTTGTTGTTATAGATTATTTCTCCAGTACTCTCTCTTTCCTGATTTCTTTGCCTTGCATGCGCATGCACAAGCTTCCTTTCAAACAAACTTCCTTTCTAAAAAATATTTATTACATATTGAGAATCTGCATTTAATATGTGTATATGTATCTATATTTGGCCAAATGAAATCTACAAATAAACCCAGTTCTCTTTTGAGAGTAAAACAGAATATCTACATTTATATAGGATTAAAACAATCGAACGGATCCACAAACTAAAGGTATATTTTTTCTTTCAAGCTTACCTTTTCCCAAGAAATGAGCCCCTTCTGAGAGTTCCACCGGACACCCCTGCCAACCTGCAACCGTGTTCTTACTGTCCTCAGCATCCTCCCATTCAAGCTCCACCCACAGTGGAGTCGGTAGATGCTGTCTCTCAACACGCAGTCCGCGCATACATCCGACGAATGACCTGTGGACGAGGGAGCTGTTTCCAGTGTCAGTCCTTGTCAGGGTGAAGTCGGAGGGGGTGCCTCCTACATAGAGACCGGTTGTCGTGCCGATGATTTTGGATGATGTCGGGGCAGAGGCTTGACCTGTGAATTTAATTGTTACCGTGAACATGTTTTTTTATCTTCGACTATTTCAACCTAAATTGATCTGAAGTTTTGCATGGGGGAGTTACAATAAGATGTAGGTTTGCGTTAACACCATGTAGTAAATATCATTGTGAGTGTGTGGTTCTCACATCATCGGAGGTTTACTTAAATGATAAGAACCTCATGTCCTCCTTGATGTAGAGTAGCAATTATAATAAAGTGCCTTGCTCAAGGACACAAGTGTCACGACTGAACAGGCCAGGATTTGATCCACATTCAGAACTTTAAATACTTGAGTCCACCGCCCTATGACACCCCACTGCAGAGCACCTACATTAATATTGCTTCAAGTGGAAAACTAAAGCCTTCAACACAGGGTCATTACACCAAGAAGTTTTAAAGTCCAAACAAATATCTATGTAACATACAAAAAATCCTGAAGTCAGGACAAACAGAGAAATCTGAGGCCTCTACCTTATTCACTCCTCACCCATTCACTCCGGGGTTGAGAAGCATTTCAAGCTAACTGTCTAGAGCTTACACTGCTAAAAATGGTATTCTTGAAATAAGAAAAACAATCTTATTTTAGGAAACTTTTCTTGTGTCACTCCCAACAATTTGAATATGAACAATTTCTAGGAAGTGACACAAACATGTTTTTCTTGAAATAAGAGTTTTTTCTTATTTCAAGCATACATGTAAAGTTGGGAAGGTAGTGCATTCTGCTCTACCAGACAGGCTCCTAGTGGATGATACCCATGCCTACATCCTTAAGGACTGTGAAGGGGGGTAACCCTGTTTCAGCCCCAGGAGTAGGAGGCAACGTGCCCCTGGTGTCAATTGATTTGGGTCGATAGCCCAAATCAGTTATGTGTAGCCCTCACCTTGAGTGGCCGTCCGTGGCCTTGTGAGTTGAGCGATATCTCATAAAAAAAAATTTAAAAAAATATACCATTTTTAACAGTGTATCCAAATCTGTAATAACCAAACCATCAGTGGATCTAACCTGTATACACTCCATCCACAGCGATAGTCCCATCCACACCATCCCGTACAGCTAGCACATGATGCCATTGCCCGTCATCATAAACCCGTCCCCCATCATTGGTGGGCGTCACAGCAGCAACCCCACCCTGGGGATCAAACAAAAACCACGGACGACCCTCTCGCAGCTGGATGGCGATGAATTCCTCCTGCTCACCAGCAGAGATGGCAAGCATGAGTAGGGCGTCGACGGGCGTGGTGGGCGTGGTTGTACGCTCCACGCGGAACTCAAACTCAATACCTATAAACCAGTACAATAGTTAATTTTTCCCCTATCAAAGCAATGTCTACTCAAAAGAAATGCTTAGTAATAATAATAGTGGCTTCTTATACAGCCCTCATGCCCGTTACTCAGTGATGCTCAAGGTGCTTCAACAGTCAGTATTTTCCTGCAAGGTTTGTGGAGTAACACCAGAGCCCGAGTCCGGTGCTCTTATCCGCTCGGCCACGACATGCCACAAGAGTAGTGTATATAGAGGGATCCTGAGCCACCTGCGCTACAATAGGGCATGTACCTCCCACCCAAACCCATCTTGGGCTCAGACAATTTTACAGATCGATATGAAAATGTAATATCACCTAAATAGCTGGTCTCCACTTGACAGACAGTTGTAGAACACCTCTACAAGTGCTCTAGGTGTTCAGCAATGTGCGTCGAGATCCCAAATTGAGGCAAAACCGAATAAGAGGAGCAATCTCCTTGTTCAGCTTTGTCTCAATTCAGGATCTCTCACACGTCACTGGTACCTAGAACACTTGTAGAGATGTTCTACAACAGTTTCTCAAGTGGATACCAGCTATTAAGGTGGTATTGGATGTCTATAACGATCTATAGATTTGTCTGAGCCAAAGATGGGTGTGGGTGGGAGGTAAATGCCCTCTTGTGGCGTGGTTGGCTCATGATCCACCTACGTATACTACTTCAGGAATTGTGAGCAATACGACATTAAAAATAAATTTGAGAACTACTGCTCACTGTTTCCATTAACCCTTACCCTCCCAAATCCTTCTATCCTATTTACTGAAATGAAGGACTCAGAAGGACTGAGGGCTGTAGGCCCAAATAACTATTGCTTATCAATGGGTCAGGCGTTCCAATCTTATCAAACTCCAAACATGTTGGTATGAAGTGTCATAGGGAGAGGAGGATAGTGGAGGATTGAGGTCACCAGCATGCAAGTGGGCCTGGGGAGTAAGGGCTAGGAAATTACAGGTAAGAATTACAGTTATATCAATCAATAAGGTTTGCTTTTGTACCATGCGCGTAGCAATTGTGAATTTGTGGTGGTTTTAAGTCTATTGAGATCATCTAGTGAAGATATTTGTAACTTTTCAAGTTAAACTCAGTGTTCTGGTCACTTTTATTAACTAAGACAAATGAAACTCTAACCTGTGTAAGCGGAGCTTGGCAGTGTGGAACTCGAAAATAAATAGTAAGCCCCTCCGGGAAACCTTGTTCCCTTTTCCACCCTCGGTGGGAAAGTGTTAAAGGATGCTATCGTGCGTGCAGCATTGTAAACTGGGGTGGGACCATTCTGCTGCTCGGGGGGTTCCCATGTGACGGACATAGTGGAGAAGTTGTACCCATTAACAACAGGTGGTTGGAGTCCTTCAGGGGCTGTAGAAAAGAACACAAATAATAACAAAAGATTATGTTAAGGGAGGGTATACCTTTGGTTATTACTCCAAAAATTAATGACCATAAAACTTACTTGGTAAGAAGCACTGCAGCTGTTACAATTTTGAGAAACGATTCCCTTCAAAGGAATGTTGATTTAGAGAAAGGGGTTCAAAAACATTTTAAACTGAGAAAACATTTTTCAGATTGTGTCTTCCAATTATGAATTATTCTTCCTGTGATGAACACCTCTACAAGTGCTCTAGGTGTTCAGCAATGTGCGTCGAGATCCCAAATTGAGGCAAAACCGAATAAGAGGAGCAATCTTCTTGTTCAGCTTTGTCTCAATTCAGGATCTCACACACGTCACTGGTTACCTAGAACACTTGTAGAGATGTTCTACAACAGTTTGTCAAGTGGATACCAGCTATTAAGGTGGTATTGGATGTTTATAACGATCTATAGATTTGTCTGAGCCAAAGATGGGTGTGGGTGGGAGGTAAATGCCCTCTTGTGGCGTGGTTGGCTCATGATGTGGACATAACTGCTCCAGATATTTGGCATGATCTCAAACATGCGACCACCGCGAAATGAGGTTTTCACAGGTTAGTTTTTGGTATATATCTACATTTATATTGGATTAAAACAATCAAACGGTTCCAAAGGTACTTTGCCTTAAAAAGAATGATTGGTCCTGGTAAAAGACATTGAATTGGAAAACTTTAATGAATATGAAACCAACACCAAATTTCCTTCAACTATTTCCATCTGAAAAAAAGAGAGAAAGAAATTGCATCCCAAAATCGGTCCTTATTTTGGTTTGCTAAATTGCAATAAAGGATCTTGCCTTCAGCTTTGTCCTTTATCTCACGGCCACTACCCTGCTGGTTTTAAACAGCCATGTAAGACCCCATTACCACTCTTTTTATTCCCTGGTTATTATAGACCATTCAAAGTGCTCCTACAAGAAGTCCGACAACCTTACCAGACTCCAGCGTCCTGCCAGATGATCTTTGGCTCTTGACACAGCCGATGCTGTTACAGGCCTCGATGATAAACCCATGCAATGAGTAGGGAAGAAGATCAGCCACAATGAAGAATCTACTCAACCCAGTAGATGTGTGAATTATCTGTTTGACGACAGAGATAGATAAAACAATCAATGGCAGTGATAATGCTTCAAGACTAACTAGTTACAAAAGCTTACATGAACTTTCATAGCAACAATTACTCAATCACATGCAAATGTAATTAAAAACAATTTCATACAGATATTGGATGAATATGAGTGTATTGTCGCAGAATATAATCAAGAGGTGAAATCTTGACTATTCCATTTCACAAGGTGAAGTAGATTGAAATGGAAAAGCCAGATTTTACCAAGTGATTAAATTCTTCGACAATGCACGAATGAAATGCATTCAATATTTGTTTTGTATAAAATCTGGTTTTTCCATTTCACTCAGCTTTGCCCCCCTCATAAAATGGAATGGTCCAGATTTTACCTCGTAATTATATTCTGCGACAATGCACTCATATGCATCTAATATTTGGTATAACAGTTGCTATTATTGACCTCCACAACCATTCCACTCAGTGAGTTTAACTTACTCTCTCTACTTCAGGCGGTGCAAAGGGGTCATCGGAGGTCACTATCTGGTAGACGTTGTAGAGAACGATAACACCCAAGGCCTGCCTCTCGGTGGGTTCCTGCCAAGTTACATTCAACTCTGAGCTGGAGATGCCGTATGCATAAGGGGCTGGGGTAGACAGAGGTACTGGAAGAGAGAAGAATCCCATAATAGTTTACTCTTTGTCAGAATTTGAGCTTTATCTCATAAAGCTATGGAAAATACTGCATAAAATATATACTTGCTAACATGCCAGCACTTGACCGCTCAGACACGAAACGCCACACAAGCCATTGGTTATAATGTGTTTTATAATAACTTGCGAGAGACATAATGTTATATTCAACAAAGGGATGTAGTTAGCAATGTACAAGAGACAAATCTGGACTGACGTCAACACAGATAATGACCGAGCACTCACAAGCCTCAAGTGTCCTAGCTGGTACCCAGTCACTCTCGCCGGTACCAGCAGCATTCCTTGCTGTTGCTTTGAATTCATACACTGTGAAGGGATCCAGCCCGTCCTGTGTGTAGTTGGTAGCCGGTGGGTCTGCAGGTGTCTCCAATGGGGTCACCGTTGGCCTGGGGTTGTAGTAACCCGCTGGGTGGAATATACGGGTCTCTGAGGGGTCACGGAAACCATTCGGGCCTGGTAAACCTCGCATAAATAACTCGTAGTGTGTGATAATACCTGGATAGAGCAACAACAACAATAATAATATTAATAATAAGCTTTTAAATAGCAATTTATACACGGGCATTTCAAACTGCTTATATATTTTAAAGACAGGCATCCTAAGTTTTTGAATTTTAAGACCCATTTTTATAGCACATTGTAACACAATCTGCTGCCAACCATGCCAGAAAAACCGGGGCGAGCCTCTTCTCTTATCTAACAGTAAAAGTAATGGGTTCTTTTACGTACTTTACACAAAAATCGACCAATGGCTTTACATCCTATCTGAAGAATGAAGCAATAATGGTCAAGTGTCTTACTTAAGGACACAAGTATCAAGACCAACACTCGAATACAGACTCTGCTGATCAGAAGCACCAGAGCTTGAGTCTAGAGCTTTACATCCTATCTGAAGAATGAAGCAATAATGGTCAAGTGTCTTACTTAAGGACACAAGTATCAAGACCAACACTCGAATACAGACTCTGCTGTTCAGAAGCACCAGAGCTTGAGTCTAGAGCTTTACATCCTATCTGAAGAATGAAGCAATAATGGTCAAGTGTCTTACTTAAGGACACAAGTATCAAGACCAACACTCGAATACAGACTCTGCTGTTCAGAAGCACCAGAGCTTGAGTCTAGAGCTTTACATCCTATCTGAAGAATGAAGCAATAATGGTCAAGTGTCTTACTTAAGGACACAAGTATCAAGACCAACACTCGAATACAGACTCTGCTGATCAGAAGCACCAGAGCTTGAGTCTAGAGCTTTACATCCTATCTGAAGAATGAAGCAATAATGGTCAAGTGTCTTACTTAAGGACACAAGTATCAAGACCAACACTCGAATACAGACTCTGCTGATCAGAAGCACCAGAGCTTGAGTCTAGAGCTTTACATCCTATCTGAAGAATGAAGCAATAATGGTCAAGTGTCTTACTTAAGGACACAAGTATCAAGACCAACACTCGAATACAGACTCTGCTGATCAGAAGCACCAGAGCTTGAGTCTAGAGCTTTACATCCTATCTGAAGAATGAAGCAATAATGGTCAAGTGTCTTACTTAAGGACACAAGTATCAAGACCAACACTCGAATACAGACTCTGCTGATCAGAAGCACCAGAGCTTGAGTGTCTTACTTAAGGACACAAGTATCAAGACCAACACTCGAATACAGACTCTGCTGTTCAGAAGCACCAGAGCTTGAGTCTAGAGCTTTACATCCTATCTGAAGAATGAAGCAATAATGGTCAAGTGTCTTACTTAAGGACACAAGTATCAAGACCAACACTCGAATACAGACTCTGCTGTTCAGAAGCACCAGAGCTTGAGTCTAGAGCTTTACATCCTATCTGAAGAATGAAGCAATAATGGTCAAGTGTCTTACTTAAGGACACAAGTATCAAGACCAACACTCGAATACAGACTCTGCTGTTCAGAAGCACCAGAGCTTGAGTCTAGAGCTTTACATCCTATCTGAAGAATGAAGCAATAATGGTCAAGTGTCTTACTTAAGGACACAAGTATCAAGACCAACACTCGAATACAGACTCTGCTGTTCAGAAGCACCAGAGCTTGAGTCTAGAGCTTTACATCCTATCTGAAGAATGAAGCAATAATGGTCAAGTGTCTTACTTAAGGACACAAGTATCAAGACCAACACTCGAATACAGACTCTGCTGATCAGAAGCACCAGAGCTTGAGTCTAGAGCTTTACATCCTATCTGAAGAATGAAGCAATAATGGTCAAGTGTCTTACTTAAGGACACAAGTATCAAGACCAACACTCGAATACAGACTCTGCTGTTCAGAAGCACCAGAGCTTGAGTCTAGAGCGCTTGATTGCTCGGCCACAACACACCAAATTGGTTATTAGTTATCCAAAGTGGATTCAATCTTTATTCCAGCAAATTCTCTAACACCTTCAGGTACCTTATGGTAATACTGCTACTGTCTTTACTGTGTATGGTTAAATTATTCCGATTTAATGTCAACAGTTACAACCGACAGGAATGGGTGAATATATACAGATCATCTTGTGCTAATCAGAATGAAAGTAACAAAATTGTGTCACACAAAGCGTCAGATGCAGTTATTTTTATGTTCAAAACTTTCAAGACAACCATGTGTGAAAGTTTGAAAGTTTTTCTGCCATTTACAAGTCATTACACAGGAAAGTTTAATTCTACATGGGAATAAAAAAACATGATTTCAGAGTTGTTCCAGCAACAAACATATAACAGCTATAACCTATTTAATTTCAATGAAGTCTTTTACTGCATAAATGTTTTGCTGGAACAAAATGTACTTTGCGTGCCAAGTAGAAGGTCGTAGAGTCATACAATATTTTGTTAGGTGTGAGAATACTCACCATTTGGCTGCGATGGTGGATCCCATGTGATAAGAAATGCTGAGGTGCTAATCCCGACGGCATTAGGGTCCTGAACGCCCTCAGGGGCTGCCATAGGGGTGTAAGCAAGCGTCCCCACACCCTTCCCACAATCATCAGCTGTACACACTGTCAAATAGAACGTGTAGTTGGTGAAGGGTATCAGATCGGTTGCCACGTAGCTGGTGGCAAGCCCACTGTAATGCTGGGTTGAAGGGGTGGGTTTACTGGGCGTGACCGAGGTGAGGATATACCGGGTTATGGGAGCGATGATCTGCTGGGGTTTGAACCAGGAGAACTGGGCAGTACGGGCAGCTACGTTGGTAATGGTGAGTACATCAAAGTCTGCCGGGATGGCATCAGGGGTGTTTGCCGTGATGGCTGGACTAGACGTACTCCCAGCTTCGTTAACTGCTTCCACGTAGTAAGTGTATTGGGTGTACGGGAACAAACCAGTGTCTTCATACTGCTGTGTACCTGTCATAAGAAGGTCATCATTTGATTAATTCTCAGCTTTAGAAATGATTTCAACACTTTCAAATGTTAGTTGAATTATAAAAAACTGTATATTCTTTTCAATTTTTCCAGCAGTATATATCACTGTTTTCAATTAGATTTGATGAGCTTTAAATACTTGATTTAAGACAACAGGGGAAAAATATTTTACATTGAAACAGGAGCAATTAGAAGCAGAACTGGAAGTGGAAAACTGTTCAACAATGTACAAAAATACACTGTTAATAATAACCAGTTCTTATATAGCGCATTTCACAATAACGTCTCAATGCGCTTTACATTAGTGCCCTGGTCATTGGGCCAATAACATTCCTTTTAATCTTTCTCAGCTCCCTGGGGAGTATACAGCCCGGGCTGCCGTGATGGCGCTCCGAAGGCTTTTTCAAACACAATATCAACCTCTACCCTTGCAGGTACCCATTTATACCACTGGGTGAAGAGAAGCAATTATAGCAAAGTGTCTTGCTCAAGGACACAAGCGTCATGACCGGGACTCGAACCCACACCCCGATGACTAAACCACCAGAACTTGAATCCGATGCTCTTTACCACTCGGCCATGACACCCTACTGTTATTTACAAGCAAACTAGAGTGGTTACCAAGGAAAAAATTATACAGCGGCTATTTAAGAGTAAACAAAAGCAACAAGCTCTAAATTAACAGAAAAGTAAGAATTCACTCATAATAGTTTTCTAAACAAATCAATTAGAACATATTAAAGTAGCGTGTCATGGCCGAGTCATCAGAGTGTGGGTTCGAGTCCCTGTTTAAATAAAGGAGGAGATGCCTAAAACATGAAACATCTGAAGAAGAAACAATGAAGGAACAATTGACCTTATGCATTGACGTCACCAAGCCGCCATCTTAGAGGCAAACTGATGATGAAACAATAGATAGGTTGCAATATGACGTAAATCGGCCATCTTTACAGGCAATTTGGAACACACTGTCATGCGTTACGCGTGAGAACGGCGTGCAGCACGCGCACATTTCACAAAACTCATTGCATGATTGGTTAGTGAATGACGCGGCTGCGTTAATAATTTGAGCGCTTGACGCGCCTGCAAGCCAAAATGCGATTTGCCCGTAAAGATGGCGTCTACTGGGAACTATCTATGGAAACGCGCTGATTTGTACGTGCGATGCACAGGACTGGCCAATGAGCATCTTCCTTTTGACCTCTAGGCGAGGGCGCCCTACTCAAATGACGTCATATACATAAGGTCTATTGCTGATGTTGTTTTTCTTGGGGGTGGAGGGATATGCTTACCCAGGGGATTACCTCCATACACTCCGCTATAAACCAAAGCGCTGTCCCTATACAGTCTGTATCCTATGATGTTACCATTGGGGGCGTCAGGTGGGTCCCATGTCAAGAGGAGAGAGTTGGGCGTCAAGGCACTCCAGCTGGGGGCAGGCTGCTGCTCTGGAGCTGCCGGGAAAAATGTCAGGTGAAAAAGAGATTATCAAGGAAAAACAACAACACTGCATGGAATGTTAAACCTTCCTCAAAAACTGGTTTTAAAAATGACACTTCTGCAATAGAGAATAAAAAAGAATTAATTTAAGTTGTGCTCTACAAAGACTAACAATTGAAAAAGGGCTAATCTGACTCTTGGGAAAATGTCATCACAATGGTTAAGGTAAAATTTTTTATTATGATTTCTGTAGCTTTTAAATTGTTTCATATTTCAATATGGGCAATTTGGCCCTCTTCAGTTTACCCCGGATAGGCTATTTGCGCACTGCATCATTGGAGAAAGGTCAATAAGTTTCTCCTCACGCAGCACCCACCAAACTCCATTTTTGTTTAAGTTTGTTTGTGGTTTGCAAAGCAGCAAGAGCATATTTGTCTGTGTTTATGGCATAAGATGGTATTTTTTGTGAGGCTGGCAAATGTTTTTGACATTCATGTCAGTCTTTCAAAGGTCTCAAATTACCTGTGCACAGCAGAGTTGCGAGTGTGATTTATTTTATCCAACCCACTGAGGTCGCACTGTATTGCGAATAACCCATATTGCCCTGCAAGAGGAATTTACTAACTTTACCACTCCTTATCACTAACCTTTACTACACCCCAGCGGGTTACCAGCTTGTAGGTTGCTCGTACCACTCTTACATGTGTCACACTGCCGGCCGGTTACCAGTTCTTTACAGACACACAGGCCATTGTTGGGCTCACATGTTGTGTTGAGACTACCGGCTGGATTGCAGTCGCAACCCTCACAGCTACAAAACAATCATTCATGATATCAATAATAATATTGAATATTTATACATTTGTATGATTTTATAGAGCCACAAGCCTTTTTTTGCCATTGAAGAATAGATAAAAATTATTGTCTGATATTGCTTTAAAAGCATTTTATCCCTCCAACTTTCTGACCATTTACTATCATCCACTGTAATTTTGCATAAGGGAATAAGAATGAAGAATGACAACAAGGTCTTAAACGGCCTATTCAGCCACCATTTTTTTTAATTCCCATTCATAAATACCCTTCGGTTAAAAACATCCAAAAACCTTTAAAAGTTAAGAACAAATCTGACGCTGTAGCCTCAGCTTGCCTTGACTCTGCATTGAATCTCTATCCATGCTGGGTGCTAAATAGCTCCTCGCACAAGTGTCGAACTTGCGGGCTAAAATTTCAAACTTGCACAAAAGCGACCTACCAACTTAAATATTGCCATGATATTTGCACGATCCGCCCAATCATCTGAATCGCTCTCTCTTCCCTCCATTTCCTCAGGCCACGTTAAAACACTCCTAAACACTTTTATATCGCACCTTTAAACATGGCCACGCCATCTCCTCTCGACTAAATCAGAATGGATGAACTATCCCAGATATTTCTGAAGGATGGATAAATTATGCCAGCCTGCTGGCCAGTCCCTACTGACGCAAACTACTTTTTCCACTAAATTCTATGGTCAAAGAGCCTTCAACTTCATTGCACCTTCGTTCCCAACATATTACTCCCATCTTACAAGAACTCCACTGGCTCCCGATCAAACTGCGTATCGAATATAAGTTAAATCTTCTCACTTTCAAAGCTCTTCATGGCTTATCCCCTGACTATATATCTGATCTTCTCCATAAATATATTCCTGTTCGTCCTCTCCGATCTGCTGGCCAATCCCTACTGACGCAAACTACTTTTTCCATTAAATTCTATGGTCAAAGAGCCTTCAACTTCATTGCACCTTCGTTATGGAACGACTTACCTCTTCATATTCGCCAAGCTGGCTCTCTTCAGATTATCAAGGGACTTTTAAAAACTCATTTGTTTTAATCTTTATTTTTGTAACTTGCCTTTTTATTCATTTCCTTGTTTTGTGTTTTGTGTTGCGCATAGAGGCTCCTGCATTATGCGCTTTATAAAATCTTGTGTTAGTATTATTAAACAGCACATGTGTGTACACAGTTAATTTTGTACACAGTTCTGACACCACAATCAACCTGTGCAGCTAAACAAGTTCAAATGTTTGGTTGACTCGCTTGAAACTGTTGCCAAGAGTAAGAGGTAAACACAAAAACACTATGCGTATTATCAATAAAACCATGACTTACGTTCCTGTGACAGCATTAAAATTCCAGAATTCTGGCAGGCAGCTGTCACACTGTCGGCCGGACACACCGGACGTGGCAGGGTCACTACATTGACACTGACCAGTGACAGGATGACAGGACAGTGACGCTGAGCTAGTGGGATGACAGTTGCAGGATAAGCAGCCCCCACCGACGTCTGGGGAAATATAACCTGATTGGAAAACAACAAACAGAAATACCACTATGTAAGATTTAAAGCTTTGCATGGTGTAGAAAGTGAGTAAATAAATAAATAACCTAGTTTAAAGGTATTATACAGGATTGGCAGAGCTGACAAAATAATCACAGACAGTGTTCATGTTTTGTGTAATCAACCACATACATGAAATAACAAACCTGTGAAAATTTGAGCTCAATTGGTCATCGAGGTCACGAGAAAATAGTGAAAAGAGACCTTATGTGTTTTCTGTTTTTCAAACATCGAGTTTATCATCGCGCGCGATAAAAACTATTGTTTTACTCATTTCTCAGAAACGATAGCATTTTAGGCAGAAATATTTTAAGGAACCCTTTCTACCATTACTTACTTTAAATCATGTAAGTTATGTGTGAATCTGTGAACATTTGTGTTTTTCGATCTTACCAATAGTGTACAGGGCCTTTAAGTCGAGACTTATCTCACCTTTGATTTGTCTCAGAATCACCATTTCTTTGAAGAATATGGTTGTCAAGGCTTGAATTTTACACTGGAGCGCAGACCTAAATCCAGTGATTTTAGTGTCTGACAAGTTTGGTAGTCTAGTGGTTTTTTTTCAATTGAATAACATTCTCAAAAACATAAATAATGTTCAAATGTTGATTTTAAGTCTGATCAAAATATCTTTCAGTTCTGTAAAGTATCGAAGTATACCCAAAAGAAGGAGATAAATCTTCTCTGCTTGTTCCAATAAAAACACTTAATACGTTAGACTGTGTCATCAGTAAATTCTCACTGTGATTCTGGTCTTGTAATAAGTTTGAGCAACAAGCTCTTGTGGATTTTCTCCCCAAATTTTAGCCATGGTTGTCTCCAGGAAACTAGTTTCTTTAATAAATTTGGGTTTATTACTTGATAGTTTATTTAAAACTAATAATCTCAGGTCAAATTGTATGAAATCAGTTGGTGATTTAAAACTAGCCAGCTGTGCATTTTTAATGGTACTTGGAAATTCAAGGGTAGTATATAGAGGATTGGTAAGGATAAAAAACATCCTTGTTTAATTTGAGTCTGAACGCTTTCCGATTATGAAGTTCATACTAGAACCATTTCTCTGTGAAATATTTCCCTTTGAAATGAAGTTATTTATGTATTCGAGAAAACGGTACCTGAAAACCTAAAAAGCGCAACAGCTGATTTCGGTTGTCACAACCAAAATTAAGGACAAAGTGTTTACATGGTGGACATTATGCGTGATTTTCCACTATTTTCTCCTGACTCACACAAGGGATTCTGCCCAAATTTTCACAGGTTTGTCATTTCATGTGTATGTGGTTGATCATAAGAAACATGAAGACTGTCTGCAATTTGTTTGTCAGCTCTACTAATCCTGAATAACAACTTTAAACTGGCTTTTTGGGCCAGCGGGGCCACTTAGTAACATGTGTAACATTGGTAATTGTCAAAGACCAGTATCCACACTAATGTGACCCAACATATACATGAAATAACAAACCTGTGAAAGTTTAAGCTCAATCGGTCATCAGAATCATGAGAAAAAATGGAGAACAAACCTTAAATGCTTTCACTGTTTTCAAACATTGAGTTTTTGACTCGCGAGATCAAAACTAATTGTTTTACTCATGTTTCAAAAACTATAGCATTTTCAGCAGAGTCCCACCATGACCATCTTTATACCATGTAAGTTATGCGTGAATCTGTGAACATTTATATTTTTACTCTCACCAATGTTACAAACACCCTTTAAGAGAGAAAACTACAAAGCTATGAAAGGTGAAACAGTTGAAAATAGTTCATGATTTTCAACAGGGTATCTGTGATTCTCCTGTAGTTAATACCTGATTCACATTGGTCACACTGTCTCCCTCTCCTTCCGCTCAGGCACGGGCATTGTCCAGAGTTCTGATCGCAGCCAAGGAGAGTCCCCCCAGAGCCCTGCTGGGTTCCAGTTGGATCGCACTCACAAGGGGAACACCCATTGGGATTAGCCACCTCCAGTCCCCAGTTGTTGTTGGTGCACTGGTTACAGGTATGCCCAGTGACTAGAGGCTTGCAGGTGCACACACCTGAAGTGGTGTCACATGATTCCGATGCGTTGACCGTACCTGCGAGGTTACATGCACACACGCTGCAGCCCTCTGAGTTGGAGGATTGTAGATTGTAAGTGTTGACACGACACTGGTCACAACCATGTCCCTGGACACAAAAGTGATTTGAATTTTTGATAAATAAACTTCATTTTTGTCATATCAGTTTTAAAATTATAAAATACACATTAGCACAACCCATGGGCTGTTGAAAACAAGAAAATTTAACAAATACCCCTAACACACACCTACTTCGGTTGGCTTAGTTGTTTCTTCCCTGCCTGCCACCTCTGTTGATCCCCCTATTCCAACCTTGAACCAGAGCCTTGCATGTGGATTGGGTTGCCAGTCCCTACCTTATTGCGTGGGTTTTCCCTTATTTGGTTCTTTTTCTAAAGCTGCATTACTTCAAAGGGTGTCGTTTCTAACAATGTTTCATTATATTAACAGCTCTCCAGTGCTCTTTACCAAGTAAGTTTTTATGGTGAATAATTTTTGGAGTAATTACCAAAGGTGTACACTCCCTTTAAGCACAAAAAGTAGCTAAGTATTTATATTTTTTGTCTTCTACCAGCCTAAGATTCCCAGCCAAATTGCTATGTCTCATGTATCATTTGTGTGACTGGTTTTACCGCTAATTTTTGCTTGGGAAAAATTTATTAAGCAATATTTTTATGCTTAAGCAGGTCTATAAAATTGGCCCTGGACACAGTCATGATGAACTAAGCAAATTCACAAAATACACACCTCTCCACCTTTGGTGTTGTAACTTACCTCCACATTTGCCTTACAGAGACACTGCCCGGTGATCTTGTCGCAAAATGAGCCCGGCACACCACCGTCAGCATCACAGTCACACTCCAGACAACCGCCAGATCCCAGACTGTAGTACCCATCCACACACTCATCACAGTTCTGCCCTTGTACCCCTACGTTGCATTGGCAGCTACCTGTGACTGGGTTGCAGTAGGGACTGGAACCCCCGATGGGGCTACAGCTACATCGCTGGCATCCCTCAGGATTGGAGGGACTTAGGTTGAAGAAGCCATAGTTGCATCTGTCGCACTTTTCACCTGATGGGATTAAAATTTGTAATAATGTTTTAAAATAAATTGACATCAAAAGGAAATAGTTTTAGTTTTTTCCCCAAAAATTCAAGCGTGCAAGAAAATGTCAACATTAAAAGCGGCTGTTTCTACCATTATTACCACTACTGCTGCTAATGTAATAACAATACATAATACTTAGATAGCGCTTAATAATGTGTGACAGGCATTACAATTAGCCTTTTTGAGATATGATGGACTCTATACAGCAATCCTTCACCGATCTTGAACTCTTGGTGGCAGCAGATATGCCTCCATTACTGCGGTGTACCTGGGTGGTACTGCGCTGCCTAGCGACTGGTATAAGGTTTGGGCTACACGGCGATCATTTGATCAGTCGCGGGTTATTGGATTTTCACTTTGCAAATCGCTTAAACCCGTCGCTAGGCAGCGCAGTACTACACCACCGCAATAATGGCGGTATCTGCTGCCACCAAGAGTTCAAGATCGGTGAAGGATTGCTGTATAGGAGTACACTGTTTAGTTTGGGTGCATCCAGACAGATTTACCAAATAGTGTAATTATAATCGCCACCATATCTTAAAATGGCTTACATGTTGTAAGTGTTTACAAGGAGATGTTGTGAAATCTGCAGCCAGACATGACAGACACACCAGGGTAAACCCCTCTTGTTAGCTGTAAGTGTAACTGAGTTGTATTACTTGCATCACACAGCACACACAGGACCTACGGCTATACATCCCATCTGAAGGACGGTGGTTGTGGTTGAGTGTCTTGCTCAAGGACACAAGTGTTCAAGACCAGGACCTGAGCCCGCACTCTAACAACAAGAGTCTTGAGCCCTAGACCGCTCGGCCATGGCACTCAATGCTGTATACAGCCAACCCCAAATACCCTTTTCTTTTCAAATGATCTAAATTGGCCCCATCAGACTTTTCACTTACTAATTAAATCCATTTACAAAATGATGTTTTCTGCTTGGGGGATCAAATGAACTAAACTTTGATGTGTCTTGCCTTGTACACAGATTTCATAGCGACATTCCTCTCCTACTTACCAATGACATTGGTTTTGCATGTACAGATTCCTGTTGTCTGATGGCAGGTTGTATCTCCCCCCGCCGTGCCTGCCATCTGACACCCACAGTCATCACATCCCTGTGGGTTGTCACTCTGTAGGTTGTAGTACCCTGGCCGGCAGGCGTCACACTGTCTCCCCACGGTAAAGGCCTTGCAAGGACACTGCCCATCAACCTGTAGAGAAGGGGGAAATATGTGGTTCACTCTCACTGAAATGTTTGAACTTCTTTGCCCCTCGTTCTTATAATAATAATAATACAAACTTATAAAGCGCACTTTCTGATAAAAAATTACTCAAGGCGCTACAGAAAAGATACTACAAAAGTATCAGGCTCTCTACAGAAAATTACACCAAAACAGGAATGTTAATAACTTGCAGTAAACAGAAGTTTCTTGATATGAGTTTGAAATGTGTTGAGAGAGTGAGTGCTTCTGATGTCGTTGGGTAGCTTGTTCCAGAAGACTGGTGCAATGTGAGGAAATGCACGGTCGCCATAGTGGGTGGTACGAGATTTAGGTACAACGAGTTGGGTTATCACAACCAAATTGCTCTGTACAGCCTATCTATATCTGCATCTGTCCGTTACTGCAAGCAAATCTCTTGAAGAAATCTTGTTACCCAATAACAAAAATACAAAAATTGGAGTGAAACAGAAAACTCACCAATTCACAAACAGCCGAGGTGTTAACAGTACCATTGGTGAAGCACTCACAAGACATACAGACATCGACGACATCAAGGGGTGTCGCCTGTGCCCTGAAGTATCCAATCTTACAATGATCGCAGAAGCGCCCTTCTGTGTTATGCTCACAATCATTGCAGACTCCGCCCCCACCCCTGTTAAAATCACAAAAATGTTCTCATCGTCAATTGAAATATGAAATGAACATTATTTTAATGGCAAGAAAATTCTTCATTATTATCTGTTATCAAAGAAAAGATTTATGAAACAGGCACAGTTCAGTCTGATAAGATTTGTAACATTTGTAATGGCACTATGCATATGTGACACCCAACGCCAAAACAGGCACTTCTCAGACAAAGTGAAATGGCATTCAAAATGAAGACAACTGAAACATCAGCTTGTGATTTGCCTGTGGATTTTCTTTTTTCACAGAACTCGGGTAAGTACCGAGTATACAGTGCTTAACACACATCAGGGTAAGGGTAAAAACCAAATTATATTCTTTAACCCCGATGCAAAAATTAACATCTATACATTGTTGCGGTACCCGCTGCTAAGGATTCAAACTGCCTCTAGCCATCGGGCTAGCTCGGTGGTCTAGTGGTAAGACATCTGCTCTAGCAATGCAAAGGTCGTGGGTTCGAATCCCACCCGAGTGATTTGCCTGTGGATTGTTTTTCACAGAACTCGGGTAAGTACTGAGTATACAGTGCTTCACACACATCAGTGTAAGGGTAAAAACCAAATTATAATCTGTATGTTGAGAAATACTTACAACAAAGGTCCTTATTAGGAGGCATTTGAAAGCTCTTATTCTCATCTATTTGATGAACAAATAAACTCATCTATTTGACATGGAGCGACACAAAATGCTCTTTTCTTCCTTTTTTTATTTCCAATCAATTGTAAGTTTTGTAACTTTTGGTCATGACCACGTTTGTTTACAATATTAGTTATGTCTTACAATATGACGGCGGCTGCAGCTGTTGCTATCACCGGATGTTAACATGGTGGCCCAGGTGCATTTGTTTCTGGCATAGAGTATCATATACACATACATATTGAAGCATATTGACCCCTTGCCTAACTCCCAGTGCACTTAAACACACCTACTATCCTATCTGCCATTTTGGGAGTCGAAATGTACACAAAGGAATTGACTCCCAAAATGTTGAAAATGATAGGCGCGCATTTTGCAGAGAGTGCGTTCCAAATCTGCAAGGGGTCAATAGGCCTTTAGCAACCTATTGTTAGCGAGTGAACTTTGCCTGATGATTAAGAAACATTTATGTGCAACACTTGCTATAGGTTATGAGAAACCAACATGAAAGTTACAAGAAAACCGTGAGACAGGCCTTTTTCATTTCATTTAATTCCATTTCATTTATTAATTCTGGTTGTGAAGCCAAGGACTCTCAGAAAAGCGAAGTTAATCACTATACTAGTCAAGAACCCCGTGGAGAGAAGACAATGAAGGAAGTTTCAGTTTTAGATGTGGGAGGAAAACCCCAGAGAAATATTCCAGGGAAAACCCACGCAATCACATAGTGCCCCTGGTGGGATTCGAACCGGGGTTCCAGAGGTGGAAGGCAAGGCATGATACCACTACACCAACCTAACTGCCCATGGTGGGAGTTCAACCCACATTTCAGGTGAAGGCCACATCACCACTCATCCCCAAAGAAAACTGCAACACTTCTTAGGAAAAGAGTTGTTTAAAAACCAGTTTGGGCAACCCTTCATCCTCTCACAGCTGTTTAAACACTTTACCTTGAATGTTCACCGGGGAATGGGTCCACCGTGATGTCATAATCACAGCTATCAGCGTGGTTGTAACAAGTGCATGGTTTACATGAGTAGGCCGCTTCCTGATCACCGTGACGAAATGGTTTATCGTTGTACAGGGGCTGACACGTGTCACACTGTTAAGCAAAGGACAAAATCCAATCTATTGCTCTCCACCAATAGTAAACAGTCATAATTCAGTTTACATTAAAACCACACTTTACTATTTCTAAGCTATGAGTATTAAAGAATCAAACAATTAGAATATCTTCAAATGAATTACATTTCTTAAAGCACTCCATCATTACAATAAATGAGAATGTCTACTTTGTGTAATTTCAAATAACTTTTTTTTTGTATTGTAAAGGGGGGGAAAAAGTCCTTACAATTAAAAAACTTCTTAAAGCCTGCCGCCAACATTGGTAATTGTCAAAGACCTATAACCACACTCAATCCGTCAACAGAATGACAAGAAAATTGTGGAAAAAAACCAAGAGAATGTCCTGGATTTAAAGAGATCAGTCTTGAGCTCAATAAGGTAGGGACTGAAAACCCAATCCACATGCAAGGCTCCGGTCTGAGGTGGGATTCGAACCAGAATCCACAGAGGTGAAAGGCAGAGAAAGAAACAACTGAGCCAACCTGATCCGTGTTTACATGTAACTACGGTGATTGAAATGTCTTACATGATCTCCCATGGTGTTATGCAGACAGGTACACTGGTATGGGGATGTACTCAGATCACACTCCAATGCATGACCACTGCAGTCACATCTGCGGAAATTATAATCAATAAATGAAATGCAACATGGTTTGGATAATCAAGATAATATTTGAAAAATACAGACTTCATAATAAAGAAAATTTTGAAATAACCGTTTTAAAAAATAAGAGAATTTTTTTCTGTACAGGTGTGTATAAAGTTTGTCTCAATTAAAAGTAATAAGTACTAAACCACACCCCTGAACAAAGATATTGACAAAATGGGAAGACCACCCACATTAGGGCTAGATAGCTCACTTAGTTGGTAGAGTGCCAGCACACTAATCCGAAGGGCATAGGTTCAAGTCCCGCTCTAGTCAATTTTTCTTTGTTCAACCCAAAATTAATAACAATAATACGCAGTTCTTTTGTAGCAGTTCTTATGTTTCCTAATAACATCCGAGGGCATCTTAAAGCACTAGTTATTTCTGTCTACAAGAATCTGATCTTTAGAAGTGGCAATTGCCAACTGAGATCCGAAACAATTAGTTTCTCTCTTACCTTGCACTGACAGTCAGTTCCTCCAGGCCATAATAACCATGACGTTGATTTGTGATATAAAAATGATTCTGCAAATGGATACGTATCTGAGTTGCCCGGACAAACTCTAGCAGCTCCGGTGCGTTGTAGAAATCGTTATGGCCGGGGCGTGCGATAGGCTCCGGTGACAAGAGCTGAAAAGTTATATTTCCCTTGGAGTAGGGGACAGCTGGATTGCTAAAGTAGCCAAAAGAGAAAACAAAGTTTGAAACTGATGCAAACTGGGCCTCTTGGAGCTTATTAGATTGGAGCTGAATTTCATGGCACTGCTTACTGCAGAATTCTGCCCATTGAAGTGTGCGATTCTATTCTGTAATGCCACGGTAAGCAGAGCCATGAAATTGGGCCCAGGATGACAGGGTTTGCCTCAAGGCTTTGAGTAACTAGCCAGCAGGACCAGTTAGCTTCTCATTTCACTATTCAGTCAGCTTTTGCACTGGTCCGTAATTTAGGACATAGGGATGTTTTTTACAGGGATGCCAGTGACTCTTTCCTTCAGAGCCTGAAAAAAATTTGCTGCGAAGGAAAGGGGGTCACCCCCCCCCCTCCCCCCGCTCAGACCAAAAAACAATAAAAAACATAACAGCAATTTTTTTTATAAAACATAAAGAAAAAGAAAATTCTGACCCCCCCCCCTGCAAAAATGTCTGGATCCGCCCTGTCGAATGTGTATGTACCTGCGATGTCGATCTTCCTCATGTAGTCTGATAAAAAATAACCCCCACTGTCTTTGGACTCCAGCCACCGCCAATTAAACCTATTCTTTACCCCTCGATCGATTTGTTTGAAATTAGCTTCTCTTTCAACATCCATAATGACTCAATGGTAACGCCAAAAACTCAGTCGGTATGTCTCAATGGTAACGCCAATCGTTCTCAGAGTGATTTCATGTACGGTCCAAAGATCGTGTATGGATGTACACACAAAATACATCGATACATACCATACGGCACCACGCACACATTCGACAGAAAAGTCTAGTCTTCGCTCAATACTTCCGGCATTTACAATACATGTACGAATGCTTGAGGGCGCTTTCAAAACATATTATCATTAAACACGAGTCGCTCCAAACGAGCGCTGGAAATCTGTTTTCAATAAAATATATTTTCTCCGGCCTGATGAAACACGGAGCGCCGGAAAAATTTGGGGAAAATTTGAAAAAAAGCCGGAATTCCGGCAATAGCCGGAAAACTGGCATCCCTGTTTTTAACACTGAACTAGCCAGCCAGACAGTAGAGAATTTCAACTGGTCCTCAGGTGTTTTAACTGGCATTTGGCCAGCGGATCACTGTAAAGGGAGAACGCTGGATGACATCAACAAAACTTCTAACCAATAAAAACTGTGGACTTTGGATCATGCTTCAAATGGTATTGAGTGGTGTAGATCATTGAGTAGAGAAAGCTTCAAATTTGATGTATTGCCTAACTGAGTGGAAACATTTGGAAAATAAAAACAGCAACTTGTCAGTTAGCTCTACAGTTTGTTTCCTGATCCCTTCCATTTGCCTGTCTTCTGTTGGTCTGGAGTATCCCACTACTAAAATGTCATGCTTTGGGGAAGCTGAAAAAAATAACTAATAAAAAAGAGGTTTTTTCACAACTTTTGTTCACTGCTTTCATAGTAATGTATCAAATAAATATTTTTGTTTCATGTAGCCTAATCTACCATGAGAGGCGAGTACTTTACGCAAATACAATTCTTTCCACTCCAACAAAAATATTTGTTACCTAGGCCACACATAGCAAGTAAGCATTGTTACCTAGGCCACACATAGCAAGTAAGCATTGTTACCTAGGCCACACATAGCAAGTAAGCATTGTTACCTAGGCCACACATAGCAAGTAAGCATTGTTACCTAGGCCACACATAGCAAGTAAGCATTGTTACCTAGGCCACACATAGCAAGTAAGCATTGTTACCTAGGCCACACATAGCAAGTAAGCATTGTTATTTCTTACGTTGGAAATTGCAGACAGTTTACGGAGGAGGGCATTAGTAGAGGTCCGTTATTCGGCATGCCAAATGCTGTAATACAGTCTTCTGCATAGTACTGCCAGGTGGACCAGTCTAATGTATCGTTACGTCGGCGGGATATGGTGACTGATGTGGGTTGAGGGCTGTAGAATTGTAGAACCACGTAGAAAACCTGAATAAAAAAAGAAAGAAAACACAGTAAAAATCACAGGATAAATTAATAGTATTTCGAGCAACTTTATAGTGAGATAATAGAGCTGAATTTTTGTAAAATTTAATATCCATTCTCATCATTTTTAATAGATGTTAGTTTTGCATCTGGATAAAGAATATTATTATACATTTTGTCCCTTACACCAAAAGGTAACAAGCACTGTTAACAAAGTACTTTCCCGAGTTCTGAGAAAAAAAAATCCACAGGCATATCACTCGAGTGGGATTCGAGCCCATGCCCTTTGACGTGCTAAAAAAATGTCTTAATACCAATAGACCACCATGGCTGGGGCAATTTGAATCCTATATTTTTAGCAGCAGGTACCACAACGATTTATGTTAATTTGTAATCGGGGATGAAGAAATATTATTCAATGTAAGGGCAAAAACCAATTAACATTTTCCTCATGCAATTCTCAACACACATATTGCAAAACTAACATTTGAAAACTTCATCCTTGGAAGGAACACTCTCATTTTTCAGGAAAAAACAACATTGTGCTTGGCTTCGTTAGGTTTTGGTGATTAAATCCATCAACATTAAAGGAGTTGGTAAAGTTTTAACAGATTTTTGGGATACCTTTGACCGTAATATTTAAATAAGTTTCAGGAATGTTGCAAAAATAAACCACATTGGAAACCGACTGGGTCAATTTCCGTCAATTTTTAGGGCAAAGAAAAAGTTAACTAGAATGGAATTTGAACAGGATTTTAAGGTTGAATGGCCTCTGACTGGCTTCAATTTTTCATTGTTCACCCAAAATTTGAAACATTGTAAAATCCGACAGGATGTGGCCAGATTAATCAAACACAGCTAACAAGCAGTTTGGCTACAGTACCTGGAATTCCCCACTGACAAGGTCGACATACAGCATGATGTCATCGGTGAACGTAGACACCCAACTGCTCCCTACGTCTCCATCGTTAGCAAATTGTAGAGGGTAGGCGTACTCTCCGAGGCGTGCTAAGGTGTCATCAGTGGTGTCTGGTTCACCATTCTTCAGACAGAGCCTGTAACCGATTATAGTAAAAATAGCTTTCAAACTCTAAGACTATCTATGATTACAACAGACTTCAGTGCCCAGTTCCATTAGTGGCATTAAAAGCAAAGAAAACTGAAACAACAGCCATTTTATCAACCTGATGGTACATGTATGTGATATGATGTCTGTAACATTCTATAAGTTGAGAAATACTTACCTTATAGACCCAGTTCTTAAATGGAAGGGTATATATACCTTTGGTAATTACTCAAAACATTAAAGACCATAAAGTGTTACTTGGTAAGAAGGAGGGCAGCTGTTGATAATGATTAACATTTTGAGAAATGATTCCCTTCTATAAGGAATATGGTTTTTCGAGAAAGGGATTCAAAAACATTTCAATCGTGCCTGGCTTTGGCAGAGAGAGTGTCACAATTACATGAGAAAAACACAGAACTCTTTCAACTATTGACTTTTTGAATAAACTAAGAAGTTTAAAAAGTTTGTGAAGAACAATCATCAATAAAAAGTAAGTTGCTGAATACAATGAAAGATATCCTTTTCTCGTTGCATCCTGTGCAGTCCGGTCAGTTCTTACCTGTCCTCAAGGGGGTTGATCCGTGGATGGGAGTCTGGGCACCTGCACTCTGACTGAGCATGGACCCCTGGGAAGGATCCTGTAGCCAACTCAACAATCTCCCGATTCGTCAGTGTCTCTTGAAAGACGTAGAAATCTTGCATACGCCCTAGATACTGGTTCCCCTCTGAACAAAATTGAAAAAGAAAAAGAAAATAGTTTAAAATACATACAGGGTTAAAATGTGCAGGTTGCCGAATAATGCACCTCATGACGATGGTTATCTGATTATGTTAAGTTTTTTTTGTTAAACCCTAGCAGTGTCTTGGGTTGATTAAATCCACCCAATACTCTGACTGCGATTGGCACAGCTGATGAATCCACCTTACGTATGATACTGCATTTGTGTTGTTACAACACACCACTAATAAGACCTTAAAATGACCTTTGTGAAAGATCAAGTTGTGAGAAAAATAAAGTTTGAGAAGTCAGCTTTGAATAATATGCCTTTTAGTCATTGTTTCTAGAATCTTATTTTTGCAATAGACTGTGCAAGTCTCGCACGTATCCGAACGAGAAAACACGTCAAACGAAGAACATGTTTATTTCTGAAATTAAATCTTTGTTTTAAATTATATCTCATGACAAAATCTGAAGAACAAAAATAAATCATTACAATTTTATGAAAAGTTTTAGCTTTTGAAAAAACAATTACAATAGTGTGTATATTATTATTGAAAAAAAATTAAAACTCTGGGACAAGGATGCCTATTTGATGTTAACTTTTTAGAAACCCCTTACGCGGATTCGTGAAGGTCAAACGGGTCTTAAATGGACCCGTATCGCAGTTTAAAGAGGATGCTGACGCCTCAGCAACCATAGACTGCAATGAAAAGGGTTTGCTTTGCAATTACAGCATCTGGCGATTATAATTGCACATCCAAAACAAGCGTTTACATAAGTTTTATGATCGGAGGCGAGCACAAAATTCTTAATTTTGTGCAATAACCGGAAGCTGAGGTCAAGTTTAATTCTTGGGTTTTCTTCGTTATATTGTTGAATTGGTTTTACTTTCATATGTTGTTATCACTTAGTATTACATTCCCAACAACATGTATACTTTTCTAGGTCATAACCTACGTTAAACTAAAATAATTGACGAAACAAAATCTCGCCCACGTAAAACTCCATATGGTTGGGACCACTATGGTCCCGGAAGTTTGATTACACGCGAGACTTGCACAGTCTATTTCAAACAAAAAGTAGTAATTTACAACTTATGCATGGCATTACAAATAAAGGCAGGGTATAGGGCCTACCTTTTGGTAATTGCCAAAGACCAGTATTGTCACTTGGTGTATCCCAACTTATGCATTAAATAATAAACAAACTGTGAAAATTAGGGCTCAATTGGTCATTGAAGTTGCAAGCCATGAAAGAACAAACACCCTTGGAACATTGCATAGAATTGTGTGCTTTCAGATGCCTGAGAAAGGCTTCATGCCTGATCGAAGCCTTTCTCTTATTCAAATTTTGGGGTGAAAAATTACCTCTTTCTCTAAAACTAACAATGTTTTATAACATCAACAGCTCTCCAGTTCTCTTTTCCAAGTAAGTTTTTATGGTCATTAATGATTGGAGTAATTATCGAAGGCATACTCTGCTTTAAGAGTTTTCAACATGTATACGGTCATACAAGGAGTCTGACAGGGGAGAAGGGCAGCCAAAGGCTGTGTACAACTTTACAACGTGCCTAAAAATGTAACCAACAAGGGAGAGACAACAAATTATAACAATCTAGTATGCAATTATGAGGGGTGAGAGTCATTACTGAAAAAAAAGTCTGAAACTAGGACCCAAATTTTAGGAGGTAAGTTGAAATGATGACATTTCCAAATTTTTGTAAATCCCTGGACAGTGTCCTCAGCACAAGAGAAGTACATGTAGATCAAAGAGCGTGATTTCTTTAGGCCTATAATCCTATATGTGGAAAAAAATAATGGCTGCTTTTCTTCATCGGGCTGACTCAAAAGGTCTGAATGTAGATAAAAGTCTGAAATTTCTCATCCATGAATTATCTGTTCTCCCATTTAGTTATAAAAAGGACAATCAAAATAAAGACATGATATAGGCATAAGTGTTACCTAAATCCGCCACATATATTATTGTCCTTTTGATTTTTAAAATTTATGTTGCAACAACTGATGTACTTTCCTTTTGAAATTCAGATTCATGTCCAAAGTGTTTGTAATTTTCATTGATAAAAAAAGGAGGGAATAATTAGAAAATATTGAAACTTTCCATCAATATTTGAAACAGAGAAGTCTAATAATACTACAGCACATTCTCTAAACTGAAAATGATCAATTTCACCTTACAAAGTTAAATTTCCATTGAATGTAAGAATACTAAACAATATTAATGTTTAAAGCTCCAAACAATTACACACAATTAATTACCATTTTGACATGATGTGGAAAGACCATCTGTTATGGCAGGAGGTGAATTTGAATGAAGAGGTCTATTTTACCAAGCACGACGAAACTGACAATTAAATTGGAGTTGGCACAGAGTACAGACGGTAGTATAATGACATCAGTTGGGTGTGTCTCAGAAAATAACCATTGAATAAATATAAATAGCTGTTTCAGAGCACATCTGTGTGGGTTTCATAAAATATTAGGCCTGAAACTCTGCTGTGTGTTGACATTGAAGGTATTCAAATGAACCATGTGATGCGGTCATCTAGTTGTAGTTTATTCCTCACTCATTCAAATCAACAAAATTAACTGATAATCAACAGAAATTACTTTTAATTTTTTTTTCTTTATTTTCTTTATCTGACCATTCCACACCATCCACTGTGATTTTGAGTGACATATAAACTGTGCCAGACAGCAATATGATATCATTCATAATGCACATAATTCACAGTCAACCTTCTAACTGTCTGACCATTCAACATCATCCACTGTCTAACCATGCAATGTTCAATTCCATCTGCTGTAGTTTGGAATGATAGATCAACTGTTCCAGCCTGCAATATGACATCATCAGATGCCTACACAGTACAAAGTTAACTCCAACTGTCTGATTATTCAAAAAATATGTCATTAATTTTGTTTTAACACTTTCAAGCAAATTTTGAAGAATATACCCTGGAAATTGTTCAATGAAATCAAAATTGTTCCTAGGTGACTTGTATGCCACAAGCTTGTTTGGACTTACAAAGCATTGAAAACAATTGTGCTTCTTGATTCAAGACTACTTCTTGAGTATAAACATTGTAATAATTCTGTATTAGGCCTACCTGTTAGTCTTTGGCCAACTCTGACTTCAGCGTTACTCTCATCATACATCTGGCCCTGTAACGTCTGGGTGTCAAGAGCTGTGCCATCTGCTGCTAGGCCGTTGATGAAAAAACTGATTTTGTTGTCATACACCTTGAAAAAAGATCAACAGTTTTTAATTGTTTACAAAAATTTTCAAATAAATGGGTTCAATCTTTCCATGAATTGTTCAATTACAGAATTGTTATTGGTAAAAGAGCTGTGCTAGCTGATGAGAATGGAAGATGGCATTTTACCCTAGAGATTGGATATTGCTAGCTACAGTAATAATAATAATAATAATAATAATAATGTCAATTTATAAAGCGCACATATCCATTCTAAAAGACTGCTCAAGGCGCTCTTGTACAACATCAAAATAATTATACAATATTAAAACTACGACATAATTATACACTATAAAAACTACGACATAATTTTACAATATTAAAACTACGACATAAACAAATGGTGCTTAAGTTTCTTCTTAAATATTTCAACTGATGATGATTGTCTTATTTCTAATGGTAAAGTGTTCCATAGTTTGGGTGCAACGTTAGCAAAAGCCCTGTCCCCCCATTTGTTATTGGTTTTGGGTGTACATAACTGGAGCTGTGAACCTGAACGTAAATTCCGTTGTGGGGTGTACGGTTTCAAAATCTGATACAAGTAATGGGGTGAAGAATGAAGAAGTGTTTTGTAAGTAATGAGTAACAGCTTATACATAATTCTTTTTGAGACTGATAGCCAATGAAGAGATTTTAATATATCTGAAATACTGTCTGATCTACTGCGGAGAGTGACGAGCCGAGCTGCCATGTTCTGAACTCGTTGCAGACGGGCTATTTGATTTTGAGGAAGGCCAATATACAATGAATTACACATATCCAAACGACATGTAATAAAAGAATGAATAATCTGCTCAGTGGCTTTCTGATTCAGATATTTTCTGATCCTCCAAATATTGTGAATATGGAATGATGCTGAACTAACAACATTTGAAATCTGAGATTTCATGGTCATTCCAGCATCAAACAAAACTCCAAGATTACGAACCTGATTAACACATTTTATTTCTGAGTTGCCAATCATGATCTTTTGTGCAGAAAATTTACTCAACTGCCTGGCAGATCCAATCAACATGTACTCAGTTTTGTCTTCATTTAACTTCAGAATGTGGATTAAACTACAATGCAAATCTACAGAAGTACAGCACCGGCATGTTAATCTGGACTGGCATCCCTGAACAAAGATATTGAAAAAATAGGGAGATCGCCATCATAGGGTAAGACAGCTTAGTTGGTAGAACGCCGGCGTGTTAATCCAGAGGTCGCAGGTTCAAGTCCCGCTCTATCTAGTCAATTTTTCTTTGCTCAACCAAAAAATCAAATTAGCCTAAATACTAGGCATTTTCCTGGTGGTAAGCAGAGTGGAAAGCTTGATTGGGGAACTGGACATTAATTTATTAAATTTCTAAAATTCATGGTGGTACATTAATTTTCATTTAAGTTTTCACAAACTGTGATAAATGCTTTCCTGCAGTAAGTGACAAAATAAGTAAACAATTTGCTGAATGAATTTTAAAAGATCTGATATTACTTCAAAATGAAAAGAAAAAAAGTGACAGTATATACAATTTTTTTTTAGAATTTACCATATAGGCCAAATGAAAGAGATTTTGGTGCTTAAATTTGGTAGAATACTCATTCACAAAATGCAGCTGCAACAACAATAATTTGCATGGACCACATGCACTAATGCTAAAGCAGGAAAGCCAGTGATACATTTGAGTATGTTTATGGTGAGAAGTGACAGGTGCAACATTCTGGTACACTAATATACAAAATAAGTCGTATTTTGATGGTCATGTGACAAACATCAGGTCCTGAGAATAACTCAAATGCATTCTATAACCAACTACTAATCACTGAAGGATTTTTTCTTTCAATGTTTCAAATTAAAGTCTTTAACTTTCTCCACAAAAGAAAATTACCCAGACCTGGAATTACATGTAGGCAAAGGCCTCTTTTGCCCCCTGTCTTGGTCTTACATGTAGTGCTCCTTTAGAAGTTTCCCACAGACTTAAAAGATTTTCCATTCCAATGCAAAATGAAAATGGCCTTGCCCTCTCAAAGATTAAATTACAGGCCTGAGTATCTACTTGACATTTCAATTAAATTTTCTTTGTAAGTTTTGCAAACCAATTGGGAAATGTTCTTTAAGTGAGACAGATCTTACTATGAACATCATCTCATTCAATGATGTATCCAACTTTCAATGGTTTATTTTTAAACTAAGTTTTTGTTATTATTGATAATATTATTTATTTGCCCCCTCAAAAAAAACAAAAAACAACAACAACAACAACAACAACAACAACAACAACAACAACAAAACAAACAATATGTGTGCATCAAACAACATTACATAAAATACCAAATACAATAGACATCAAAGTAAACGACAAACAAACATTTAAAGCACACATACAATATTGGTAGTTGCCAAAGACCAGTGTCTGCACTGACCCGACTTGAAATCAAACCTGTCAACATTTATGCTCAATTGGTCATTGGAGTCACCAGAAAATTAAGCAAATTAGTTATAAATTAAGACCAAAACTTGATGCTCTTAAAGTTCTACAACATTGAGTTTTGGTACTTTGTTTTACTATTAATTTCTCAAAAACTATAGTATTTCAAACAGAAAGATTTTGAGGGAAGTTTTTCAGCATGACTATTTAGAATGACTATTTATACCATGTAAGTTACATGTATGAGCAAATCTGTGGGGGAAAAAAAATCAATAATTTGGGCTGAACAAAGAAAATTGGACTAGAGCTGGACTTACTCTTAGTCTTAGTCTTACCAATGTTGTGCACACCCTTTAAAAAAATGACAATAACAAATATATTAAACAAGCATTTCGAAGACTGAGCGACCAAGACTTTGAAAGAAAGTGTTTCACTATTGACTTTGCCTATCTTAGTTTTAAGAATTGAAGCCTTATTTAGTGTTGTTATACTCTGATTTTAAAGGTCTTCAGTCTAGGACTAGGAGATAAATAGCTTACCTGTAAAGCTAAATGTGTCCATCGTGTAGGAGGAATGTCAGCTTGTGCACTGATGAGATAGGCCAAAGATGGACTCGTGCGGTACTCAAAGGAGATCCCAGTTTGTGACACCAAGACTGTGTAGATAATACTTCCTGTAAGACTGGAGCGCTTCTCAAGTAATGCACTGAGAGGAAAGATGACAAGAAATTGGTTCAAGCTTTTGGATCCCTTGGCGCAGACAGAGGGGTGTGAAGATTTTGTATCAAAAAAATGGTTCGCTTTTTTCTAATTCAATACTTTGTAATTTATTCCAAGTGCCTGTTCATCTCTGTATACACAAATCTTTCAATGAAAGTTACGAGTATGTGGGACATTTAAAAAGATGTTTTTATTAAAGCTTGTTTTTTTTTCACAATTGTTTACATTTGGCTACTCCTGACCTTAGTTAAAAGAGAGCCGTAATAGCCCAACAAGGTGGGCTAACAGTGCCCCAGTTACTGGGTCTAGGTCTTAATCAAATGAAGTTTGTGGCGACACCATGGATGTAAATAAATTAATAAATTGTGAGAAGAGGTGGTTCTGAGAAGAACTGGTGGTTTGACAACTCAAACTTCAAAGTTTCGATCAGTATGAAAGAGATTTACATAATGACATGGTGTCACCGCAAGCCTCACTTCACTATATTTATGTTTGAACACTAGAGCCTTATGTGTATAGTTGCGATAATCGTACCGTCAGGAGGATGGAGGGTTACGATTTTTGTAACTACTTCGGTCATGTTTATGACATCAAACTCTTTTCTAGGGAGGTCTACTTAAATTGTCAATCATTCAAACATAGGCCTACCCTTTTTTCAATCTATCATGTAATAAAATACTCACCCCTCTTGAGTTAAAGACGAGTCTGGTTTTAACCAAACAGCCAATGTTAACCTTCCATTGACACCAACGGTAGGCACATTCCCTGGGGAAATGGAACAACCAGGATCAAAAATCTGAGAGTTGGCACCCGGCGTAGACACCGGCGAAACGTCGACAGAATCTTGCCGTATGCAAGGGGAAGAAGGGAATAAAATCTGGGATGGGGAAGGGGTGCTAGTCCTGCTTGGACATCCTTGCGAACAGATTGTTTGGTGGCACGATGTGACTGAAGTACTTAAAGTTGAACTCCGGCAGAAGGCCGTGGTAACGAGCCCACCTGTCGCTGGGTTGTACCCGCACGTTCCGATGTCGGGCACGGTGGAAATTGGCTTACGTTCGGCGGCGTTTATCAACTGCGGAAAAGCTCCCGATCCTTGGCAAATGGCGGGTTGTACGCAGTTCAAAATCAAGAATATTACAAGAGTAGCACCACTGTGTACACACAAATGTCTTGTGTTTATAAATCCAAAAGAAGCCATCGTTGGGAGATAAGAAGCTCTTTCAACTTTCACTTTCAATTCAAGTCGATGTTTCTGGTGCTGGTATGTGAGCCGCCATTTTGTTTTATTAACGGTAGCCAACGTACACGGCGTCCGTTGCGACCAATCGTAATGAAGCGTTCGGTTCCGTTGTTTCTTTGGGGTCAAATTTCTGTGTCGCTTTAGTTTAAATGTTCACAGCCCAGTTGTTGTTTTGAAATCCTTGAAGTAGAAAGTGGCTCTTGGTCTTGAAAAAATAAAATGAACGGATTGTTTGCTCAAAAAGCCTAAGATGTGTTTAGATGTTGAAATGTAAAGCTGCAACACCTGTTCATTGTCGAAAACGTTATAAATCGCAATGTTTACATTTTCAATTCGGCACGACAAGAGTAGTACATTTTTTTTTTAATCATCAATCCACTTTCTTCACAGATTGTCGGGGAGAAAACCGTAATAATTAATACAATTATTGCCACTCAATTGTATTTTTGTTTTCAATTTGCGTGAAACGTAGGACCAAATGCAGTATCTCTGGAAATTATGCAAAATTCGTCAGCTGGAATTTCACTTTTTCGGCTGGTGTTTGAACCCGGAGGGCTTTGTTTATTGTTATGCTAATGGCTGACTCAGTTCAGCAGCTCGACCCACCCAGCCGATACATTAATTGACATTCGTCCACCTGAAAAGCATAATGAAGCCAGTACCGCGCAGAGGGAGTAAGTTGATTTAATGGGGAAAATATAGATTTACCAGAATATTAATTGAATGAACAAAATTAAAGTAGGCTCTGAAGTACAATTCAGTATAGGCTTTCAAGGAGTATGAACGAACATGGTTCTTACATCTTCGACGGAAACAACAGGGTCCAATTTCATGGCTCTGCTTCCGTGGAGCTCTTCAATTAGTCCTACATAGTACATACAGTGACCTGTATAAAATCTAGGTCATTTTTTAGCAAATGAAAAGTGTCCTTTACCATTTAGAGAAAGGACAGAGTATGCCTTTACTGAGTAGACTTCTATTATTTGTGATGTCGACAGTATAGATAAATATCACAAATTGAAAGAGAACAGGTAAAAATCAACCGTAAAAGCAGCACCACGCGCTTTCTAGAACTCATGAAAATTTGTCGAAATGGTGTAAGGGAGCAGTTGTTAAAAAAAACAGGGAAATTTAACTGTAGTCCCTGATTTGAACTTTACCGGTCTGGGCCTACTTACAAGTAATTGACACCACTTCCTTAATAAGTTTGTTTTAAAATAAGAGACCTTCAATAACAAAATAGGCCTATAGCTTTAAATTTTAACATAAATTGACATTTTTTATTTAATTTCAAGAAATTTACTTGATATCAAATAATAAACCACAAGGGAAACTGACTGGGTAAATTTTTAAATGATTTTGGGTTGAACAAAGAAAAATTGACTAGAGCGGGATTTGAACCAACGACCTCCGGTTAAACGTGCCGGCGCTCTACCAACTGAGCTATCTAGCCCTATGTTGGCGGTCTCCCTATTTTGTCAATATCTTTGTTCGGGGGGTGGGGGTGCCAGTCAGAAGCCATTCGACCGTAAACTGCCGTGTAGCCAGGGATCTCACCCAAGTATACGATACAACCTGGGAAGCGGCAGCCAGGGGATCACCTTAAGGGGATGCGACTTTTTATATCAGATATCAAATAATAAACCACAAGGGAAACTGACTGGGTAAATTTTTTAATGATTTTGAGTTGAACAAAGAAAAATTGACTAAAGCGGGATTTGAACCAACGACCTCCAGTTTAACGTGCCGGCGCTCTACCAACTGAGCTATCTACTTGAGTGAAGTTTCTTCGAAGCACCCGGTACCTCATGCCTGAGTGATAGGACTATGCTACATTGTTTTTTCCTTTATTCGGCAGCACTGTGAGTACAGTCTCCTGTTTTATGCGTTAGTCTGTTCTCCTTATTCACTTTTCCTCTTCTTTTCTGTCCCTTTTCCCTTCTCTTTTTGTTGTTTGCTTATTTTCCATAAGCCCTATTATGAATGCGTATAACCGTGAAAACTGATTTGGTCTAGTGGATTAATTTGTATGAGCCATTTCTGTTAATCAAAAACCATTCAAACACTGGCTGGCCTACACACACACGTTTGAAACCAACGGGCTAATTTGTCCAGGATAAACTACATCTCACGTCGTTCCGGCATTCAATGGTTTTTCCGCCTTATGGATTGCCTGTAGTACATAGTACACTTGAATTTGAGAAACGCCGGATAGTAATGTTTTTTTACCCGCGATGTTTTTAATGAATATGCATACCATCGATACCGACCAGGTCCAAAATGAATATCATCACGCGTTGCTTCTTTTCCACATTTTTCATTTTAGTCGGCTTTGTTCAGGGATTAAAAAGGTCTGCAATCCTACCCTTTCCAAATTACACATCACATTATTTTATGCTCTGGTTAAACTTATAATTTCATTTTTTAACAGTAATCTGATATAAATTATTATTATGTGACACCACTTTCGCAAAACAAAGGTTTATCTGTAGGATCTGGGTTTGCCGCCCACTTATTCATGGAATTTGCCGCCCAGTGATGAAAAGTAGGTAGGAATTTTTTTAAATAAACTTAAAAGATTTATATGGATCAGAAGTGCTTAAAAAGTATGTTTTTTCTAATTTTATGCATAAAGAGGCTTGATTTTTCACCCCTAAAACGCCAAAAGCTCAGAGCTCCAGGGGGGCTTTGCCCCCTGGACCCCCGCCGGGGCTTCGCTCGCCCCTGGACCCCACCAGGGGCCGTAAGGCAGGCCCCTGGACCCCACCCAATACATTGGTTTGAGCCCCCCCCCCCCCCCCCCAAAAAAAAAACCCCAAACATAATCCTGGGTGCGCCGTTGATTGTTGCAAGTTTAAACAATTACAAGGGAGTTGTCATAAAATGGTGTTCAAAATCTTTCACCTCGCACCTCGCACCTCGCATTATCGAATCTCCCGCATAAAAGAGTAATTTGGCAGGGGAAAAAAAATGCGAATGGCAAAAGAAGAAAAGAAAATACTGCCACCGGAAATAAAAACCAAAAGCTACACACACATTTGCGACTTTTCTTCCTCGGCTCTTTTTTCCTTCCCCCTTCCTCCCCTCCCCCATTTTTTTTTCTTTCTTTCCTTCCCTCTTCCTCCCCCGTTTTTTTTGTTTTTGTTTTTGTTTTTGACCCTCTTGGGGGGGGGGCTCAAGCTCCCCGAGCCCCCCACCCCCCTTGGGTGCGCCGTTGATTAGACGCATGGACTAGTATGATAGACGAAGAAGGAGGAGTAAGTGTTGCTTATTTAGATATTTAGACTTTGACTCTGTTCCCCATCAACGTCTTCTAAAGAAACTTTGAGCACACGGAATTGACGGCAATCTGCTGAAGTGGACCAAGAGTTTCTAAACAGAAAACAGTGTGTGGTAGTAAATGGAACCAAATCTACTTGGACTGATGTACTGAGCGGCATCCCACAGGGTAGTGTTCTAGGTCCCATATTTTTCGTCATATACATCAATGACCTACCTGATGTTCTCAAGGGGCATGTTAAACATTTTTGCAGACGACACCAATGTTTATACAGTCACACATAAAGAATCACGGGGACTGTGAGTTATTTCAAAATGACTTGGATAACGTAACTGGTCAGCGAAATGGCAGCTTAAGTTTAACGTGGATAATGTGGTGTTATGCACTATACGGTCAGCAGATAAAGACCCACACATTATGCAGGTTAATCAGGAGAGAGCCAACTTGAAAGTACGATGGAAGAGAAAGATCTTGGTGTGGTATTTGACCCTACCCTGAAATTCAGTATCCATGCTGGGAAAGTAGCGAGCAAGGCCAATAGTATTCTGGGACTCATCAAGAGGACATTTGCATATATGGATGAAGACATGTTTGTACCCCTATACAAGACCTTGGTGAGGCCGCACCTCGAGTACGCAAATTGTGAATGGAGTCCGTTCCTCAAGAAGGATATTGTTAGGCTTGAGAAAGTATAGGGCAACAAAGATCATTCCAGCACTTGCAGATCGTCCGTACGAGCAGCGACTGAGGGAACTTAACCTACCAACCTTGGCATACAGAAGATTACGGGGAGACATGATTCAAGTCTATAAAATTATGAATAAATATGCTCTATTGAGATGAAGGATTCACACTTGAACTTGAGAGGACATGGCCAAAGAATTCAGAAACCCCGGGCACGACTGGACATCAGGAAATACAGTTTCACACATAGAGTCGTCGACCACTGGAATATACTCCCCAGTTCAGCAGCAGAAGCTCAAACAGTTGACGTTTCAAGACCGAGTTTGATGCATTTTTCTCAAGGAGATACAATAAATTCACATATGGCATGTAAACACAGTAGCCTTTTCTGCAGCCGTAGCTTCTAATTCAAGCCCTTCTGCGGTTTAAGTTACAATTTTTTTAGGCATGTGCAGTGGTGTATTTGATATGACTAACAGTGGCGTAACTAAGGGGGGGGGGGGGGCACGGGGGGAACGGGGGGCACGTGCCCCCCAATTGATGTCAGTGCCCCCCGGGTGCCCCCCCCCCCCCCCCATTTGAAATCTGAACCTTTGAGACTGTAATTACCAGAATATAAAATGTGAAGTATAAACTTTTATGGAGCACTGGTGGCGTATAACTCAATGTTTCAAACTATTTTTCTATTTACACATATACGTTGTACCTTTGCAATGGACAGTTGTTATTTTTACCAACGTCTTCAAAGTACGGTAAATCACGTCCGCAAATTGTATGATGACTCATCGCCCGCGCGCACCCCATTCTGCCACAGTCTGCCACGTTAAATACGGTACGGTAGTGTCACATGAAGCTACACGACGTGCTGGGTGCCGTTGCATTTATCGTAAGTACATGAGGAAAAGCCATTGAAAACTCTTGAGCTGTGAGAGCATTGATCTAAAATATCTGCTTCTTTTGAGACATTACTTTGTTTTCAGTGTATAGGGTATATTAAATAGTTTGTCAATATGTAAACATCGGAATTGGGGGGGGGGGGGGGAGGCGGATGGGTCAAAACAATTTCGAAAAAAGATCAACGTTTTTAACATCGATTAGGCTTACTGTGCATGGCCCCAAGTGTGTAATAAATAAATACTAGTGCCAGTCCTCAAATACATAAATCCTAAATCCCCATAAAAAAAAAGACTCCAGTCTCGCAATCCTTTGTTAACCGTTATGATTTACTTCTACACATTCAAACAGTAACTGCATGGTTCTAGATGTGCGAAAAAGAATTAAGAGAGAACAAAAGAAAGGAAACAAAACTAAAAACTAAAAACTTTGTCGGTAAGTTACAAGTGGCTTTGTTTTTCAAGTTGTTATTTTTCTATTATTTCTTTCCTGTGTATTCCGTTGTTAAACTGTTTTCATTTTACAACCATGTCTTTAACTCTTAAAAAGTATTTTACATCTCCCATAAACATATTTTTAAACATTATTAATAGTAAACGAAGCGCTGCAAAAGAGCATAGAAACATCATTTTGCAAATTGACCATATTCCCTTTGGTTTAATTGAGGGGCTGTTTGGAACCCGCCATTGCGTAAATTAAGATCCAGTTTTTAAAAAGTGCAAAGGAATCTATAGTTGATTTGTCAGCAGTGCCCCCCCCCCCTAGAAAAAATGGTGCCCCCCCCTTGTGTCCCCCCTAAAAATTAACCTTAGTTACGCCGCTGATGACTAAGGGTGGGCATTACAAGGCTTTTTAGTCTTATCTGGAGCCCGACAACACAGGTGAATACAGGTGAATACAGGTGAATTACAAAATATACATTAATGCTCAAATAATCTGAGACATCAACTGGGCATGTAAAGAAGTCACTAAAAAACCAAGTTGGGAAAAGTGTATATCAATGTTTTATATTTAGAAGGAGGCGTCAGAAACGGGTGGCAGTGTCGAACAATTAGTAGGTTTCTAGGGTTGTCCCTTATTAATTGAAAGGTTTTAGGTAGTGGACACTTTTGGTAATTACTCAAGAAATACATTACCATAATAACTTACTTGTTTAGGAGCAACTGAGAGCTTCTGACAGTATAAAACATTGTGAGAAAAGACTTCCTCTGAAGTAATGTAGTTTTTGGGAAGGAGTTTTCTCACTAAATTAATTATTTGAATCTGAGAAAGGCTTCAGGCATGAAGTCCTTCTCAGGCATTGAAAGCACACAATTCTATGCAATATTTGTTTTGCTTTCTTTCATTATTTTCTTGCAACCTCGGATGACCAATTGAGCCCAATTTTCACAAATTTGTTATTTTATGCATAATGTTGGGATACACTATGTGATGATACTGGTCTTTGGCAATTAGGGCATACCAAAAGTATATTATTCTGCCTATAAGTGTGAACTATCTATAGTTGTATGGGTCGGACACATCGATCTAAATCTCTGGCTTGACGCTAGTGTTTTGACGGGCACATGCAATTTATGACTTAAAATATCATGAGTCCTAAAAGCATGCATCACATCTGTGACGTGTATCGGCATGCATTTTTACAAGCCGCTGAGGATATTATTCGTTAACGTAGGCATAAATCTATCAGGCGCGCGCGTATCTCTAGATCAATGGTACGCACGCCACGACAATGCGACTTCGTGCACTCTGAATAAATATACGTGAGAGCGCGTTATTCACGCTTTCCAGTCTTGTAAACACACTCTTCGAGAGAAAAAGTATTCTGTTTAGTGCATTAGCGCGTCTTCTTGTACGTTTTCAAAAGAAAATTCATGGGTGTGTTTGCACTGCTGAAATGTTCAGTGTAATAATATCGAGTATTTCCTCCATTTACCGTTAACATTGAACCTTTATTTAAAGAAGGATCAAATTTACCGACGAAATGTGCAATTGAATAGACAACGATGGCAATTTTGCTAATCCAAATCACCGAGAAAGGGCGAAAGAGATTATGCGATGTGTTGTTGATTTTGCACTGGATGTGCGCAATTTGCGGAATGTCAATCATCGCGGTGGGACTGTACATCAAAATCCGTATTGCGGCCAAGGTAAGTTAGTTTGTATAGTCTGAACCTGTAGAAATTATCAAAACATTACAATGTAAGCAAACAACCACCGTTTTACTATTATATAGCATTCAAAATTAAATAAAAAGAGCCACTGATGACGGTGGTGGCAGGAGATTATTTCCCCAACGGCAATTTTTGTAATTGTATAAATTTCGTCTGGTAGCGCCCTCGTTTGAATTGATTCAACTTCGTTCAGCCCATGTAACGGCAAAAGGGGACACACACATCGGGGAATATTATGAAACCGACTCACTGTCACTGTCACTGACACAAAAAGTCCAGTTATTAACCACAACTAACATTACAAAGTTAATATCGACTGCGGAGAATGGACCGAGATGCCATTCGTTTGTTTTCTTTTGTTGAGTATTTCTATTTGGACCCTTGAACGCCAAGACTCTGAATGAAACTTCCCCTCACCCTTTTGAGGTGAGCACAGTCCAAAGGGAACTGAAGTTTACCTTTTCACTCCCCAGATGAATCTCGTGGAGGGATACAACGGCAATACTCTCCCTCTGATGCTCATCGGTGTCGGCTTTTTGTCAGTAATCATTGACCTGGCCGGGGGGAAGCTTTGTAATAGTATTGGTGACGTTACCCGAAGGTATGTAAAATAGAATGGAGAAGGAAACCCAACCGTGTTCTGATAAGAACTTCCACTGCAACAACAAAAACAAAAACGCAACAATAACAACAAAAAACCAACAAAAAACAACAAGAAAATCATCTCCATTAAAGAGTAGCCCCCTTCTCTTGTATCATCCTTAAGTGAGTTTCTAGTTCTAATTTACCTTCCTGTTTCATATCAGCCTTTTGGGACGCTTTTGCTTTGTTTTAGAGTCTTGTTCCGTTCTCTGTCCATGCCCTGGGCTCGATTTCACCATAGAGCTATATAAAAAAGCTCCATGATTTTACAAAGCACTCAGATTCATATTAAGATGAGTTGTTAATATTACTGTAGTGATTCGTATAGTGTGACATCACGCTTTGCTTATAGCAATTACATTGATTCGAAGTTAAAATTAGCGCTTGTAACACTGAGTCATGGCACATGTAATTTATTTCACTGTTTTCTCGTAAGTGCAGTGCCCTTGATATCCTAGACTTGACTACTTCACATATCGGAGAGGTGGGGGTGGGGGTGGGGGTGGGGGGGGGGGGGGGTGGGGGGGGGGTAGGCCCCAGAGTTGTAGATTTTTTTTTTGGTGGGGCTGAATTAATTGTTTCCCACTAATATTATACTTCTTGCCCGAAATTGTTTCACTGCCCAACTCTGAACCCACTGACTGCCTACAGCCTCCCACTGGACTACGTTGACATTGTTCTATCATTGTATGTACTCCTCAATGCAGACGGACCCTAATACGGCTCCTTCTACCCTACCTCCTTCTTCTTGTCGTCTTAAATGTCTGCATCTTCGTAGCAGCCTGTTCTTGCTTCACTCATCGCTATCATCTCCGTAAATCCTTTACAGAAGGTCTCGGCATTGCCATGAACAACTACAAGGTGTGAAAGCTTTGCGCAATCATACAGCCGATTAAAAGGCTTTTTTCTCGTATACTGTGTTCAGGTCTTATGTAAATGTCAGGTTTCGGTAAACGATGGCGAGCGTTCCACTCACTGACCCTTTTGTATTGTTCTCATCGTTGAGAACAATGGAAATGATCAGTGAGTGGGACACCTGCTATCGTCTCAAAGGTCTCCCGAAATTTTGCAAAACAAGTCGGTAACATCATAGTGGTCCTTTCTCTATGATAACATGAATGTATGTTCACACTTGAACAGTATTTATTATTATTTTTGTTCTATTTCAAATGTCGACAAAAGTACATTTGCCGCTTTTCTTTCGACATTGGGTTGTTTTTAATTGCTAGAAAGCAAAAGGAGGAATTCTACGTCACACCACAATGTGACTCAATAGATTGTATTCGCATCAAAGTGCATCTTTTTTTAGCCATCCGTTTTAAATGCAAGTTCTCGTGGGGTGAAGGATGAAATCCGATAACTGCTGATGTTTTAGTTTGTTGTTTTTTTGATAGTCATCTTTCGCAAAGAGTGGGGGTTGAATGCACTACATTTGTATTTTTCATTATGAGGCAATGCATAAAGTACCGTAAAGCTTTACGAATTCAACTTCAGAAGACCGAACAAACACGAGGTTCAGGTTCTGGTTTTGGTTCAGGTTACGTTTTTGTATTATTTCGTTACTGAATACAACCAACTGTGCCAGTGAATGCCAGGCAAAACCCTTCACTTGTCGATAGGTGTACTGGGTTCTTTTCATACATGCAGTGCAACGCAGGACCAACGGCTTCACTTGCCACCCGAAAGACAAAGTATAATTAGTTGGCATATATACGCAGAGACATGTGTCACGAACGGGAGTCGAACCCACACCCTGCAGCTCTGCTGTTCGGAATACTAGAACTTGAGCGCATTACGCTGAGACCGCTCGGCCAAAACAAGCCGTAGGTATCGACGAAATGTTCTCTTTATAACCTATCGTAATGAAACTATACGGAATTGGAATACTTTACATGTGATTTGTTAAGTTTCAAGTCGATGATATAACTGACCTTTTGACCTTTTCCTTTGTAAGACTAACGGCACAGCGAAGTCAGAGATCGACCGCTTACAGATTGAATTTGAGTGTTGTGGAAACAGCGGCTACCAAGATTGGTTCGATTTGCAGTGGATTTCAGACGGCTACTTGGACAAAAAGAACGCAAAGATTCAAAGGTGATTTGGCATTAACTTTGGTTAGGGTGCAGTAATATCAAAGTGGTTCTAAGAAGAGGAGTATAGTTGCCTTCTTGTCTTTCCCCCATTCAAATCACAGTAACAAAATCGAGGCTGGAAGGCAATTAGTCTGGTCCCCAATTTGTACAATGAGAATGGGTATTCATGAACGCTTACGCATACATGGAACACGATATAGACTTCGGGCATGGTGGTGATAAAAGTGTACCAGAGCATGGCTCTCCGGGCTTATAGCTTTAGACTTTTTATAAGCTGCTGAGAACTGCGATTTACGAATAAGCACGGACAAATCATACTACGCAGAAATGAGTTATCTGCCAGAATGTTATGATCACATTGTTCATTACTTGTCCTCCCAATCACTCCTTTCAAAAAATGGCATTGGCATGATAGGGAAGGGTCGTTCCATGAGAAGAAGGGGCGGTTCCCTCCCCTTGACGGACATATTCCCGGGAAGGGAGGGACCAGTTCACTGAGTGGACGGGACAGGTTCCGTGAGTAGGAGGGGCGGTTCCCTGAGAGGGAGGGGTGGTTTGGGTAGATGGTGGCATGGTTTTATGAGGGGGAGGGACTCTCTCCCCGAGATTTTTTTTTGGGGGGTGACAGGTTCCCTGCAGTAACTCTCGTTCTTGTTTAACGGCTGAATCGGGCAATAATTTGAGGTTGGTGAACAAATTCAAAATATTTTTTCTCCCTCCGTTATTTCAAGCAAAATATCAGACGGGAGGTTCCTGAACGACGACGTCCCGTACAGTTGCTGCGATTCTCAGGCTGCCCGGCCCTGCATCCACCATCACGTCCATGACAACGAACAGCACTTCAGGTACGACTACCGCACAGGATTGACCCTCCACTCACGAGGCTGCAAGACCGCCCTCATGGACTATTTTAGTGTCAGGCTGAATCGAATTGGTTTAACGATCATGCTGATATTCCTGATTCAGGTAAGTGAATGATGGCCGTCCTGACATTTCCCCCATCCCATCAGAGGCGTAAGGGGCGTTTTGGTGACCCCGACCAGAAATATGTTTGAATTTCGGTAATTAGCTAAGTATTATTTTTCGCAAGTTAGTTCGGTTCAGCCGCAGTGACGTTTTTCCACCAAACCGAGTTAATGGCTGTGGGAGGCTTGGTTTCAAGATTGGCCGATATTACAATTAACGGAAGGCTTTGTGGACATTCGACGTAAGGTTGTTTTTAACTCGTCACAATTATCGTCATCACCAATCTCCACTTGTCATTACCCCTTTATTAACGACCAATCACCGTCATAATCATCACAATCAAACCCCCCCCCCCCCCATCATCCCCATCATCATCATCGTTATCTCTTACATGGGGGCTTATTACACACTTGCTTATTTCTTCCAGACAATTATTTTCCTGCTGCTCCGCTACCTCCAAACATCCGTCAGTAATGCCTTCGACATGGGTGATCCAGAGGGGAGGGCCCCTGGGTGGTTGCTAGACAAGCTCCCCTTCAGCAAAGCTAAACATTACAAACTTACAAAGGTTGACAAAAAAGATGATGATGTTGAGGATCAGGACACTGAAACTGATGGCTCCGATGAAGAGAGTTTCGGTATTGACTACTCACCGCAGGGACATGCCTGGAACGAAGAGGCGGAACCCGTCCGTCGGAATGAACCACGAGGTGGAAGCCGGAGGAACGAAGAAGTGGAACCCGTCCATCGGAATGAACCACGAGGTGGAAGCCGGAGGAACGAAGAAGTGGAACCCGTCTACCAAAATGTACCACGAGGTGGAAGTCGGAGGAACGAAGAAGTGGAACCCGTCCATCGGAATGAACCACGAGGTGGAAGCCGGAGGAACGAAGAAGTGGAACCCGTCTACCAAAATGTACCACGAGGAGGGGGACGAGACATTGAAGGGCAAGATTTCGGAGGGATGGACCTTGGTGGAGAGCTAGATTCTGGAGGCTTTGGTTTTGACGATCTTGGTGAGATGGGCGATCTCCCAGAATTTGGGCACAAAAAAGACAAGGGGTCGAAGTCAGATAAGAATTCGAAGGCAGACAAAACCACCAAGTCGGACAAGAATTCAAAATCTGGTAACCAATCGAAGTCAGACAAAACCACCAAGTCGGACAAGAATTCAAAATCTGGTAACCAATCGAAGTCAACTCAAGACTCAAAATCAAACAAGGGATCAACCAAGAAAGCATCAGAATCAACCAAAAAATCTCCCGGATCAGCAAAGAAATCACCCGGATCAACGAAGAAATCTCCAGGATCAGCAAAGAAATCTCCCGGATCAACGAAGAAATCTCCCGGATCAACGAAGAAATCTCCCGGATCAACGAAGAAATCTCCCGGATCAACTAAGAAATCTCCGGGATCAAAGAAGAAATCTCCGGGATCAAAGAAGAAATCTCCGGGATCAAAGAAGAAATCTCCGGGATCAAAGAAGAAATCTGGAGGGTCAGCGAAAAAATCCCCGAAATCATCTAAATCTAAAGGAAAGAAATCATCTGGATCAAAAGGAAAGAAGAAGGGAGGGAAGAAGATGAAGAATAAGAACAATAACATTGAAGATGATGACTGGAGTGACTCGTCATCATCAGATGACTCCGATTGCTCACTGACTCCGCTGCTCAGCCACCCCTCGCACTACTACCAGAACGAGGTGATGTGTGATTCAAAATTAGCCTCGGTACATCGATGGTCCCGTGTATTTCGGAAACCAGAATCTTCTTACATTAATATCGAGGATTGATTCCAATGAAAGGTTTTGTTTGAATAATGAAATCGTCTGTACAACTACATTCAAAATCATAAAAATAACATGCAAGTTTGCACTTGATTCTGACAGGTGCTACTTAACATTCTTAAATTATAAAGTCATGGATGACCAATAATAAATTAAAACTCAATGATGATAAAACGGAACTGCTCATAATAACGTCTAAACATAACCAAGACAAAATAATCAATCACCTACGGAGCCCCTAAAGGGACAGGTAAAAAAAAAAGTTGAAAAGGGGGGAAAAAATATATACATATTTCGTTCCCTCGAAATATTATTTCGTTCCCTCGAAATATTATTTCGTTACCTCGAAATACTAATTCGTTCCCTCGAAATATTATTTCGTTCCCTCGAAATCATTTCGTTACCTCGAAATCATTTCGTTCCCTCGAAATATTATTTCGTCCCCTCGAAATATTATTTCGTTCCCTCGAAATATTATTTCGTTCCCTCGAAATATTATTTCGTTCCCTCGAAATATTATTTCGTTCCCTCGAAATATTATTTCGAAGGAACGAAATAGATTATTTCGATCGAACGAATTAATTTATTTCGTTCCCTCGAAATCATTTCGTTCCCACGAAATCATTTCGTTACCTCGAAATCATTTCGTTCCCTCGAAATCATTTCGTTCCCTCGAAATCATTTCGTTCCCTCGAATTATTATTTCGTTACCTCGAAATCCTTTAACTGCTACGGAGTCCATGAAATGCCGTTTCATTTATTTCAGTATGCAAATAATATTGCGTTCCCTCGAAATAGCATTCCTAGTTGAAAACAAAAAAAACAACTGTTGCATGCTGCACGTGTTTCTCCATGCAAGATCGGGGTACGATTCGGGCACGGTGTTCAAGGTGTTCGAGGGAACGAAATGTCATTTCGAGGGAACGAAATACATTTCAATATTGTTTCTCTTACCTGTCTCCTCAATGGCTCATTATTATGGCCTAATCTGAATATTATTTGCATACTGAAATAAATGAAACGGCATTTCATGGTCTCCGTAGCAGTTAAAGGATTTCGAGGTAACGAAATAATAATTCGAGGGAACGAAATGATTTCGAGGGAACGAAATGATTTCGAGGTAACGAAATGATTTCGTGGGAACGAAATGATTTCGAGGGAACGAAATAAATTAATTCGTTCGATCGAAATAATCTATTTCGTTCCTTCGAAATAATAATTCGAGGGAACGAAATAACATTTCGAGGGAACGAAATAATATTTCGAGGGGACGAAATAATATTTCGAGGGAACGAAATGATTTCGAGGTAACGAAATGATTTCGAGGTAACGAAATAATATTTCGAGGGAACGAAATAATATTTCGAGGGAACGAAATAATATTTCGAGGGAACGAAATAATATTTCGAGGGAACGAAATAATATTTCGAGGGAACGAAATATGTATATATTTTTTCCCCCCTTTTCAACTTTTTTTTTTACCTGTCCCTTTAGGGGCTCCGTAATCACCAGATGCAAATTGGCACTGCTACTGTTACATCGTCTGCAAATGCTCGCAATCTTGGGATCATGTTTGATAACACTATGTGCATGGAATCCCATGTGAAGAAAATTTGTCAATCTGCTTTTTACCATATTAGAAACATTAGCAGCATTCGTAAAGTCCTCAATAAAAAGTCTGCCTCTATCCTTATACATGCTTTCATTACATCCAGGCTTGATAATGGAAACTCATTGCTTTATGGTATTAACAAGCATCTTATCAAAAAACTGCAAAATGTCCAGAACGCTGCTGCTCGGGTATTATCTAAAACACGTAAATATGATCACATCACACCTGTGTTGAAACAGCTTCACTGGCTCCCAGTCTGTCAAAGAATTAAATTCAAAATCATTTTGCTTGCCTGGAAAGCTATGAATGATAGGGCTCCTCCCTATCTCAAAGAAATTCTCTCACCATATACGCCAACTCGCAATCTTCGCTCTACAAACCAACTTCTTTTAACTGTCCCTAATACAACCACTTCCAACGGCGTTCGCGCTTTTTCTGTATCTGCACCCAGGAACTCTCTTCCTTTACATATCCGAGCTACAAAGTCTCTGGACATTTTCAAAACATTGCTAAAAACTCACCTGTTCAATATTTATTATGATTGACTATCTGTTTGTTATTTTTTCCACTTGTTTTTGCCGACACATTTATGTAAATCTGTTTTATTCAATGTGCTCTTATTTCTTTCTAAGCTACGTAATTTGTAATCTTTTTGGTTACTCTTTCTGTTTTTTGTTTTTGTTTGGTTTTTATGCGCCTCGGAATAAGTTTAGTCTTAGATAGATGGCGCTTTACAAGTTTTAATTATTATTATTATTAAAGTGTCACACCAAACATAACTCCAAACTTACTAGCGCGTAACACGGCAGGGCCGGCTGCTGACATTATTTACAAGCCCCCCCCCCCCCCCCCCTCAAAAAAGAAAATAACAAAAACCATAAATTTCTTATGTAATGGCTTAAATGGGCACCGAGTTGGCTCAGTGGCTTCTATCCCTGCCCACTTCGGTTCGAATCCCACCCAAGCACTAAGATTCATCTTAAGATGAGTTGTCAGTATTACCATGGTGATTTGTATTGTGACATCACACTTTGCTTAGCAATTAGGATGGATTCGCAGTTAAGATCAATCTTAACTCTTTGTGAAATCGAGCCCTGGGTTTTCAGTCACTGTACCTGATTGCGTGGGTGTTCCCCATTTTGAGTTTTTTTTTTCCCACATCTAAAACTAAACAATTTTAGTTTCGTTTCCTATTCACCATCCTGTTGTTGGCGCTTGTGCTGTTGGATGTGTAATGAAATAAATAAATAAAAATAAATAAATACAATAGACCTTATGCATATGACGTCATTTAAGTAGGGCGCCCTCGCCTAGAGGTCAAAAGGAAGCCGTTCATTGGCCAGTCCTGTGCGCCGCGCGTACAAATCAGCGCGTTTCCATTATTTCATCATCAGTTTACCTCTAAGATGGCGGCTTGGTGACGTCAATGCATAAGGCCTATTAAAGGACACATTATTATTAAGGGGCCAAGATGGCCCAAACATACAGAAAGGGTCAAAATGCTACAAAGCCGAGAGTAACATCAACTCGAAACAGGTAGGCCTATATCCTAACAGATTTGGCCATTCCTTGCTAAAGTTCGGTATTACTTTCAAATAAGTTCTAGGTCTAAACGATCTGTTCACGTCAATCTAATGTTACAGCATGATTTATTGACGGTTTATTCTATTGAAAATCTTGTAAATTTATTTATCAAAATTTAACTCGTGATAACTTCTTATCTTGGTTTTATATATAACATTATACTGTAAAAAAATAAATAATAAGGACGCGTATTAATATATTATTTCAAATGAGTATACTTTTAGAATGTGATTGCAACTTGAATACTTTATTTGGTAGATAAATGTTATTAAATTAATGTATACCTTATCTCAATTAAGCATTTAGACATACAAATTATCAGCATGAACAAAAACATCAAATTTAATCAGCAATTTCTGTAAACACTTTCCAAAATGGTTTGCATGCCTTTCAATAACGTCTGTCCAGCAGTGTAGTTTGGCCGCAAAGAGGGTCTTGAAGATCTCGTGTTCGGGCTTTTGGATGGAGTAACGATGATTAGTGGAAGAGCAAGTCCTTTAAACGCAATTGCCTCCAGAGGGCATGTTTAATATGTACATTTTACATTTCTTCCCTCATGATGCACCGTTTCGTACGTAAATTGATTTAGAACGATGCACAGGGGGTAAATTCACTCTCTTACAAGGCTTCAAATTATTGGATGCATGTGACTGTAAGTCCGTTGCCGCAAAATATAATCACTATGGGTGAAGTCTGGACTACAGTTTAAAAGGCTCGATTACATCGAGTGATTATACTCTGCGGCAATTCATGAACGAAATGCATTCAATGTTTGTTTTATATAGGGGCCTTAAAATTCACACACAGATCCATGTCATTTGAAAACAAATTCACAACATACAGATATACACGGAAACTCTTTCACCGTAAATCTTTTTAAACAACGTGGATGATTCCATGCCGACACAAACCTTGTCCGCCGTGACACTACTTTGCCTCAATTGGGTGGGGAACGATTATTTTTGAAACGACGCTGCGAAGAAATATAGGACTCCTATATTAAATTTTAGAGCGTCACAGAAGTATACCTAACAAAATAAAGGATGTCATGTGACTCGTGTTCACCCGATCAAATGGTTTCCACTATACCGTATCGAAGCCGTGTACTATTCAGTTGGTAAGCTCTCTCTAACTATTATAATTTGATAAGTTTTTTGTGCTTAAACAAAGTTTTACAAATTTGGCTCGATCTTTGCTTCCAAGCTCACCTTAATAATTACTAACTTAGGAATGCAACCAAACTAAAGAGCTCATAGCGGTACGTCATTAGTAGACTGTCTTATAGCTAATGAATGTGTGTTTATCCGTAATCAACATAATTGAAACATTAATTGAAACATGTAACATAATGTACATTTTGTAAACTTTAAGGATATTTCACTCTGTTTTACAAGTTGGTTCATCAATATTTTGTCAATTAATACATAGCAATATTTGAGACAGTCTGAAGCAAATCAAAGGATTGTTCAGTTACTATGGAATAGTAATAAATTATTTAAACATTTCTTTGTGTGTGTGTGTTTGTATTTTATTCAAGTTGTGAGTTGTGATAAATCCAAGTCATTGTAATATCGTTGTTATTGGATCTTTTTAAAATATCTGTTAAGTTTGCGGTCATACCATTACCTAATTTCACCGGCCAAAATACATTGTCACATGTATACCACTATGTGGCTGGTTCTGCTCATTTATGCTAGACAGGAAATTGTTAAGCAACTGTTTTCCATGAAATTAGGCCCAGGTCATTGAAAACGTTGGGACCATTTAACCCTGTCAGTCCGCGGTAGTGGGGAAACCTCCGCCTTAAGAATTATCCGCGGTATTACAGCAATTGTTATAGATGAACAAGTAACACAGTAAAGTAGAAACTGCAAACAAATTTTAATTGAATACCTAACCATGCAATGCCTCAGAACTGATTATCATGCATTAGTTCACAAGTCCATCTTTATAACAATGGAATGTAGTTCTCTTTCACAAAAAAACTAACTCTCCAGATGTCCATTGTTTGATTCTGGGCCAACATCATTCAAGTACACATTTCAAGCAAAGACTCTTCGATCCTCTTCAGAGATGCTCTCTCTGACTCTCTCTCCCAAGAGAAAATAACCGAATTCGAACCGAACAAAATCATTGTTTTTTTTCCCCCAGTTGCAATAGTCTTCGTTAGAACCGGGAACTTGGATAAGAAAACTAATATTTAAGAGTATCTTTTTCAAATTCTCTTTATTAGGGATATAGTTAATGATGTATGAATGAGTTGCACATTCAACATCCAAACAAAGGAAATCTCACACCGTGAGACATCCCTTCTCAATATTCCAATCACAGAAATGACTTCATCGTGACCCTAATGCTAACCTTATACATCGCAGGGTAATTATTAAACAAAGGTATCACTTCACGGCCCCCTGGTGGTAAGACGGAATCCATGCGTCCATGCGATCTGCCGGGTCTAATTAAATGCAAACCCACGTATTATACAACGCGTTGTATGACGCAATGTCACTTGATATCAGGAATCATTGTAAATGCCACGATACTTAACCCAAATATTGGCTGGCAATCGATTACACTGCACCGAATGAAGGTAACTATAAGAATTTTCTGGTCCCTGCCCCTTTTTTTTAATCCCCGTTTTTTGAGTACCTGGGTATCGAGTTCTATACGTGACTCGAGTCAACGGCCGTGACTTAGTGAAGCCGGCCCCGGTCCGGCCGAGTATCACGATGATTTACTTTTAAACTGATTGAGACCGAGCTTCGAAGCGCAAGCACCGATGACTACAAGCCTAAAATGCTAATACACGCAAGGACGTGTGGTATCTTCGGTTTTTTCCTGTAGTGAGGTATTTATTGACAGCGATAAAGCAAGAAGGAGGCGTCCAGTGGGAATCATGACAGATCCAAAATACCCTTAAATCTGGCGCACGGTATACTTTTGGTAGTTCTCATGGACCAGTATCCTCACTTGGTGTATCACAACATTATGCGTAAAATAAACCTGTGAAATTTGAGCTCAATTGGTCATCGAAGTTGCAAGAAAATACTGAAGGAAAAATACCCTTTGTTGCATAGAATTATGTGCTTTCAGATGCCCGAGAAAGGCTTCATGCCTGAAGTCTTTCTCTGATTCAAATTTTAGGGTTAAAACATTACCTCTTTCTCTAAAACTACAAAACTTCAAAGGGGGTCGTTTCAAATAATGTTTTACATAATATCAAAAGTTCTCTAGCTTTTTTATGATCATTAACTTGTGGAGAGTAATCAAAAAATACAATTAGACATTGACCATAAGATCAGAGCAGCATAATAATACCGTATTTCATTGTTTTGGGAAGATTATACAAACTCTTTCAAGAAACAGAAGCCTATCCTATAACTGAAGTGAAGTTATTGAGATGACGTCTTCGAGAAAAAAGTATATTGGCTATTCTACAAATGTCACGAAACATCGGCATATAGGCCTACAGGTTATCCACTAGATGCGATTCAGAAGAGTGAACCTTGGCATTTTACTTAAAGGTTACAGCCCTGGTTCCGACTGTCCCTTGAACTTTAAAGCTGCAGTGCATTTTTGAAAAACATTCGGGCGTTGGATGTCCGCGATCTTGAAGCCGGAGCCAAAGCTGGGGGAGACACCAGGACCCCGGAACCGGAGCTATCGGTCCGTCTATGGAACGCGATATCTCGAAATGATTGTATTTCCAACTCTGCTTGTGCGGTCTCCCATCTTATCAAAATGATTTATCGAATCAATGACATCAATAACTCACCTTTGATAGTTTAAGACGGTCGTGAAAATATTTCTTTCCATAAAATTTCCACCAGTCCCCTGACAGTTCAGAAATGTATTATGTTTAATACCGGCTTCATAAACTAATGACAAAAAAATACATTGCGATCATCTGCATATCGTATTAGCACATTGCATTCGTATCAGTCAACACTAACTTTACCCTTGGCCTAATGTTGACTTATCGGTTTACTTGCAGTTTTCTTCAAAAGGAAAGTTCATTACTGTTTGACGAAAATAAGCCTTTGCCTTTTGCCAGGGAGCGCTGGTCGTTCCAACAGCGGCAATCGAAATCGGCGACAGTGATTTAAACGTACTGTGCCCAATTTTATAGAGCTGCTTAAGGGAGTGACAAAATGGGAAACAGGGAGGGGAAAAAGAGGCAGTAGAGGAAGGACAAAAAACCGTCTTCTCAGAAAAATACCCGGTTCCCTCATTAAGGAGGTGTAGCGTATAGAGAGATCAGGTTAGGACGCAGAAGAACGCATTTTTATCGATGACAAAACTAACGGAATCTACCCCCAAAAGTGTCTTAAGTTAAAAAGTGAAATCAAAAGGGCAATTCCACTGAAATCCTACGATTTTCGTGACTCGATTAAAACAAAAGGAGCCAACGATAAAGCATACGAAAATCAACGCCTGACAGCAGCAGTTACGAAGCATGGACACAGTATTGAGTACTGAAACTAATGAGACTAGAATAAAGTATATTCTAAAATAAATATTAAACATCCCTTTAGTGACATACAAGAAGAGGTATCATCTTGTAAACAAATTATTCGATGAAGGGCCTGACTAATAATCTTTTCTCCCATTGAAGAAATTATAAATAAACAGTGAATAATTGAACTGAAAGTGTATACCATTAGTTACTCCAAATAAATCTAGGTATCTAATTTGATAGCAGAATATGACAGTACTCTCTCCATGGCGTTATGCAAACTGACGGAGCACTTGGATCGAGCGAGGCTGTGCTCAGTAGTTCAATATCAAACAGACCCGGTACATCGGTACTGTATTTTGAAAGATAACATCGCACCTACGGCGTCGAGTTTTCAATTTCGGAACAGCCGGACGCTCGCCCATCATTTCGTTTGAAAGCACGCTTGTGAGGACAATTCCTGGAGAAAAAACACGCAAAATTTCCATACTATTCAAGGGACACAATGACCTCAAGATGAGCTGAGAATTTTGTTCCTGTTTGAATCGCCGAATGAACAAAAAAAGTCCCACATTCGGTTTACTATGGAGACCGACGACAACATTAACAAAACAACTCCACAGGGGATTTCTAAAAAGAAGGATGCTCAGCACGAATTGTTTTTGTGGAACAAATATCTGGGAGGATGCTGATAAGAATGACAAAGAAAAGAACAAACCACATCACCACAGGGATGTCTTAATTTGAGAATGTATGTGCGTGCCTTGTCAGATAGTAATTAAATAAGTCTCGATAGCTGTTTTTTTAACGCGGCCCCGGGCGGTGAAACAAAAATCCATAGACAAAGGACGATGAATAAATTACGAGACGAGAGAGGTTTGGAAGGACGTGCATGACGAGGATTCTTCATACGCAGCTAGTTTGTGTTTTAATTGTCTTTGGTGTAATCGTTCCCAGGGGATTATTACACCATCGTATTTTGGGGACGAGGTAACCCCGTTCTCTAGTCTCATCTGACGATTTGTTTTTTTATAAATTAGGTTATCCCGTGTTAAGAGAAAACAACTAAAATGCGTTTATTTGTTTGATATGGATTCCGTGCACGTTTATATTAAATAATACGGTAATCAAAATAAGAATTTAAAGCTGATTTTATTTATTTTAAAAATCCTTTTATTTATTTATTTATTTACTTTTTTATTTATCTATTTGTTTATTTATTTACACATCCAACAGCGCAAACGCTAACAAAGGATGAATAGAAAACTAGTGTTCAATTTTGGACATGGGAGGAAAACCTCAATTGGGGAAAACCCAGGCAATCAGGAGGGACTGAAAACCCAATCCACATGCAAGGCTGTGGTCTGAGGCTGGATTCGAACTGGGGTCAACAGAGGTGGAAAGCAGAGAAAGAAAATTATAATTACATTTAATTATTGCTATATGAGCGTTTACGAAATTTAATATTTTCTTCTTCCAAATTGTGGATTTCAATTCAGTTTATATTCAAAATAATATAAAACAAATTAAAATATTTTGTTTGCGTTTGACAACTATACACACTTGATGATTTTAATGAAATGATTTTTAATTAAACTTGCATATCTTATAATATGTTGAGACAGAGCATGGATCTAGACAATTGTGAAACATCTGCTCTATTGATCTTATACTTTTCTCTTCAGTGATGGGGCATTATAACAGTCTTTAAATATTTTGAAAGATCTATATTTTGGATGGGTGGGTTTAAAGCAATTTTGAAATGAAAACAAAATAATAAAATGTGTACACATTTATTAGTTAGGGGTCTTTTACATGTGTTGTTTTTACATTGAACTTGAGGGTCTTGTCATAGTATCTGCAAAATATCATTGCTGAATGTTTCATCTTTGAAACCCTGTTTCTCTGAGATCTTAAAGTTGCTAAAAAGACACAATTCAGTCGGCAGCACTCCCCTAATGAAAATTGAGCATGAATATATCTTTGTTGAATTTATCTGTTTTCTGCAGTGTGTTTGAAGGGTGGGGGGGGGGGGGGGGGGGTCTTCAGAGCGTGATTTTAGCTTCTATTTTCCAGGTACATCTATCAGTGATTACAAACGGGGCGAGTCACGGCAGAGACCGGAGGCGAGAAAAACTAACACACGGTCGAGAATCAAGATAAACAATGCGATGCGCCCAGGTCTCCCGCGCAACGAGCGGTGCTCTAGAGCCCCCCCCCCCCCCCCCCCTCCACTTGTATCTAGTGCAAGTGTTCTTGCAAAATGCTATCGCTGCAGTAACTAGTTCAATTCTGACACATGATTATAAAGAGAGAAAAAAAAATCTTCTAAGGTTATCAGCCGATTAATATAATTATGTCGGTTAATTAACCCATTTCAGAATCGAATGAATTCCAGACACCCGTAATTCATGTAGGCCTAATTTATCGAAGAGTTTTTCTGATTTAAAACAAAAAACATCAACGACTGAAGTAGATCCATAATTATGTGGGGGGGGGGGGGGGGGGGCAGAGGGAACATCACGGCAACATAGCCAACTCCCTGCTTAGGGCTGTACAATACACAAGCGCAGTCACCGATCCAGATGATCGGGCTCAGAGAGCGGGAGGAAGCGTGGTTAGTAGAGGAAGGAAGGGTATAGAGGAAGGGGATAGGAAGGGTGGAATCATGAGTGTGGAGGAGCAAGCTAACAGCAGTGATATAAAATCAAAAGAAGTGTTCATCTGTGTCAGGTCCTGCAAACAAGCTCTCAAAGGGATATACAGTTGCAAGCGCGAGGTGCGAGTACACAAAATATCATAACCTTACCACACCCCTGAACCACCCCCCCATCTCTCCACCCCACCCCCCACCCCATTTCATTATCGGTAGGCCTACCATTAAAATCTTAATTAGCTATTTAACCTCAAACTTTACCCGCGTCTTTTACCTTAAACTCTTTTTCTTATATACATACGCCTATCCTAAAATCTTCTATAAGCATCGTTAGACCTGTAGGCCAAATTTTTTTTCCAAAAGTTGTTTCCTTTTTTCCACAGTGGCTAGTATACGTATTGACTCATTTCCAGATGCGCAGCTTCCTCCTGTACAAATCATGTTCACCATTTTGGGAGGAAAATGTATGAGAATGACAACCTCGTTCCCAGGGGTGATCGACCTCGCTGCGCATTTTTCCCCAGAGTGCCTTCTCCCATTAATGAGAGGTATCGATACGGCGCGCTGCCCATGGTAGCGAGGCTCAGAGCTGTGTATTGAGAGAGTTGCAACATGGCGGGACAAGTTGTTTTTGATCATGTGGTTACTGGCCGCCGTTTCGGTCCAAATATAGCACTGCTCTGGCGAGGCTGCGAAAGTAATTGAATTCCAAAATGGCGGAAAATGGTGGACGGGCATTTTGCGGGGAGGCATTGCGCATTGATCTTTATATTATTCACGTTGTGCAAGAGGTCATTGACGCACGTCACATTGTGGCAACTGTTCCACGGTCTCCATTTTGAAAAAGCCGCGTCCCCGAAAATTCGCCGACAAGGCACAGGGACATTGATTCCCAAAATGGCCCAGCCAAGACTATAATGTGATGATTACGTCAGGTGAATTGGGTCAATAGCAGAACTGGTAAGACTTAGGAAAGTCTACCTTTATAAAAACACAATGACTCCAAACCCGTGGTCAGAATGGGAAAAGAAGTTTAGTTTCTCATTGACATGAGAATTGGAACAATCACACACTGTAAAATTCATGTTTCCTTTGTACCTCAAAAAGGTAAGAATTTTACCCAATATTTTTTACAGTGCGATGACATAAGAATTGGAAAAATCACTAGGAGAACTTTTAAGACTACCATGTTGAAAAGGAATACCGGTATTAGTTTAACATAAGACAATGAACCACCCCCTTATATATAGAGTGGAGTTAATTAAGTTGGACTGCGGTTCGTTGACAGCCTAAAGTGAAGACCTTTCGTGGTAAATCTCTCCCGTTGCATCACATACACTGTGAATCATTTAGACGGGGCAGTTGTATAATTCACGGTTTACCAACGCGGGCGGGAGTCAAATTGACAGGTGAAATTCACACCCTGTCTCGAATTGTGCTGAATGGTTAACATCAACGAACCCTGCAAGATAAACTCTTTCATTTGGCGAGTTGTAGCCCCAAGACTTGCTAGGTTTTCATTAACCCGTATTACCCTTCCCTCAAACATCTTCAAGGAAAACGGCATCGATTTCTTCACTCAAAACTTATCTGATAAAACTACGTCATCAATTTTGTTTGGGGGAAAGAACAAAACAAACAAAAATAATTAAGTCCATAACACATATTACATGTTTAGCGTCGTGCCTTTTGGAAAGAAAAAAGAAAGAATAAAAACAAACAAACAAACAAACAAACAATCAAAAAACAAACTAACAAAAAACAGAAGGAGGACTCAAAGTCAGTCGTATTTTTCAAAAAACAATATTTTCAGGCGGTGACGCTAAATGTTTTCCTTTAGCCTTTTAAGAATTAAACGTTATTGTATGTAATGCTCAGTGTATATAAGAAGGAAGCATTTTCATTTCATAATTCTTAGTCCAATTTCATAGAGATGCTTAAGCAGAAAATATTGCTTACACAATTCTGCTTAGCTAAAATGAGCTGGGAACCAGTCATAAACTGTGCACAGCATGATATTTTAGCTGGTAACTCTTTTCCAGTAAGTAAAATTGCTTGGTGCTGAGCAACTTTGTGTGCTTAAGCATCTCTATGAAATTGAGCCCAATCTGGAAAGTGCATGAGAAATTGACTTCAAGAAGCCTATTGATCCCCCTTGCACCAACGTCACACCTGGGTGACAACCCGCTCTCCATTTTCAAATTAAAGGTAACAAATTATGGTAAAAAAACAAGCGTGTAAACGCCGAGTGGCATAAAAAGTGCACTATACATTGTATAACATGTGGGCATTGACTCCCCGAAATGTCACAACCAAAATTACTGTGATGATGACGTCAGATGAATTGGATATATGTGATAACAATGAACTTTGGAGCGCAATTCTCACTTTTTAAATTGGTGGGTTTTTCCGGTATGCGAGGTTCGTTTTACCCACAATATATCTCAAGATGACAGTTTCAAGTAAACTCAACTCAAGGCTTTTGACCTGGATGTGAAGAATTAGTCCAGGGGCAGGCCAACGGAAGAGCTTTGACCTTGTTGAAATTGAAATACACACTGCGTCATGAAGGCTGATCCGTCAGTTTGCAACGATCAATGAAAGAAAAACCTTCAAAAACGATTTCCAAAGCAGTATTTGTATTACCGAGCATTATGAATCAATCAATCAACATATCACATGAAAAATACTAAAGTAACGTCTTGAATCAAGACTATACCCAGCATGCAATTTAGTATTCTTATCCGATAGTTGGATAGGTAGGTACACACAGAAACATCGACTGTGTTAGGAAATAGTCTCATTAGTGCAGTCAATTCACATTTAGATGACTGTTTGTGGTCAAATCAAGATTAATGAGCTCAGATGATGAAGTCACATGTATAGGTAGTTTGTTGATACTACTACATGTGACTTCAACAATACAAAGCGTCTGTTTTCTTTGGTTATTCTGATTGAGGTAGTCATCATAAGGCAGGTATGTGATTGGTTTTTGCCTTCTTCCGTTGAAACGTAATAGAAGAATAAACAAGCAATGACAGCTATTCACATTTTTGAAAAGTAGGGCCTAATTGGTATTCTACATTTGTTTTCAAAGGACAAACCTGCGATGGCCCTATAGCCAAATATATTTTTATATGACATACTCTGACTGTGTGCCAAATTCCATGCTTGTATCATCAATCATTCAAGTCACAATCCATCCAAATATTTCCCCAATCTGCCCCACTGACGCGGTGTCATTCTCCATGTATTTCAACTACATGAATGTAGTCATTGATATTGATAGGTAAAATAATATGTCTGCGTCTAGCTCTAATGACGTGCTTTTTGTAGCCATGAGCTATACATACTGCTTATCGTCATGCTCAATTTCTTCGCATCCACTCAGTCTCGGACTTCTTCTCATTTTCATTTTCTTCAAATTGATGTTTTTATATTGCCATTGGAGAACATCCTACAGTATAAAGACCATCTGCTTAGAACAAAATGACACAACTGACGGGGGGCGGTTTCATTTCTGGCGCCAAAGCTAACGATAAAAACAGCGCGCAAATGGGTTCCTCGATCTGTTGTTTGTGTATGGTGATGTGCATCATTGAAACTATATTGCGTACGACACTATTTTCACAACGGCAACGTAACAAGATTTAATGTTTGTTTTACTCGATTTTGTAATTCGGGTCTCCACATTACCTTTCAGCGTCTGTTTATTTTCTTTATCGGTCAGTGCCGTAGCTCTTTTATGGTGGCCTTTGATAGTTGTACGTCTACATGTTGTATTATCACGTATTGTCATTTCACCTGTTTGGTAGTACAGTGGTAATTTAATTTCTATGTTTTTAAAAAGGTGGAAAACAAATGCAAATCTAATCCAATCTAAGGACTGTTTGTCTTCAAGACAGTCTGGATGGTTGTCATTCAGCCGTGTCAACCGGGCCCCTTTATAAAAGATGAACCTCTCGCAGACAGACAAAATATTTTCATCAAAGCCGTGCATCAACACATAGAACGTCATCCTGAATGCTAACATTACTGAGCGTGCCAACGGAGAGAGTTTAAAAAGTTAATTGGAGGCCGTGGGGGAATACTATGGAAGTGCTATGCCGCGCCACATGTATAAAAAAGCTCTTATCATGTACTACATGATAATTATCGTGTACGTACATAGTAATTATCGTGTACGTACACGATAAGTCCGGAGTTATCATGATTGTATGTACATGATAATTAGTTATCGTGTATACGTACATGATAAGGGCGGGAATTTCTTTTATTCATATGGCAGCACTATGCTTCCGTAGAATAGCGTATTTCAGTCGGGAGAAAAAAACACGCAGTTTGCAAGGTGAAGCAACAATGCGAACGTGCTGTCCATGAGCGGCTGGCCCAGGGGCCTGAGTCCCCCAACCCCCATCACCTATCAGAAGAGTCTGACCTTCTGCAAGTATCCGAGTCGGAAAAAGATTAAAGGCATGGACATTTTATTGACAAGGCTGCTTTTTAGTGTTAAATCAACCCTTGAAGAGTTCGGTCAGTGACAAGTCTTTATTAAGTTAGTTTTTAAATCAAGTGTCCCTCAACGCGCTGGGGCAGTGTGTTGCGCATTGTGACCCATCGGAAAGGGGGACTGGGAAGGGGGGTGGGGGTGGATTTATGCAATCTTCACAAGGTTTCTTCGGGAAACGTTTTAGAGCGTGAAATCATTGACCCAGTTAAACAGAACAGCCTCGTTTGTTTGTTCGTCGTTCCGTTTTTCTCTCTCACAAAACAGCGAATGTGTCTTGATGCTTTCGATTTTACATTTGTTGAAAAGGCTACCAGAATCAAGGGGTTCACATTGTAGATTTGTATAAATTTCTCATGTTTTCACCTTATGAATGACACCAATTCATTTTGGGGAAGAAGATACATATACTACACAAACTGGGGTGTTAAATTGTCACCATGAGTATTGTCACAGTCATAATAGACACCAAAAAAAGTATCAGAATTTACACAATTGGGTGTTGAAAATAACACTAATTTCTGCAAAAAACAATTACATTTATTTAATAGATGTTAATTTTGCATCGGGGATAATGAATATTTATGTTAATTTAACACCCTATGACTGACAACACCCATGGTGTCAATTTTAACACCCATGGTGTCAATTTTAACACCCATGGTGTCAATTTTAACACCTAGTTTTTACAGTATATTTTTATTTAACAAGCTTTAGAATGATTACCCGCCCTAAATATATTTCGTATGCTGTATGCCCCGTATGCCCGTCAATGACGAGTAGGCCTTAGTGCATGGGGGACAAGCCAACATCCGATCCCGGGCCTACGGGGGAGGGTGGGGGGGGGGGGGGGGGGGGGGGAGACTGTAGCCCCGGCCTTCCCACCCCTCGTGTGTTTTGTCACCATCGTTTCCGTTGTCCATGTCGTGTTGTGCCGGCCCCGAGGTCAACCGTTAACTACTGTTCTGACTTTAAAGTGACTCACACATCCGTCGTGTTCTTACGAATGCAGCGGTTTGCAAACTAATGCTAACCAGAAATATCAACGAGGGGGAAAAAATGGTCGTACCATTATAAAGAATATCTGCGCACTGAAAATGTCAATAAACTTACAGTGGTAAACGGCTTTTCAGTGGTCTCCACTTAAAGATGCTAGGTCCTGTTTGTAGCCGATTTTATACCCCAAACTTTGGATTTAAATTTTAAATAGCTATTTTTATAGATTCAAAAACTTCACATGAATTTTAGGCCGTGCAAGTTTCGCACAAAATTTATTCGAGCAATTTTTGAACACTTTTTGACCCCACGTAAATTGCTGTAACGCGTGAAGGAAACAAATTGCGCACTTTAACGGGTACCATCGTTCGAATACGCGCGAGACTTGAACAGATTTGTCGGGATCCTGACAATGGCGTTATATCACACCCATAAGCCGTCATCCCGCAAACACTTTTGCATGTTATTGTTAGGCCTACATGTATTTTTTGTGCATCGTCCATAGCATATGCGAATGTTTTTGTAGGTTAATTTGGAACAGCTTCACAAATAATTATGTCAAAATATTCCTGATAGAAAACATCTTTCAGCTAAAATCGGCCCATGAACTGTGAAAAACTGAGTCAATGAAATACGCATGATATGATTCGGAGGAGAGTCAAGGTGCATGGTAATTTGAATCCAAATAATTAATTTGGTTCAACTTCAAACATCTTTATTCAAGAAAATCTATGGAGAGGAAAGCACCGGCCTCCACTATACTCAGCATTTGATGATTTTAGAGTTTTAGAGTTTACTGTCTGTTATCACACCACACTTTACGAGGTTATTTACTGTTTACACTTCAGCAAGGCATGAAACGCGCCCACCACCCGCGGACAATTTGGGGCTTTGGAGCCATGGAGTGAAACTATAAACAAAGTTAAGTGCTTTAATGTACCGCTGTGAAAACAAAAATGTGAAAATGTTATAGGACATTTCTTCCATGAAAACTCATGCGTGAAAGAAACTTACACCAGCAGACAAAATTGCAAGTGACAAGTTGAGCTCTAAATATGCGCTTTGCAATAATAAATCCGACCGTCCATTCATACGAGCTTTAGACTTTATTACCGGCAATAAAATGATGGTGCGCCGTGTTGTCACCCTTCATTTATCTCTATTACTAGGTAAGCTTATGACATCAATTTACCAATAAAAATTCCAAAGTGAACTTGGACCTAACCTGACGACTGTTTATTGGACAACAATAAGGCCATCATTTCCTAAATAATTGTACATTACATTTTTAATGTCTACAGACTACAGTTTATATTTTGAATTCCCAACAAAATCAGCTTTAAGGAAAAAACCAAACAACCTGTGTGAAGTTTTCAGCCTGAAACGTAAAAATTTATGATAATTATAACTTGTACGAAATAAACTGAAAACGCGATTTTGCTCTCAGACACAGAAATCACCTGAAACTTTTGACTTCATTTGTATTTCTTGTTTTCCCCGTCTAAAATTCTGAATAAATATTTAAAAGGTAGGCCTATAAACAATTTTGATAAAAGCCACGTGCCTTTGAAGCACAATAAAACTTAATCTGATAGTGCTTCAGGCTATGTTTAATGTTGGATCAAGGTGGATACAATACGGGTATCCATTGAAATTACTTCAGTTATAATTACATCATCCCCCATGTATGTGAAAGGAAATCTGTTTGAGAAAATGTCATATTTTTTCCTATAATAAATAGGTTGTTTTGTGTACCTTTAACCGCAGCTGATTTTGTGTACTCGCATACTACGTACAAGCTGTACAAGCTGGTATAATAACCGTTGTGAAAACAAACTGGTTTTCGATCTCTCGGGTAAAATTGTACAAAATCAATCACCTCAACCACTCTATGCCTCAACTGGCACCAAACTAATTTTTTAAACAGCGGATTAAGCTCTGCCGTTGGCTTCGTCTGCAATTGAAACCAAGTGTCGAAGGAACAATAAGTGAAGCCCAGACTGCGAAACATCACGCAGAGAAAGGCGCCTGACGAAGCTCAAAAAATTGGTCAAAAGTGAATTGTTATTATCAACGAAACAGAAGTTATGACTCCCTGGTGAGTCTAGCCAGCAAATTAAATAGAGAAACAAATTAAAAGTATATGGTCAACGCCATTTAACATAAAAAAGTCTCCTCTGTCATTGCAAATGCCCGATCTAGTAAGTAGAAAAAGATAAGACTCTGTGTAGTTTTTACGGCAGGATTCTTCTACGCTGTTTGGTGCCGTTTTGCAAGTGATACTGTGGAACTTCGTAATACTTCTTGACTGCACTCTGCGTCCATTCAACCACCTTATCAAACACTGCGCAACAATTCGTCCACAACCTCTCCCACAAATCGATGAATCTGAAAGCAAAGCCGTATTTGTCCATCAATTCTTGCTGCTGGATTTGCTTGCACAACTCAACCATGAGGAGGTCGGCAGTGACCAAGTCCTTTGACAGATCTACGGGGGACTCACCGGCCAAAGTTCTCATGGACAGGTCGGCGCCGAAGATGATCAACAGGCTGACGATGTTCCGGAGACCGCAGGCGGCAGCGGTGTGTAACGGGGCGTAGCCGTTGGAATCCTGGACGTTGGCGTCAGACCCGCGCGTCAGTAGTAACTTCACCGTGTCCAAGTTGCGATTCAGGACCGCTTGGTGGAGGGCCGTCAATCCGATGTGGTTTCGGGCGTTCATGTCGAGCTGTGACCCATGCGTGGAGAGAATCTTATCGAGTTCCACGTTGTCCTGTTGCTGGACGGCACTCTGGAAGCGCACATCGAGAGGGAATGTGATATGGCGGCATGCAACGAGCAACGACTCCTCATCTTCCAGGTCAAATGAAGGGCTCGGATACGTCCGACATCTCACCCTACGCCGCTGAAGGGCCCTCTCTTTATAATCTTTAACACCAGACATACTCAGTGACGATTTCATATCCATGTAATCATTGTCAAATTTACATTATAAATGAAGGCGTTTCCACTGCACAATAGTTCCGTATTGGTACAATCCACCGCTCTGCAGTAAATATATCTCACCGAGAAAACAGCCGTAGACTTCCTCCTTTTGTTATCATTCCAGAACTCACAACTTTGACATAAGTAAAGGTCCTGCGTCGTATGTTCCACAAAATGTATTAGCATGCTGACTCGCACACGAGCATATGTATTTACCTTTTACATTGACACCAAGATCCGTGTAATGTGAACAGAACTTCATCCGGCTCAACACTGCTACTATACTGTAGGCCCCTACTGTACTAGCTTGTCGTCGCCTTCCAATGTGGCTGCAACTCAAATTCCCCAGCTTACAGCTTTCCCTCGTGAACTTGGTAGCCTTGCGCACGGTTATCTCATTCCCAAAGCTCGTGGATTGAAGCGACAGTTACTGACTCCCCATCTCTCCCTGCCCTCGATTGCCTGGCTGCATGACCTTGCGCTATACGAGCTCCAGTCCCCATGGCCTACACGTTGATGTTATTCCCTCTATACACTATACGAAATGTCAATATGAATATGGTATGCTTATTCTGGTAAAAATGTCTTTGATTTCACTCCTGGCGATGTTTGCATTCGAATTCCAGTGGGTCGCCACAAGCTCTTTACGGTGTGTGATACACATGTCGTGCATGTAAATCTGCTGTAGCTGCTCATAAGAAGTCAGTCTCGTTGCTGAGCGATATTAATGAAGGCTCGGCTCGCACTGCGGGCCTTGCCGGTGGGCCCCAGTCCAACTAATGACTACTTACTCTAAATCCCGTGTTGATTACCGCGGTGTGTTGGTGATGACAATCTCCATCCCAACTAATTATAAAACAGCGCGTCTGAGCCTGTCTACCTCAAGTGACCTTCCCTTTCCTTGCTATTAACACCAGTTTATAAACTCATGGTAAATATAGCTCATTATAATATTCATGTTAAACAGGAAACCAACTCATTGTTAGTGAGCATTTAACCCCAAATAAATACTATTGATTAGAATGCAAGGGTACCCGCATAATAAGAATAATGTAATAAACTCTTCATACAAATAACTGTTGTCTGTTATTTTAAGCATGACGTAAAAACTGCGGAGTAACAGCTGGGGCTAGCGACCGTCAGGTATACGGTCTTCTACGACTAGCCACCTGGGACGTGTTCGCACCCGCACCGAATTTTCATCACTCATCTCCTCACGTCCCTCTGAAGACATCAAGTGCAAGCCAGCGTGATTTCAAGTGTCCAAAAGTATAATAAAACGTGCTTCACGTGTAGTTATTCTTTCGTGCTTTTATTCTCTCCCTCGGCTGGAACACAAGTGGGTCTTGAATATTAGAGACCTGGCTGAAAATACCTTAAGGTAGCTGCTTGTTCTGCTTTTGGCTTTATTATGTAGGAATACTGCGTGGGCCTTGCCATTTATTTTGTGTAAGGGTGCTGACAAAAATGAAAAACTAGCACGTCCTTTGCTGCTGCTTTTGTTGTTTTTAGAAAGCGAATACTTAGAAAATTACAAACTTGCTTAAGCACACAATGTGACCATAAAGAATTCTTGTACAGTTTTTGTATGTATTTTTTATATAAAAATTTCTCATTAGAGGTGCAACATAATCTCATTAAAATGCGATTTAAAGGTGCTGTATACGTTTGGTAATTGGAGCCTGCTGGTTGTGTTAATCCTATGGAAATGTAGGTATATACAATTAAACTAACCTGTGAAAATTTCACTTCAAAAGGTGGTCGCGTTTTTGAGATATCACCGAAAAACCGGAGCGAATATTTCCACACAGGAAGAATATTCCCCATAGAAATACACAGTCTGAGAAGCGTTTCTGACAGAAACGCTTCTCAGATTCAAATTTTGGCGAATAAAAAGTGATATACTTTGATTACTAATATCGTCAACAAATCCCTCAATACTGGTGTTTTCCCAAGTAGCCTTAAAATATCTTACATTCGCCCTCTCTTAAAGAAAAGCTGCTTGGATAAGGAAGTGTTCAATAATTACAGACCAATTTCCAACTTGAGTTTCCTAGGCAAGACTATTGAACGAATTGTTTCATCTAGGTTACATGTTTTCATGCAAGACAACAGTCTCATTGACCCGTTTCAATCTGCCTACAGACCCAATCATAGTACTGAAACCGCCTTATTACGTGTGCACAATGATATTTTAACTACTCTAGATCAACGTAAAATTACTGCACTTATTTTTATTGATCTGAGTGCAGCATTCGAAACCGTGGATCACACCGTACTATTGTCTCGACTCCAAAACGTCATTGGTTTGCATGATCATGCCCTACAATGGTTTAAATCATATCTAGAATGTAGACCCCAGTATGTGCGTGTCGGTGACGCCGCCTCTAATCCTGTTCAACTTGATTTTTCTGTTCCACAGGGTTCAGTTCTTGGCCCTCAGTTGTTTTCATTTATACATGTTTCCTCTTAAGGAAATAATTCAGAATCACACCCTCCAATATCACTCGTATGCTGATGACTTGCAATTATATGTCTCCTTTAATCCATCGCAACAACATGCTGAATCTGGTATCGCTCGCATTGAGGCCTGTATCCGTGAAATTCGTCAGTGGTTGAACAACAACTTCCTGAAAATTAATGACAGCAAAACTGAATTCATGTTAATAGGCTCTCCACCACAACTTTCCAAAGTCTCTATTCCGTTTATTTCTGTAGGTGACTCTCGAATCCAGCCGGTTAACCACGCTCGTAACCTTGGTGTTATTTTTGACTCTTCAATGTGTTTCAAGAATCACATTTCCCACACAGTTCGTTCTGCCTCATTTCATATCCGCAACATAGGAAAGATCCGAAAATATCTTGACCGCACTTCAACAGAACAGCTTGTCCACTCATTTGTTACGTCTCGTCTTGACATGGGTAATTCACTTTTCTTTGGCCTTCCAGATGTCCAACTTTCTCGTCTTCAACGCCTACAAAATACCGCTGCCCGTGTGGTCACTTTAACGAAAAAACACTCTCATATAACACCTGTCCTTCTCAATCTACACTGGCTCCCAATATCATCCAGAATCATTTACAAGCTGATGCCGATTGTTTTCAAAGCACTCAATGGGCAAGCACCAACGTACATCCTAGACATGCTCAGCATCTATAAGCCATCCGCAACCTTCGATCAGGAAATAAATATCTTCTTCAAGAAGTCAAATCTCATCGTACCTGGGGGGACAGATCATTCTCCGTCGCGGTACCACATCTCTGGAATCAGCTTCCTCTTCACATTAAAACCTCCAATACTATTCACTCATTCAAAAAGTCTCTCAAAACACACCTCATGTCTAAAGCATTTAGTTCCTCCTAACTGAGTTTTTCTGTTGGTCCCCTCCCCTTTTGTTTTTTCGCTTCCTTTGTTACAGCGCCTTGAGCACCTTTGGTGGATATGTGCGCTTTATAAGTCTTCGTTATTATTATTATTATTATTATTATTATTATTATACGTTTCCATAACCGTAGTACTTCGAAGTTAAAAGTTTCTCGAAATTCATTATAAATTTGGGGAGGCTAATCATCCTTACTCGCAGCTAAGAGCTGAATTGCGAAGGACGCGGCTACAACGTGTTCGAGAAGCAGGCATGCAAGGGCGCCTTTTGCAGCCAGCCACATCAACCCATTATGACCACGGAGCACAGCCAGAGATCGAAAGTGTTTGATTTTTCCCTATATTATACTACCCAAAGCTGCTGTACTTCTTACCAAGTAAGTTTTTATTGCCATTAATTTTCAGAGTCATTACCAAACGTGTACTGTGCCTTTAAGGATGTCCAACGGAGACAGTCAAGGATGGAAAGTGACTTGACATTAATATTGTAACGGACCAAGCGGTTGAGCGCGCAGGGTTGCCGGGGAGTGGCAACGACTATGTAATTTTAGAAACGCAAATTTACTTATGCAACAAAAATAACCCACACATGACACTCAGGAAATCCGGAGGGCCCTCCGTTTACTGCGGAAGGTTTAATAATTAATTAATGATAAAGTATGTATACATGAAAACGTAAAGGGCTGACTGAAATAAGTGAACTAAACATTGGATAGAGAATAATTATAATGAGTGGTGCTAGGGGGCTGGTGTGGCTGCACAAGCGTGCCTTCAAAAATATAACATGCCAAAAAGAGAGAATGAATCGAACATAATTTGGTAACCATACCTGAAAGTAATGCAAAGAAAAACAAGGTTGCCTCCAACCCTCCCATGGTGTTGCTTGGAATACACTGGCCAACACCCAACTAGCATCACTCAGCTTTTATACCCACAGTTTCTGCCCGCGTGACTGAACCCCAAAGAAACATTATGCATAACAAGAAAAGAACCTAATCTTTAGGAATCCATTCAGCCAACCCATTAAGGATAAAAGAGAGGTTTCTGCTGGCCCAGCTGGCTTATAGTCAGCAACCACAAAAGGCCATTCGTTACAATATGTCTGTTTTTTTTATTGGAGGCACTGAGCCGTCCAGTGAAGTGCAACCACCCACCACCCACAGAGGAGTTTCTTAAATGAGTTCACTCATTCAAATCCTTCGGGTTGTAGTAAATTACACACTTCACATTTCGACTGTGAACATTCCATCACTGACTTGAAAAAAACCTACAGTTTATGTTTTGTTTTGCGATTGTGTACTGTATTGCCCTATACACCTCGTGGATGTGCTCAAGCGTAAACACAAACTACTGAATGGCCGGTAGCCTTCCTCCTCTCCCTTAGCAAAAATGTTGCACACTTCGTGCCCCCTGAACATTTGCCTTCATTATTTTTGCCGCTTAATGTTTTTTTTCTTCTTCCAATTTCTGAACATCACAAGCGTGAGAGTGTAATTCCTCCTGGATAGCCATAATATAATAAATGCATCCCTGTGAAGATTTATTTTGTTCATTCCTTTGTCCCTGTACTTTATCCTCATAGACCTTGTACACAAAATTCCCTTTGGGACACCAATCTCTTAGGAATTCCCCTCCAGGTAGTCAATATTTAAAAAAAGTTCGTAGCATACAAAACGCCCGATATAAAATTTTCCATATCTCACCACTGCTGCAGCCAAACAAAGTACACGTTGTGGACATTTTAAATGTATATACGTTTGGTAATCACGAACCAACTGTGTATATACATTGGTGGCACTGATGAAAGAAAACAAATCACTTAAAATGCACAAGAGAAAAAGTTTCCGACCGCGGCCTCCCCCAATATCAGCCTTCAGGGGCGGGGTGATCGCTTCTCTCTCCCTAGCTACCCCCCTCCTCAAAGGCCATCTTTCCCCCCACCCCCCAATCCAGTTACTATAGAGCACGCATCAGATTAAAGGAAACGTGGCAAGCATCGCCTTTCCTCGTACAGTCGCCTGGTGGAACACCCTTCCTGGAAGCACCTTATCCTCACCATCATGAGGTGTTAAGGTTGTAGGCCTAGTTGCAGTTAGTCCATAATTTCACTCATGGATCCCCTTTTTACTTGCACCTTGTAAATTCATTTAATTGGCACTGTATGGAGTGGCGCCCACGCTGCGCATGCACATTAAGTTTTTCCTTGGCGTTATATCCTGACTTACGGACATTGCCGAGGAAGTATTATCGCGCTTCTCCAGTATTTTATATATTATTACCAAACAAAGGGCGATCCGTCAACTTCAGACAAAAGCTGGCTGGATCTAGAGGCTCTTTGTTTCAACGGCACGCGCTCAGAATGAGAAACTCATAATGTCACAGGAGGGCGCTCTTGAAAATATAAATAGAACCTGGCAGATAACCCATGTGTGTGTGTGTGTGTACGTGTGCACATGTATTGTAAAATATCGGAAATACCCGACCATCATGCGAGAAGAATGCGATGTGTTGAGATACTAACTATCTATCTACTGGGGTACTTCTATCTATGTCTGAAGTAAGGAAGGTAAGCTTTGTGTATGTTTCTTTTTGTCTGAAACGTTGGTAAATGGTATGTTATTGTTAATGTTATCATTAAATGATTAACTGTGCACACCTATTTCTGGCCACGTACAGATCGATGTGATGTCTCTCATTTGGGTGTAGATTTTAGCAGACGACGAAGTTGTTTTTTTGTTAATTTTTTTTACTCTTTCTTTTCTATGTCCGTCAACATGTACAATGTTGACCCATGGAGGTCCCTAGTTTACCGGAACTACCTCCATTACTGGGACCAGTCAAGTTAGCTGTGATCACCCGGTAGACTAGAGCAAAAATTTGCTCTATGAGGGGTCACCGAAACTCTGCTTTAAAAAAACAAAACTTTATCTTAATTTAGTTAAACATGTTAAAGTAACACACTTTGCTCTCTTTGTTTGTCTGTTGTTCCATATGGAGGGAGGGAGGAAGGAAGGAAATTGGTTGTTCGTATTTATTTAATTAAATGTTCCGACTTACACTTAGCATAATTGCTATTTGGCTAAAATGGTAACTCGTGTTGTAATGGAATACTCGGTATGATGTGCAGATGTGTCCTTGGCTTTGGTGCTGCTTTTGATGATTGGTTTCAATCTTGTTCCTGTGGTGGGTGGAGGGATTGTGTCATTAATTAAATGCGGTCATGTATTGCAAACAATTTGGTAATAATTAATAGCACAGTTCCCCCTCTTGCTGGGGGTAAACGTAGCTCTTTATCGCATCCCTTTGGACCAAAGACTACAGAACAGAGCAGACCTTGAAATACATGGAGACCATGGCCTCTGTTGCCCTGGTCTTGCTTGGCCTTGGTGCCCCTTCAAAAGTTTCCCACAGACTTTAAAGTTTTCCAAATGGAAGTGCTCTTTGAAAAATGAAAATGGCCTCGCCCTCTCAAAGATGAAATTCCAGGGAGTAAGGGTTTTAGAAAATACAAAATGGGACTGCATGGAATTAAAGAGAAAGATTTACCAAACAATTGTTGCACCTTTTTGTCTTTGATTTCCAAATTAGCACAGGGAAGATTTGAGGTCTTCTTGTTGCCCTACTGGAAGCAGTTGGTAGATTGACTTGTTTGATTCAGAGATTCACCGGGTGCCAGGCTGTACATCGGTCAAAATGGCATCAACTTCAAAGTCGTCCAAAACTGAAGATGCACAAACTCAGTTGCAGGGTAAGATGAAGATCAAAATGATCGTTTGCTTATGAGCGAATAAGTGCAACAACAACAATGTAATAATGTTTGCTGAAGAAATTATACTACACTCAAATTAAAACTGTACAGCAACTATTAAGGTTTATATTGTTTGATCAATGCATTGGTTTGTCACGAAAATATATAACTTTATTGTCTAACCGAAGTGTCTTTGCAACAAAATATAAAAATGATATCCAACATTTAAGTTGTAATCTGACTTCATATTTTTCCACAGTATACTTAAAATCTGATATAAAAAGCCACTTTAACCCTTTCCTGACTGAATTGTTTGGACATAAACAACTACTGAATACCGCATAAGTTGTTTGACCACTCAAGCGTGAAGCACACATTCTTACACAACAGAAAGCTTTCATTCAGAGGCCATTTTTACAAACTCCATTATCTTCTTGAAGACATTGTTTTCCAGCAAAATAAGTAATACAAAAGTTCTCACTTATTGAATTCCCTTTCATATAATCAAAAAATCATTGAGATTGGTCAATAAAGGTCAAAGTTCTTTGTCTTTCTTTCCTCTGTGTGATCTGTAATCTCAAACACTTTTTTGTACACAACCATATAGCGCTCCGTAGGTGTTTGGCATTTCGGATCTTTAAACTCCAGTTTGAAGAGATTGCAAAATGGCAACCTTATTTTATTTCACCATCATTAGAAAGATCCGACCTTTCCCTTTCCAATGATGGTAAGCTTGGGTACAGAGGGTGAACATGGACAAAACTGCAGCTTTATTACAAATGGCCTTTGTGCTCAGGCTTGAGTGCTCTTTTGTGTGTAAGCTTGGTGACTAAAGTTGCCAATGGTAAGGAAGAGGGGGTATTAGTGCAGTCGACTTACGTCGCCTATGGTAAGGAAAGGGTTAACGGCAACAAGTAATTCCCGGCAGTAGATAAACGGCAGTACAGGTTCTTATTTTAACTTGATAGTCTCCTGATCCACAATTTACTCAGCGGTAGTAGATAAACTGCAGCATAAGTTCTTATGTGAACTCCATAGTCTCCAGATTCACAATCTGTCGCATTGTGTGTAGAGGCAGAGCGGTTAAGCACACCGGACTCGAGCTCTGGTGTTTCTGACCAGCAGAGTGTGGGTTCGAGTCCTAGTCTTGACACTTGTGTCCTTAAGCAAGACACTTAACCACATGCTTCGTCCTTCGGATGGGACGTTAAGCCGTAGGTCCCGTGTGTAATGCACGTAAAAGAACCCAGTGCACTTATCGTAAAGAGAAGGGGTTCGCCCCGGTGTTCCTGGTTTGATTGGCTGCAGATCGCACCACTACTATGCAAGTAAATGGATCTTACATTTTGAACATAGCTCGGCATACCCTGGCATACCCTGTAGAAAAATATAATAATGAGTGGTTGGAGATGCCCTCTTGTGTGATAAAGCGCTATACATGTAAGAACTGCATAGTGGCAGTATGTAAAGAGAAATGGTTCGCCCCGGTGTTCCTGGTTTGATTGGCTGCATATTGCGCCACAGCACCTTGTAAACCATTACATGGTGCTATGCAAAGGAATAGGTCTCATACTTCAACACGTAACTCCACATACCTTGTAGGAAAAATACTGAGCGCTTTGAGACACCCATCGGGAGTATAAAGCGCTATATAAGAACTGCGTATTATTATTATTATTATTATAGTGGCAGTATGTAATATAGCAGGACAAATTCTTATGATTCAACAAAGCAAAGTAGATTAATTATCACATGTTGTTACCGCAGACCGAATATTAATCAATACTCCACCATGTGACACCTCAGATCACATATTATTGTTTAGTCAAACACATCTTGAAGTCTTACAGTAGTTCTTGTGTTGTTGATTGAGAGAGGTGGAGAGACCAGTTAACTAGCAAGATTTAAAGAATCGTACGAGATTTGGAGATCTTCCAGGTGGATGTGTTGTCATGCGGGACTAGCATCTGATAAGAGAAGAAAAAACTGTATATTAATAGGCTCAAGTCTTCAGTTGTTCTTTCGTTTTGTTTGTCCTTCAGTATGTGACCTTTGTCCATGTCTGTCTGTCTTGTGTTTTTGGAGTTGTTGTTGTTGTTGTTTTTTGTCTTGCAATTTAAAAATGAATAAAAAAAAATAAAAAATAAAAAATGTAAAAAAAGTTCTTGTGTTGTGATCCAATCTGCATCTCAGGAGTCCTGGATGAACTTGGCGAAGTCGGGATGAAGCTGGACTGTGTAAGGAAGCGGATTGATTCTCTGGTCCAACAGCAAGACCAACTCCTCGGCAAGAAACAAGAGCTGAAAACCAAAGCAGACCAGTTGCAGACTCTGTGCCAGAAACTGGAAACAGCAAGAGGGGACTTCCAGAAGTCAGGTAAACTCTAAGTACATATGGCGTGTCGTGGTTGAGCTGTCTGGCACCAGACCAAGTTATGGTGTTTCTGATCAGCAGAGTATAGGTTCGAGTCCTGGTCATGACACTTGTGTCCCTGACCAAGACACTTAACCATTATTGCTTGGTCCTTTGGATGGGACATAAAGCCTTATAGGTCCTGTGTGTTGTGTAATGCACGTAAAGGAACCCAGTACACTCATTGTAAAGAGAAGGGGTTTGCCCCAGTGTTTTCTAGTATGGTTGGCTGCAGATTGCGCCTCAATATGGGTCTCATATTCATTACTCTGCACACCTGTGTTAAAGACAAGAAGTGGATGTCAGCACCGTGAGCTCCAGTCTGTAATGGATACCAGGGCTGTATAATTGTTCATTATCATCATTAAGTGAAAAGGGATCAGGTTGGCTTATAAGTGGTATCTTACCCTGCCATATACAATTGTAGACCAAGGCTTGAATCCCACCTCAGGATCAGAACTGGGCGTATGAACTTGGATGTGAGTCTCTACCCAATAATTGAGTTCCCCATTTTAGATTTTCCTCGCACATCTTCTTGTCTTCTATCTACAAGCCACTATTTATGAATTGTTTGGTTTTTATACCAGGAATACATTAATACATAGTATTTAATCGATGTAATATTTGCATAGGGATACAGTAATTATCACATATCGGTGTGGGGTAAAAGCAAAATAATAATTATACTAATGAAATAAAATGGACAGGGAAGTCTAGGCTCCTTCAGGGAAAGGACTTTAAGCATTACCCCATTACCCCTTCTTTGAGCAATGAAGCCATAGATCTTAACTTCCCCAGATTTCACCTGGTCCGAAGAGCTGCATCACTTGAAGAAGTCAGTGTTTGGAATCAAGACCCTGAGATCAATGCAGGAGCAAGTGATAAACACGACTATGTCTGGAAGAGACTGCCTTCTGGTCATGCCTACAGGGGCTGGAAAGAGCCTGTGCTACCAGCTACCTGCACTCCTGACAAAAGGTAGATACCCTTTGGAGAGTTGGAGATGATCCCAAGAGAAGACTGAGGAGATACATGTAGTAGTGGAGGGAGGGTTTGCGTTGTATCTTTACTTGCCTTCCACCTCAAGGACCCCGGTTCGAATCATGCAGAGGGCACTACATGTATGTGGATTGGGTTTTCAGTCAGTACCTGACTGCGTGGGTTTTCCCTGGAATAGTTTTCTGGGGTTTTCCTCCCACATCTAAAACTGAAACTTCCTTCCTTGTCTTCTCTCCATTGGGTTCTTGGTTAGTACAGTGATTAAGTTCACTTTTATGAGAGTCCTTGGCTTCACAACCAGAAAAAATGAATTTAAATGAAATGAAATGAAATAAGAGACTAAACACCTTGCCATTAATCTATTGGTACAGTATACCAAATAATGGCAAAAGGTGCACAGCTTGACTTTCTCTGGGGATCTGAAACAAGCCTCTTAGATTTTCTGTGGAGAAGTTTTGGTGGTGTGATGGCGAATGGGGATGGGTGGGGGTAGTAATAAGAAGGGGAAGGGAGATCCAAAATCTATCCCACCGTATCATGACACAACTTGAGCCACTTTCACACCAGATGAATTGTTTCCCAGGAAATTCCCAGGAAATTCCCTGGGATATTTGGTTAACCTTTTCACTCTTGAATTCCTAAACCTGGCCAACTCTGCTTGGGAGTAGGGTTAAATGAGATAACCCTTGGGGTAGCTCACCGAGTGTAAATTTTCCCCATGAAAACGACCAAGGGGGCGGTGGAAAGTGTTACAAATTTTGCACTGATTTCCTGGGTTATAGTACCTGGGAATTGGCTCTGTAGTGTGAACAAGAACTCCAGAAGGTCAGTGCTCCTTTGATGGTTTGTAGTGGTGATGTAACCATTTGCGTCACTGCATTCATTAACCGCGTTATGATTCAGTGTCTCTTTTTGTCTGACATTTTGACTTTAACATCGCACCCTCTGTAGGCGTGACGCTAGTGGTGTCTCCCCTGGTGTCACTGATGGAGGACCAGACCCTTGCCATGGAGGAACTTGGTGTACCAGCCGCATTTCTATCATCAAGCACATCTCCAGAGCAGGTGCGTAAATACATTCACTCTGAATAGGAATGGAAGATTGGTTGCAGCATTGTATATAGACCCTTGCACAGGACATCAAAAAACCCAAACAGCGCCCTCACTGAGGTCGATGAAGACCTATCTTTGGCTGAGAGTTGTGCGCAGTGTGTACAATGCTTGCACATGTCCATTTTCTTACCTCGGTAATGGCGGCCATTGCAAGGGATTTATTTTGGGCTGGAAAAGACAGTGTAATATTTCAGTGTGAGAAGCATCATGGGTATTGACCCAATTCACCTGAGGTCATCACAACAACAAATCTTGGATGTGCCATTTTGGGAGTCAGTTTCCCTGTGTGTTATACTCTGTTAAGCCTGATTCATACTTCATGCGAAGCGCATTTGACGCCCTGAAATTGCCACAAACCATTCTCTCAAGTCAAAACGTGCTCAACTCTTGTCAAAACAGCCGCTACAAGCATAGAATTATGACGTCAAATTCGCCTTGCATTTACATTCACAAGAAGTATGAACTGGGCTTCAGGTGAAGCGCGCTTGCGTAGACTCTCACCATATCTTACATGTCATTTGTCTCCCAAAGTGTACAGACCTGTTTGGTTTTTGCTGTCTGATGATGTCATGTTTCAAATTTCACTCTGACAGAGTATCAAATAAAATTAAATTTTACACAATTTTAACGTGAGGTTAGAGATTTTTTCCCCTCATCTCTAAAGGACTCTATATATCTATCTATGAGTGCATCACAAAACTTAATTTGACCTTAGCGCCCTCTTTAAACACTCAATAATTTGTCCTTTCCAGTTGAAGTCGACCAATGCTGCCATGCTGGATGATGACGCCCCTCTGCGTCTTCTCTACGTCACTCCAGAGAAGATAGCAAAGAGCAAGCGCTTCATGGCTCAACTTCAGAAGTGTCATCTCAAGGGACGGCTGGCGAGGATCGCTATTGATGAAGTGCACTGCTGTAGTCAGTGGGGACACGACTTCAGGCCCGGTGAGTGCTTTTTATTGTAACTAGTTCATGGTGATCATGTTACATGTACCTGTAGTATTAAGATGTGCGAGTGTACTCCGGAGGTTTCTGCACAGTACAGGAAGATGAGATGGTGATGTACAGTCAAAGTAGCAAGAAACAATTCACCCTCTACAGCCTTATTTTGTTCACGCATCGGTCTTGATGCACTTCAATAAACTCTGCAAGTCTCCCACGGATCGAAAAAGAGAAAACAACTCGAACAAAGACTATATTATTCTATGAAATCAAATCTTCTTAAATTCTATTCATACAAAATTCTTAAAAAACAAAAATACCCAGAGCAATTTGTTATAAATACAGTTTCAATTTTTATATAGTACATTTTAATAAAATTGGTATTGAAACAAGTTTAAGACTTGGGACGAGGATGTTTATTTTTTAGAAACCCCATTTGCCAATCATGCTTACATAAGTTAAATGATAACATTAACGTCAGTTGGGCAACATTCTTAATTGTTTACAAGTAACTGGTAAGGGAGGTTAAGTCCGTTTCTCTGGTTTTCTTTGATGATTTGATAAATTTAATTACGAAAATTAATACATTATCTTCAATCCCCCCTCAATTTGTTATACATTTTGCTTTGTACTCTGCCATAACTGTGGTTTGTGGTTTTGTGACTGAAGACTGGCTAAAGGCCTTATAGTTTCTAGAAGTAGGCTAAAGTGTTCTATTTGTTATCCTGATCGATCCTGGAAAGTGTGTTGAAATTTGCTTCTTTTACAGATCCGCTCACAGTTCGATTTCTGTGAGTACTATATGCCTGCGTTATTTTAAGATTTTGAATTTTTATATTCTTGCCAATCTAACAACACAAGACTAGAAGGTTTCCATGGTGGAAAGACAATAACATAAGAAATTTGCGGTGAGATCTCTTTTGAGTGATTGGTGGTTCTGAGAACAGCCGATGGACTCGACATTTCTTATGTTACAAATTAACAACATGTTCATGTTCATTTTTTCTCCAGTGATGATTATCTTAACTAATATTCCTGTACATTTGGACACTACAGATTATAAGATGCTGGGTGTTCTGAAGAGACAGTTTCCAGAGGTGCCGGTACTAGGCCTGACAGCAACAGCAACAGCCAGCGTACTGGAAGATGTGAAGAACTTGTTGAATATGCACGCATGCGTCATACTGAGGTCCTCGTACAACAGGGCTAATCTCCTCTATCAGGTACAAACAAAATTATCCAACACTTGTAGACCTGCAATTATCAAGCTTAACACTCTCAAGAGACTGAACAACTGTTTGAAACCATTCAACTGCATGGGTTGTGTATGTTGACACAACTGTGCACAAAACTTACTGTGTACATGTGTGGGCTGTTTGCATTCACCACATGGTACCATATTGCATTCAAAACCACAGTGAACGATGTTAAATGGTAAGATGGTAGGAGGGTTGACTTAGTACTGTGTAGATGCATTCACCACATGATATCCAATTTCAAGTTGGCATAGTTTATCTAAATTCAAAACCACAGTGGATGATATTAAATGGTCAGACAGTAGGAGGGTTGTCTGTGTACTGTGTTGATGTATTCACCACATGATATCGTATAACTCAAACAGCCAGACAGCTGCTTTTCAAATGGTGTACAAAAACTTTAGATGGAACCCGTTGACTTCATTCTTTCTTTTCTTGCAGATTTGCCACAAGCCCAGCAATCAGGCAAGCTTCAATGAGAAAATTGTGAATTTGTTGAACGGACGATTCAAGAACAAATCGGGTTTGTCGTTTCCATTCTAAGTCTTCTGTTGTTACTAAAAATGTAGATTCAAAAATGTAAGTCTTTGGTTTGTTAAGACACTGGTATTAGATATAACTTGGTTCAAAGATGCAGGATAGGGAGTCAACTCCTTTGAAAACCGAGTAATAATGTATTTGTTCTTGGAGTTTATGCCAGAAATTGTGTGAGGCTTTTCTTTTCTTGGATGTTCAAAGTGCATAAAAGGGATTGCCCTTAACTTTTTCACTGACTAGCCAGTGGTAGTATACAATGAGCTTGCTGTTTCACTACTCTGCCACCGTTTCATTGAAATAGGGATGCTTTCAACACTGAACTAGCCAGTTCGACCACATGGAGAGAATTCTGACCGGTCCTCGGGTATTTTAACTAGCAATTGGACAGCAGACCGCTGTTAAGGGAGAGCGCTGCATTAACAATTAACAGTTCGGATACTGCCTAGGGCATAATTTGGCAGTTGTGATCCGAAGCAGTGTCATGCTGTATGTTAAGCCATGCATTTTAAGCCGTAAATTACTGCGTTTTCAGAAACTGCAAATATAAATTCCACAAACAGCCACTGCAGTCAAGGCATACCCAAGTTCAAACTGACTCCCCAAACTTTATTTTTGTCGCAACTTGAACTTTTGCAAAGGTCAATTTAAGGTCACGTGGTGTGTTATAACCAGTAAAAATGCGTTAAAGTGCTGATTTAACCAGGCTAATACAGTACAGAAAATTTGGGCGACTCAATCGGCCTAGAACACTGCTAGGGTTGTAGTTGTTTTATGCAATATACATGTACTAGCCGTTGTCAAAATCAAAAACTGCCTTGAAACATGACTCTCAAAATGCACCCCAGATGAGTCCATCTCACTGGATAAGTGAGTTCTCACTGGATAAGTGAGTTATCCTCTTTCCTTTGCTTGATCCCCTCTTAAGGCATTATCTACTGTCTATCCAAGAAGAATACAGAAGACATGACTGATGCCTTGCGTAAGAGTAATATCAGTGCAGAGCCTTATCATGCTGATCTCAGTGCTAGCTTCCGTAGTGCTGTACATGGACGATGGAAGAAAGGAGATACACAGGTTTGTTTCCCTTGTTACTCAGTCTGCCTAGGTTGCCTTCCATGGTTTAAGAGACAATATAGAGGATTGCATCCCCCCCCACCCCCACCCCAGCTGGGCCACACTGAAACTGAGTTTAAAGAGAGTGATTTTGGTTTCTGTGCCACATTTGGCCCAATGCATAATGTATCTTATTTTGTTTTAGAGCAAAGTCTGCTAGACAAAATACTCTTCAAACTACCAATGATGTTTGTTTTAATCAGTCTTGAATACATTTGAAAATATTTGACTGCCCCCACAAAATGTTTCTTTACCTCTCATTTATACCCTCCCCCCTCCTTCCCCCTCCCCCTCCCCCCTCACCACCACCAACCCTCGTTCTTCCTGGTTGGATAGCTGTGTTTCTTTCCTTCATTGTTATACAATGTGTAAATAGCTTACTATTTCTCTCGAACAAAAGCACTGGCTTGTGGATGGACGTCAAACAGAAGTTTTGTTTTTCTTCATTTATTGAAGGTGGTGGTAGCAACAATAGCCTTCGGTATGGGAATTGATAAACCAGATGTCCGCTTTGTCATCCACCACTCGCTCAGTAAATCACTGGAGAATTACTACCAAGAGAGTGGAAGAGCAGGTACGAGAAGCAAAACTCAACAATTGGATTGTCAGTAAACTCAAGACTCTAGCATGCTGCTGGATTTAAATAATCTATAAGTGAAGTAGGTTCTTTTTCAAACACACGGGAGCGATGGATTTACTGCCCATCCAAAAGACGAAGCAATTTTGGGTAAGTGTCTTGCTCACGGACACAAGTGCCAAGACCAGGACCCAAACCCACACTCTGACAACATGTAAACTTGAGTCACAATGGTGCACCAGACTCGAGTTTACATGTTTTCATTTGTGCCATTTGTGACACCATAATCCCTCAATAATAGCGATATTTCTCTTTTCTCTTTTGGTAAGGACGTGATGACAAGCCAGCCGAGTGTCTCCTCTTCTTCCACATGTCGGACGTATTCCGTCAGAGCGGTATGGTCATGGTAGAGCAGACTGGACTTGAGAAGCTCTACACAATGGTTGCTTACTGCATTGACCAACACCGGTCAGTTGACAATTTCAACATTAAGTAATGTAAACACTTACCATTAGAATCAAATGCTCATTAAAATGTTCCCCGATTTGCTTCCTCCTCCTTGGATTTTGAAAGTAACTAACTTTGAAATGTTTACATGTTCGGCAGGTGTCGTCGCAAGATTCAGGCAGAGCACTTCGATGAGGAGTTGCATACCAGCCAACAGCAGTGTAATGGAATGTGTGATAATTGCAGGCAGAAAGACAAAGGTATGCTTGTTGTCAACCACGTTTGGTTGGTATTCTGGAAAATTGTCAAAGCCCACTTGTGGTATTATTTTTTGGAAATTCTTTGGAGCTTCTGGAGTAATCGTTTTCTTTTGAAGATATTGTTCTGGTTCAAGTTCTGCTGAAATTTTCACAGTCTGATCATTTTGTGTTTGTGCTGCATTCATAGATTTTGTTTTTGTAACCTTGCAGTTCATGATGTGAAACTGAATGAGTACTTTGCAACCCTTCTGGAAATACTGAAGGCAAATAGCAAGAAGGAAACACGTATCACTCCACTGAAGCTGGTGGACATTTGGCTTGCCAAGAAACCCTCTGTACAATTGGCAGGTAAGATTGGACCAGGGTTTTTCATTACGTCCATTAACGTCTTTAGTCTAGACTGTTGGGTGTGTTAGAAGTACACAATTGTCAATCTGTCAAGGCAAGAGAAATAAAATCAAGTTCAAACACAAATGTGACTTGTCTCCATGAAACCTGGACAAAGTTGCAACCGTCCATTTTCAGTCGCCTTTCGTTTACTTTTGCTGCCAAATCTGTTGGAATTGTTGATTTGTAATTATTTTGGTTTTACCCCCAAACCGATGTGTGAAAAGCACTGAACACTCAAAATCCACAGGCATACTACAACTCGAGTAGGAATGGAACTCTGGACCCTCACCATTCCAGGGAGTATGCCTGGGATTTGTTTTGAAAGACTTGGGGGGGGGGGGGGAGCACTGAGTAAACAGTGTTCTTCACACAGTGTAAAGGGTAAAACCAAAATGAAATTCTTTATCCGTGAAGCAGTTATTACATATATTATACCTTTGTACACGCACATGCACATGTACATGTACATGATGTAAATTGAGTAAGGCGGCCTCTTCTAAAGGTTAAAAGGAGGTTTAACAAATATTGAAAAGCTTTGTTTTGTATTGCTTTAAAATAAATGGACCTGCTTTTGCAGGTGGCAAACCGTCCCTGTTGAGCCGCCTGGATTGTGAAGCCATCCTTTGCTTCCTTCTCCTGGAGGGTTTTCTCAAGGAGGACTTCCACTTCACCCCCTACGCAACCATCACCTATGTCTTACCAGGGCCAAGGGCAAATGGTTCCCTCAACAAGGATGCAGTCATCTTTAAGTATCGCCCATCGTCTGGATCTGAGCCTACCGACACCGACGCTGCATCAACTGAAAATCAACAGCTGAAGACATCTCTTGGCAACTCAAAGGGAAAGGGGTCCTCCGTTGGTAAGAGTGCGCCCTCTACTGGGAATCAAAGTAAAGGTTCGAAGGGTACTGAAAGCCAAGCTGCAAAGAGGAAACGGGAAGTCCCTGATTCGCAGACACAGTCAAAGAAGGGAAGAGGAAGCGGGGACGTGAAGAAGCGATAAGTGTGATGATTCTCTAGCCAGGCTCTTATTCTTCAGCCTAATCCACATTCTGTAGCATTATTGTCATGCTATTGCTTTCAATCAAAGTATCTTGTTTGATTGGAGAATTTGTAACCAAATATTCTTACATGCTTAAATCTATTATTTGTGTTTTACCCATACATCAATGTGTGTTAAGCACTGTATACTCAGTACTTTCCTGAGTCCTGTGAAATGAATTCACAGGCATAATACTCAGTTGGGATTCAAACCCACGACCTTTGCCATTCTAGAGCGAGCAGATGTCTCACATCTTGGCCACCGAGCTTGCCGGTAGCTAGAGGCAGTTTTGAATCCTATATATTAGCAGCAGTTACTTTCCCGAGTCTTAGGTAAAGTCTCTTCTGTTAGTTGTGACATGTTCTTTAATTGACTTTATACCTTGTTGTAAAGACGACACCATATTAGAGGTTAACCCTCTTGCTGTCTGACCATTCAATACCATTCACTGTGGTTTTGAATGATAGATAAGCTATGCCATTCTGCAATATGATACCATGAGGGAATACATGTACACAGTACACAGTTAGTTCTGTGCACAGTTGTGCCACCATACACAACCTTGGCAGTTGAATGGTTTCAAATGGTTGGTCAAAAAAATGTTGCCAAAAGTAGGAGGGTTAATCAATAAGTAAACAATGGTAATGCACAACCATGTACACACTGAAATGGAAGCAATCACATTGTCAAACAAATGTATAATTAAATCTTACAAAATATATCTTAAAACTAAGTTTAAACTCAATAGCAGAGGCAGAGAATGAGAGATTCCTTCAGTTAGTTTAACTTTTTTTAATAAAAATAAAAAATAAAATGCATGACTTACGGCTTTTAAAGGATAGCAATAGTTCCAATGTCTGGTGATATGTTTTTGACAACTCGAAGCTAGCATGGCATTTTTACACTTGCAAACTAGCTAAATAATGCAGAATGCTAAAAATAGCCGTATCTCTCTTTTTATTAGAATTGTGGTTATAACTGATATGAGCTAAAACGTTTAATGCAATGACTAGCATGAATTGTATCTGCCTCAAGTAGAGTGAGAACGTAGACATATATTTAAAGTGCAATGTATTTAAAGCATTGGCTGAATGCAAGCTGTAGTAAATTTATGAATACAAACGTTTATAGCCAAAGACAAAAACGTGTGACTGAGCTCACTGAAAGACTAAGAATTCTGTTTTTTTAAATCTGACAATTGTAGATTAATATTACAAATGGCGTGTCGTGGCCGAGCGGTTAAGAGCACCGAACTCAAGCTCTGGTGTTTCTGTTCAGCAGAGTGTGGGTTCGAGTCCCGATCGTGACACTTGTGTCTCTGAGCAAGACACTTAACTATAATTGCTTCTCTCCACCCAGGGGTAAAATGGGTACCTGTGAGGGCAGAGATGGTTCTTGTGATTGATTTAGCCTAGTAGCGCATATATTATTGCAGCACAGGCTGTATACCTCCCAGGGAGCTGAGATGGTTTAAGGAATGAAATAAATGGCCCAGTGACCAGGGGTAATAATGTTCGAAGCGCTTTGAGACGCCCTTGGGTGTGATAAAGCGCGATATAAATCCATATTATTAAAAGTCTAAATTCAAGAGATCATTAATATGGCCTTAAAGGCAGGGTATGACTTTTGGTAAATACTCCAAAAATGATTGACCATAAAAACTAACTTGGTAAAGAGCACTGGAGAGCTGTTGATTTTATAACCGACACCCTTTGAAGTAATTTTTGAAACGACACCCTTTGAAGTAATGTAGTTTTAACCCTTTCAGCCCCAAGGGCGACTATAGTCGACTGTGCACTATACCCTGCTTCAGCCCCAAAGGCGACTATAGTTGCCCAAGACAACACACAACAAAGCACTCAAGCCTGGGCACAAAGGCCATTTGTTAAAAAGCTGTAGTTTTGTCCATGTTCACCCTCCATACCCAAGCTTACCATCATTGGAAAGAGAAAGATCGGATCTTTCCAATGACGGTAAAATAAGATAGGGTTGTTATTTTGCAACCGCTTCAAATTAGAGTAGAAAGATCCGAAATGCCAAACACCTATGGAGCGCCATAAGGTTGTGTGCAAAAAAGTGTTTGGGTTTTCAGAACACACTGAGGAAGCAAAGACCAAGAACTTGGACATTTTGTGGCTGATTTCAATGATTTTTGAATTATATGAAAGGAAATTCAATAAGTAAGACAATTTTTATTACCCCTTATGCTCTTAAATAAAATCTTCAAGGTAATAACAGAGTTTGTAAAGTCAAACTTTGAACACCAGCTTCCTGTTGTGTCAGGAAGTGTGCTTCACGCTTGAGTGGTCAAAGAACGTGGGCTCCAGCAGTTGTTTATGTCAAAAGAACTTGGGGCTGAAAGGGTTAAAGAGAGACACAGTTCTATGCAACAAAGGTGTTTGTTCTGTCATTATTTTCATGCAACTTTGATGACCACTTGCGCCCAAATTTTCACAGGTTTGTTATTTTGTGCATATGTTGGGATACACCAAGTGAGGATACTGGTCCTCGACAATTACCAAAAGTATACTGCTTTAAAAAAAAAAACGTTGTTCAGTAATTGTGTTTGATAATAGCTGTAAAAATAAGTAAGAATAAAGAAGAATCAAGTATAATTTTGTTTTCTACCATACACTGATGTATGGTAAGCAGTGCTTTTCGAGTCCTGCGAAAAACAAAATTCCACAGACATACTACTTGAGTCTCTTGCAAACCATGTCTCTAAGTTTAGAGATAAAGTGTGCAAAGCACTTTAAAGGCACTGAACATGTTTGGTAATTATCAAAGACCAGTATTGTCACTCGGTGTATCCCAACATACGCATAAAATAACAAACCTGTGAAAATTTGGGCTGAATCGGTCATCGCAGTTGCAAGAAAATAAAGAAAGAAAAAACACCCTTGTTGCACAATTTTGTGTGCTTTCAGATGCTAATAAAAGGCTTCATGCATGAAGTCTTTTATTTTAGTGAGAAGTTACCTCTTTCTCAAAAACTACGTTACTTCAGAGGGAGTGGTTTCTCACAATGTTTTACACTATCAACAGCTCTCCGTTGCTGGTTACCAAGTAAGTTTTTATGCTAATATATATTTTGAGTAATTACCAAACATGTTCAGTGCCTTTAAAGATACCTTAGGCTTGTTAGTTGCACACAATTTATGCCCTTTTTGTTAAAAGTATCATTAAATAACAGCTTATTTCATGTTCAGAAGTAATACTCATTCCGAACAATAATAGCCTCTTAGTAAGAGGTTGATGTTACATTGATTGGGTTTTTTTTTAGGTAAAAATTAACACACTATGAAGATAATAGCTTTTGCAGACTTTACTCGGCATCAAAGACTCATACTGATTTATTGCTGAGGCAGTATCTTTTGTCAGTACCATGGAGATGAATGAAAATTGTATTGCTGGTAAAACTATTGGATCAAACGTAATAACCAGCAAAAGCTACAATATTCAATAGCTTGTTGTCAGTATGCGCTAATGTTTCATCATTTTAAAGTGAGCTGTGCCTTGGAAATGCCTAAAGTGTGACCTTTTTCCCAAGCACATTGAGCGTTCCTGCCCATCGAATGTTTTAGTGTTTGCTTTGGGTACCCTTAGTTTGTGTCCAGGGCCCAATTTCATACATCTGCTAAGCAAAGAGTAGCTAAGCACAACAAAGGTTTGCTTACAAAAATAAGGTCTCCAGCCAAAATACTATGTCACACCTGTGACTGGTATCCTGCTAATTTTTGTTTTCCCTGAAAATTTTAAGTAACATTTTCTGCTTCAGCAGCTCTATGAAGTTTGGTCTAGGAGGGTTCATATGTTGGGTTTTTGTTCCAGATAATAACATCACAAATGTTGTATTTATGTGTAAAAAAAAACACAACAAAAATTGCCAAGTGATAGCTTTTTGTGTTAAACATTAATTTCTAATGTGCATGTATACTTTTACTAATGATTTATTGCAAGGAGAGTATGAAAGTTGATACTACTGAAATAAAAAACCTTGTGAGTTTTCCAATAGCAACATTCAAATATTTAAAAAAAGTTACGGTGGCCCCATATAAAAGAGCCAGAACTGGTTATATCTAATGCAGTAATTTCTATTGGCACCATCTAAAATTTTGGCATTTTTGAAAAAGAAATTTGTTCATCTCAAATGTTGACATTTGTAAAAAAGAAATAGTTTATTTGTTTGTTTAGATGATCTTGTCATCAAGGAAACTTGGCAACCCCCACAAGGGAGTATAAACACCAAGCTGGCAACAGCCTTTTTCTCTCATACAAACATTGGTTTAATGTCTATGATTATGAATTGCACAAATCAAGAAATTGTGATTCAGGAACTAGACAACAATACTCATTCTAGTCATTGTAAAATCAGAAGTTAGCTTGGTAGGATTCAGTCCCACAACCTTGTGATTGATTGCAAGTTTTGCAGTCTAACCACTGGACCATGGTGACATGAAATTTGTTAATTTATCGTTGACATTTTTGAAAAGGAAATTAGTTCATCTAAAATGTTGAAAAGTTTGAGAGAAAAAAATTATTATTAAAATTGTAAAGCAATTACAATTATTATACAAACAATTTACTGAGAATCTTTTGAAAGTTTCATAGGTTGGTGTTTACACGTTTCTTGAAAACTGTTTTTTGTTGAATACACTTTTCAGTCTTCCCAAAACCAATGGTATACTGTTACTTTCAAGCTAGAATCGCCCACAAAGTTTAATGTGACTATAGACCTTTCTTTTGTTGATAAACAAAGTGCGCTGGTTGGCATGGACGGCCGAATGTTAGCAAAACATTCAATCGTGTTAAAAAATTTTGTGACCAAATTCAACATTTTCTGTAAAGATTCATGAACGGAAATACCGTCCATGATTGGTTGATTTGTTTCCAACAAATTCAACACTATTTTTGAATATTTGTGTAACACTGCTACAAACTGTGGCAATCTGTTTTTGATTTGCAGTTATGGCTCTCCATACTTTTCCAACCTGGGTTGGAAAAAACTCGGGCTGTGACGTTGCAAAAGAAAGGTCTACATGTATATTGTGTTTTTATAGTCACCAGACTACATGGTGTGTTAATCTCAATGGTTTTATTGCAGACAATATTTCACATAATGGAAACACATAATTATGTCATGAGTTCAAGGCCAATGTTCTGGGTTATGGGAACAGCTCACTACTTAAAGGTTTTGCACAATATTGGTAAGATTGAAATTGAGTAAAAAAAAACAGTTTTGATCTCATGAGTCCAAAATTGGCTGTTTGAAAACAGTGAAAATATACCAATATTATAGGTTTCCCCCCACTATTTTCATGTGACTACATACTAGGATCGGTTTTGCAAGTTCATGAACACAACACTTATCGTGGAAGAGTAGGGGTTAACCCCGGTGTTTTGGGTTCACATAGAAAGCACCCTTGATTACAGGTTTCCTCAGGCTTGCAAGCTACAGTAGTTAAGTTCACTTATGAGGCATCCTTGATTTCATTAACAGAAATATAATAATACAAATAATGTTTTACATGCTTGTACAAAATTTCAAGAAGGCTAAACAAAATTGTTTGAATGTTACCTTAAAAAACCGTTTTCATTAAATTAGGCTGTTTCCAATGTTGTAATACATCTTTAACAAATAGATCCTGCTTTCTACTTCACACTTATATCTATTCCTACCTCCATGCTTATATCTAACAGTCATGTCTGTTTTCTTTATTGCCTTATATAAATAAAAAAAGCTTTTTGCCACACTGTTTTGTCCAAGCTTTCCCTTCAAGTACTTGCCTTTCTGTTTCTGTTAAAAAGAGATCAGTTGATGAATGGCAGGAGTGTATACTATTAGGCCAAGTAAAATAAATAACATGTTGCTCGTCCCCGCCCGCTCCGATTTTGGAGACCGCACCAAATTGTTTGTTGTTTGTTATTTAAAAAAAAAAATAATAAAAAAAATAAATAAAAAAACCCTGTGAAATCAATTTACATATTGAGAGCTATTTCAAATGTATCCTTCATTTTTATTGAGCAATTTCATCACCTTTCTTGCATGTAGGCCTACAAAAAATGCTATTTCCACAACACAATCGTGAGAAAATCCTCATTTTCTTCGAAACGTTTTGCCCTTCATGTTTGCATGCCACAGTTCTTTTTTGAACGAGATCTTTGCACCAGGACGTGATGCCACACACACAGAATAATTTTGGAGCAAAAGCAAGAACTCTTGGAAAGAATAACAATAGTATCGAAACGGACACAGAAACACACATGGCAACCTTAAACAGAATTTGAGGACACACAGAACATGCTCATAAAACCATCTTCAAATACGATATGGCGGCCATCTTAGACATGGTGGCCATCTTGAAAAAAAAATAAAAAATTGAAAATAACAAATAACAAGGACCTCCCTCACCAACTTTTTAAAAAGTCCGGACGAGCAACATGTTATTTATTTTACTTGGCCTTACACACATGGAAATAATATTTATTCATCAACAAGGTTTTCGATGACAACACTAGTTCAACATTGACATTTGTTGTTTTGAGGAAAGACTATACAATCCAGTCATCTTCATTACTGGAAATTTACCCTGAACTTAATTGGTAAAGCATTCTTCGTTCACAAATGGATGCTCAGGTTCTGAGGTACTTAAAAATTGCATGTTTTTAACCCTTGTTTGCTAATATAATTGCTTTGCTGTGAACTTAAATAATGACATGTAATGACCTACTTCGTTCATTATTTTAACGAATTAGATTGATCGCTTCACTGAAGAAGAATTTCTCCTGGTGGTTGGCATATTATTGACATCAAATGAGATTTCAAATATTTGGTTTATTAAAATTGAGGCTAAGTCATTACTGAACCTATATCTACTGCCATAGAGCCATAATCGTTTTATGTACAAGAAAACAATTTACAAATAATTGCTGGTTTCCCACCTACAGTCAAATGAGATTTCAATTACTTAATGTATCAGAATGAAAACTGTGTGTTTATTTGAAGCTATTGTTTACACCCTAATTAAAGTATATAGAGCAAGGAGACCAAAGCAATCATCATTTATGATACAAGAAATAATTTTCAAAGTAAACAGCTGTTTTTTTCCACCTGCAATAATTATGGTAGCACAATGTCAGGAATGGGTCAGTGAGCACTGATGCCAATTCTGTTTATGCAGCTGAGTGGTGTACAGTGTGGTAAGTGAACTGGATTGTTTGTGGATTCAGAGTTGTGACACACTGACATAAGGAGGTGTCTGTGTTATCACTGCGTGTCAACTCTATTCACAGGAAGGATGGTACTTTCATTGCAGAGAGTTTGAACCAGAAGACAGAGGGGCTCTTGGGCATCATCATTACAAGGTAAATTCAGTCATATCTGTTCTTGTTTTTACTTCTGTTGGTTATAAATACTTGAAACAAACTCATATAATATTGTCCTTGCTCACTTGCATAGGAAAATGCCCTATGCTTTATGACATGTATGAATGAATAGGTGTATAATGGTACATGTATAAGCCTTTATGTAAGCAAAAGAAAGCATTGTAGTCTGCCAGAAACATGCCAAGTAAAATGAAAGTAAAATGTTGGGCAGACATCCCATACAGGTTGTCTGAAGACATTTGGGATCAATGCTATGGATCTCGGCACAACCCACTCATGGTTCAGGATGTTATAGGTTTGAGCACAGGGAAAGCACCCTGGTTTAATTGATTAGCCTACATTATTATTGGTTCCATGACAGGAAAATTAATTCCGTTCATTTGACTTATGCATATTTCGTTACTAATATTTATTGTTATTATAACAATATGCGCTTTTACTTACTTACTTAATTATTTTGCTCCTTATTAATTTTCATCCAAATATTATTGACGGAGCCATATGTTTTTTTGTCTGTGGTTTTTCGTTCCTTGTCTCATTGCATGTTATAGTTATTTGTGTACTATTTAAACGTTTGTTTTTTTGGTTTTTTTTTCTCATTTTATATTTGTTTTACTTATACTTACTTAATTATGCCAGTTAAATGTCCATGTTCTTCTTGCAAAAAACCGGTAAAATCAAACCAGAATGGAATACTATGCGATATATGTAATATTTGGATCCACCTAAACTGTACAAACCTGACACATAGAGATTATACTGACCTGACAAATAGTGATGACATTTGGATATGCCCTATGTGTCTAGCTGAAAATTTACCTTTTAATAACTTAGATATTTTGGAATTTCAACATGTCATGAATCTTCACCAAACCCCCACTCGAGATTATATAGATTCATTGATTCTTGATCCCCCCTCATTAGCCGATGAAGATATTCATGATCCAGATAACACCGTTAGAATACTACAAAATTGTGTCTATGCCAGCCCCGAAGAGTTCCTTAATCTCCAACATAGTCATTGTCCATTTGACAACAATCTCAGTTTAATACATCTTAACATAAGAAGCCTCTCAAAAAACTTTGAAAGTTTGCGAACTCTTCTCCAGTCTCTCTCGGAATTTTCCATAATTGCCCTAACAGAGACTTGGCTTAAGGAATCCCACAATCTAACTCAATTTTCACTTCCTGGTTACAATCTCGAAACAGTAAATAGAACTTATACAAGTGGCGGCGGTGTTGCGCTATATATAAAAAATGATTTTAATTACGAAATCAAAAGTGATTTCTGTATTTCTACTACCGCAATGGAATCAATCTTTATTGAAGTTAAAAATGATAATGCTAAAAACATTGTAGCTGGTGCCATTTATAAACCCCCTAAAGCTAATTTTACTGACTTTGCCGATAAATTACAAAATGTTATGAGATATTTATCCTCAAACGAAAAAAAGGGGTTTATCTGTGGAGATCTTAACATAAATCTTTTGAATTCCGAAAACAACAACACTCAAGATTTCTTAGAAACAATGTATTCTCATACCTTTGTTCCTCTTGTAGATAAACCAACAAGAATTACCAAGAACTCAGCAACCTTAATAGATAATATATTTTCGAATATCTTACCAGTACCTAAATCAGTGATATTAATATCTGATTTAAGCGATCATTTGCCAGTATCAACATCAATTCCTATTAAAAACAAAACCTATAGAAAAGCTGTACATTCAGTGCGTAATTACTCTAACGAAGGGGTTGATATATTAAGTGCCGACTTAAACCAGGCGGACTGGTCTTCAGTCCATGAATCGAACAATGCAAATGACGCATATAGCAATTTTTATCGTATATTAATAGGCTACTACGACAAGAATATCCCCCCCAAAAAATCTCGGGCTAAGAAAATAAAATCAAACGCTCCATGGATAACGGAGTCTCTTCTTAAATCAATTAATGTTAAAAATAAATTGTATCGTAAATTTATTCGCAAACCAAATGAAGAAAATCACTCTAACTATACTAGATATAAAAATATCTTAACTAATGTTTTAAGAAATGCTAAGAAGAAATATTACTCTTCTGAGTTCAATAGAGCAAAGAATAATATCGGCAATACTTGGAAAATCATTAATGCCTTATTAAACAAAACAAACCCATCTCAAAAGTTAACAGCAATTAACGAGAATGGCAAGTTGATTAAAGACGCTACAGCAATGGCCGAACATTTTAATAGCTACTTTGCAAATATTGGGCCAAACCTTGCCCATAAGATTCCCCAGTCTAGCACCTCTTTTTTTGACTACCTCTCTGAACCCAACGAGAACTGTGTGTTTTTTACTCCTACCACTAAATATGAGGTGAAAGATATCATTGACGATCTTCCTAATAAAAAAAGTACTGGTTTAGATGATATCAATGTGACTGTTATAAAAAAATTAATTGATTGCATTATAGACCCATTAACACATATTATCAATATGTCATTATTATCGGGAAGCTTTCCATCTGACCTGAAACTTGCAAAGGTTATTCCTATTTATAAAAGTGGTGAATCTGATCTTGTTAACAACTATAGACCAATATCAATTTTGTCTCAATTCTCAAAAATTCTTGAGAAAATTGTTTATAAACGTACAGTTGCTTTTTTACAACAAAATAATACCTTGTCCAACGCACAATTTGGATTTAGGGCTAAGCATTCAACAACTCATGCAATATTACATCTTTGTAATACCATAACAGAAGGTTTTGAAAATTCCCAGCACACACTTGGTATTTTCCTTGATTTTTCAAAGGCATTCGATACTTTGGACCATGACATACTTCTCAATAAATTAAATCATTATGGCATCAGGGGTACTCCATTAGCCTGGTTTCGAAGTTATCTTAACCAAAGAAAACAACATGTACTGATAAATGGATGTGTTTCCACTTCCAGAACCCCGACTTGTGGAGTCCCCCAAGGTTCAATCCTTGGTCCCCTTCTCTTTCTCCTTTATATAAATGACATTACTAAATCATCGGATATCTTATCATTCATTCTCTTCGCTGATGATTCCAATATATTTTATAGCCATAAAAATAGTCTCATTCTTGTAGATACTGTCAATTCAGAGTTAAACAAAATAAATGACTGGATAAGGGCAAACAAACTCTCCTTAAATCTAAGAAAAACTTCGTGCATGTTATTTAGCAATTCCCTAAAAAAACTGCCGAAAGAAATCTGCATTGATAACTTCAAGATTAACGAAACAAATTCTACCAAGTTTCTAGGTATTTTTATAGATAATAAACTCTCATGGAAAACACACATAGATTACATATGTAAAGTAATTTCCAAAAATATTGGTGTGATTAATCGCCTGAAGCATTTACTTCCGAATGATATTTGTATCATGTTGTACAACAGTTTGATTTTATCCTACATTAACTATGGTATATTAGCGTGGGGTAATGCTTGTAATCAATATGTTTCTCGAATACTACTTCTTCAAAAAAGAGTTATTCGCATTATTTCTCATTCAGACTATCGAGCTCACACTGACCCTCTCTTTAAACATTACGAAATACTAAAAGTGAATGATATTTATCTCTACCAACTAGGCATATTTATGTTTCAATTATCAAAAAATAATGTTCCAAAGTGTTTACAATCGCCCTTCATAAAAAATGAACACCTCCATAGCCACTATACCAGGCAGGTCCATCACTTCCATCTCCAAGCAATTCGTACAAATATTGGGAAGAAATGTATCACATTCGAAGGCCCAAAGCTATGGAATTCGCTTGTTCCTAATTTGAAAAGTCAAGAAAGGTTACCAGCATTTAAAACAGAGTTTAAAACTTTCCTCCTTGATAAATACGCCGATTAAAATTAAATTAATAAGTAAAATTTTTGTATGAATGGCCGTTCTTACCTGCCACTGTAGCTTTGCATTGTTAACTAATCTTCTTGCCATATTTGCCTAATTTTCTTATCTTAACTCGCTTCGTTGCTTTGTTTGTTGAACTTACTTACTGCTCAACATATTAGTTGCTTTACTTTATCTTAATACTGACCATTCCTGCTCTTCTGGTTTGTTTATATTGTTTATATTGTTTATATTGATTTGCTGACTTTATTTTATTTACTTATAATAAAAGTCTGGCTCATATTACTCTTACTTGCATTATTAATTAATTTTGTTAACTTTATAATCTGACTTAATATTTTATACTGAGGAAGCTCACACTCGATAAGCTTTGCTTCTTGTGAGCTCCCCCCCATACTACCTTATTATATTTCAGTGTATTAGTAAATTGTAATTCATTTTGAGTATGGAAATAAAGTGAACTGAACTGAACTGAACTGAAGTTATTATAAAACTAACGTGACAGATTTTCAGGAAAACACTGATTAATGGTAGATGCTTTTCTGTTTTTTGTGCATGTTTGCCAACAAGAATGACAGACACTCTGGCTTGGGAGGTTGTGATAAATAATCATGGAGTAAGTGGTTGGGTGGGTCAAAAGAAATAACTGAAAATCAAAATTCAGTTTACAATTGAAATAAGAGAACTATTTTAAAGGCATTACGGGAATTAAAACTCCATTAAAAGAAAGAAGCTAAAATAAAACATCCTTTTTATCTGACAGCTCCATGTAATTCCTTTTCCAAACAGTGGACTTAATTGGATCATGCACAAACCAGTACAGCTGCTGACTGCCCCAGACAGATTAACTGCTCATCCATTAGGTTTAATGACCCAAAGTATAAATTCAATGTAAACACAGATAATGGGTGAAAAGGATACTTTCCAATTTTTTGTGGCCATGCAAACTCAAAACAATTTTAATGGAACTTTCCCATGATGGAAAAAATATGACTACCCAGACCATCTGACATGTCTGTGCTGTCTATTGTTATCAGTCAACTAAGTGTTTCCATATGAGCCATTGCCTCAGTCTGTGCGTGATGCGAGGTGGTAAAAATTTCCTCAACTACAAAGCTACATGCTGGAAGTCAGGAAAAGCCACCAAAAACTCTTGAGCTGGGAGGACATTGAACAAAAATATCTGCTTCATTTTAGGCATCAATTTGTTCTTCAGTGTTATATGGTTTAAGGTGTATTACATATATGTCAAAATTTGAAGAGAAATCTGGGGTGGATGGGTGAGTCAAATCAAATTCGGAAAAAGATTGAAACTTTTAAACATGACTACTTTGAATGGCCCCTAAGCACATGTTTATAGGGACATGCAGGTGGAGGAACAATTCAAACCCTTTGCCACTTAAACAAAAATATAGAGCTCAGCAACAACTTGGGGCGTAGGATTTATAAGCTTTGTACCGTGGTGTATAATGTTGGATATTTTTGTGAGAAAACCATTCAATAAACTCCCTAAAGTAGAGGTGTTGGCTATGAAAAGAGCAAGTGGTTATTCACAACATTTCAACTGGAGTGGTCTAGAGGGGTTGATCTGCCCAAAATGTTACTAAAAGTACCAATTTCCAAAACCAGGTATAGAAGTCTGTTTGTTGCTATGCCCAAATTGTCCCCACTGTCTAATTCCAGATTTTGGGAGTGCACACTATGAAAGCACACTAGTTGAGACGGCGAGAATAACCACCAGGTCTTCTCACAGCCAACCTCTGCACGGTTATTCGCCTCAGGAAATAGAATGCACCGAGGCTCATCTCAGGAGTCAGAGTTTTAACCATAGCACAGGAAGCAGACAGTATTTGTATAATAGGCCATTAGCCATTTGAGATAATGGTCAACACTATAGTAGTGCACAGTTTGGTTTGGGCGTGTTCACCATATCTCAGCTTCTGGTACATAATCCACATCTGCAAATCTGCCCCCCCCCCCAAAAAAGGGAAATGAAACATTTTGCTAGCAGGTAAACAAAAATGTTTCACTCACAATAATAGCAGTAAAGTAGTTATAATAACTTTAATAAGCAGAACAATGAACATTTATAGCAATAATAATGAACATTAATGTGCTGGTATCTACCAACTGAACATAAAAGAGGATGGCGTTTATGTAGCAATCATTAAATGAGACTTAAAACAGGAAGTTTTCAACTAAGCCAGAGACAGAGAAAGGTTAATTGTGATAAATTGTTCCACAACGATGGAGATGTAGAAGCAAACAATCTTGGATGTAATTGTGTTTATTATTGGATTGCAGTGACTATCTCACAGCAGGTGCAATTTTTATGATTTCACAATAAGTCACTTCAAATGTCCAAATATAGCAAAATTAGCCTTAGAGTGTGTACAGATGAAAATTGCATTTCATGCAGTCTAAACAGTACCATGTGTTGCAGTAGACAACTCAGCGGAAATATGTTAATATTTAATACATTGAAACTAATACCAGTACCAGCATTCACCAGTCCATTAACATAATATAATATTAATGATAATTATTGGTATCTCAGAAGCTATTCACTGGGCTTAAATTCATAAGTCTGGTTGTCAGGCAACACACTATGTATACAATATTTTGACATTGATGAAAAGTTGTACCAGTAAATCATATATATCTTCAATAATAAAATTTTCCATTTTATACTCTCCATGTGGAATAACAGTTTGAGATAAAAAAATAATAATGTTCTCCATATATTCAAACACAGCAATTGCAACAACAGCTGTTAACTTTATATATACTGGCCGGAAATCTGCGTGTAGCGCAGGTCCTGCTAGTTGAGTTAGTTTTAAATAGGGGGGTTGACCTATATATTTAGACTTGTAAAATACTACAGTATGTAGTCGTCAAATTATTTCATCCCTGGTCTCTTCATTATGCACTGTCAATGACTTGATGATGGTTTACACAATGACAACGTGACAACAAAGTCGTGATGTTACCAGATCAAAATGATGTGTTTTATGGTGTTCATTGAAAATTGGTTTGCATAAAAACTGTGTCACATTTCCATGCATTAAACATGTATTAAAATAGACAATTTATTAAAAGGGGGCACTTATTTTTGGTTTTCAAGAAATACAAATTGTAACCTGGTCTTTTGCATATAGGCCTACAATCCCCCACCCCCCAAAAAAATCCCCATTCTACCTTTTAAAAGCACTTCCTTGTTCTCAAAAGGACCAAAGTGTGTTTCCATTGACACACATACACAAATGTTTGTCAACTCCATAAATTGAGGACTTCTCTTCTTATCCCATTGTTTGGACTTCAGTTTTTTTAAGACAACCCTATTGGCTTCATACACGAATGCAAAGCAAGGACCTCCTTTCTCTGTCAAAACACCCGGATCCCTTTTGTTAAAATCCGGTACACCCCATTTGTTAAATCTCTTCACGTACTTTCTGTATCACATCAACATGAGAAAAACAATCCTGCCCGTTGACCCCAACTGACCTCCAAGTCTGCTTCCATTCAATTATTTCCTCTTCTTCGCAAGTGTTCATAATGTTGAGTTCTGTAGTGACTATTTGCAAGCAGTACTGGATTCTGTGCAGGTGGTAAATCCAAATCTAACATTCTTTAATGCTAGTAATCACTCAGTGAACATGTCCTACATGCTCCTGGGCAATTGTAATGTAGTCTTGAAGTGGAAAATCCAACCACAGAGCAAAGGAATTGACACTGCTTTCCTGAGTGATTAATGAATGTGTACTGCATTTTCTAGCTGATCTGTTTTCGTGTCTAGTGAGAGTTCAACTTCTATGGAGTGATTTTACTTCCCTATCTCACTGTTTAAAATCGCACAAAAAAGGAGTGTCTTCTTCATCCATAGTCTTGTTGGTAAAATCCAATCTGCATCTATGACCCATCACTGTTTTCTTATGACTGATTACTTACTTGAAGATAACCTTGTACTGAAGTTACCCAGTGTTCCGAAACAGTTGTCTGCAAATACAATAGTTCTATCAGTCACAATAAGCCTTGTAGTTTCCTGCATTGTTTTATCAATTCATATAACTTGTACACTATGAGATAGCCCTTGAGGCATTTCACTTTCATACTACAGTCATGACAGTGACTGTACAGCACAGAGCTAGAAGGAGTCCTCACAAAAGACTGTATTAGTGAGATTAATGTGCTGTGGATGCACTTGTATTAACGCATCAATTCTAATCAATAAACCAGTGAGAAGCTTTTAAATTTCTATCTCCTAACACAGGCTGCTAAATGACAACCCTACAGCTTAGTAACAGGAGGCAATCAGTGTGAGGGACTCCCTGGAGCATGTAGTACATGTGAGGACTGCCAACTGGAAATCTACCTGCATGTAACTTAATCATCTGGCGTCCTTTCATTCTTTAGTGGTGCAAGACCCAGCGTTACAGCTGATTGGACTCAACTTTATTAAAGGTAAGGGACATTTGATGAAGTTCTGCTCAATCATGTGTGGGAAGAGGGCACTGCTGGAAGGAATGCAATATACAAGTTCAAAGTCAAACCAGGGATGCTCAAAATGTGACTTGCAGCAATCTGAGATTATGGCGTGTCTGAAATCAGTTTAAAAAATGGAGAGCTTGACACTGCTTGCCAGCAGTATACTGCTGTGTGGCATAAATATTCACTCTTGAGTGCTGTGAAAGCGTTCGTGTTGCATTATGTTTCAACAATCATGTCATGAAGGAATTTTATCCTCGAACACCGAGCGCAATTCAAAAGAAGCAAAATTGCTTACGTTGCTTACACCGTATGGTCATATCATGGAGAAAGAAAACTCCATGGTCATGTCATTATGTATCCACCTCCAACCAGTCCAGCTTTGTCCACTTATTTTGCATAATGAACCAAATCCTTTACACAACAAAGTGTGTAAATGAGACAAAACAGAATTTGATGCTCAAAACATGTTGGGAAAAAAGCATCTCACTAATTCTCTACAAAGTCTCTGGACATTTTCAAAACATTGCTAAAAACTCACCTGTTCAATATTTCTTATGATTGACTGTTTATTTTTTCCACTTGTTTTTGCTGACACGTTTATGTAACTGTTTTATTCAATGTGCTCTTATTTTCTTTCTAAGCTACGTAATTTGTAATCTTTTTTGTTACTCTCTCTGTTTTTTGTTTTGTTTGGTTTTTATGCGCCTCGGAATAAGTTTAGTCTTAGATAGATGGCGCTTTACAAGTTTTAATTATTATTATTATTATAATTACATAATATCCAATAAGGCTACAGGATCTTGAGTACTATGTAAAAGAAAGTTGCATAATAAGATGTTAGTGAAACCGAACAACATCAGTCATATTTTATTTGAAGAACAAGGTACTTATAATATTAATAACCTTCTTTTTTAAATTCAATACAAAATAAAAAAGCAATAAAAAAAATGGAGCATTTGCAGCTAGAAGAATTATATTTTGAAAAATGTTAATCAAAGCACTTACTGAAAAAATATAAAAAAACACAATAAAACAAACAAGAGCATTTGTAGCTTAAAGACAATTTGTACAAATTTCCTTTTTCAATAAGTGTCCAACTGCAGAAAAGATAGGATCTATTTGAAGATTTCATGTGTTTGATAATTCACCTTGCTTGTACAGATTAAATATTAAATAAATATCTTTGTATTTTCAATTTTAAATCGGAGTGGAGCGTAAACCATGCCAGAACGAAAAGCAAACAAGAGCCAGTTCTCAACGATCAAACGCCAGGGAGCCATTAGAAGAAAGCCAGCCCACCACCATGAGGCTCACCATGAGAACCCCATCCTTGCCTGCCTCATCAAACTTTGGAAAATGACCAACTGGATCCTGCCTGATGTGGTCGGCTGTGTGCCTGAGGAACACAGGACATTTGTGTCCCACTTGCTTGGGGTTCTCACGATTTGTCTGTTGCTGCTAGCTCTCCACATGCTCTTCAGAGTTTTCTTTGGGAGTTAGCTGACCCCCCCTAAATGCTTGTATTTATTGCAATTGTAAATTAATTATTATTTTTTTACTGTACTAAGAAAGAGCAAGAGTGAAACAATTGTCAACAAAAAGTTCCTGTTATAACATGTCTTACTCACAGTGGAATTATTTTACATTTTTTCCCCGGAAATATACCCAGTGTTCCATGAAAGAAGTGTTGTGATTGGCAGATTGGAACACAGATGCTCTATGTTGTGTGATGCTTCATAATGTAGCTACTTATTTGTGATTAAAAACACTACTTGAAATTACTGTCTTACTTTGACTGGGCTCAACAGAATTGAGAAACTATCATTGCTTTAATTTTGTTATAAGAACTTTTGCCATTTAATAAAAAAAGATTTGTTTGGCAACATTTTAATTGCAAAGGTTTCCTAGATTTAGAGGAACAGATCAATGTCCAAAAGTCGGTTATTAGATTGTTATCACTAGAGACATCTCACTTGTTCACCATTTTAAAACATTTCACAAGCATTCAGAAATAATTGCCAAGGATTGACAATTTGGGGCCTTTGGGCGTGAGAAGGCTCAAATTTTCAAACTTTATGGGCTCATGCAGTTTTCAAACCACCCTGTTTAAGACTTAGCATACATGTTTGTAAGTAGAGTGCCCTTAATTTGACTATGTTAGATGGTATTCATAAACTTTTAAAAGTAATGTTTGCTTATCTAAAGTAATTTTATACTTAAGTGATGTGGCCTTTAACTTGAAAATGAGTACTTCTACAAAAGAGTAATTTAAAGTTGTAATAGCTGAACTGGAATGTTGTAATAGCTGAACTGGAATCGATTGATTTTATGCTAGAAAGTCATTAAAGGTAGCGTCATACTTTGGTAATGACCCCGAAAAGTAACTTCTATCCGAAAGCTTACTTGGTATAAAGGTGGTAATGCTAGTAAGCATCCTGCAAAATTATTTCATCTGAAGATTATTTCATTGATTAGATAAAAAGTATGTCGAAAAATTTGATATCCAAAGACCGCCTGCAGGCGATTTTTGGAAGTTTCCATGGTTCCCATTGGAATGCTGCCCTCAATTCGATCAGAGATATGGTTGGTGCCACCTCACTAAGCGTGGATGGATTTAACTTTTTGGATGAAAATACTGGAACTGTTTTTTTGCTGTTTTCTCTTCAAGTACGCACTGTATTCAACTGAAACTTTCACATGTGACATTTATTGTATCTTTCTTGATAATTGTGCCAATAAGTCAAACTTACGTTGACAAAAAGGAAACGATGACCCTGCCTTCATGAGAAACCTCTTTCAACTTTTGAATTTAAAGCAGACCAACTCAGTGTGATGGTGCATGTGGCTCTTTCAATCTGAATGTAATCACAATACAGTTGTTATAAAGAGCACTGCTTATAAAGAGTACATTCTGAAATCCTGAATCTCATTTCTGCTTTGAGTTTCGCTTCCCTCTTATAATAATTTGGCCAGTCCCAGTGATCTTGTTATAAGGAGATTCAACTGTACCGGTATTTTATTTGATTTTTTTTTAGGGGGGGGGGATGAAGTGTAATTACATGTAGACCTTGTGTATGGCTATTATGCCATACAAAATATGAGCATGAATGCAACGTGAAGATTACATCACAAGCTTTCCGACAAAGTCTACAGCGAGCTAGACAAGCATTGAGAAGACCACACTGTTTTTTCTCTCTTTCAGAAAATGTATCTAAAACCAAAACCAATATCCTTCCTGTACAACACAAAACCTTCGAGTTGAGATTTGTGGAAAGATACACAGCAGTTGGGTGCTTTTAATAATAAGATTTATATAACGCTGGTATCTAGAAAACTATTCACTGCGCTGAGACCTCGGGAGAGTTAATGATATGCCTGATCGAAAAGAAGCAATGTCAGGTTGTGTTCTAAGAGTCATTGGCAAATTGTTCCATTGGTGGGGTGCTACAACTGACAATTTGTTTAGTTTGGGGGAATACATTAACGCCAGCAAACAGTGATATCAGTTTGGGTGTCCTCCCATTCATGCTAGTCTTGATTGGCAACGCTAGTTTTTGTATTAGTCACCGGTAAAAGGTGCAACATCGCCTGGCTCGGAGGGACTGGGCAAGTCTAAGAGTCTGAATCAAAGCTGTTTGTCTGATACAGATGTGCCTTCTCCAGTAATTCGTATTGCAATATTGGCGACAATGTTAAAGGGACACGTTGCTAATTGGATTGGGCGAGTTGGTCTATGAAAAGCGTTTGAAACCGTTTGTTATGAAATGCATATGGTTAGAATGGTAAAAGTGGCCGACCGTGTTAGTCCACGATGTAAAAGGAAAACCACGCAATTTCGAGGCTATTTGTGTGGATCATTATATTCTACTTTTAATTCTAACCGTATGCATTTTATAACAAACGGTTACAAATGCTTTTCATAGACCAACTCGCCCGATCCAAGGCAACGTGTCCCTTTAACAAAACAAACGTCACCAATTAATACTACATTCATGCATGTTATGAACCCTGCTCTGAGCGACCCAACTGTGATATCCAAGATCTCAATGTGGACCGTTTAAATGTTAAATGTTAAAATGTTACATTGTTGGGAAAGCTGGACTGCAGTTTAAGACAAAGTGTACGATTAGTAATTATCAAAGACAGTATCTACAGTTTATGTGACCTAACAAATACATGAAAAAAAAAATAATGGAAAAGTCTAAGCTCAATTGTTCATCAGAGTTGTGAGAAATCCTCTATATGTATTCACTGTTTTCAAACATCCGATGTTGAACTGGATATATCAAATCCAAATGTTTTACTTGTTTCTTAGACTATAGCATTTCCAGGAATAATATTTCAAGGGAAGTTTTCCACCATGCCCATATTTTTATCATGCAAGACATGTGCAAACCTGTGAATATTTTCAGTCTTACCAACCAATAGACGCCTTGCATTTGCATATAATGCCACAAGACCAAAAAAGCCCCCTCACTGAGGTTGATGAAGACCCATCATTGACTGAGAGTTGTGCACAGCGTTTCCATTGTTGGACCTCAGCAATGGTGGCTAACGCAAGGGGTCTACGTTGTGCACAAAAGGAAAATTGACTATTTTTAATTTAAAAGCTCATTATTAACACATCAATTAATAAAAAAAGGAAAATCCAGCACCTTGTCTAGCACAGCAGCACCTTGGGCCTTATCGACTACTTCGCAAATACTTTTTACGCACTAGCTGTGGAACGAGGAGCATGCCGGTCTAGATAATGGCCAAATTAGTAAATAACGTCTTTAATTCACACTGCTAGCAGGCATTTGGGTGTTTTAAAACCTAATATCAAAGCTCCTTTGTTATTCCTATTAGTAAGATCGAAAAACACAATAGTTCACAGATTCACACATAACTTACATGATTTAAAGAAAGTAATGGTAGAAAGGGTTCCTTAAAATATTTCTGCCTAAAATGCTATTGTTTCTGAGAAATGAGTAAAACAATAGTTTTTATCGCGCACGATAATAAACTCGATGTTTGAAAAACAGAAAATACATAAGGTCCCTTTTCACTATGTGGGTCCTTTCTCTATATTCATTTCTATACTTCAGGAACAATTTTGCTACATTTTTGTTGAAAATTGTTGATGCTTTGTGGATATTGCGATGTCATTTATTTTTTTAAAGTAAAGGTTGACAATAATCGTTTTCTATTATCGTCTTGAACAGTTGATAATACTGTAATATCACCATCGCTAGATTACATAAAAACTAAAACACCATTAAAACCCAAACAGTCATTTCCCTTCAGTGCTTGATGGATCACTATTTAATTGACGGATGAGCATATTTAGGGGTAGTCAAGTGTCACTAATGAAGTTCCAAAACTTATTTTTGAGCCCCCTCTCTTTAATTTTAATAAATGTTGTCTGGCTGGGTTTCCACCACCCTTGGGAAGAACTCCCAGTGAGAGCACTGCCCTTAGCTGTCAACAGCCACGTCTCCATGACTGTCACACCTTATCAGAGAGTACAGTTAACCCTAAAATAAAAGAACACCACAAAAATTAGTCTCCACATTGGGTTGCCATGGAATCTTGGCACATGTGTAGAATAATTGACACATACAATAAACTGCATGTATTATTAAATTATTAATCTTCTTCTCTAGGCTAGGAATTCATAATTCAGTAGAAAAAGCCTCCAGCACTCATAATGCTCATCATATCTAAAAATGTCAAGCAAACGTTTATCAAAGATAACTCGCTGTAAATCATATTAGGAAATACTTGCTCAGGATTGCACAAATCCACACCAGGCTCTCATACATGTCATAGTAACTGCTCAACAGGAAACTGATGTATGTTTTATAATAAATTACTACTTGGCTCACATAGAGGTAGGGTACTGGTAAAATACTCCCCAAAATTAATGACCGACCATAAAAACTTACTTGATGAGAGGCACTGAATTTGTCGATAGTACAAACTATTTTTGAGAAAGGATTGCCTTTGAAGTAATATGGTTTGAGTAATTTTTACCTCAAAACATTTGAATCTGAAAAACGAAGCATGCACGAATCGTTTCTGATTACGGTCTGCTCATGAATGCTATACGGCCAGAGATGCAGTTAGTACAGGTACCTGCTGTCATCTCACTTAACATATATGAATATGATGTTCTTGTGAAAATACTGTAACAGTTTTTGCTGTTTTCTCAACAAGTAGACACTGTATTCAGCTGAAACTTTCACATGTGACTTTTATTGTATCTTTCTTTATTGTTTGTCTATAAATAAGAAGTACGTTGACAAAAACCAATCTATGACCCTACCCTTAACTTGGCTTTGGTTTGTCTGCAATTTCCTCTTGCAAGATTTACCGGTTTACAGTTACTGACTCCCCAAGATCCACAAATGCCTTCCTCTACAACTCTTACAAAATGTTTCATTTTAAATACAGACGGAATCCAACATCAAGGAAGACCAAATACAAAAGGAACGTGTTTTAGTGTTTTCCTGTACATACACGGGACAAAAATTATCACACTACAGGAGCAGACATTTCTGGGGTTGGCAAGGAAGTTTTGCTTTGGATTATGAATACACATTCCTGTTCTTAAAAGAGAATGCAGACATTTGGAGCTAGACATAAACTTTCAGCATCATGAAATGGGACACTTTGGAACACTAGGTGGCAGCAGATATACCGGGTAAGTTTTCCCTTGTTTACGTTGTTCTGAGCAAGCATTCATTTCTGAGAACAAAAGATAAACCCAATTTCATAAAGCTGTTTACCAGTAAGCAAATGTCTGATTTGTAAGCAAAAGGGTATTTCATAAACAATCAAGACGTTTTGACAACACGCATTCACGTTCACAATGGATTTCTATGGCGTCACTCATCTACTAATGAGAACCGCGGGAAAACTTGCTAAACACAGCAAACTATTGTTTACAAGAATAAGGTAACCAGCCAATGTTCCATCAAGTTGACATTGTTGCGACTGGTGCCCTACACATTTTTTGCTTAGCAATGAAACTTGCCAAGCATTTTTTTCCTGCTTAACAGCTTTATGAATTTTGGCCCAGTTAAGTCTGCTGCCACCTACATGTAGTGTCCCAAAAGCCTCTCATTGGGCCTGACCTCATCATTTTTGTACAGATTTAACATTTGATGCACTCGTGATTGTTCACACATTTGATTTGTACAACCTACATGTAACACTTGGGTATTGTTTGTTTTCGGATCATTGCTGTCTAGTAGAGCGTTCCTCATATTAAAAAATCTTACTGTTTGCAATACAACCTCCTTAACTTAACCCTAACCCTCCCATACCCTACAAATTCAAACAGGGCAAAGTGTTTAATTTTGTTAGGTTAAGTACAGTGAAGTTAGGATTGGGTGTTTGATTCTGTGGGATTGTGTATCCTTGCTGACAAGTAATGGTGTTGGAATTTGATTGAGTGGGTATGGTGGATGTGTGAAATGTACATGTCTGGCATTGCTCTTTCCTCCATGGTCTAATGAGATAGTTGTTGGATTATGTTATGTTGGGTACTGTGTGATTTCACTGATCAAATTTTTGCACATGCCAAGTGTACACACTCCAACAAAATCAAACAAAAAAAGCCTGTTGGAGTTTGTTAGGTTGTGTATCGTCCACCTAAGATTGGGCACAGTTCCCATCTCATGGTAGTATAAGCTGTTGGAATGTGTTGGGTTAGGGGTGGATTCTAGTAAAAACGCTTTGGGAGTTAGGGTTAATGAACTTTACACAAAAAGAAAAAACAAGCCATATCCAGTAACTTCTCATCAACAACAACTCCATAAAGTTTATAAATTTCTCTCTACACTTACTTTAAGTAAATATATAAACAGCCTGAATTATCACATTTAGGAAGACCTGATGCCAAAACTGTGCCCCCTCAAATTTTCTCATGTCACTAATGAATACACTATACAAATACTTAGAAATACTGAGACATTGTAACTCATCAATATGTAATCATCTAAAAACTACTGCCTAAAAAAAAAAATATATATATTGATGGCTTTGTAGTACTAAGTGCCAAGGTAAAGTGGTTACATGTAAGTCACGTTTGAATTGACAGCTTCTGATAGCTGCTGCTGCTGTTTTGGCTAGGCATAGAGCTCTTTGGGCTAGGCAACAGCCACAGCTTAAGCTGTTTTTGATACTGCCTTAAGACTGTAATGCTTGGAGTCAACGCACTGTTGGTTTGACATCCCAAGCCAACAACTTTACACAATGGCTAGATTAAGTCATTGTCACCTTCAGGGCCTTGTCACATAGTGGCAAAAAATATTTCTCCTCTCAAAATTTGATTTTCTTCGGAACATCCCTTTAGGGGCTTTCATATAACCACCTGTCTTGGAAAAAATATATTGCTGATTAAAAACAGCAAAAAAGTGAAGAAAATTAACAAATGATAGTAAAAATAGTGGGGTAACATCCTTCATGCCTTGTTTAGAGTATTAAATCCAAACCCCCAAACTCAAAAATTATAAATAAATAAAAATCAATGACATTTCACCAATGTATGTCAATGTCTCATAAAAAGATACGCACATTATTCAAAACTCCCCAACTGCTCAAATCTTAACCTAGATTCAGTTAATATTGAACACCTCCTGCTGAGACATGGTTGGACGAAACACATTAGAACCTAATTGAAAAACCACTGTGCCGTGGTTTAATTTAAGCCAATAGCGTTTGTCTGCAGAGAGACCCACCTGACTCGCTGTCATCAGGGACAAATACATTCTGCCCAATACAGTCCAAAGTGTTACATGAGTTGCAGTTTGCTGAAGCGCAGAATTCTAAGGTTAGCAGTACCATGAAAGTAAGGAGTAATTTCACTTTGGACGGCAGACAAAAACAGGATATTTGAAACACAACCTTAGTACAAGTTAATTGATAATATTAAAATATTGATGTTTTTTATGAACACATTTTCTGTTAAATATACAAAGTTTAATTGTTTTCACAAATTAAAGCTTAAATTTTGTACTTGCTTTTAATATTTTGTGATTCAAGAAGTGGCATTATAATAAATATTGATGATTTTTGTTTTTAATAATCAAAACAAATATTCAATTGAATAGAAAATTCCTACCTTACACTCATGCACAAAATACAAAGCTTCTTCAATAGTTTCTCTCAACTACACTTTTTTTGAAGAGAATCAATGCTATCTGCAGGAGAAGATATCATGCCCAGATAAATTTTTTTTCTTTCTTGTCTTGGTTATTTTGAGAGTATTAATTCCAAACACTGATTCTGAACTGCATGTAACCCTGCAATAACTGCATGAAAATAAGCATAACTTTGTGTAAATATTGAGAAGCTCAAATTACACAATGGCTGCCTTACACTCCATCCAGTACAGGGCGTTATTTCAAAGTGTTAAATTCCTAATGGCCAACCAAGAAACAATTTTCCTTCCAAAATCAGAATTTTGATTGTGACCCAGCATTTCATCTTAATTTTAAAAACGCATTTAAGAAGTATCACACTTTATTTTACTAATAATTTTCAAGACTCTATTTTTGGTAAACTAAATTAATACTTGGGTTGCATATTCCTTTAATATATTATTATTACTATATTTACATACAATGAAGATTTATGAACTGAGTAGGTTTAAGGGTAACAACCATCTGAATAAAATCTCTTTGGGGAGAAGTGTCTCCGTACTCTTCAAGACAAGCGGAGTACCAAAGAAAGGCACTAAATATTAACCCCTGTATTGGTTCGGACAAGTACAATCGCCTTAGCAGTAGTATATTCCATAAAGAGGGCGCTACATAGATCCTGTTAATGTGGCGTGTCGTGGCCGAGCGGTCTAGGTCACCAGACCTAAGCTCTGCTGTAGTCAGCAGTAGAGTGTGGGTTCGGTACCCGGTCATGACACTTGTGCCCCTGAGCAAGGCACTTAACCATAATTGCTTCGAAAAAGTTGGGAAGGTAGTGCATTCTGCTCTACCAGACAGGCTCCTAGTGGATGATACCCATGCCTACATCCTTACGGCCCCAGGAGTAGGAGGCAACGTGCCCCTGGTGTCAATTGATTTGGGTCGATAGCCCAAATCAGTTATGTGTAGCCCTCACCTTGAAGTGGCCGTCAGTGGCCTTGTGAGTTAGGCGATATCTCATAAAAAAAAAAAAAAATGTTTACTGGAAACAAGGGTACCCAAAAATGTTTGAGTGCACACGAGAATGTCCGAACCGCTGAAGGGTTATTATTCAGTGCCTTCCTGTTCCAAATGTCTTGACTCTGCTTCATCTCAAACCGGTTCGTCTCAGAACAATACACCTTCTTACCCGTAAAACCTCAGTTCTTACTTCCTACATCATGCAAAGCTTTAAATCTTACTAATGAAGATAATTTACATTAGCGTAGACAGTGAACGCACTGTGGTTGATGCACACGCAGAGCTACATGTAACTTGACCGACAGTGAACAATTTTTAAGTAATACTTTGTCTCTTCAATTAAATTTTTGGAAGCAGGGCACAAAATGTGACAGTAAACATTCATAAACAACACTTAAGTACAGAGCAATTGTTAATATAAAAATTAAGTACAAAACTGCAGCCTTTTTTATGTTTCATTTGTTCGCTCCACAAAACAAAAACCAGGAATAAAGTTTTGTTTTGTGTTTAGTTGAGACGCAATTCATATTTTTTTAAAAGCAGTTTTATAAAACGGTATTTGATATCGTCTCGACCAAACTACAGACACTATGGAAGGGGGTCAAGGTTAACTAGCTTTCCTTAGTCAACCCATTCTACATTTACACATAGTTTGTCAAACTGGATGATCCATCTATACAAAGAGGTTAGATCATTGGTAGAACCCCTGTTAATGATTTCAACGTGCAACATTTGAAACCTACTTTTAGTCTGTATTTCTACCATGCTTTACTTATTCAAAATCATTTATTAATCAGTACTGTGGTCTTCAGTTAATACGTACAGTTGCCACAGCATGGAGCTGTAAAGGTCACAGTAACAAGAAGATAAATTCATCGCCAGTGTTCTTGGAGGCTCACAAGAGGGCAGTATCACATAACAGATCTGCAGTCAATCCAGCTCTTGTAGCTTCTCCAAACTTTTGATCATGAAATATCTTTGTGTCATGAGGACAAGCATTTGGGGCTTTTGCGAATCTACATACATGCTAACTTTTTTTAAAACAGTTTGTGGGCATAATACAATCAAATATTTATTTACTAACAACTTAAAATTCTGCTAAGTGCGCGTCTGAAACTAAGTAGGCCCTATAACTGTTGACGCTCATCATCTTTTCAACAACAATTAGTAAGCTTTGTTGGCAGAGAGCTATAAAATAATTTTCTTACTTATTATTGAAATTTCTGCAAAGAGATTATCTGAAAATTATGCACACAGAAATTGCTTAGCACAGAAAAGTCATGCTTAGCAAAAACAGGCTACCAGTAAAGAAAACCCAAACAAATAATGACATGTTTTTGACTGGTTCCCTGCTAACTGTTGATATGCAGCAAAATTAGTTAAGCACCATTTTCTGCCTAGAAGCTTTAGACAATCGGGACCAGGGCCAAATTTCAAAGGGCTGCTTAAGCACAGCGCAACAATGTTATGCTTACCATAATGAGTTACCTGCCAAAACCTAACTTCACATGAACTATCTGTGACTGGTATCCTGCTCATTTTCCGCTTAGCAGGAAACAATTCAGCACTTTTTTTCTGCTTTTAAGTATCGCTATTAAATTGGTACCAGTACAAAAATACCAAAGAGGTGCTTGGCAAAAAAAAAATTCTATTCTGATTTATTTGTCAAGCAAATATTTATTGGGGGGGGGGGGGGGGGGGAGGGGACAGAGTACAATACTATAGGATTCTTTGGCTGCTAACCTGTTTTTGCTGGCAAAATTGACTGTGCTAAATTCTGTGAAACATGGCCGTAGGCTTCCATTGTCGATCAATGTATGTCACAACTATCAGATCTTCTCCTACCACACTATGCATCACGGCTTGGTTCATTCCATTACCCCTAATCTCGGAAAGAAATGTCGCTTTGTAACTGAAACTAACTCAACCTTTAATTAAAACCCTAACTCCCTAGATTTCTTTTTAGGAGAACACGCAGAGTCATCAGAATTCAGTCGCATAAATCAAACTTGTTGTCTCTAATGAGGAATAGGTTTGACCGTACGCTGTAAAGCCTGATTGGTTAGATATTCCATCCAACATTACAGGCAATAACAACAACGGGAATTCCGCTCCTGATGGATTCCTGGGTAGCTAGGGATAAAACAAACACATACCTTCTTCTTTTTCTACGAGTCGACAAAGATCAATCCTGTTGTTCTGAAAATGAACAGGAAGTGTAAGGCTTAGGTTGAGGTTGGTTGACTGCATAGGAGAGTATGATGAGGGGCTGTGTGTTAGAACTCATCCTCAGAACTGTCGGCCAGTAGTTTCATCCTGTCAAAGTTTCTACTCATGTCGTGATCCTGGAACAGAGAGATAAGAATTCCGTGTCGCTTTAGTATCTTCTCTTTGTGAAAAACAAAACCAAAACCCAATGCTACCGTAACTTGATGCCTGCTATTTCAAACACATTTTTACAACATTCCCAATTTGCCCCTTTGCCTGGTCATCCAGTTGCGTGTAGAGCCTCAAACTGGGGACAGCAGTGAATAGAAGCATTACATAACTGGTTATTGTCACGGTAATGTATTGACACTTTCATCCAAACAGATACATAAATACAATACAAATGAAGCATGAAGTCGAGGCTCTACACGCACATGGCGGATCCATGCAAAGGGCGAATACTGACATGACGAATGTTTGTACTCGGTGTACTAAATTCAGGCGGCACTGAATATTTGCAGAAATGTCAGTTGAACAAGTTCATAGCAAAATGCTACACAAAATGTATCAGTTGCTACTCAAAAGTCATTATCTGCAACTAAACATTTGCATTCAGTGTGCACAAAACATGTTCAGTCTGACTATTTTGCTGTGCATGAATACTCGCTCGCACGCTTGGTTAACAGCAAAAACAGCAACTGGCATGTGATGGTGAATGGAGCAGTGAGAATTCGGCTCACGATCATGAATATGTATGAGGTATAGTAATAATTAACATCTACTGATCTATTCTGTCCCAGAAATGATTTGTACTGATAACAATCTGACATTTTAGCTCCAGTATGCCTAAAATACCATTTGAAAATGATAGAACTAGATTTACCAACTCACTTTAAAAAACACCTTTACATTTATTTGCTAACCTTTGACCCAATCGGGCTCTCTTTTTTGCAAACATGGCACTATGGCATATGGTATAAGAGCAGATTAATCTGATTTGTCTTTATGGGTATACATGCTTCATTACTCAATAGCATTGAAAAATGTTTATCGGACTCAAAATCAACATTTGAACATAACTTGCTTTTGTTTTAAGATACTACACAGTGTGGTTTTATAATTCAATTGAAAAACACAAGACCGCTAGATTTGTAAAGTCATGAGTTGACTGGCCCACTGCTAAAATCACTGGTCTCAGCCCTCGGGCCCAGTGTAAAATTCAAGCGCTGATGTTTGAATACTCTTGAGGGTCAAATTAAAGTTGATCAATTTGCAAGTATCTGCTGAATTGCTGGATGTATCCCCTGGCTCAAGGTATAAAGCGCAGCAGTAATTGATGCACTTTCCATTCCAAATCTCCTGGGAAATGTTTTGTGTTGGGAAAAAAAAAATATATAAAAACTAGACTTAAATTTTTGTTACACAACAAAAACAAGGTGTTCGGCATGACGTTCAAATATGGGATGTTACTCATTGTCAGCTTGAATACATCAATTTGGTTTTAAGCTTGACCAGGCAATTGTAATACTGTGTATACAAATCTGGTAAAACTGCAACTTTAAGTCGAAGTCATGTTACAATTGATGACGTCTTTTATCAGGAAAACAAGCATTAAATGTAATATATCGCGGCTTGAGCTCAATCTTGCAATTTACTATAGGAGCACAAAAATAATGCTCCAGTACATAATATAATTAAATTGGGCCCCACGAGTGCAAAACACAACATTGCAAATTTATTGTAAATTTGCAACGTGGTTGTAGATCGTTGTTACGTTATACGCATGTTTTCTGCTAGTATTAATAAGCACACGACAATTCCTTTTGTCACCTTAGTGATGAAATGCCTTATATTCAGCGTACCCTGTCACCGATTAACGTTTTACAGCAAATCAAAGCAAATTGACCACGTCATTGACCACCATCATTGATGAAAAACAATGGAAAAGTGCACGCGTGTACGCGCTACGCACGACTCAAAGTGTGTCTTTGTTGGCCAACAAAAATGCTCACATTGGTGTTTGCGTAGACTAAAACGAGCCGATCTGTCACAGAGCAAGCCAATAATGCCACAGAGCGTGGTAAAAGCATGACCATAATTTGATATAGCACCACCAGCTTTAGCAAAAGTTTTAAAAAGCACACGATCGAAAGCACAGCATTTGCTTGTTAACGAGGTTTGCATGGACGGCTGTTTTAGAGACTAACAAAGCGTATTGTCAAAAGCAGGTTGCGTGAACCTTGAACAGAGACTAGACCACAAGCATGTTTGATGGACTTTGAACCTTGCGGATGATTTGCTCAACGTATACACACACACTACGTGATAACAAAACAGTAAACTGGTTTAGTTCGCGTAGTGTGTGTGTAGCCCGTGGTTTGACAGCGGGTCAATAAATACCCGTAATAATTGGTCAATATTTCAAATATTTGTATAAAAAAAAGGAATGACGTCATCATGTTTTCTCTTTAGATTTACATAGTCAATATCACTGTCTTTCAACATGCCAAGTTTCAACTCAGTCGATCTTGTGGTTTTGTAAATACACGGCTTCAAAAAGTAAACCTTTAAGGCAATACCATGTGACACACGATGAGGTCATCAATCTAAAACTTCACACATATGTTGTCTGCATGAAGGTCATTATGTATACCAATTTCGAAACGATTATCTTAAACTTCGCCACAGACATCTAGGAAAAGTGCATTTTTAATTGTTTTCAACCTGCCGCTAGAGGGCGCTCTTGACTTTTATGACGTCATTTGTCTTTTTTTGTTAAACCAGACTCTTGCTCGACTATAACACCGTTAAAAAAAACTTCAAAAAGTGTGCCACTTTTAAATTACAAGGCACTTCCTGTTTCTTCATGTTACGACCGGAAGTAGAGGTCATGTGAGGTCACGCACACGACAACAAATAAAGACCTATATGACCTAAGTATGATCCCGCATAAAACAACCGCCGGTCTCTTAAGTGTGATTTGTTACAGATTTTCAAAGATTAATTTATTTTTTTCTAAAAATATTGTAATTTGACACCTGATGACGTCATCATGACGTAAATGAAACGGTTTCGTCTCCTAATGGATATCTAACTATGGTAGAAATTTCAAGTTTATACGAGCTTGGGAAGTGTGCTTTTGTTAGCGGACAATCGCGGGGGATAAGAAGAAGAATAAGAAGTATTAAAAAGTAAGAAAAAAAACCGGAACAAAAACAAGAGGTGTTACGGGCTGTGTGCCCGAACACCTAAAAAAAAAATTGAAAAACCTTCCTCCATTCTAGTCAGTGCATTGATACACATGTACACATGTACACACTGTGCCATTTCAACAGAGTGCTGGGTCAACATTGGAACACATTGATTAACAGGTTGGACCTCACTTAATTAAATCAAGCCTGTACTTGAACTTAAACCCTGAAGTAGGTTTTATCCGATTCGATCAATAATCTAAGGTTACATTTGTGCTGATATTTGTTTTGATTTCTGCCCAAACTGAGATGCTGATCAGGATTGTTTAACAGATGTTCCCCCCACCCCATGAATGCAGGGATCGCTAGAGCTAATGGAAGCTAGACCGATTATTTAACATGAGGATCGAGATTAATGTAAAATACCGGCTGAATTAATTGTTATTCTTGTCATGAACATACAGTTTACATAAGGTTGTTAAAGGTAGGGCCATCGTTTGGTTTTTGTCAACGTAATGTTGATTTTGTATGCAAAATTATCAAGAAATAAAGTCACACTGTGAAAGTTTCAGCTGAATACAGTGCCTACTTGTTGAGAAAACAGCAAGAACTGTCCAGATATTTCATCAAGAACGTTGAATCCATTCATGTTTATCGAGGTGACAGTGGGTACCAGTGACAGTGGGTACCAGTGACAGTGGGTACCAGTGTGATTCACAAATCGAGGTGACAGTGGGTACCAGTGTGATTCACAAATCGAGGTGACAGTGGGTACCAGTGTGATTCACAAATCGAGGTGACAGTGGGTACCAGTGTGATTCACAAATCGAGGTGACAGTGGGTACCAGTGACAGTGGGTACCAGTGACAGTGGGTACCAGTGACAGTGGATTTCTGCTGTTGTTGTTGCGAACGAAGAGTCACCGGCCGCGAATGGACGTTGTTTTATGGATCGCTCCAACATGTTTGTAACAAACATTTAAAAATCTCTCACCAAGGGACACATGCTTTATGTCAGATCAAGCTAACACATCACTACATCTACAGATATTCTCAGCAGTAAATGGAAGGTAATATCCACCAATATCTCCTTAAAAAACGTACATTCTGGTCTACACTAAATCTACAGCCCAGCTCTAGTACACATGTAACTCCAAGCCACCCGAAACATATGTAACAACAAGCCCTTTGTTATGTTCTGCACGGCCGAGTAACCAACAATAACCTTTCAGTTTTCCAAACTGCAAGTTGAATTACTGAGCAGAGGCAGATTAGTTACATGTGATTCAATGTTGTATTTCTGTATGCCTGAGTGTTAATCAGCTGGTTAGTCTGTACGGAATAGTGTCTATTTCCGACATCGTGCATCAAACCTTTCAATGGCTAAAACTAGAAACAGTTCCCAGACCCTAATCAATGGATCTGGTGAACTGTCCAGTGAACATTCAGACTTCAATCAGATTATTGCTGACGCTGTAGAGAGTGCTTTGGCCAAAGCTGAACCCAGTCCAAAGAGGGGCACTGCACGTACTCAACGAAAGAATGCCGCTCCATCATCAGTGTCGTTGAGCTCAGAAGGTGACCGATCTAAAATCGGTGAAATCGTTAACAGTGTTATATTAGCGGTGCAACCATTGATCATCAAATCTATCACCTCTGCTGTTGCTGCAACTGCGAAGATGATCCTGATTGACATCAGAGCAGACCTTGAGAAGAAGGAGAGCGAACAGCTGTCTAAATTCAACGATGCCGTCGGTAAAGTCAAGAAGGAAGTTCAAATACAAAAATTTGATATAGACAAATTAGAGCAGCACTCCAGAAAGGAGAATGTTAAGATCTTTGGGATCCCTGAATTGCCACAGGAAGACACAAACAATCTGGTCATCAAGCTTGCCAACGACATTGGTGTCGATATGAAGCCGGAGGACATCAGTGTGAGCCATCGAGTGCCAGGAGGAGGACATGGAAAACCCAGACCTATCATCGCAAAGTTCGTGAGACGAAACACCAAAGCCGAACTCATGAAGAAGAAAAAGAACTTGAGGAACAAAAGCGAGCATAAGAACACCTACATCAATGATGACTTAACTCGTCTCCGAGGCAAGCTTGTCAGGGAGATAAGAAATGATAGCTCTATTATCAAGGTGTGGACTATCGAAGGGCGAATCTTCTGTATCAAAATGGATCAAGATCGTGAAGTGAAACTAACTGTTGACTCTGCAGAAGATCTGTTCAAACTCGGATGGAGTGAAGAGAAAATCAGGCAAGCAGGGTCTTATTTAGAACTGTAGGATCCACCAGGTCCAGTAAAACCGTGGTATGGAATCCAACATGATCATTGCTATGCTCAAGCCGCACATCAATCCGCTCGCATCCTTGGACTAAACGTCTGTGGTTTAAATAAGAAACTTGAGCAGGGTATTCTTAACAATTATTTAAAGGACTTTGATATTATTTGCTGCAGTGAAACCAAAACGGACTCTGTTGACCCCGATAAGCTACCGGACCATCAAGCTTTCTGTGCAACTAAAAAAGAAAAAAATCACCCATTTTGTGGGGTACACGGTATTTGTGTTATGGTAAAAAAACAGTTTGCCAAGAATGTTATTGTGTTAAATGAGACCAGTTGCAACTCAGTTATGTGGCTTAAAATTGATAAGCAAGCTCTTGGTTTTGAATTTATTGTTGGTGCTGTATATGTCCCACATGAAGGTTCAAAGTATTTTAAAAACGATGTATTTGAAGATATTGCAGATGACTGTGTGAATTTGAAATGTATGTTCAACATTCCTCTTTGTTTGGTTGGTGACTTCAATGCTAGAACTGGTAACTTGAGTGATTTTGTAGATTTTGACTGTCCTATTCATGCTGACTGTAGTGACTATTTTGATGATGCAATGTTTGTTAACACCGTTGAAGATTTGAAATCTCTTGGTATTTGTGTAGACAGGCACAATTGTGATACCGCCACTAATAACAATGGTTACAAATTGATAGAACTCTGTAAATCATTGGATGTTCATGTTGTTAATGGCCGCTTTGGTGATGACTTTGGTACCGGCAATCTTACGTGCCATAATGCAAGTACCGTTGATTATGTTATTGCCTCCCCTGAGTTGTTGACCAAAATTACCAATTTTCAGGTGGACATTTTTGACAAATTCATGTCCGACAAACATAACCCCATTTGCGTAGATATTGAATTCAAGCATGTATCAATCTCAACTTCAACTGTGCCTGAGTTCAACAGTCATCCATCAACAAACACTTCACTTAAAATTCAGTGGGACCATTCTGCATCGGGCCTGTATCAAAGTGGTTTCAGTAATGATGACTTGGATAATTTTAATGATTTGCTTCAATCTGTCAACCCAGAAAATGTGGATCAGGGGTTAGTTGACAAACTTGCAGGCAATTTGTGTAAAGTTTTCCTTTCTCCAGCCCTGAGTACTGGTGTAGCTAAGATCATTAAAAGAAAAAGTCCATCTAAAATCAAACGTGTTAATCACAATCAACCCTGGTTTGACAAGAATTGTGAAAAATTAAGATCTGATTATTTCAAAGCCAAGAGAAATCTCAAGAAATTCAAAACTGATGATTCCAAGAATATTTTTCTTGAAATAAACTGTTCACCTCGGTCATAAATGATCGACTTCGTGTATTCTTAGACAACACAGGAACCCTTGGCGAAGAACAAGCTGGGTTTCGCGAAGGTTATTCGACAATGGATCATGGTTTTGTGTTGCACTCAATTATTGATCTTTATCTGAACAACAAAAAGCGAGTTTATTGTGCGTTTATTGATTACAGAAAGGCTTTTGACACTATTAATAGAACTTACCTTTGGTCAAAGTTAATTGCTATTAGCATTAATGGGAAAATTATTACTGTTATTTATAACATGTATGAACAAGCTAAATCTTGTGTTGTCAATGACCATGGAAAGTCCAATTTTTTTGACTGCAATATAGGGGTAAGACAAGGTGAAAACCTTTCCCCATTGTTGTTTGCTATTTATTTGAATGACTTTGAGCAATTTATCAGTAAACATTACAATGGGTTACAAGGTTTATCCAACGATATAAATTGTCACCTAAGTGATGACGATGTTGAAGTCTTTCTTAAATTATTCACGTTATTGTATGCTGACGATACAATTATAATGGCAGAGACTGCTGATGATCTTCAGAGAGCTTTGAACGCTGTTCATGAATACTGTGTTCTTTGGGGCCTCACTGTAAATACATGTAAGACTAATGTGGTTATTTTTTCACGAGGAAAAGTTAAAAAGTACCCTGTATTTAAGATGGATGGTTCTAAAATTGATGTAGTAGACGACTATGTTTACCTGGGAACTTGTTTCAACTATAATAATAAGTTCAATAAGGCCAAATCCAAACAGGTTGATCAGGCTAGGAAAGCAATGTATAGCCTTATAACTAAATCAAGGAAACTTTGTCTGCCTATTGATATACAATTGGAACTTTTCGATCAGTTGGTAACCCCTGTGCTGCTTTTTGGATGTGAAATATGGGGTTTTGAAGATCTTGGCCATATTGAAACTTTCTATTTGAAGTACTGTAAACGTTTGCTGAAATTGAATAAATGCACAGCCAACTGTATGGTGTATGGCGAATTAGGCAGAACTAGTCTCAGCAGGATTGTAAACAACAGAATGATAAATTTCTGGGGTAATATTATCAATAGTAAAACATGCAAGTTGACCAATGTAATTTACAGACTACTTAAATCACTCCATGATAAGAATGTCTATTGTTCACCCTGGATGAAAAAGATCAAGAGTACCCTGGATAATCTAGGAATGTCAAACCTCTGGGACAACGAAACTGTGATAAATAGGACTTGGTTAAAAAATGCCATTAACCTGAGGTCATCTGATATCGGGTCACAAACCCTGAATGCACAAATTCAACAAAACAGCCACTGTGTTAACTATAGAATCTTTAAAGAAGTGCTTGAATTTGAATGTTATTTGACTAAGCTTGATGCGCGAGAGCGCATCAGCTTATGTAAATTCAGATGTGGTAACCACAGACTGCCCATTGTTACTGGTAGGTTCCAAAACATTAGTAGGGATTGTCGAGTTTGCATCTTGTGCCAACAAGACAAGTTGGGTGATGAATTTCACTACTTGTTTGAATGCCCATCGACATCCACTGATAGAGCCAAGCATCTTAAGCCGTATTACATTCGTAGGCCTAACACCTTTAAAATGAAGTGTCTCTTTAACTCAACCAACTATAAAGAACTCAAAAACCTCGCTACATTTTGTTCTAAGATCATGGATAAGTTTTAGTTTTTTTCCCCCATGTTCCTTTTATTGGTGCCTCTACTTTATTTACTTTGTTGTTTATCTATTTAATTAAATTAATCTAATCATATTTCTTGTTTAATTATAAATAAATTTATTTTATTGCAATTGTAACCTTGGTATTTACTTTTTATACTGTAATTTTAAAGTTCTCTTTTGCCTCAGTGGAGGCCGTACAGAGAAATAAAATTCATTGTCATTCATTGTCATTGTCAGTGGGTACCAGTGACAGTGGGTACCAGTGTGATTCACAAATCGAGGTGACAGTGGGTACCAGTGTGATTCACAAATCGAGGTGACAGTGGGTACCAGTGTGATTCACAAATCGAGGTGACAGTGGGTACCAGTGTGATTCACAAATCGACAGCACGGAAATTTGAATCTCCAAAGGTCGCTTTAAGGCGATCTTTGGAGATTCAAATTTTGTGACATACTTTTATTGGTTTCTAAACTGTACAATGTTTTTCAGTTTTGTAAGGCACTAAATGACATTTAAAAAAAAGGGAAAAAAGAAGGGAAAAAAATCAGCTAATCAGCTGAAAAGTTTCATGCAAAATACATGTAGCTGCTACTGCTACAACTGTTGCTAAGGATGTCCTATACTTCAATGCATGATGACGCGGGGATCCAGCTATAGCCGTATCCGTCAATTCGTACATGGCCAAAGATGGAGGTTTGCAGGTATTGAAAATCTATTTAGTGAGTGTGTGGCTCTGAGCATACTCTGATCGTTAAATACCTTGTGTAAAAGTGAAGCTGTTGTGTAAAACTAAAAGTGAAGCTCTTTAAGCTACATGTATTGATTGAACTTTGATTTCAACCCTTTAGAGAAAATAGCAGCCGCAACTGACTTGTACCCAAATGCCAACAGCGGCCACAAACAGCTGCAAGATATGACCTACTTCAATTCATCCATAAACAGATCAATGTAAAGGTCATGTACTGAATTGACATTTTCCCATGTTCCCATGGTAACATAGTATCTCCATTTCTAAAACAAAACCACAGTTCATATTTTTCAGACATTTTTACTGGACAAATTGTGTCAAAACCCCCAGAATATTAGCCATGTCTGAGCATGATTGTACAGAACTGAATAGCTTCCAGAGGCAGTTACTCTCTTCATGTATATTTTTTTTCCACATTGTCTCATGTCCTGGTGAAGCCAAATACTATAACTTGTAAATGCAGCGCTACACACAAGATTAAATATGATTCCCTTACCCGAGAGTACATTGGAAAAAAACAACTTTGATAAAACCCAAACTCCCATCTGTGTATATCATGAACACATTTAAGTGGTGATAATTCCCAGGTCAGTTTAAAGAATGCTTCAATGCTTTTAAGACCATGTTAACAGATGTAGCCTCACACTGTCTAATAAGTGCTGTTCCAGAGGGGAAGTGTATATAAGTCAAGTTGCACCACTCTAAGCTCTTTGCAGTTAGGCTAGAATAGTCCCTAGCTTACAGTAGAAGGTGGGAAAACAATATCTGTGTGTGCTGGAGTGGAATACTATCCACCTCAGGAATTGCAGTGTACTTATCTATCAATCAGTATTACCATCTCAAGTGGTCATGAGGGAGTGTGTATATATTGAAACATAGATCTACTGTTAAATCATTGATGGTACATACACCTGACCAGACAGCTAGCACCAATGACATATTTTGTTAAAACGATGTACAAACAATTAATTTGCAACATATGTACATATGTACATTCAATAGATGTTAAATTCACATCGGGGCATAAAGCTTAATGGTCTAGTGGTATGACATCTGCTCTAGAAAAGCCAATGTTGTCGGTTCGAATCCCACCCAAGTAATATGCATGCTTGGTTATTTTCACAAGACTCAGGGGAAAGTCCCATGTATTAAAATACAAATAATATAAAATTGGGCAAGTCTGTCAATTACCAATAAAAAAAACATGTGAAAGCTCACCTCTCTCAAGGTAATCATTCCAAACAAATTTTCAAATAATATCTCAATTTTGCCACCTATCAAAGAGAAATTGTCCATAGGCTTCAACACTAGAATCAAGTATTTGTGGTGTGTGGGCCTTCAAGACACTTGACCCTACCAACTGACCTCTCCGTTCGACATCATCTTCCTACGCCCTCTGCTCTTGTTCTTCCTACATGCTCGGACGCCATAGGCAAAGCACACGATTACGAATGCGGCCACCACACCAAGGATGACCGGAAACATCAGCTTTGATATCAGGCTATTTTTCTGTGTAATGGACAAAATAATGATCACTACAAAAACCCCAATAAAGAGTGCACAAGCCATTTCCACTTGTAAGCTTGGACCTGTTAAAATGCACAATATTAATAGTTATCAAACAAGCGTGGGTGGAAAAGGAAAAATAGACTGCTTTTCATCCCCCATCCACCAAGACCAAAGGCTGAGTTGGATATGGGATGCAGACGAGCTATATTTTCCGGATTCCACAAGCGTGCGCGAGATAAAGAATTTGTATCTTCAAGCAAACTTGACGCTCAGATTTACGCAACACACGGTGTTGGAACAGCTTTACATTTTGCATATACTTAGCTTACAAAAAAGCGTAATACGCGGAATTAGAACAGCGCAATACACAGGGTGTAGTATGGGCCGTCTTTGTGATACAGTGAAAAACATCTGTTGCTATGGGTCGACCAATCAGAAACGAGGATTCAAGTTTGCTTGAAGATAAAGTTTCCAACAAATGTAAGAGCAATGTACTTGAGAACCTGTGGCACCTAAAAAATGAGTATGCACATATCACTACTGGTCTTGTATTCACATCATCAAACTTGAGTTCTCAGTGTCGAGTGCCGAGTCATTTGGATCAAGTCTGATTCATGTGTCTTACAAGGCTAATACATTTACCGACATGTTACTTTGTAATGGTTAATGCTTTTTCAAATTTAAATGGGCACAGATTCATGAAGTTGTTCAACATGAATATTTGTATTTATTTTCTTTTCTTCTGCTGAGCAAGTCTGGAACCACACGTTAACATTGTACTTAAGCTGGTAACCCTTTTTAATCCATGCGCAAAGTACACGAGTTCACCAAACTTCAACAGATGATTCTGCACTTAAAATGAAAAGTTAGTCTAGAATCCATAGGATGTATGTGTCCATCATAAATATAGGACACAGTGAATGTTGAGTTCAATTGTCAACCAGTCTGCTGTGCACGCCCTCTACATGTAAGGCAGCTGAAGATAAAGTGGCAATACCATTGTGACAGGCCTGTAGGCAAGATGAAGCAGATCAACCAACGAGAAAGCTGCAATTTGCCAGTAACCTAAAATGGCAGCATGAACCGTGTTTAATCTTTTCAGTGACTGGCCAGCACGACCACTTTTGTCATTTCACAAGTCTGTCAGCTTTTTCACTTGTCCATATTTCAAATGAAACAGGGAAACTATCGGACACTGAACTAACCAGACTGGCCCTCCAGTGTTTAAACTGGCATTTGGCCAGCGGACCACTGTTACGGGAGAACACTGATGCGAACTAAATGGCCTCAAAGTAGATACACACAGATAACTACAAACACAGCAAACTCAGAGTTATATTTCTATGGTGTCCATTAAAGGTGTCCATTATGGTGTCCATTAAAGGTGCTTTACTTTAAATTATTATACTCACAGAAAACTTATCCAACCAACTGTTGTCAGTGTCATTCTTATTTGTTTCTGGAGAGAAAATTAGAAAAAGACAAATGTTTAACAGGGTGCAAAAGTAAAGAATTTTGTTTGTTCTGAACTTATCCAGTTAACGCTCGGGATCTTCAATTTTTTCGCCTGAAGGGATTATTTTCTTGGAATTTCTGGACTCATTTTTTTTTGGAGAGAACAAAGAAACCATGGCTTAACAAAGCCACGAGAAAATACTAGAATCGCAAAACCTCAGCCGTGAGACACGGCCACCAATTGGGCCCATGACCAGAACAAAGGCTGAAATCATGGTCCACACAGATTTACCTCCATTGAGTCGAAATACAATAAAATAAAAACAGTGGAAGCCTCTCCATGCCATGTAATCCTCGTCTAACAACAAAAGGACAAAGGCCAGGAATTGCAAAATTCCAGCAATTATTTCTTCAGGCACATGTCTTCTTTGTGTGTGCCAAAAACAGGCGTTGGCGAGTGCATCCTCTGTAATGGTTAATACGGGTGACCTTTGTTCTGGTCATGTCCCCGGCATGCATCCTGAGTGAAACTGGCATGTTGACATGCCATCCGGCGTTAACTGGTTTAAGAAAAATTCAGAATGCACACTCCCAATCGCAAATGTTACACACATGTACTTATTATGGGAGATTTCAGACCATTAGACGCTTACCCCAAGATACCACGCACTCCAAAATGCCTCAAAATCTTCCATTTTATGCTATGCATATAATGGTGAAGTAACCCATGCCATACTTTCCTATCATTTTATATGCAAAAACTAACCAACCGTCTCTTCAAACAGTTGCCCAAATTCTGTTGCAATTGAGCACAGCTGGTTGCTTCTCCAGTTTACCATTATCGTTGAAGCACTTTGGGCAATGGCTCTACTCTGTGCATAAGCATGCGTGTGCCTCAAAATGCCACAACACTAATGACAAGTAATCAAGCCTAAAACAAGCAAACTTCAGAAAATGGAAAATTATATCTTGGCCTTTTCAAACCACAGCTTACAGCTCCGACAGACTACTTCTGCAGTTTTTAAGCCCTGTACCGATAATCCATAATATTATGGAGCTTCAGAAATTTACAGAGCTAACACTGTGGTTAAAAGAAAAATTCTTATTTATTAAGCAGGAGATTCTCAGGCCTGGGGGCAATGTCTCTTCATTTTGCAAAGCACCTGAATTGGAAATCAAAAAGTCTATAGGAAAATTTGGAAGGGTGCAACAAGGCCAAGACCAGGGCAATGGAGGACTTGGCCTCCATGTAATATCAGGCCTGTATTCTCAATCTGTTAAAAGTACTGTACCCACCAGGATTAGATGTGAGTAGTGAATGTGTATGATCCCCACTCTCCTCATGGTTTCCTTGGTGTGGTTCTTCGGTCTTGACTGGCTGAGGCTTCTGGGTCGATGGAGCGAGAGTAGTTCCTGCTGTTGGAGGTTGTGTTTTTAGTACCACAGGTACATGTACTTGGTGTTGCGTTTTGACAACAGGTAGTGTTGTTGTTACTTCTGGCATCTGTGTTTCCTTCGTTTGTGTTGTTGGAGTGGGCTGTTGAGTTGTTGTTTTCATTGTGGTCACAGTTGCTGTGGTTGGCATTGTGGTCACAGTCTTTGTGGTTGGCAATTTAGTTGGTGTTGTCACAGATACTGTGGTTGGCAATCCAGTAGTTGCTGCTTTGGTTTGCAATTGAGTGGCCAATGGTGATTTTGTGGATGGTGGTTTCGTTGTAGCTGTGGTAAGTTCTGAAGTTGTTAGTGTTGTGATCATTGTGTTTGCTGGAACATTATCTTTCTTATCCTCCGTCTCTACAGGTGCTGCCTTGGTGCTCTTCTCTGCTTCCGTTCCAGTTGGAGTTGACGTAGGAGAATTCGATTTTGCTGTTGTTGTTGAAGGTTTTGCAGGTAGTGGATTAGAGTCCGCTGACGTCGGGGTCTCTGCAATTGCACTGGAATCTGGTTCTGTCTGTGTTTTTTCAGGGATGGTTGTTTGTCCCGTTGTTGATTCAATACTTGTCTCCTCTTCTTTTGTTGCTGTTTCTTCACTTATAACTCCAACTGAATCCGTGACAGCAGGCGATGGCAATGCCTTTGCAGAGCAAAACTGGTTAAGGACAGCAACAGACAGAATGCAAATGCTTATAGCAAACAGTTTTGTTTGGGAATTCATCTTGGCTGTCTGAGCTCTTAGTCTCTATTTAGATGTCAGTTATTGAGAAGTCATTTTATGGTTCGGCTGGCGCTGAGAAGCCCTGGAAGTGTCTTTTTATCTCTGAAAAAGGAAGAAAATAAACAAATTTACATACTTGAATAAACACTAAGCTGACAAATTCTGAGCATACAACATCAGCCTGTCCTACACTCATTTCTTGTGCATGCATTCATCCCACTTTGTAACAAGTTTCAATGATTGCACGATGATCTCATACTTGAAGTAAATACTAACCATTCCCAATTATTTGCCCAAAGATGAAACAGTTCAAACAAGATAACATTTATTTCTAGCTAAAACTATCCCTCCTGTCTGCACACTAAGATCTCTCGCAGAGTATGGTATACCGGTACCTGCAGTACTGTTTATCTGTACTGCTGTAAAAGTATATGTTCTTGGTACATATCAGAAAAAACCCCAAAATGAAGCTTCACTTCTATGTGTGCCTACATGTATTATGCAGATGAACAAAGTCCAAATGGTTTCTAGGCAAGAAAGGAATTACACTATCTACAGTAAAATCAGTTATTGTTGTTGTGGTTGACATGTAATGTTACCATTGTCTGTGGGGCAATATAAATAAATTATGACCTTTTGCATCAGCCAAAGACCACTTGTGGTGATATTTTGGCAATGAGTATAACTGTGTACATTACTGTGTACACACAACACAATGCAATTAAACACCCCTTAACCCTGCTCCCTGAGTAATTTTCTCTGATCTTTCCACACATGCTCTAATAAAGACTCCGCACCCAAATACTTATGAACTCCGTGGTATGCCTGTACAAACATAAAGCATTCAACAGACAAGGCAGTTCACTTTGTTGCCTAATTTTCTTTTGGAGCTTTCTGGACTCACCCCGAGCTCACTGTGAGAACAAAGAACACATGATAGCCTGGGTTCGAGTTAAAATAGTCAACCTTTAGTTAACCATGGTGCGCACTCGAACTTGCTCATAGCAAGCAAGTTTTGAAAGTTATAAATAGAAGACCATTTTGTTTTGTTAAGTGAACTGTAGTGTAAATGAAATGGACATGCTGCTGAATGCCATGCCGTAAACAGAAAAACACCAGCTTACTACAACAGCACGGGCTTTCTAAAATTGGGTCCAACAAACAACTATGAAAAACAAAACAAAAATTGAATGTCAATGGTGCCACTTTTTGTGAAATCAGTGCCTGTCCTTGGTGGTTGGACTTTTAGTAATCCCAATTTTGTGGCCAAGGTCTCTCTGAATCCTTGGCCACACGTCGAGACCCATTTTTTCTTAAGCTTCAACACAAAATTGAAGGCGCATTCCCTACAGGCGGGTTGAAGATTCAAACCAGCTAAATGTGTTCACTTACGGTACTTACCTCTAGCTTGCCCTGGGTGTTTTGGATGATTAAAATATTAGAATAATAGTTTTTCAATTTCCTTGAATTACTTCCCTTGATGTTTTTTGAGCGCAGCCATTTTGGATTGATCCCAATCATGTCAATCAAATCATGAAGTCACCGGCCGGCCGGGCTGCGGGCGGAGCGAGCGATGCGATCATTTCAATGGTTGCTTTATGTATCCGCTCCACCCACAGCCCGGCCGATTACCATGATTGGGATTAGTCCAACATGGCCACGCTCAGTTGTAAACATCAAGGGCAGCAATTCGGAGGAAAAATCATTACTTTAAATATTTTTTAAAATAATAATAATTTAATACTAATAATAATAATGGAGTCTTATAATGCGCCATGTCTGTCACATAGTGACACTCCTGGCGCAGAAATCCTTACTATTGCTCACATCTGGGAACCACGTAAAAATAAACAGAATGTGAAACAACTTTTTAAAAGAGATGGGTTTTGAGTTCGCTCTTGAATGTGAGGTAGGAAGTCTCCTTTCTCAGTTTGATGGGTAGTGAGTTCCATAGGGAAGGACCGGACAAATGGAGGAAATGTGGCTATTATTTAAGAGTCATCTCTGATTCAATGACAGCACCCAGGTTGCAGGACTTCTCCTTGGGGGTGATCTCTGAATCTCCAAGTCTGAGTGATGGGTTGTCTAGAACTAGAAGAGATCTGCTTCTGGTTGGACTTAACCAAAGAGAATGAATTCCCCAAGACTACAATAAAAGGTTATTTATTTAAAAACATCCGACCCAGGGCAAGCTACTAAAAGAGGTAAGTAAAACACATTTAGCTGGTTTAAACCACCGACCCGTCTGAAGGGAATGCGCCTTCAATTTGTTTTCGCGAAGCTGAACTTATTTAACTTAAGAAAAAAAGGTCCCGACGTGTAGCCAGGGATTCAGAGAGACCCACCTAGGCAACAAAAGATGGGCTAGACTTTCACAGTTTCATCAACATGTACACAACACTAACTAAATGAAATACAACTTTACTTGAGTCAGGAGTGACACTCACTTCACTAATAAATTAACAGTAACACGTAGTAGTAAACAGTAACACTACCGGGTAAACACTAACACTCTCTCCACACTTAGTAGTTTAGTAGGAATGTCGGTCACTTCATACCCAAGTCACTTCGTATCCAAGTCACTTCGTACCCAAGTCACTTCGTACCCAAGTCACTTCGTACCCAAGTCACTTCGTACCCAAGTCACTTCGTACCCAAGTCACTTCGTACCCAAGTCACTTCGTACCCAAGTCACTTCGTACCCAAGCCACTTCGTACCCAAGTCACCTCGTACCCATCCCAAGTCACGTGTATGAATTGGGTACGGTTGTTGAAACATTGAAACCAACCTCCGTTTTTTTGGTTTTTTTTCAAACCAAAGTTAGGGATTCTTTTCTTTTTTTATCAGAAAACCTTCCCTTATTTAGGAGAGTTTTTAAAACAGCATACGTAGTAATTTACGAAGGAAACGCTTGTGTAAAATGTGCCCTCAATGCGTGCAATTCTCTGTCAGACCAGTCAAAAACGGAGCCCATGAGAAAATCGCATCAAAGTGAAGAACATTTCAGCAATAATAATAATAACTGGACATTTTTTACAAAGGCTAGTGAGGAACTTTTATTCTGATCTTCCTGCAAGTCGTTTTTAATTACCGTGAAAATATAATCGGTGTCGATGTCCACATGAAAGAAAATAATGAAGGCCAGCCACAGTCAGAGTCTACTCTAGTCAGACAATTGAGGTACGAAGTGACTTGGTTGGGTACGAAATGACTTGGGTACGACAATTTGAGTACGAAGTGACTTGGGTACGAAGTGACTTGGGTATGAAGTGACCGACATCGATTTAGTAGTAGTAGTACTAGTTAGTAGTAGTGCACAGCCGCACTTAACAGTGACAGTGTGTGAGTGTGACACTGACATTGACAAGCGAAGCTACACAATTTTCTTTGAAAAGTTTGTTAAAACTAGGGAAACTATGCAAATTCAAACTTGTTCAAACCAAAGAGCAAACTAGCTTGTCAAACAATTTGCGCCAATACAAAGGTCGAGTTGTCTCACTTCACAACGTGCAAGCGGGAGTGGTGAAAAAACTGGTGAACTCCGCCGTTGAATGGATGGGCAGAGAGGGCTATGTTTCTAGAAGTGTACGGAGTCAACTCGACCTAAAATAAGATGCCTCCGATTTTCAAAATAATCTTTCTAAAAGCTTAATCATACATTATAAATAAAAATAATCTCTTTTAAATCACAGATCTTACCGACTGTAATGCAGCACGTCACTTTGCTGACGGAAATCGAAGTGCTTTGTTTTCTTGCAGTCAACAAACAAGTTCCACGTCGGCAGAATACTTCTCCACCGATTTCGCAAGTGAGGAGTCACTGACCGACCGATGGAACACACACACACACACATTGGGCCCACAGAGCCAGCCGCGTATTCGCAGAAAAACCAGCCGCGTATTCAGAAAATAGAACACATGCAGTACAGGGAGGAGGTGAACAAAATGGCTCATTTCTGTTGGTGAATTCGTTATTTTATCCGAACGAAAAATAAAAAATTTGCAAAAAGTTATAAAGTTTTTCATTTGATAATATTGAAATCATATAACTGTAGGTCATTGGAAAGCATTAAAAAATAAACAATTTAAAACGAAAAATGTTAGAAAATAAGCCGCAAACACGTAGACAAAGTGAGTGCATGCATAATGTCATAATATAGGGCCTACGCTGTTTAAATAGTGAAGATGTTTTGAAAAGAATTTGTACCCTTCGTTATAATAAAAATGAAAATTTTCTTATCCCAGAATCTTGAAGACTGATACCCTGGGCATACCCACTTTTGAGCTGGCTAATTTCTTGGGTCACTAATTAGTGGTTAACCACAGTTATACAGACGCCAATTGCCATATATAACACGCACAAATGCCTATACGGTTAATTGAGTCAACTACCTCTTGAAATAATTTGTACCCTTCTTTATGAATACAAATTATTTTTTTATCACAGAATCTTGAAGACTAATTTGGGTCACTAATTAGTGGTTAATTAACCACAGTTATTTAGACGCCATATCCTTCTTTCGCACAAATGCGGCTACCTATTTAAATGCAAATTACATCTTGCCGCGATCAAAAATAACGCTAATATTAATAAGCATCAACATAAATAGTAACATGTTAGAAAATTTTCTGTTAAAATGACAATTAGTCATTGTGTACTTATTTCAAATTTTATCTTTATATCAAGATATCGATAAAATCCAATACGTCATCACTTTCGAGTAATTTGTCTGGATATTTACTTTCGTATCATCATTAATAACACCCATGTAGCTTTAGTGGTGTACACAGAACATCGATCCATTTATAACAGATGTTTTTGATAAATAACAATTTAATATTTTAAATTTAAAATACAAATCTAAACAAAGCTAAACGAATTTTTTCGCAATTATTGGTTATTTTATCTCCCCAAATTAAATAAAAAAATCCTCTCTTCTGCTAACCTTCAAGTGAGTTTATAAATCTATCTTCCCTACCAAGAATTTCAAAGTCGTTGTATTGATTAATAATATAAACCAACATAATATTCCTAAGGTCGTTGTATAATGGGCAATCTAGCAGAAAATGGATTTCTGTTTCAACATCAAGGTGACAATGCTGGCAAATTCTTTGGCTTGATTCTAACCCAATGTACCTTCCCATTTCAATAAGTAGCTTGTGTGAAGAGCATCTGAAACGGGCCAAAGAATGGCGATAAGAGGATTTATTAACACAGTGTAAATATAACTCAAACTCAAACTGGGTTTTGAAGATACGGTATGTATACGGTATGTATACGGTATGCCGAGTGGATAAGAACACCGAACTCAAGTTCTGGTGTTTCTGTTCAGCAGAGTGTGGGTTCGAGTCCCGGTCGTGACACTTGTGTCCCTGAGCAAGACACTTAACTATAATTGCTTCTCTCTACCCAGGGGTAAAATGGGTACCTGTGAGGGCAGAGATGGTTCTTGTGATTGATTTAGCCTAAGTAGCGCATATATTGCAGCACAGGCTGTATACTCCCCAGGGAGCTGAGATGGTTTAAGGATTGAAATAAATGGCCCAGTGACCAGGGGTAATAATATGCGCCTCGGAATAGGCTACTTAGATAGATGGCGCTTTTATGCTTGATTTTATTATTATTATTATGTCCTGAGATTATTCTTTTGGCCAGGTTTAGTTCTACAGTCATTGTGCAATATATTATACCAGTTAGAAATAAACACATTACGTAATTGTTGAACAAAATCACGTTTCACATTCCCATTAGATGGCCCAGATATGTTCTTTGGCACATTACAGGAGACTGAATCAAAGTACTTTCTAAGCTTGAGAAATACCGATGGTTTGTGGTTAAGCCCTAGAGTTTGATCAACTTTGAAGGAGTTGTACAGAATGGAATCCCCGTGTTTGCCACTCAATAATAACCCTTTCAGTACCGCCGTGCCATAGCGGCTCAAAAAACATCCCACTTGGTGACCAATGAGTCCGTATGGCACGTAATTATTTTCATTCTTGAAAGTAAGTTATCAAAATGTTAATAGCGCCCTCAATCGCCTGCGTGCATCAAGCTGCCCGTGTGTGCCCTGAAGCGTCGCAAGTTTTAAAATTTAAGCGGGATCGTTAAGCGTCCCCCACGCATTCTCGTGTAAGAGATCATTCTGACAACATGGCCGATGAAAATGAAAAGATTTTGGAAGAAATTTTCGCAGACAGTGGTTCAGAAATGTCATCTGACGAGGATTCACCACTTGATGACTCGGAGACGTCAGAAGACAGTGAGGATACAGAGCCGAGGGCCTCGACATCAACAGCAACATTAACCTCTTCTAAGAAGGGTAAGAAGACCAAGAATAAGCCGAATTTCAGGTGTGGATGGCGTGAAGCCAACTCTTACACACGGCGACCGCCTGTTAAATTTACAGCAAACACCGGGGCTACAGAAGACTTCAGTTCGTTCTCCCCCATACAAATCTTCAAACTGTACTTTTGTGAAGCAGTGTGGCAGATTATGGTACTAGAGACTAATCGTTATGCTGAACAAATATTGGGAGCGGGGGCAGAAAATAAGGGTGCTTGGAGACCAACTAATATACCTGAAATGATGGCATTCGTGGCCCTACTTCTTTGCATGGGAATCAACAAAAGGCCTCGTTACTCCATGCATTGGTCCAGGTCTGAAATTCTACGAAGTCCCCTGTACGCGGCAACCATGGCTCGTAACCGATTTACTGCAATCCTAAGATTTTTTCACCTCGCCAATAACAGAGATGTCGAGGGCGACTCTCCCCGTGACAAACTTGCTAAATTACGCCCACTGTTAAACATTGTACTACACCATCATTCCTCCGGGTGTACCAGCCGGGACGAAGCCTTTCACCGGACGAGACGATGGTCAAATTCAAAGGACGACTGAGCTTCAAGCAGTACATGCCAAGAAAAGCCGCAAAATGGGGATTGAAATCTTTCTCATTGAACGAATCCGACACAGGGTACACATGTGCCTGTGAGTTGTTCACAGGATCGCAGCCCAGGTCCCCACAAGGACAGTCCTCTGTAAGTGATCCTGAGACAAACCATCCATCCGAAATAGGGGCACCAGGCAACGTAGTATTGAACCTTTTGCAGGGACTCGAAAATAAAGGACATCTACATGGGCAATTGGTTTAGTAGCCCGGCTCTGTTCTCAAAGTTGTCTGAGCTAGGATTCGGAGCTTGTGGAACTGTGCGCTATACCACCCTAGGGATACCCGACGTAGCAAACTCCAAGAAATTTCCTATGAAAAGCGGTGCAGATCCCAAATTTTATCAGAAAGCAGGCCAACTATGCGTTATGTGGCAGGACACAAAACGTGTCACTCTCCTCTCAAACTATGGCGATTGCAGTGTCACTAGTAAAAAGATTCGCAGCCGGAAAACTTCAACAGGACTTCGTCATATCAAAAAACCGTGCATAGTCGAGGATTACAATAAATACATGGGGGGGGGGGGCACGGATCTGGCAGGACAATTATGCACGTACTATACTCATACCCACAAAACATTCAAATGGTGGAAACGTGTATTTATGACAATCCTAGACATATGTTTGCTTAATGCTAATGTCGTATACAACAGCATCCATACAAACAAGAGCTTGTCTACTTTGGATTTTCGGGTCAAGGTGATAGAGGCACTTATTTCAAGCTTCGAGAACAACCCAGTTGACCATGCCCGTCAAGTGTCAAGTGCTTCAAACGCCCTTTCAACTCAGCACTTTCCGGGTCCGAATGTTGGCGGGAAGAAACGTGACTGTGTTGTATGCAGTTCCACCTCTAATCGGAAACAAACTCGCATGATTTGTAAGCAGTGTATCAAGCCAATGTGTGTTATACCATGCTTTGAGAATTTCCACACCAAGCGATAAATTAGGTCAACAATTAAACTATAAAGTTATGTAAAAAATGTGTAAAGCTGTTATACCATTATTGGAGAATTTCTACACCAAGCGAATAATTTTCAATACTTTCTGAAAACTCCCCCCCCCCCCCCCCGCTACAATGTTGAATCCCACAATCGCATGCCTGCCAACAATCAACATTGAGGCCGGGGGGGGGGGGGGGGGATGGTACTTAGAAAATAAAAGTATAGCACTTTGGCAAAATTAAATGTTAGTTCCTTCTTTACATATTGGTTCATGATAGGTGTAAATTTGATTTGAGGAGTAATTTTTGTCCAGTTCATATTGTGCGTAATCAAAACTCTCTTGTTTTTATTGAATGTGCAATCCTATGAGCGGGTTTGGGGGGGGGGGTGGTTTAAAAGGAATTTATTAAAACATTATGTTTATTTTAGGTTTCAGAAACAAATTTTAAAATAATCAAAATGGCCGACTTAAGCAACTGTACCACATTGTTTGTATTTGGTCTCATTGGGTTCCTGCATCCTGAAAACCTGGCAATATTTTATGTTACGGGCCAAAACCAAATTGATTGGCGGCCATTTTTATTATTAAAATGGCCGCCTTAACCGACTGATCCAATAATTTAATTATGTGTCTTGTTGGGTTCCTGGATCCTTAATACATTCCAGTTTCCAACATTGAGGCGGGGGGGGGGGGGGGGGGAGGATGGTACTTAGAAAATACAAGTATAGCACTTTGGAAATATATAATGTTATTTAATGCGAGTTCCTTCTTTGTCATTAAATGTGATAACAAACATTTTTTTGGATTAAAACCTTCTGTTTATTTTTTGTTTCATAAACCAATGTTATAATAATCAAAATGGCCGCCTTTTAAAAGCGACTGAACCACCATTTGTGTATTTGCTCTCATTGGGTTCCTTCATCCTGAAAACATGGCAATTATAATTTTTTTATGTGAGGCTCGTAGACGGAGATACAGGCCAAAACCAAATTGATTGGCGGACATTTAGAAATGGGCAATATTTAATGTTATTTTATGTCAGTTCCTTCTTTGTCATTAAATGTTGAAAACAATTAATAGTTTTGATTTTAGCAGTAATTTATTTCTAGGTCATATTGTGCGTAATCCAAACTCTCTTGTTTGTATTTAATGTCCTATCCTAGGAGCGGGTTGGGGGGGTGCTTCCAAAAAAATTTATTCAAACTTTTTTTTTTTGAGGATTCATAATTTGCCAAAAAACAAAATGGCCGCCTTAACCAATTGATCAACTATTTCATCCTGAAAACATGGGTATAGTCACCAACCCCCAGTATCTGTGAGGCTCAACCAATTTTTTAATTTTTTTGGCGGGTTTGGGGTGGGGGAGGATGCTGTTTCAAAAGTAATTTCTTAAAACCTTATGTTTATTTAACGTTTCAAAAATAATTCTCATGCAGATTGGTATGAACAGCTACTTGACAAATGTTTAGCTTTCACATTTAAACTACTCAATTGTGTATTTAGTGGTCATAATACCATACCTCAAATATATGTTAAAGGCAATGATTTATTCCAAGGCAATAATATGCCAAAGGAAACAGTAATTTAATTGCTTGCTTGTACAACTTGCATTATGTTACTAGGACCTAGGCTAACCCCAATCTGCCTTGTGAGGGCGCTGTAACCTAAAACTTTCCTAAATAGTGTTGGTCACCAGGTAGCCATGTCAAGGAAATTTCTCTGGTCACCATTGCATTAGTAGCAAATATGTGTTGGTACTGAAAGGGTTAAACCAGTAATTTAGCATATGCTTACATTGCTCTATGTACAAAGGAAAACGACCTAATTCACCCCGAACTGCATCATTGGGTGTGCGCCTATTCACATTTAAAATAAACCTTAACCAATTCAAATGAAAAGCTTCACTTTGGTCCATTTCATTCTTCCAAGTAACAGCTGAACAATATGTTAGTATAGGCTTAAGTAACGTATCAGAAATTCTCAAAAGCAGACGAGGCTTAAGATCATTCCCTACATGCCTACGAATAGTAAAAGCAGCTTTAGAAGCTTTGTCAAGAAGATTCTTGTTGTTTAGTTTAAAGGAGCCAGATGATTGAAAAATAACACCTAAATACGTATAGATCGCCACACTTTCAATTTCATCTTGGTTAAAATTACAATTACAGGTAGGCCTATGCCCATTCCGAAACTTAGAAAGATCGCTGTTGAAAGTGACAACTTTGGTTTTCTGAGTGTTAACAACAAGTCTCCACTTATTACAATAGTTTTCAAGCCTTTTGAGTAAGAGTTGAAGACCCTCTTGCGAAATCTCATTCTTATTATATATAGTTATTTTTACAATAAACAGTTGGTGACAAAACCCAAGACAAAAGGTTAAGACAAAATTATGTTTATATTCCAATATACGTGTAAACGTCTAAGTGACAGACTTAATAATTGATTATTATTGCTAACCTCACAATTAAAAATTACACTTTTTGACTTTTCCTGAAAAGTCATATGGCACACGGAATACCTTGTAGTCATGGCGCATTATTATATCTAGTTTTTAAAACACACATCATAAAACTTACCTGCGCAAATTTGATCCATTCGATGTTTCTATTTTCGGGAAAATATCGAATAACCGTTTCTGTTATTTTGTGCATACACGACGCCCATATTATCATAATGGCCTATTAGTATTAGTATTTTTGTTCACCAATAAGCCGCGCCGATCTTAGAGGTATTCAATTACATTTGTTTTCCCGAAGATGACAACATTAAGACTGAATAATTTTCAGGAAGATGCGTACTATCACCTTTATAAACAATAAACTTCCATACTGAACTAATCCATTTGTTCATCATTACCCGAAAGCATACCCATTTCAGACTTTCATTCATGCAGCTTATAACTTTAATATGACAATTCTATGGAATTCCATATCTGACGTCGTGCGTCGCCCGTCGTGTGTCGTGCGTCGCCCGTCGTGCGTCGTCCGTCGCCCGTCGTGGGATAATTTGGAGGAGGCAAGACGGGCGACGGACGACGCACGACGGGCGACGCACGGCGGGCGACGGGCGACGCACGACGAAAAAAGGCATATATGGGACTGACAAATGGCAGAAATGGGATACAATAAAGAGCAAGAGGCGACGGACGACGCGCGACGGACGACGGCAGATATGGAACACCATACAATTCGGTTAATAATGTAATAAATTGTATTAGTGACTAAGGTTGTACACTTAAAAGTTTCACTAAATTACCCGCAAAACGGTAACATAAACTGTTATGCATGGAGCAAAGTCAATACAGAATGTCTGTACAAATGTCCCCGTTGAACATTATCTCGAGTCTGTTCATGTTCTGCACGGGTTGGCTATTGAATGTTATTAATCTACTAGGATACAAACAGTCGTTGCAATTGAGTGATATTTTTATCAACTGTATACAGTAGGATGTAAATTCTGAGGTTTTCCGCAGGTTTGTAAAAGTTTTTTTTTGTGGGAAACATTTACTTGTTCCGAGAAGATACAGCAAAAGACACCACATCTTTCCGAGTCCGTTTGTTTGCTCTCACGAGGCTTGTTTAATTTCCACCTTTTGAATGCTTTCCAAAGCGTCTAGTACTCCAGTATCTACTTTTCAAACCTTAGAAAAATCAAAGAAGGCCCGTCCATGTATGACCATTTTTCGACGAGTGTCTCGAATAGAACTTATTGAATCAAAAGAGATAATTTTTAAAATGTTTATTATCAAGGACATTGAGTGTGAAGTATCTGTGTTCCAACAGGGGAAAAACATGATTTCGCAAAATTTACCAGTATTAAAACACCTTTTAGATACTGATATGGATGATGTGGTTGACGATTACTCGTTAAGGATAGCTGCAAACGTTCTAGTTTGGATTTCTTCATTTACCAATTCACACAACTGTGTGATATAGACGTCAACCAAGAAATCGCTTACCAACCACAGCGGTAGTTTGTGTAGATACATTTTAATCTTTTCAGAACAGATTGTTTAGGGATGCCATTAATTATTGCCAGTTGGTGAAATGACAGAAATCCTTCGTTCGTTCTTCCCGCAAAGCGACGCTGTGCAGGGTTTTTTCATCGAAAGGAAGCCCAAAGAATGTGTACAAATTTGTCATCATTTGTACCAACTCTGAAATGATTTTCGTTGCTTTTTGGATCAAGGTCAGTCTTTGAATCTTGTTTTTTGTAGAAAATGTATAACCTATCGCAGATACTTTGTTGTTGAAACTCAAACCACTTTCTTGTTGAACAAAGGTATCGTTAAACTCTATGATGGTCGAGTCCAGCGAATCAATGATGTGGGTTTTGTAATGACCACTTTCCAACGTCGTGGACAATAACCGACCACAAAATGATATAGTGCTGGTGTGTTGTTCGCACAAAATTTAGATAAACTAGAGATTATACCTTATCAATCCAATGTCTGGTTCAAGAGTTATGATTTTATCAAAAACTAAACATGAACTTCTGGTTTGGACCGGAAGTCAAGGTCAAATGGGGTCACATTTTGTGTAGCGCGTGATTAGTTTATGAAGATGTATGGATTGTAAACACCCAATATGTGTCTCTGTCAATTTCCAACTTTAACCGGAAGTCAAGGTCAAACGGGGTCGCATATTGTGTAGCACGTGATAAGTCTATTAATACCTTTTAGATGATGTATGAATTGTTAAAATCCAATGTGTGGTTCAGGAGTTACACATTCTTCAAATTTTAGATGGATTATCCGCTGGGGTGCAATAAAGTAAAAACATTTGTTACACAACACTACTCTGCGTACATTAGTAAAGTATTGAGCAAACATCTCTAAATAAAAACACTCCAGTCTTTAGAAAATGATGAAACCATGATTTTTGTTTACTTATGAAAGCCTTCAAAGAGTACTTTGTATATATTTTAAATTTATAAATCATTTAAAAATGGACTTACAAAAATGTAATATTTCTTTTAAAGAACTATATTTTGTACTATTTAGGGGACCATGTTAGTAAGAGTCCACTAATAAAACTGCATTAACTAAGACATCCCAACATATTTGCATTTGTCGCTCATTCAGAAAATCTCAAAGAAGTTGATAGAGAGTTTTAGAAGTAGAAATGGCTTACAGAGGAATAACATCATACTTGTAAGCAGTGGTCTACGCCAAACTGAGTTGAAAGTCTATGACAAATGGCTTTGGCTATGGCACGCCAAAGCGGAATTTATTCAACCCTGCAACAACAACCTCAACTACTTATTGCAATGTACGTCAACAGTAGTATTTACACTGTTCAACATTTAACAAAATTAGTGGCAACAAATTTAAATTGTGTCAACGTGATGATAAACATGGGTCAACATTGTTACAAAATATGCTTCAGCCCGCATAAAATATACATCAACATTTTGTAAAAATACCTGTCAACATTCACGTAAAAATACATGTCAACATTTCAAAAAAATACTTGTCAACATTGTTGTAACAAAATGTGTCAACCATGTGAACAATATATGCCAACATTTTGGAAAATATATGTCAACATTCCCTTGAAAATACATTTCAACATTTATGTGAAAACACATGACAACAATTGTAAAAAAGATATATCAAGATTCACGGACCAACGAGTTCGATTACCTCGGCGGAATGAGGTTGCAGCAGCTTTAGTCTGGTTCAAAAAATTCCCTTATGATGTTGACTCAAAATCTTCGTTTCGTCGACCGTATTCAGATACGTCAGGTCTGGTATCCAGACTACAGCTGCTTGTACGATTGCGCTTGCGCAGAGACAACCGGAATTGAGATACCGCCATGTTCAACTTCTAATCTTGGTACGTCAAAAATGAGATAATTTTGCAGGTTTAGCGTTTAATAAAATGGAAGACAGTGGCGTTCCACTGTCTTTCATTTTATTAAACGCTAAACCTGCAGATGGTTGCATGATACCTAGTACCCACTTCCCTTATTAAGTACAGTCTCATTACCTGCACCTTAGCTTAGGTGCCAGCTATTCGCCGATTCTCACCGTGGAAACGTGAACGCACGTTGACTGTCGGGTGCAGCGCAGCATACTTCGCGCATGTACTCCGTCGCGGCGGTCACGTGAATGTTGGCATATATTTTTCATCGGGTAGGGTTGACATATATTTTTGGACGAAATGTTAACACGTATTTTTAGGTGAATTTTGTAGCAGGATGGGTTGGCCCATATATTTGTCAACAAGTAGTAGGTAGTTTTGGCAATGTTGACATGTACTTTCTAGTTAATTAATCAGAACAAATATTTTTTTCCCCCAGGGTTGCGCATATTTTGTTTTCAATGTTGACACATGTTTGAAAGAACTAATTGCCTCATTTTTGTTTGCTATTAAACGGTTAATGGTACTATTGAAACAGCTTATAAAGTTGTTGAATGTTTGTTTTAAATGTTGTGGTGTATATTTTGAAATGTTGTTGCAGCTACCGTCCAGGGTTGAATGAATTCCGCATGTTGATGCATGTTAAAAAAAATATTGACAAGTGTTTGTAAATGTTGGACAATAAATATTGCTGTTGACAAAAACTTGTAAAATTGTTGAATATAATTTTTAATGTTGAGTTTTTTTTAAATGTTGCCGCAGTTTCCGTGCAGGAATGAATAAATTCCGCTTTGGCGTGTCATATTTGGCTGCTGGCTGCAGTAATCTAGCAATGGCCTTAGCCAGGGGTATATCTTAACCATGAACATAACTCGACTTTGATACGACCAGAGCGATCAATTTCATTACAAATGTTTTTTTGCAAATTCTAAGTTCAAATGTAAAGCTGTGAATGGAGTCATCCAAAGGTGTCAACATATTGAAGGTAAACATTTCTTTTTAATATTTTTTTTTTTAAATGGCGTGTCGAGGCCAAGTGGTTTATTGCACTGGACTCATACTCTAGTGGCTAAGTCACCACCAGGGTGTGGGTTCGAATCACAGTCATGACTCTTGTATCCTTGAATTGCTTCTCTTCACCCAGGGGTAATTATTCACCCTGTGTGGATGGTTCTTGTGATTAATTTAGCTGGGTATGCTACATAATTAGCAGCACAGACTAGAGTTGAGATGGTTTAAGGCATGAAATAAATGGGCCAGTGACCTGGAATAATAATTGTTGAGTCCCATGAGCGTCACTGCGTGGCGGATTTGAGAGCTATTTAAGAAGCTTTTATACTCATTATTATTATTGATAAACATTTGTTGTGCAGTAGTTTATTATTCACAATAACACCACAGCACAATCCACTGGAATTCCTCCAAGGTTTTGAGTATTTTTCCTGATTTTCAGTATTTCCTACAGTAAAAGAAAAAAACAAAAAAACGTGTACAGTCATGCACGGCCTGTGATCCCTCCCCTGTCATACTCCTTCTTTGAAAATGTTGAAAACTTTGAACAACCCCCATAGACCAAATCTTTGTTATGTTGCAAATATTATGCTGGGTCACAAAAATGTGAAGTAGCCTATTTGTAGTGGTAATACTCAAAGTTAAGAAGGTAGACTCTAAATAACATTTTAAAAATTATTGTCAGAATTGAAAGAAAGTGTGTTACAACTACCATAGATGAAAGGCTGTCTTGATGAAACCTTCCCATCTAGTGATTGTAACACTCAAACATTCTTACTTCAATCATCAGTATCCAGTCTGAGTCCGTTTTCAAATCAAAGTTAAAATTAAAGCATTCTTAAAAAAACCCACAATAACCTGTACTGATTGATTAGAATTAAAACCACTAATCTCTTTAAACAACTTTAAGTACAAAACACATAGGTACAACCCCTAACATTACATCCACTTGTAAAGTTGAAATGAACAGTTTAAAAGCTTATCTAAAATGGTTAGAGATGAGAAAATTAAAACAGATGCATCGTCATCAAACTTCAGTCTCCCTCTTTCTTAGAAGGCAGGGCAAGACATGGTGTTGACGTCACCTTCAATAACAGTTGCCTCCTTGAAGTTCTGTAGAGCACCTCTAATTGTGACATCACGCATGCAGCCGACAAATTTCTCGGAGATAACTTGATGCTCCGTTTCTGGATCATCTACACATGGAGCCAAATAACATCATTAACACTAATTATGGTATATGAACTTATTGGTTTCGGATCTAGTTCTTAAGAACCATTATTGAACTAGCATTGAAATTTCTTGGACATGTTTTTTTTTCAAAACCTGATTGATCCCTTAATGTTCAAAGTAAGACGTAAAAACAAACATTTCATAACTTGGAACTTCTTGATTTTTTGACCTTGAGAACCAAACTGAACTTCTAAATCTTACTTTCACTATTGGTGGTTAATATTGGTGTGGTTATGTTATAACTTTAACATTGTTAATTAAGCAGGTTAGATTACTATAATATAGCTTATTTTGTGGTTTGCCTGACACTCAAATTAACAAACTGCAGAGGGTTCAGAATGCATAAGCTAAACTAATCTGTAATTTCTCTAGACACTCTCGACTCGATGTAGTCCATTGTTACTCGAGTTACACTGGTTACCAGTTCGACAAAGAATAGCATTTAAAGTTCTTTTAATATTTTATAAAGCCATTCATGGTTTAGCACCAATGTACATTCGAGAGCTCATAACCATGAAATCAATCTCTCAAACATCATACCGTCTTAGGAGTTCGCAAGACCGAAGACCATACACTGTTAACTTACCATTCAAGAACATCAAAGGCTACCCTAGGTGATCGGGCATTTGTGTACGCTGCTCCTAAACTATGGAATCATCTCCCTCCTTGTATTAGACAATCATCTTCACTTGATGTATTTAAATCCAAGTTAAAAACCCATTTGTTTACAATTAATTCCTTTTAGTACTGTTGAGTTATTTCTATTGTTTTTCTCTACAGTTTTTGTTGTTGTATTTTTTGTAATGCGCAGTAAAGATATTCATAATAGGTATCGCGCAATATAAATGTCCGTTATTATTATTATTATTAATCCTGATAGTAATTTGACCTGCAATACAAACCCACACATCAATCACATTGTATAATAAACAAAGGCTTATACCTGGGAGACCACCAAAGTATAGCGGATGTCTGGTATTAGCAGCAAAGGCGTTAGGAGGTCCTTCAGCTCTAGGCCCTGGATAACCATCAACAATCAACTGCAGAATGTTTCCCTCTTTGATAACTGTAAATACAAAAACAATTCAGACTTATTCAACTTTTAAAATAAATAAAACACAGAATTTATTTGAAAGCATTGACGAAGCTTTGTAATTTTTTAAAAGTATAATCTACATAATCTAGAAATCTATACTGCAAAGTTTGTACCTTGGATGTCATGCCAGTTACCATCACAGAGGTATGTGGAGCCCTCGGGTGGGGTGTATGCTGCCTCGCTACGTCCACCACCATTCTCAGCCGTCAAAAACAGCTGTCAAACAACAGGACACACAAATAATGTTACATTATGGACATATCAAGTCAAAACTGATTGTGAGTTCTGATGGCTGCGATCAATATTCAACTAATGACCATGACATGCGTAAGATTTTACAAAAGTAAATAATCCTGAAATATTGGAAGTGTTCTCTTCCTGATCAGGAGATGAAGCATCCTGAATGTTACTCAAATAGAACTTAAATAGAAATCCAGAGGTTTGGTCATTGGTCAGAACTGTTTTTCCCTTAAATGAATCCCTTTTTTAAGTGAACAAAGCATTATAGATGAGAGCAGGAATGAATGAATCTCAGCAAACCCTGGCTCCCTTTTCATTTTCCCTCTAATCCTTTAGAAGACCCTCAGGTATGACTCACCACTCCATCCACCACCTCCAAAGATAAGAAGTCACCCTTCGGATTCTGTACAGACATCAAGATGGCTGTAGACACTCTGGGCTTGATGGACATACGCATGTCAAAGTCCACTCCAACTGAGAAGGACGAAGCTGTGGAATGATGAATGGAAATTCAAGATTGAGGGTTTATAGGTATTTTAATATTGGAGGTTCCTTTGGATACACCATGCATTATTCACTTCTTAAGAGAAGTGGTGGCTCTGAAACCAGCTGGGCCCAATTTATCAGTACTGCTTCCCCTAGTCTTGGCCCAAGACGTCAGTGATCGATAGTGGATAGTGTAATGCGCTCGGTTACAACGCGTTACAGCGCGCCACTAACGAGTTAGTGAGAGCTAGTCAAGTTGGGTAATTCAAGCCACAAGAGGGCGCGCTGTAACGCGTTGTAACCGAGCGCATTACACTATCCACTATCGATCACTGACGTCTTGGGCCAAGACTATGCTTCCCCTGGATTTGTTGTGCTTACCGCTCATATAGAATCACATGCTTTACAGGACATCGTAAGCGCAGAATTCCACGGTAAGCAAATTGGGCCCTGGTTGGGAGTCTTTTCACGACCTTTTGACAAGTACAACAGTCAGGACCAACATTTCCCATGGAAGTATACAAAATGGTGAATCAGTTCACTGTGCTGAATCGATCTAGTGTTTTAGTTTATTTATTTATTTATTAATTTTTTGGAAGGGGAGAGGGGAAGAGTGAAGGGGTTTGGGGTATGAAAAGAGGTTTTAAAAGTAGAAGAAACAAATTTAGACTGAAGTTGATCGGACACTTACTCTGTATAACATAGCCTCCGTCTGAGCCAAAGAACACACCAGGTTCGATCCCATTGCATGGCTGGACCTCTATATTTTCTTCAGGATCCCCTAAAGAAACACCATCTAATAAGAAGTTACGAAGACAACCCACAAAGCTGACTCTGGATGCAGGCTGCACAATACAAGAAAGATAATTTATTTTTAACAAGTATAAATAAAGAACATGGGAATCTGACTGGATAAATTGTATTTAAATTTTGGTTAGAACAATGAAAATTTGACAAGAGGCGGATTTGAACCTGCGACCTCCAGATTAACATGTCTGCACTCAACCAACTAAAGGAAGACCGCCAACATTATGGCTAGATAGCTCAGTTGGTAGAGCACCCGCACGTTGATCTGGAGGTCGCTGGTCCAAATCTCATTCCAGTCAATGTTTCTTTGTTTAACCCAAAATTGTACTTTCTCAAGGAAATAATTATTAGTATCTTAAAACTAACTGTGGGTCAGTATTCACAACTACAAATTTCGACAACTTACATCCACTTTGTTATCTTTCATTGCATCTCTAACTTCAGGATCAACGCCACCAATGTATACCGGTGTGGTGGCTCGAAGGAATCGATTGCTTCCACCTATTTCATCCGTAATGACCAACTGGCCATCGATGTAGAGTTCCCCAACAGCACCAGCTCGATTCGCTCTCACCTAGAATCAGTATCAAAAATCAAATGTTGCTAATAAGAGAAAGGTTACGACTCGAATCCCACCCAAGTAGTGTGTTGTGACCATTTCTTCAGGTTTGCAAAGTTGACTCTAAAAGAAAAACATGTCCACAATTTAGGAAGCCAAATATTTCTTCTGGTGCTGTTGATTTTATCAACAAACCTTCACAAAACTTAGTGAATTTAGTATTCTACAACTGGCTTCTCACCACGTGGCATGTTGAGTTGAGTCAAGCATCCGCTCTGGAATGCGGGGTCATGGGTTCAGATCCCATCCATGTAACCGATTGATTTTCTTGCAAGATTCAAAAATACGATGCTTATTACACACTGGTGTAAAGGAAAGCCAAAATAACATTTTAATAAGTGCTGTCCAAAGTCAATGTGCACTTGATCTACTGAGAAACAGGTGTACAGGATGAAGAATCTATCCCCTCCTCACCCTCTGTGAATATGTAGAGGGGTAGCTAATAAGGTAACTGATGGGATGGTCATCACAGTGTGGGCTCAAGATATTTAACCATAAATTGCTTCTCTTAACCCAGGTAGTATGGGAGCCTTCGGGGACAAAGATGGGGATTAACCCCCGTGCGGTATGAACAATACAAACATATTGGGGTTGTATGTTCCATTGGCGGTATGGAGACAGTTTGAGGAATGGTCTTAACATGCCTGATGAACACGATAATAATGTTATGAAGTGCGTTGATCTATCTACTAAGATATGTGCGCTAGTATAGGAACCAGTTGAACTATTTTCATGTCACTCACCGTGTGCCAATTTTCATCATTGATGGGATCTGGTGATTCAAGAAGTATAGGTCCGCTACCATAATCCCATCCAAACACCACCTTCCCCTCACGCATAAACATGCCAATGTAGTCAATGTGACGAGTGTCTGAGGTGAACATGATAAGACCATTCCGACCGGCAGTCTTCAGCTCCACTTGCATTTCCAGACTGATGGAGAATACACAGGAAATTCAGTCATTCATGATCAAGATTTGTGTTGACTTGTAAACCTGTAAACCAGTAAACTGGTAAACCCATAAACCCAAACCAATAACCCTATATAAACCAGTCAAACCGTAAACCCATAACCTTGTAAGCCCTTAAACCCATAACTCCATATATCCGCATACTCGTTAACCCGTAAACCTATGTATCCGCCCATGAGCCAATGAACCCCAAACTCACCCATGAACCCATACACCCAAATACCCGTGAACCCATACACCCATAAGCCCATAAATCCATAAACCGTTACACCTATATTCCCACACACCCGTAAGCCCATTATTCCATGAACAATAGACACATGAACCATACACCCAAACACCTACGAACCCATAAACCCCACACTAGTGAACCCATATACATGTGAACCCATAACCCTATAAACCTTAAGCCAATATACCCATATCATCCATCAACATATTATCAGTGTGTTTTTTAAAGTGCCAAACACTGCTCTCATGGCATGACATTTTAACGGTTTCCAGGTGCGTGAGGTATTTTTTCCTGTGCGCCTTGAGTGAAGACTAAGCACCTAAGACACGAGGTTCGTTAAAGTTTACAACGTAAAGTTTGCTCTCCAGATTTCTCCGGCTTATTGCTGTTTTAAGGTATGTAGAAACTTATTTTCCAGTAGTAGATTCTTTCAGGATTTGGCATGTTCGGTCTGTGTGTTGCATTACTCTTTTAATATGTTCCTTTAGAGACTTTTGAGATCGTTTGCTGTAAATCCTCCGTACTTTTACTGCCATTGTTTTTGTGCACTCAGTGCGGTAAGCCCGCGCCATGTTTTTAGGTTTACATTTACGTTGACTACTCGGCAGGATCCTTAAAGGCCCTGTATACTATTGGTAAGATCGAAAAACACAAATGTTCACAGATTCACACATAACTTACATGATTTAAAGTAAGTAATGGTAGAAAGGGTTCATTAAAATATTTCTGCCTAAAAATTAAAATGCTATCGTTTTTGAGAAACAATAATTTTTATCGCGCGCGATAAGAAACTCGATGTTTGAAAGCCAGAAAACACATAAGGTCTCTCCTCACGGAAAAGACACTCAGGAGAGACAGTGGCTGAACTTGGACTGGCAATAAGAAAGTTAGTTCTCAGAGCGTACCCAGATTGTGGTATGACCTTTCAGGAGGATTTTGCCATCGAACAGTTCAAGAACGCACTTGATGATTACGAACCGAAACAAGCTTTATTTCAAGGAAAGCCTGCATCATTAGACGAGGCGGTGGAAATCGTGGCAGAAGCGGAGGCATGGCACAAGGCAGAGAAAGTTGGCCAATCACGTGTATTGCTACCTGAACTAACAAATAAATACGGCGGGTGCCCCACTACCATTGATGACCTAGCTGATATGCTGCATAAATTGATGGATGCTAAACAGCGTCAACTGAGGCCCGAAAGGAAATATAAGGATTGGAAGCCAGGATGCTGGAATTGTGGGAGTCTGCAGCACTATCGAGCGGAGTGTCCAGCCCATGCCGCCAACCCCATGGCATTAAACAAGAATCAGCTGGTCTTGTGAGCCAAAGGTCAGCTGGTTATAACCAGAGGCTCGAGATCAAACCAAGATCACCGCCGGTGGCGGCAATCCAACCGCCGGTATGGGTAGCCTCACCGCCGGTGGAGGCAGTCCAACCGCCGGTATGGGTTGCCTCACCGCCGCTGGAGGCAGTCCAACTGCCGGTATGGGTAGCCTCACCACTGGTGCAGGTACCCCAACCGCCGGTATGTACAGCCTCACCGGCGGTGCTGGCAGCCTCATTGCCTCATTGCCAGTTTCGTTTCATCACGTCTTTTTGAGAAAGTGGCACCAAAGCTGAGACCAGTACTCTCACCTGCAGTTCGCAAGTTTCGTCAGGCAAATGGCAGTGAACTTCGTATTGATGGTCGAGCAAAAATGGCAGTAAAACTTGGTGGTGGAGAAATCGATCACCTGATGTGGGTCGCTGATATTAGCGATGACACTATACTTGGACTAAACTTTATGCGACAACACAAGTGCCAACTCGTGTGGGATGATGATTGTCTCACGGTTGGTAGATATAAAGGTTCCCATGATGTCATACCCGGAAGAACCAGTAATCTGTCGTGTTCGGCTGGATGAAAAGGTGATGATTTCACCGCTATCAGAGGTCCTACTTGAGTGTAAAGTAGTGGGAGAAAGCTCTGGAGCTGTGCCAGTCTGGGGAATACTACAGAACAAAGGAACCATGGGCAATGACTGTGATGTTCTTGTTGCAAGTGCCTTTGTCAACACACGAGACAGTCAGGTCCCAGTGAGACTCTTGAATCTGTCGTCTGAAGAAAAGATGCTGAGAAAGGGCACTGACGTTGCATTCCTTGAGCCGGTGGACAGTGTTGCCGTTTTGGCAGACCATCGGCAGACGAATGATGGAACGGCGAGCGGGTTGCTGGCTGAGATCCCAGAACATCTAACAGCACTATTCGAGTCTGGTTCCGGACACCTGTCAGCCTCAGACAAAGAGAGACTGGCGGCAATTCTGCGAAATTTTGGTGATGTGTTTTCAGCGGGAGATGGGGACTTTGGAAGAACTAATCTCACAGAACACCGCATTACGACGGGGAATGCGCCTCCCATCCGGCAGAGACCAAGAAGGGTGCCCCTGAGCCAACGAGAGGTGGCTGATAAAGAAGTGGATAAGATGCTTGCTCAGGGAGTAATTGAACCTTCTGATAGTCCGTGGTGTTCACCGATTGTGCTGGTCAGAAAGAAGGACGGTTCTGAGAGGGTGTGTATCGACTACCGGAAGTTGAACGAGGTTACCACGAAAGGTGCACATCCTCTTCCCCACATAGAGGATAACCTTGACTCTCTGGCGGGATCACAATTCTTTTCCACTCTTGACCTGGCCTCCGGGTATTTGCAGGTTAAGGTTGCTGCTGAGGACAGGCACAAAACGGCTTTTAGCACAGGTGGACTGTACCAGTTTTTGACCATGCCATTTGGCCTTTGTAATGCGCCCTCAACCTTTGAACGCCTGATGGAGCGAGTCCTTGCTGGATTACAATAGCAGGTAGCAGTGTTGTATCTCGATGACATTATCGTCTTCGGAAATAACTTTGAGGAGCACATGCAAAGACTGTGTCTGGTGCTGCAGAGGCTTAAGGAAGCAAACATAAAACTAAAACCCAAGAAATGCAAGTTCTTTCAAAAGAAGGTGGAGTTTTTGGGTCACGTAGTTTCGCCAGAGGGAGTCCCAACTGACCCAGAGAAGGTCCGTGCAGTACAGGTGTGGGCTCAATCAATGACTGTGACAGATGTCCGAAGTTTCCTGGGACTGGTGTCATTATTACCGACGGTTTTGCCGCAATTGCAAGACCACTACATCTACTAACTGAGAAGGGAAGGCAGTTTTAATGGACAGGAGAAAGCCAGGAGGCATTTGAACAGTTGAAGTACTGTTTTACATCCGCCCCAATACTGGCCTATCCAGACCCGGCTGAACCATTTTGTGCTTGACACGGACGCTAGCGGATTTGCAGTCGGTGCTGTGTTGTCTCAGATTCAGGGAGGCAGGGAGCGTGTGATAGCATATAGCAGCAAGTCACTGACAAAGCAGGAAAGGAACTATTGTATCACGAGACGTGAGCTCTTGGCCGTGGTCTTCTTTATGAAGAAATAATTAATATCATCACTACCTGTATGGGAGACATTTCCGTGTCAGGACCACTGAAGTGGCTATACGGCGTGAAAGACCCAGAAGGACAGTTGGCCAGGTGGCTAAAAAAACTTAGCATATACAATTTTATCAACGAGCATCGTCCTGGAAGCCAGCACGGCAACGCCGATGCCTTGTCGAGGAAGTGATTTTTCTAGCTGTGATCACGAAGACGGAGAGGAGATACCCAAGGTACCGTGCTAGAGATTGAACACATTCGTGGTAGCAAGCTGCCGGTACAGCGAAGCCTCACCGCCGGGACAAGCAGCCTCACCACCGGCTTATGCTGCATTGCAGGTACAAGCTTCGGCTCCCAAGGTGGAACCTGACCTAAACTGTGACAATATTGCACGCTTTCAGCGAGAAGACAGCGAATTGAGAGAGGTGTTGGAATGGGTCGAAAAACAGCAAAGACCACTGTGGGAAGAAGTGTCCAGTAGGGGTTCGGAGGTGAAGTTCTGGTGGGCCCGTTATGAACAGCTGGTGATGAAGCATGGGATCTTGTATATCCACTGGGAGCCAACTAGACCAACTGACAGTTGCCGACTGAGAGTATTAAACGCCTCAAGGCATGCGTTCAACCGTTATGAAGCACTTTTATGATCAGAAAACTGCAGGCCACCTGGGAGTAGCCAAGACGTTCTCAAAATTGTGTCGCAGCCACTTTTACTGGCCGTCAATGCGCACGTCGGCACGCCGGACTTCACCCTACCACCATAGATCAGACGGGATGATTGAACGCTTTAACAGAACCATTGAGGCAATGCTACGGGTATGGGTGGATGACTCGCAGACAGATTGGGATGACCACTTGGCCCTGTTGGCAATGGCTTATAGATCTTCAGAACACGAGACTACGAAAGAGACACCGAATGCAATGATGTTAGGCCGAGAGGTTCGCATGCCAGTGGATTTGCTCGTCAAGCCAGTCCCGGGTGATGTGCCCACAGCCGCCACTGCTTAGGCACAGCATCTTTAAGATAAACTTGTATCTGCTCATGAGATTGCCAGGGAAACCACAAGCACAATGATGAGGGCACAGAAAAGGCACTAATGGAAGAAATGTTAAGAAACAGCTGTATGACAAGGGAGCAGTGGTTTGGCTCCAGAACAAGATAAGGAAGAAAGGAAAATGTCCCAAACTAACCAGGAGCTGGTGTGGACCGTTCGTGATAGTGGAAAAACTGTCGGATGTTGTGTATAAAATTCAGAAGTCCCCTCGATCTAATAAAAAAGCAGACAGAATGAAACTCTGTTATGGAAAGTCGAGTGAAGACTGTGGGTTTCGTGGGCTTCGGCAGGCACAACAAAACTCAACCAGCACTGCACAGAACCCAGCCGCCGGTATGGGAAGCCCAACCGCCGGTATGGGAAGCCCAACCGCCGGTATTGGAGGTCCAGCCGCCGGTATGGGAAGCCCAACCGCCGGTATGGGAAGCAGCCGCCGGTGTGGGCAGCCCAACCGCCGGTATGGGCGGCTCAACCGCCAGTGCAATCATTACCGTCGGTACCCAGCTCCCCAAGAATGATGGAGACCCGTCCACCTGTACACCGTGCACACGCCGAGGCAGAGCCGTGAGAAAGCCACAGCGATACTTGCAACAAATTTTCGTTTCCAGTGAGAACGGAACGCATGACAGTTGGCCACTAGAGGGCGGGCGTGCATGTAGCATTTCTTCAGATTTCTGCAAGTTGAAGAAGAACGCACATTGTGGGACTTCTCCCGACATGGATATGACGGATGACGGATGACGGTGACAGCTACCTATGCTTGCAGAGTGTGTGGACGCACGTATGGCTCGTCCTATACAAGGAGACGTCATGATGAGAAAGCAACCCACGAAGAAAGGGAACAGTATGTAAGCTGTGTGACAGCAAGTACCGCCGATCGGACTACTTGACACACATCCGGCGACACACATCCGGCGACACACATCCGGCGACACACATCCGGCGACTACCGTGACTACTTCTGCCGCGGGGGCGCACACCGCCGCTGGCGTGAGTGACATCAGGAGGATCGCATCACAGGATGGAGTTGATTCGTCTGCAAGGATCTACATGAACGGACAATGGTATACGGCCCGGACCTTGCAAACTGCGGGGCTCATGGAGTGCCCCACTCCGGCGGAATTCTTGAGAGCCGACGGAGTCGATAAGGGGGTGCAAACAGAAGCCACTCTCATGCGGGAAGAGTTTGTAACGGCCATGGTGGAGACGGTGGAGGACACCACCACCGGAGTCCGTACCGTTCGCCGGACGGAGTCATCGGGTATAAAGGAACCTAGTGACGTGCTGTGGCAGACATTGACCCCCCAGCACAGACAGAAAAATAAACATTGTTTTGTTGTTATTAAATAAAAAGAAATGCGGTTGTGGGTCTCACCGCCGATTGTTGCATCTTTGGTGGATTCTGGGTCACCAAATTGGGGACCAGAATCAATATTGATCATCATTCCCGGGGAACTCCAACCAGTTACAAACCTGTTGAACTATTTTAACCACCTGCCAATACAGAAGTATAGGCTAAACTATAGGAGGGAGTGATGTACGGACATCGCAACCGCCGGACAACCGCCGGCGTGAGAACGCTCTCTCTCCAGAGATTGGACCGGAAGTATGGACTATAAATAGACTGTTGTGTTCGCGCCAGCGGGAAAAACGTTGGCCAGGGGTCAAAAAGACTGACGCTTTGCTTTGTGTTGATTAAAAAGGAGTTGTGTTGTAACGTTGGGTCAGAAGAGACCAGAGTTGTTACGAATAAAGTTGGTTTTCCTCCAGTCCAGTCTCGGGCTCCCCTTTTCATGTTGTTCGGCAGTATTAGAAACAAGGACCCTTAGGCCGTTCGCTACAATACCTTTAGGTGAGGACGTAAAGCCGATCTTTGCGTAGCGCGTAGGACTTTCCTGTACGGTTTCCTCATCACTGGTAGTTTAAGTAAGGAGATGTTCAGATTTATCTGTGTTATTTCAGGTGTTTTTCTAAATTCCATTTTTAAAAATTCATATTGTTGTTCTTTGATTACAAGGCGATTAGTTTCAACGCACTACTTTTTGTTATGAATGGATACAGTAGTGTTTAGGGCCTACGCTCGGTTTGTGTTGCGGATTTATATTTTCTGTGTAATTGGTGAGATCCACAACTCAGAGTTAGACGCGGCGTTCAGTCGTCATTTAAGTAATAACCTAGGCCAGCGGCGGCGGAACACTTTTAAAAGTGGGGGGGGGGGGGGGGGGGCAAATTTTTCCCCATGTATTTTATTTCCATTTGCACAACATAGGTATGTAGGCACACACCGGCTATGTTGGGCTATTTTGGGGTACAAACATAGACCCACACATGACTCTGGAGGTCTTCCAGGAGTAGAGTATAGACCAATCCCTAAAAGAAACCGTCAAATTTGGCCGTTATCGAGCATTTTCAAAAAACTAAGTTTACGTGATTTATCTGAACCATTTTGTTTTACGCAGAAAAATCATATGATCTTTGGAATTAATTTTACGAAGCGATCTAAAAAAGTGTATTACTGAACCAAATTCAACTCGGCTGGGTTAACAATGGGAGCGATTGACGCAGCTGTAAGCCCAAATTCAATTTGCCCGTAGATGGCGTTTTTCGGGAACGATCGTTAGACAAAATTACTATACCTTATACAATGAACAACTACCACCATTCTGTGATTTGCCAATTGGCCATCAAGACGTGTTTTGTTAGTTCGTTTAAATGCAGATCGTGTCTACGTCATTCAGCCGCTAAGCTAATCGGATAACGTGGCGAGTGCGCATGCTCATAAAGACGCATCCCGACTGTACCTCTAGACTCTTTCTAGAAAGGTGTCTTATGAGCATGCGCACTTGCAGACAAGCATTTTTCAAAACGGCCGCACAAGAAATCTTCTTCTTTTGCTGAATTATCGGAAATAGGTTGATTTAGTTGAGATGCTTTAACTAATAAGTTCAAGTTTAAGTAAATACTTGGGCCTGTGTTCAACGAAGCACCCAGGATTATGTTTAAGGGGAGGGGGGCTCAAACCAATGTATTGGGTGGGGTCCAGGGGCCGGCCTTATTTTAAATAATAATACTGCGGACGTTGTTGATAAGAACATATTATGGACGGTGCTACCTACTTTTCATCACTGGACGGCAAATTCCATGAATAAAGTGGGCGGCAAACCCATATCCTACAGATAAACCTTTGTTTTGCGAAAGTGGTGTCACATAATAATAATTTATATCAGATTACTGTTAAAAAATGAAATAATAAATTTAACCAGGGCATAAATGTGGTGTTTAATTTGGAAAGGGTAGTTGCAGACCTTTTTAATCCCTGAACAAAGCCGACTAAAATGAAAAATGTGGAAAAGAAGCAACGCGTGATGATATTCATTTTGGATCTCGTCGGTATCAGGTTTCATGCAATTCATTAAAAACATCGCGTGTAAAAAAACATTACTATCCGGCCGCGGCGTTTCTCAAATTCAAGTGTAGTACTACAGGCAATCCATAAGGGGGAAAAACCATTGAAAGCCGGAACGACGTGAGATATATTTTATCCTTGACAAATTAGCCCGTTGGTTTCAAATGCTTAATATGTTATTGTTGCAAATTTAAACAATTACAAGTGAGTTATCATAAAAGTATGGTGTTCAATATCTGTCACCTCGCACCTCGCGTTATCGAATCTCCCGTATAAAAGAGTAATTTGGCAGGAAAAAAATTTGCGAATGGCAAAGGAAGAAAATAAAATACTGCCACCGGAAATAAAAACCTAAAACTACACACACATTTGCGACTTTTCTCCCTTGGCTCTTTTTTCCTTCCTCCTTCCTCCCCCTCCCCCAATTTTTTTATTTTTCTTTCCTTCCCCCTTCCTCCCCCGTTTTTTCTTTCTTTCCTTCCCCCTTCCTCTCCCGTTTATTTTTGGGGGGACCCTCTTGGGGGGGGGGGGGGCGGCCCCTTGGGTGCGCCGTTGCCGGTGTTGGCCTATAAATTATTCTTCTACAAATCTTTATGTGATTGTAAAACATGTCGAGCAGTATCATATTATGACGTTACTAAAGTCAATTGGATGAGTTTTTAGAACGTTTTTAGCTGAAGCACGAACCAATAGTGGTGAACTACTACGTTGTCGTTTTTTTGAATAATTATGAGGCATAATAAAACTAATATAACATACTTTTGTGGGGTAACTAGGTGATATTAAGTCCCCTCGGTATTGGAAGTTAAAGATGCATTGCCCGTATTTGGACAAAACTTGACGGTAAAAAATTGATTTAAATGTTAAATTTGTATGTTCCGGGGTAGGAAGTCGTGTGTGGGATCGGACTCGGAGATTATGCATCGAATTGCGGCTAAGGCTGTAACTGCAGCTGGTGCATGCTAACGGCTTCTAGTGGGAATAACGCACGGAGACACGTTGTGGCGCAGCCGGGATTCCGGACCCAGCCCGCTATAAAGTCAGCCTATTTTTACACCCGATCGCTACAAGTCTCGTGTGTGCTGGTTATGGCCCGGCCATGCAGTACACTCGACCAGCGGTGACTCGCACTGCATGACTGGTGAAATGTGCATCGTGGGCCATTTCCGGGGATGGCAACTCGCCTACGTTTGGCGTTATATGCTGTTTTTTTGTTAGGCCTATATGAATAAGATTATTTTGAGAAATGTAAAGGTGTGTATACTATTACAAACGGGGTTGTCAGTGAACCCTAATTTGGTTTCAATAGCTCGATATAAAGTGGGGGGGGGGGGGGGGGGCAAAATGACTACCTTTTCAAAAGTGGGGGGGGGGGGGGGGGGGGGGGCAACTGCCCCCCTTGTCCCCCGGTTCCGCCGCCGGTGACCTAGGCCAATACGAATTAGGGAGTCTTTATGCGTTTAGATTTATTTCTAGTTTAAATGCTTTTTCTTAAAGTATTGCACATTATTCAAATGTGAGCAAGTTAGAGTTAAGTTTAGGAAGATTTGCCTCAGTTTAAATATACTACGTTTCAGAGATTGAGTCATTTATATGTTCATTCTTTCTTCTCTATTGTTTAGTTATTGTTTTCTCTCAGCAATTGCATAACTTGTGTGAAACTGTACTTAGACAAAGTTTTGTTCATTTTCTTGTATTCAGGAATCACACACAGTTTTTGAATAATCTTGACTATACCTCGCCATCACTACCATCAAGATGTGTTTATTTCAAAACCACAGTGGACTGTTTTCACTACAAGGAGAAGCACTAAGACATTTTAAAAACTTAAGGCGTTTTCTTATTGTCATAACATTGCAACAACGTGTCAGAACTTTACGATCTCGTGACATCTGCAGGATTGTAAATTTGTGGGCTTACTGGCTCAATGCTAAAATGGCTAATGATTCTGTGGATATTGAGTCTATAGCACAACACCAAGTCTGGTTTGACACACTTTTCGAATCAGGCTGGAGGAGGAAGATGTTGCTAAAGGAAAGTTTATGATCAGTCAAATAACTTTTTGTTTTAACCAGTAGGTTTTGTCAAAACTCTGCATTCTTGCTACACAACTCACTTTCTTTTATATTTCGGGTCCAATGGTGGGAACTCTAGTCGAGCCTCTTCTGTAATTCCAAACTGCTGGGCCCCAATGTCTTCAGCTAGCTGCTGCCCAGCACCAGCACCAGCAACCCTTGGCAGGGCACAGGTTCTTGAGTTAGGGCCTTGTCTTGTGGTAGATGGAGTGGTTGGGATGGTACCTTGAGCAGGGCCAGTGGTATTGGAGGAAGCCTCGGTAGGTAGTATTGATCCGATTGGACAGAAATTGAGATTGGCGTTGTTATTGGAGATGATCTGATCCGAGAAGCTCACCGCTCTGTTGACAAGAGGGAAATATTACAAAATCATGGTTTTTTTAAGAGTGTGTAACAGAAGCGTTGTCATAAAGACAGAGAAGTTCACTAAATCAAGAATGAGATGAAGACCTGGTAATGGAGTACCAAACTAAACGTTCCAGTTAAAATAGACCATAAATGATCAACATAGTTCACTTACTCAAATCCTAAAGCCAGATCTGATATACAACCAATAAAATTGTTAGTTATTGGCAGAATGGCAGCAAGGATGAAATCATTCCTTGGGAAGCCCCCGATGAGGAAGAAAGCATCTGTCTGCATCGATCTCTTTTGGAAACGCTTGAATACTGAGTCATTATCATCGTCAACTATTAGGGTCAATCTGAAAGAAAATGTAGACAACAAATAATAAAACACTAATCAGAGAAGCTTTGGACTTGAATAGCCTTAGTATGCAATGGTAAACATTAACAAGTATGTATTTGGAAAAACACTGGTATGCAGGATATAATGGGCTGTGTTGACAGGCATGGAATTACATAGAGGTCATACAAGCCATGACCTTCAAAAGATTCCCATATAGACTTTAAGATTTCCCAAGGAAAGTGCCCTTTGCAAAATGAAAATGGCCTTGCCCTCTCAAAGATAAAATTCCAGGCTTCCAATGCTACTACCACTACACAAGGCCTGATATTTCCCTCTTGTTAGAGCAAGGTAGTTTCTCCTCAGTAAAGGGCACCTCTGTGAAGGAATGTTTCAAAGGGCACCAAGGCAATGACCAGGGGGTACGGAGGCAATCAGGCCTGCCTGCTAAACACTGGCCAGGGTCCACTCAGGTTTTGAAGACCTGACTGAGAGAATGAAATCTTACTTCTTTCCCCTCTTAGACACATAGACTGTATGCCATTCTCCATCATTGTAGCCAGCTTGAGTTGACTGAACCTCAATCCTGTCGTTTCCACTATCAGCGACGACAAGTACGTAGCTGGAAAATATCATTACAGCAACGAATTCAGACTGACGGATGGGAAAAAAACAAAATGAGAACATCAAATTACTAATCAATTCCTTGAACTTTTGTCTTTTCTTTTATGCAAGATTAAATACGAGATTATAGCCACAATGCAAAACAAAATTGAATAATTGATCGTTCTCATAAAATAATTCAATCAACTGAACAACTGATTCAATTAATTGATCAAGCAAGTCAATCAGGTAATTAAGCAGGACTGGGTTGCAGGATCAAGCTCAACAAAAACAGCACGACCAAAAGTCTAACAAGAGTCTAACATACATGAAAATACACATGAGGTGTGTAGCCAGACCACTCATGGCGGAATTTGAAAAGTTAACCTATTACTATTAATCCCATACTTTGTCTTTGAGAAAACGTTGCATACCTTGTCAGCATTGGATGCGTAGATCATGACACCATCTGGTTCATTGGTGCGGAACCTAAAGATCATGTCGGAATCACCATTCAAATCATATGGTGTACGAGATACATAGCCACCATAGGGTCCGTTGAACGATACCATCTTCGCAATCTATGACCAAATCAATAACATTGGTTCTTTTAATAATTGTTTGACTAAATATGTTGACATGCGTTTTGATGACAACTTTTAACATATCAGCCAGCCAGCCAGCCAACCAGCCAGCCAGCCGGCCAGCCGGCCGACCGGCCAGCCGATCAATCGATCAATCGATCAATCGATCAATCAATTAGTTATTAATCATTTGTGGTTTATATACTGCCCAAGTCAAAAGTTAGCTGTCAAAAGTTTAGGTGCTGAGGCACAGGATGAAGATTGCTAGCATTGATGAACTACTCTCATTCATCTGCTATAGTATAGCGTGCTATCTTACCGTCCATCCACCACCATCTGTCTCCATGTCACAAAACACCTTGAAAGCCTGACCGGTGTTTTGAGGTCGCACAAAGTACACGCCGCTCACCGACACACCAAACGCAAGAATATCCGAACAATCCTTTGGATAGGTAACTGTAGAGGCATGGAGAAAACAAACCATATCCTTTTATTTCCGTAACTGCAATACTTTAATTCATGTGTAATTTTTCTTCTCTCCCAATCCTATGCAGTGGAAGTCGAAGTTTAATATTTCACATAAATCACCTCAACAATCATCATGAAGCATACACTTATCAAAGCTATATCTACTTACGAACCGATAGGCCTATACTTGTATTACTTTCTCTAAGTTTCATGAGTGGGATATGAACCTCCGACCTCAAGTTAATAAGTATTCACTCTCCCAAGTTCCCAAACCATTGTATTTACTTTAAAGATCCTCAATACGCTTACCACCTTCAGTCGTTGTGACAAACGCATCAGTTTCACCAGAATTGTCCGTGGGAGAGGTACCTGCAAGTACAATCAAGCAAGAGACCTTCAAGTCAATAATGTTTTTATACATGCTTACAATTTTGATGGTTTGATTTTCTATAATCTTAAATGTAAAAATAAATCTAACAAATTCTGTTTTAAAAAAATTATGTAAGTAACCAGATGTTATTTCGAGAAGGAAAACAAACTTTTAGAAAAAAATATTATAGGCCTATGGCTTCTTCGTAAATTCCATCATATTGTTAGCATATAACGAACAAAAAAATCATCAATAACTTTGTCAGAGGGGGTCGAAAAGTTTTGAATCCACTGGATAAGTGATGACCCACATGTAGCTGATAATCTCCAAGTATAGTCGAATGTTTGGAGAAAAAAAAAATTAAACTTACCACATTAGGGAGTTTCACTCCACTTACCAATATTAAGGAGTTTCTCAAAGGCAGATACTGCAACCTGCAACTCATCCACCTTACGTCTTGTGTCTTCCAGCTCAGTGGAAACGATTTCATGATTACCAGAGACTGCAACCTGCAACTTATCCACCTTGCGTGTTGTAGCTCCCAGCTCAGAGGAAACCGTTTCTTTAGTATCAGTCACAATACCTTTCAGCTCTTCCACCTGATTTTGTATGTTGCTTACTTCAGTGTTAACCATCTCTAGGTAGTCTGATAGTATGATCTTCAACTTGTCTACAATTACATCTTGCTCACAGGAAACCGTTTCATGATTGCCAGAGGATGCAACTTGTAGACCAGCTTGAGACTTCACGATCATAACAATCAAGAGAACATGGACAAACAACCCCATTCTGCTCAGCTCAAAGTTCAACTATACAACTATACACGACTTCTTGGCGTTGATCTTCTGCGTATAAATGTATAATGAGCTAGAACCTTTTGGTAAAACCATTGTATGCTTTTAGTGATGGTTCAAACGATTCAAGCTTTGTTATTCTTCCTGTTGAGCTATAAGCTGACCTATATTTATTAAAGGTGAATCGAAAACGGAAAAGAACCCGAATCTGGAAATAGAAAGAGCCTTGTCATCTCAACTCCGGATACAGCTAAATAAATACTCCAGCAGAAAAAGCCTTGAAAAATCCGGTAAAATCTCATTCAGTCAAATCACTCCACCATCAAAAAGCTAATTGACTGCATATTGGTAGAGAGGTCTTTTAATAATTTCAAGTCCATGTCACTCACTATCATATAACAATGTGGTAAACTATACTTTAGCTGTGAAAATGTTAATGTGTTTAGGCCTATAGTTATCTTTAAAATAAACTCATTATCTTTGCATTCTCATTACGACGTTTCCTTGACAACTAAATCCAACAGATGGCAAAAACAATTAAGTAGTGGGGTAGACCCCCTGCCTTAGCAAACTCATTATGAAGTTTATTGATAGGTGGGAAAGAGCATTTGAATACCATCTGTTATGGAGTGGCATTAATAGGCCACCGTAGCCTTGCTGTATGATGATGTCTAAGCTACGAATAAACCACTTTCAGTGAATGCTACTACTGGAGTCCTGCTGTCTTTAGAACATGGTGTCAGAAATTAGCTGAATCCACGGCAAATACCCGGCAAAATCATCGGCAATCTTGGAGAACGGATCATCAGACATCCGTCGGCAGTACAGCTTGATCCTACACGCACGGTAAGCTGTCAACAATCGAAAAAACTGTATATTTTACGCGGAGTATCCACTGTTATTTCTACATGACTGTGGTAGTGACGAAATCATTTATACAGTACAATCCAAGCCCAAACAGCAATACTTTGTAGAGCTATCAGTGGAGACGCTAACAAAGGATCGGACAAAGACTTTCAGCTTTCAGCTAGACTCTGGTGCAACTTGCAGCACCATGAAGCTTGCAGATTACGCTGAGTGACAAGCCTCCATCTCAATCAAAGAGTAAGCTGAACATGTACAATGGCACAATTATACACCCGGTAGGAGCCACCAGCTTGAGATGTCAGATCAAAGGGGTCACGAGGAATATCCACTTTGAGATTGTGGAAGATGCCCCTCATCTCTACTGTCAGGTAGAACAGCAGAAGCTCTGGGATTAATGCAGTTCGCAGAGGAGTGTTTGGTACATGCAGTGACAGAGTCACAGACTCTTACCAAAGGCAGAAGTTCTCGGAGAGTACAAAGATATATTCACCGGCCTTGGTCGGCTACCACGACATTACCACATAGACATTGATCACAGTGTCACTCCAACGCAGAACACCAGGCGTAGAGTACCAATTCCAGTGCGAGCAGAGCTGAAACAAAAGATAGACAACATGAAAGACCAAAGCATCCTGGCTCGAGTAACTAAGCCTACCAAGTGGATCCACAACATGGCGTTCGTCAGAAAGACAAATAAAATCAGAATATGCTTGGATCCACACAGCCTGAACAAAGCCATTAGGCGCAACCATTACCCGATTCCCACTGTTGACGAAGTAGCCCCGAGATTGAAGAACACCAAACTCTTCTCGGTAGTAGATGCTAAGGACGGGTTTCTCCAAGTCGTACTTGATGAGCCCTCAAGTTATCTTAAAACATTTTGGACACCTCATGGACGTTTACCGTTGGTTGAGGATGCCCTTCGGTATTTCTTCAGCACCGGAAGAATTCCAGGGCAGACTCCATGAGTGCCTGGAAGGCCTGGAAAACATCGCAGTCATCGTTGATGATATTCTTAGTCTACGGCTCAGGAGAAACGCAGGCCGAAGCAGAGGCCTCGCATGACGCCGCATTCACCGCCCTTCTCGCAAGATGCAGAGCACGGAACCTAAAGCTAATAATGGGGCCAAGCTGCATTACAAGCTACCAAGTGTGACATACATGGGACACGTCTTCAGCTCAGACGAATTATCTCCTGATCCAGAGAAAGTAAAGGCCATACTCGACATGCCTCGCCATACAGACGTCCAGGGAGTGCTAAGACTCACTGGAGTGGTGACAGACCTGGCTAAATTCTTGCCAGAATTAAACTGAGCACAGTATGCGAGCCACTTAGACGTCTCACAGACAAAGACGTCATCTTTGACTGGTTACAACATCATGACGCGGCCTTCGACAAGATCAAGAAGCTCATCACAGCAGCCTCAGTGCTGAGTTACTATGATGTCAACCAAAATGTCGTGATTGAGTGTGATAGCTCTGAGGTTGGACTAGGAGCCGTCATCAAACAAAATGGCCGACCAGTCGCATATGCCTCACGAGCGCTATAAGCTACAGAGCGCAACTATGCTCAAATAGAAAAAGAGTGTTTGGCAATTGTATTCGCCACCCAGCGTTTTGAGCAATACATTCTTGGCCGTGACAATGTTGTTGAGCTCTCTGACCACCAACCTCTGATGGGCATCTTCAAAAAGCCAATCTTGGTGAGCCCCAAATGTTTGCAACTTATGCAACTTCGCCTACAGAAGTACTCTCTACACGTAGAGTACAAGCAGGGTTCGCAGATGTACTTGAGTGATACACTGTCAAGAGCAGCCTTGCCAATGCGTCAAGTCAAAGATCAGACACCAGACTATTTGATCTTCTCCGTCACCCAGGAGCAGAAGCTCAACATTGAGTTGGAGAATATCGACCCAACCATCTTTGTCACAAACGAACGTCTACTGACAATCAAAAAGGCAACGCTTGCTGACCAATGCAGATCATCCAAATAGGATGGCCAGGAAACAAAGCTCAAGTTCCCTTGTGCATCAGGGAGTACTGGCCATACAGAGATGAACTTTCAACACAAAACGGTCTCATTTTTCGTGGAACCCGTATTGTTATTCCAACAGCTCTTCGTACAGAAATGATACGGGGAATATGCTCGGGGAATCCCATGCCATCCATTATCTTCCACACAGCTGTGCGTGGCTGACACAGTCGAAAGCTTTGCTGTAATCAATGAAGCATAGGTAAAGTGGTAGTTTATGCTCTCTGCACTTCTCTATGATTAGCCTCTGTTCTCGGGTTCCTCTACCCTCAACAAAACCAGCTTGCTCATCGGATATCTCCTGCTCATATATTTCAACTTAATTTTGTTTACTACATACTTCAGCAGAATCTTGCTGGCATGACAGATGAGGCTTATTGTGCGGTGGTTGCTACACTCTTTAGCATTGCCCTTTTGAGTAGTGGAGTTAATACCGCTCTGCACCAGTCCAATGGCCACTCCTCGCTATTCCAGATCTTTTTACAGAGCATCCACAACAGAGCATCCGTTGATCTGCCAATTTCCGCGTTTCTGCTTTCAACCACTGTTGTTGACCCTCTTCCTTCTTGGGATAAGGGTGCTTGCAGCTGTTTGAACTTCCTCTTTCATCCTCTCCCAGAGCTCATTTGGTGTTGTTTCTTCATCGGCTAGCTGAATGAGTGGTATGAAACGGTTGCTCACCTCTACACCAAATTGATCCAGGATGCGAGCCATATCATAACGAGCTGGAACCAAAGAGTTCCTCTTCTTGGACTTGAGCCTCAGCCTTGACTTGCATATTAGTAGCTGGTGGTCACTTCCGCAGTCCGCACTCGGTCTTGTCCTTACGTTCAATAAGTATGACATCCACCTCTTCTTCACAATGACATACTAGTCAATCTGATTCCTCGTACGCCCTCCCGGGCTGGTCCATGTGTACAGGCGCCTCGGGTGGTGTTTCCAATAACCAAGTCGTTTAGCATGCAGCATTCAAGTAGTCGTTCTCCTCTGTCGTTCCGTTCCCCCAGTCCAAATTTTCCGTGATGGTCGCTTATCTCACTGGTGCATCCGATCTTTGCGTTCCAGTCCCCCATCAAGACAAAAATGTCCTGTTTATAGATCTTGTCCAACGCCTCTTGCACGACCTCATAGACTTCAACTATGTTCTCTTCAGATGAGTCGGCAGTTGGTGCGTACACCTGCACGTAGGTAATGATGACAGGGCGAGCGTTTGGCCTCCATGTGATGATCCTGTCGCTAATTGGATTGTAGCCCAGCACAGCTTTTGCCGCGTCTTTCTCCACAATGAATCCAACCCCACTTCTCCTTCGTTCAGACTCCCGAGAAGAACACTGAGCTTCCCTCATTTGCTGTGAACCTTCCCTGCCCAAGCCACCAATGTTCAGCCACTCCTAGTACCTTTACTCCACACCTTGCCATCTCGGACAGTACACTGTCCATTCCCGGTTGTGAGCCCCCTCACATTCCACGCAGCGCAGATGGTGTCATGACGCAGAGAAATGCTGCTCATGTTTTTCCCCGGCGCATCGGTTGCAAGATTTGGTCCTGCACCGTCATCAGCAAAACGGAGCTCATCAGTTGCCACATCTCTCTCCCCCAGTTGCATATTCAGTGTCTTCGAGCCTAGGGGGCACACCTTCCGACACTACTCTGTTTCTTCTTTGTCGTGTAATCATGAAAATCTCGGCCATATAGTGCAATAGGTGGCCAGGTCTTACTGCACCAAGGCTTAAGGATGCCTTGAACCTCTTTATGGTGGCTCTTCAGCCCTACAACGAGACCGTTGACCGCCAAGGCGCAGTTCCTCCGCCCGAAGCCGTTGACTGACTTAAGTAGTTGAGGGGGACAAGCCCCTGTTTCTGGTTAGTTTTATATTGGAGTGGCCCTCTCCTAGATAGATTGCTGTCCGTAGCTAACGAGTCCCATCTGCCCGGGTTTGAAATCAGAGTTTTTCTTTAGCTCCTATGTGAACTACCTTCCATGGTTAACGAGCTCCACCTGCCTGGAACAATCTGGTTTGAAGGCGCCAGAAACTTATCTTAACACCTCTGACCACAGTTCGCAACAGGGATCGGCATGTAGGAGTTTGAATTAGGAGAGGCTATTTGAGACGCTGATCATATGGGATATTTCAATGGATGGGGAGTGGCTCAGTCCTCCTCACCGCCCCGATCATCCTAAAACCTTTAACCCCCCAGGTAGACTAAAAACCACGATCACAGACTTGGAACCAAGTCTACCAAGTCTCGATGAGATCATTAAATTAAGTCAGAAAATGAGTGAAGGTACAGCTTGTCCTTGGAGGTCTGTAAATGATAATGAAAGATATGGATGAATTCACGGATGACAGCGACAGTTCAAGTGATTCAAATGATTCATAAACATAAAACCAATGTGCCAGGTTCGTCGTTCCGGCATTCACGTGTTGTTTCCCCTTTCCAAGGGATTGCCGGAGAAGTGTAAAGATAATACTGCACCTGATTTTGAAAAACGCCGGATTGAACTTGTTTTTACCCACGATGTTTTTAATGAATATGCATGAAACCTAACATGCACCGACCAGATCCAAAAGCATGTCATCACGTGTTGCTTCCTTTCCACATTTATTTTAAGACGGCTATGTGCAGGTATTGAAAAGGCATGCAATCCTACCCTTTCCAAATTACACGTCAAATTCATGCCCAAGTTAAACTTTGCATTGCATTTTTAAACAGCAATCTGATGTAGATTATTATGTGACGCCACTTTCGCAATTTGCATCGCTTCTGCTTGAACTGCTCTGCCATCTTTTCGCTAATTATGAATTCGTTGCATTATCTCTGATCATGTATCTCCTGTCAGTATAGCTGTCATGTCCAGTGTTTTTCTGTCCCTTTGTTTGCGTGTCTGTCTGTTTGTTTTTTGTTTGTTTGTTTGTATATGTCTGGCTGTTTTCTACAAGCTTCTGCTTATCTCAAGACAGTCCCATACTCTATTTATTACATTTCTCCTGCTTATTGCTACTTGTTGTTATTTTGTTTTGCTTTACTCCATAATTACATGTACTTGAATTGTACTTGTACTTGTAATTGAATTGAATTATCGATAGGATCTGGGTTTGCCGTCTTATTCTTATTCAAGAATACGTCCATTGCATACTCGGTCTAGTTGATGTGTGGGGGTAAAATTGTATTGGAGCCCGTTAATGTTACATACATATTCCAGTAAAGCTAAAAGATCGATATAGATCAAAAGTGCAAAGTGTGCCCTTTTTTCTCTTTTTTGCGTATGGAAGTTTGATTTGTCACCCTCCAAAACCGAAGCTTCCGGAGGGTTCGCGGCCCCTGGACCCCAACGGAGCTTCGCCCTTGGACCCCACCAGGGGCCATACGCCGGCCCCTGGACCCCCACCAATTACATTAATTGTTTTTCTGTCCCCTTAAGACCTAATCCTGGGCACACAGTTGCTGTCAATTATGCAAATCGAACAGGTATGCTGGGAGTTTTTCATTGTACAACTTAAAAAAAAAACTGTTTTAAAATTCTTCGGTAACAAAGAAGAGACGTTGAAGAATTCAAAATTCACAGGTACCCCAGTTAACATGAATATTGTCCATCGGCAAACAGGGGGTGGGGAAGGGATGGAGATTGTCGAAGATTAAAAGTTTGTGTGTGATTCAAGTATATAAGATTAATATATCGTGTATGTTGGGCATTTATTAGTGTTTCTCGTACTTTCTCTGAACCAAGTCTAAACATTTATAGCAAGGAGAGCTTGTCTAGGCCATTCAGACATACTAATAAAACCCTCCAGCTTAAGGGGGCTCCGCCCCCTGAACCACCCGCCAAGGGCTTCGCCCCTGGACCCCACCATGGGGCCCTTTAGCGGGCCCCTGGACCTCACGCCCTAAATGATCATGCTGTCCCCCCACATTTCGAGACGGATTGACGCCCCTGTGAAAGAGTATATAGAGAGTTAGTCTTATCACCAGGCCAACACTTAAATTATAGACCAACAAATATAATTCTTGGCCTTTACTGTTTTATACATACCAATTCATCACTGACGTCTTTCCACCATGGTGATCTGCTCCTTTTCTCCCTCTTTTCCTCTCTCTCGCAGCGCTCACAAATAAGTGGGAAAGTTTAATAAGTGGGAAAGTTTGCAATGATCCCTATAGACGATGTGACCTCTGTTTACATTCAAACCGCCCTCTGTTGACAAGTCTGTTGTCCAAGTCATGTTCCGCCGGGCAAAAAGACGCGTAGTCATGGTAATATTGCGTGTACTTTCTAGCTGGCTGTCAAGTACACAAAGGTTTTGCCCGGCGACATGCGCGCGCATCATGTTATGATTTTCAAATGACGTCAGAGGTCACATCGTCTATAGCTCTTAATTATAGTTTTGTATTTCGTTGAGACTACAGCTTTAAAAAACTTGTGTATATATTCAAACTTTGATCTAATTATTTTTGAATTTCTCAATACATGCTCTCTTGAAAATACCTACATTCAGAGTTGATGCAAAGCTGATACAATGAATATGTAAATATTAATTTAGCTTGTCAATATTTTTTAATACTCCTCAATCAAACATAAATCATCAAATGAATGGTGACCCTGAACTGAATATTTGACTGCATGTCATGGTATGGGTCGTAGGTTTTGTGCCATCAGTAAACAGCGAAAGGGGAAAAGTGTAAAATCTATTTTTTGTTTTGTTTGATATTATGCTCAAAACAATAACTCAAATTGGTGAAAGTTTAGTTGGATTTTGATCTTCCTTTATAAAACATTGCGATATTGGTACGACAATAAACTATATAAACAACATGACAACTGACGACTTGAAGTATCAACCCTAACAGAAATTTCCAGTTAAGACTAGTCTCCCAGTAAGAAAGCATCATTGGCTTCGACCAATATGCAAATCAAGAAATGCCAAGACACTGTGACGTCACCTTGAAAGCTATACAAGCAAGGACAACATCGCCGAACATCGTGGGGGATCGGGAGGGGCGGTACAAAAAGGGGAGGGACTCTGCAAGAGAACGGGTTAGATCTTCTCTTACCATTCGCAGTCTTCACACTCTAGTCTTTGTCTTGAAAAGCCAACTTGCGTTATCTGACCTCCACTATTGCACTCTATCAATAATCTAAACTTTTTTCTTAGTTTTTTTTCTAGAAAGGTCTCAACTGTTTTCTTCGTTTTTTCCTTAAAAAGGGTATACTTAACGGAACTGCCAGTTGGTATAAGAAAGATTTACTCCAAAAGGGAGAAAAGGGGGAATAAAGTCCAACACTTATCAATGGAGTGAATCGCACAAGCGAACTTGAAAAGTGGAGGTCGGATTCGGCTAAGTTTTCCTTACCTTGGTCCTTTGGCGACCTCCAATGTTTGTCCAGATCCATCCATAGACGAAACACACACCCATACCACATATCCATAGATCTTCAACTCCATCTGCATCATAGTCAATTTGAGCGTTGTCAGCAAATCACGAAACAGTCCTATATCAATGTATCTTGAAGTTTGGCTGAACGGGAGCTTGCTGCTGGCTGCTCTGTCTTGGTCCACCGCTTTCTGCCTCAGTCAACCCCCGTCTCTGAATTGAGAAAACCCATTAACCTATTAGTGTGAACAGTTCAACTCCAAAGGGGATAATAATTTAGCGATCATTTTAACCTTAGCCTATAAGGACCGATCTTTTTTCTCCCTTTTTTGTTTGTTTGTTAAATTCTTCAAAAATACAAAGCTCAAACAAATGGTTGCCATACCCCTGACAGCATCTAATATTTTACAATTTCGGCCTAGATAAATAATGGGAAAAGTTAGAAAGAGTTGAGTTGATAGGATACGGGCCAAAAATATGGTAGGAGGGGCACATTGTGGCCCCGCCCCCACCGGCCCTAATACAGGGTTAACATGTAGCTGGCAGAATTATGGTAGTGGGCACATTGTTCCCATTCCCGCCCCCACTTTCCACCCCCACTCTCCACCGCCACTCACATAATTCTAGGTTCACAAGCCTTACCTACCTCAACAAGATGTACTTGGAACGATGTGTTCAGCTTTGGCCGTGACTGTCAGTCAATTGTTTCTAAAAGTGAAACAGTTAAGGCCCCCTAGGACGAAATATCTCTGAAGGCATATCATTGGCTATAGGCTATACATTTACCAGTAAAGTTCGTCAGAAAACGCCACCGCCAAATTCCACGTTATTAGAGCATGGGTGTAGAAGTCAAGAGATACGGCATGCTGCTGCCATCCAGTCCGGGACGATCCAATCTAAATGCCGTGCTAGCTGTTTGGGCCACAATGGTACTTTAAAACAGGTGCAAAACTCCTTATTTGCTTAACAAAGAAGATATTCAATGAGTTGACATTCCACAGCCAACTCATGTCTAATCCCATGAATGAAATAACTTGTTGAATAAAAGTCTTATGCCCGGATGGCTTAATACATTTAGCCCACTGTGCGGAACAAAATAATGGCGGGATTCAGGCCAAAACGGAGAAATATTTCCCAAATGGGGCTCTGGATGGACGGGGCTCAGGTGTTTACACTTGTTTGTTTGTTTGTTTGTTTGTTTGTTGGGGGTGTTGGGGTGTTTGTTTGCTTGCTTGTTTGTTGGGGGTGTTTGTTTGTTTGTTTGTTTGTTTGTTTGTTTGTTTGTTTGTTTGTTTGTTGGGTTGTTGGGTTGTTTGTTTGTTTGTTTGTTTGTTTTATTTATTTATTTATTTTGGGGGGGGGGGGGTGTTAGGGGTGTGAAGGGTGATTTAAATAAAAAAAAAAAAAAACCACGACTGTTTTTTAGTCCTTAATAATGATTCTATCTGCTGGGGTCGCAACTCGCAACCCTGTACTGAGTGCCGTCTACCATAAGTTACACAAATGCGGTACAAGTCCTCTGGTTACAACTTACAGTGACCTTTATTAGGGGTACGGGTGCCTGCCAGACATAAACCGCACCGCTTGATGGCTGGAATGGTTCAACTTTACCAGAGGTATTAATTAGTGAGCCGATTTTTCCACCTCCAAAATTAAGTTTGCCCGCTGGTACTATTATTGAATATAATTTCATCTTTTTATGAATAGAATATACTGTACATTTACTTTGGTCTGGAGTGAGTGTAATTTTTTCACTAGTTGTGTATTACGCACTGGATGCTGGGATTCAATTATAGAAACTAATTACTCACTAGTTGGGCTGAATAATCTAATTCTGCCCAGTGCCCACAAGTATGCTCAGTGATAGTTTTTTTTGACATTTCGTTCATCAAAACAGAAAAAGAGACGGAGAATTCACCGCCTTGTACTGCATGGGTTCTATTGTTCCGGAATGTTCGGATATAATTTTGGGCCCAATATGCGGTTAGCTTCAGTCTCGCACACACCGTCGCCCGACTGGTATCGCTGGTATCCAGTTGTTGAGCCCATAACAGCTCACACGGTCAGGAGTAGCAGCGCCGGGCATCAATGTAAAACAAAAAATGGCAGCTCCCACGAAAAACGACATGGACGATGACGAAAAGCTTGATTTCAACGCTGAAAAGTATCCTAAAGAAATTACAAATCCTCTCCGTACATTTCATAAGTCGTTAATTGAAGTAGAGAAAGTTTTGGCTCCGTTGAAAAGGGCATCACTTCCTGATCTCCATTGTAAGGTAGGGACAAAAACAAAGTCAAATTAAATTGAAATTGATCGAACTCAATTGATTTGCATACTACATCATAGTTTCATACATGTCCTAGTATAAAAGTCCTAGAGTAGAAGTAGAACTAGGTATGACTAGGTTCGATCCGCTATCGTCTCCACTACCCTCATAGAGTGACATGTACACAATCCTTTTCGAAACTTTTTGCCCTTCAGCTTCACGTTTACATGCCATGCCTACAGTAACAGTTCTTTTGTGAAATCAGATATTGCCAAAATTAGGCTCTATGTTCTTTGCGTTGCACGGGTCCAGAAAATCCACTCCGCAAAAAAAAAGCTGCAAAAAATGATAAATTCTCACTGTTTTTCAGAATCCTCGCCTTCCGATAACAATATGGCCGCCGCTGAAATTTTCCAACTGGTAATGCTGCGCGCTACGTAACGATTATCAACGGTTCACGTACAGAACATTGGTTTTTGTGGACCAGCATGAGCATTGCGCCTATGATTGTATATGTGAAACGTTGGTTTTTTTATCATTTTTTGCAACTGTCTGTGTGTTTACTGGTACGGACGGTCGGAGAGAGGAGGGATTTATAGCATGAGCATGTTGTGAATGCTCACTATAGTATACTAGTCGGCAATCATCTTAGATTCTAAAAGTACAAGCCTTTACAAGGTCCAATCGGAACATTTTTTAGATAACTAGTTAGACCAGAACCTTCCATGACAACACTTTTTAAAAGACGGCCACACGGTTTGTATTTACTGTGAGCTGAACGGACTCGGTACAAAAAATAACACCAAGTGAAGTGGCAGTTTTGATTGGTAATTCCCATAGCAGAAAATCAATGACTGCGTGGTGCCACGCTTGAAAAGGAGTGCAACCAAATTTGTATGAAGGAAAAAGAAAACAATCGACTGACCTAACGTTATGAACGCTTTGTATTGTGGCATTTAATTTATGCAAAAATACATCGCTTTTATGCACAAACAAACAAACATTTTGATGTATTATGCATAGGTCTATTATTTACTTAGACCATGCTTATACGCCTGATCCACCAGCCATCGTTAATACACGCAACAAGAAAGGTGCCTGTACTCGGCGCCTTGCGATCCGATGCGATGCTGACAACACACAACAGCTAATGCATTATTCATATCTTTTTTCATGACAAAATCCCCGCAAACAGCGCCCCCTGTTGATTCTGCCGCAACTGAGCTGGGAAAAAAATATCGCATGCCGGCCATGTACAAACATTGGAATTCCTTTGATGAAAGAATGTTTACTTTAAACTTTATTTTAAAAGTTTAACTTTCTTAATTAATGATTCAGATTAAGGGCTTACTTTAATAAAAACCTATTGTGATGGGCAGATAGCAATAGTTTTTCCTTCTTAATCTTATAATAATATATTTCTTTTACAAAATTATTTTATGTTTTATAATATAATCCAACTGAATTTTATACCTTTTTGTAGCTGCAGGCTCTGGATCGGGCTAAAATGGAGCTTGTTTCTGCCTATGCCATCAACTCCATGTTTTGGAGTAAGTACAATACAACAAAACCATCTAGCAATAGCACTCCTCTCTAATGGGAACTGTGGAAGCTCAGTACCAGGATCTCGGCCAATTTGTCAAATTTCACTGATGAACCTGTGCATTCATGCCCAAGGTTTATGTTTACTTGCGGGTACTGTCTGCCATTACGGTCTGGCGTGCCAATGTGGTGATCACGCAAGTGGTAAAAAGTTGTCTTATATCCAGAGAGCGAAAGTGAGGAGTGGGGAGTGCTATTGTCCGACTATTCTTCTGTTTTTACTTCAGCTTTCAAAGGTTCATGAATGGTCTAGAAAGCTCTGGTGTTTCTGATCGGTCGGAGTGTGGGTATGAGTCCCAGTCGTGGCACTTGTGTCCTTGAGCAAGATACTTTACCACAATTGCTTTGTCCTCCTTCGAATGGAACAATAAGCTACATGTAGGTCCTGGGTACTAATATTCGCAAAAGTGACATCCTTAATAGTTTGGTGTCATTGTCAGTCAAGTAAATTTCAAAGGGAAGTATTCTTTCCAATGATTAACAAATTTGAAAAATGAATAAAAACCAAGAAAAGAATTGTCAGGCGGTCTCTGTCAATGCCTGGTTCAAACTTCATACCTGTGAAGCAAATTTGACGCAACAACTCTATATTCACAGTGAATGCTTCACAAGAAGGAGATTGAGCAAATTGTTCGTTGCAAATTTGTGACATCAAACTCGCTTTGAATTTGTATGAAGTATGAACCAGACTTTAGGGTGATTGGAAGCCTGGTCACATAAGTTTTAAGACTCAAACTGATTGTATCTTCATCAAGTTTGACCTACGGGCTATGTCACATGATGTACATTTTACAGGCAAAGTTGAGGCAACTTATTTCCACTGCATGCAAAAGGAACACTTCGGTAGAGAAACTTTTTGATAGTGTCTCATCTAGAAAATTACGGGACGATTGAAATGAGATTTTTTTTTTCTTCTTTGAGATTGTTTGGAACTGATAGCCAGTGAAGTGTCACTGCCTTGATGCCCTTGGTATTTCAAGTATAAATTTACATTTCATCACAGAGCCCTTTTTATATTAAGGGTAAACTGCCTTCCCGCTACCAAGAGGTGCCCTATTTCTAGGGAAAATTAGCCTTGTCCTTACACTGATTGAGTGCTTACTTGAAACACCCACAATGTATGTGGCAGACCAATCATGAAGCTTTAAAATCTTTTGACAGACAAATACAAAATTGGAAGAGAGTGAAAACAAGTAAGCACATGCTCTTTCAGCCATTAAATTATTTTAAACTTCAGTTTGAAGATTTTCTAAGTTTCTTTGAACTTCTCACTCTGGGGGTTCACTTTGCAAAGATTTTGTAAAAAAGCATGCACAAAAAAATACTATCTTGCAGTCTCTGTCGATACTGAAAGGAAAAGAAACTCTCCTAATAAAGGCAATTACAGTTTACAAAACCCCTTTTACATTTGTACTTTTTAATTTTCTTGTCTTGGTTTTTTCCCCCAATTTTTTCCAATTTGTTTTTCATTGGAATGGGTTCATCAAGACAAAACAAAAACTTTGAAAGTTTGTTTATTTGTCCTTTTTTCTTTTTATTCTCTGTCCTCTAGTGTATCTCTGCACACAAGGAATCAATCCTAGAGAGCATCCGATCAAACATGAACTGGTAAGTTTTTGAAATATATTCAATTTATGCAATTAACATTTACAATTAAAAAAGTACATTCAAAGAAAATATTCTGAAACAAGAAGGTATTTAAATTGTGCTATTTTGTTCCAAGTGAAATCTATCATACTTTCATGGTGAGGGTTTATGTATAATGCTGAACCCTAACTTTCTTGAGCAATTTACCAGGATCTTCCCCCATTCTAATTTCAAATACTTCAAATTCAAGTTGATAACAATATGTTCTTGTTTTCCTATTCCTTTCAGGGGCGTATACAAAAGTATATGAACCGAGTGAAAGAGATTGCTGACAAAGAACTTGGTAGGTGAACTGTGTCATTTCATAATCTGTCAAATCACCCTCCACAATCAAACAAACTACACAGTCTAGTCAACCCTCCTACTGTCTGACCACTCAATATCATCCTCTGCAGATTTGAGTTGTAGAAAAACTATAGCAGCCTACTGTATGATATCATGTGATGAATGCATCTACACAGTACACAGTCAACTAACTGACCATTCAGTATTATTCACTGTGGTTTTGAATGATAGATAAACTATGCCAGCTACAATATAATATGTTGTGGTGAATGCAGTACACACACATACACAAGATTATTCTGTGCACAGTTGTGCCACCAGACACAACCTTTGCAGTTGAATGGTTTCAAATTCCTTGGCCAGCTTGTTGGAAAGTGGAACATGAACTTATGAAGTCCCATGGTTGATAATTATTGAAGTTATAATTTAGAATTAAAGGTACATGTAGGGGTTTTGTCAATGTAATGGTGATTTATAGGCAAACTATCAAGAATATACAATAAAAGTAATCTCTGAAATTTCAGCTGAATACAATGTCTACTTGTTGAAAAATTGAAAACTGTCATGGTATTTTCATACATATTTAGTGAGGTGACAACAGGTACCGACTGCATGTCTGGCTGCAATATTCACAAGCGGAAATTTGACTCTAAATAATTTCTTCAGGCAGCCTTTGGCGATTCCAATGTTTTAACATACTAATCAATGGGGGCACTTCAGATGAATTAATTTTGCAGGATGCTCGACACCATTACCATCTTTATAACGAGTAGGATTTCAGATAAAATTACACATTTTTTTGCGGTGTCATTACCAAAGCATGACCCTACCTTTAAATGTCATCTACATTTTTACTATTTCTAATGAAGTTTGCACAACATATATAAGCACTAGTATTACAGCTTGTACATTTACCGACGTTTGGTTGGAATTTGTGGTCATTTCACGGGATGAAGCACTGATATACTAAAAGTCTTATATTAAAGTTGCTAATTTATTTTTGACGTTTTGTTTCAGCTGCCAAACTGGACAAAGGAGCAGCTAAGCGTTTTGTGAATGCAGCATTATTTGAAGGTAATGGCAGTCAAATATATTGTGACATATTAACTACCTCAGTGTAACAAGGCAAAAATATAAGATTCGAATATGTCGACATCTTGTTGCCATCCCAGAATAGTTTTCACTATGAACTGCTTTAAATGCAAAATATGCTTTTGGTTTTGGGAACCGTTTGATTGTTTTAATCCTATAAAATGTATGTACAATAAAACTAACCTGTCAAAATTTCATTTCAAAAGGTGGTAGCTATTTTTTAGGTATCGCTGAAAATCTGGAATGGTTATGTCCACATAGGAAGAATCCTTAGTCTGAGAATCATTTCGTACATGAAACCCTTTTCAGATTGTAACTGTTTGAAACTTTCTCTGAAACCACATTCCTTTGAAGGGAATCTTTTCTCAAAATGTTATACATTATCAACAGCTGCAGTGCTTCTTACTAAATAAGTTTTAATGGTCACTAATTCTTGGAGTAATTACCAAAGGTATACCTTCTCTTTTAGGATTATTCAAGTTTATTCAAAGTTTTTTCAGAATTATTCAAAAATGTTCTTATTTGTTGATGTCGGATTGTATGTTCAAGTCTTGATCATGGCACGGTACTTGAGCAAGACACTAAACTATGATTGTTTTGTTCTGTGGTTGGGCTGTTAAGCTGTAGGTCCTGTTTGTTGTGTAATGCATGTAAAAGAACCAACACACTTATCATTTAGAAAATGGTTTTGCCCGGTGTTTCTGGCAAGGCTGGCCGCAGATTATGCTGCATCACTTAATTGCCTCATATTATTGCCTTTGTGTCTTGCTCAAGGACACAAGTGCCATGACTGATACCCAAACCCTACAATCTGACAAAAAAAATCAATAATTTTGAATAATTCTAAATATAAGGGGCCATTCAGAATAATCAATGTTAAAAAACATTGATCTTTTTTTGAAATCATGGTGGTGGGTCAATAGATATAACTGAAAATCAAAACTTGTAGTTAAAATTATTGAACAATTCTGAAAGGAAAAACAAAACACACAGAAGCCTCTTCCAGATGGTCTGGCGCGTCTGTCGTGTCTGTGCTTTTCCATTGTTATCGGTCAAGCTTGTTCGATAGCCGACCTCTACGCCCAATGGGGGGAACTTGGTGGAAATATTTTCTTCTGTTTTAACTACAAAGTTGCATGCTGGAAGTCAGGAAAAGCCATTGAAAACTCATGAACTGTAGTGGGAGAGCATTGATCTAAAATATAATATCTGCTTCATTTTAAGGCATTACTTTGTTCTTCAGTGGAAAGGGTAAAATAGTCTGTTAATTACAAAAATATATCAAAAATTGGGTTGGGTGTGTTGCAGGCATGATGTTCTTCCTACTTTAGTCTGATTTCCAATTTGTTTGCCTTTGTGGAAAGTTAGGATACAAAATGTAATTATATAGCATGAAAAGTCTGTTACAGCCTTACACCATGTGTACACATAGGTCAGGCTTTGTACTCATTAAATCTTACTTTTTTCAAAGGACCAAATATCATGCCTGGGTGTGTTGTCAAAACAATTTATAAAAAAGATTGAAATTTTTAAACATTAATTACATGGCCCCTTAAATGCAATGCTGATTTTGTTTATGCAGCTGTAACTGATGTATTATCACTTAAGAATGACAGCATTGACGCACTAATTTGTTACATCTGATTTAAGTCATTTGACGAAATGAGTTTTGATTTTTCTACTTTTTACAGATAAAAACAAGAAAGGTAAACGGAAGTTGGCAGACAGGTCAGAGGCAGGGCCATCCAAGAAGAGGTGACAAGTCTCTTTATCATTACAGCTCACTTCAAGAGTTAAAACACCCATGGACTTGACAAGCTACCGTGTGATGCTTCGTTTTATTTAAATGGGATCATCTACATGGAGACTCAACAGACCTCCCGAACTACACCATTAATGCAAAACGACCATGTGATGGCTTTGAAGATACTAAAAAGATACTGTCATTCAAAGTCAAACCAAAGCTGAAAAGAAAACAAGTATAGTTCCTAGGTATAGTTCCTAGATCATAGGTGACAGAAGTCTGATGTCTAGAGTCTAAGGTTGTTGTGCATGGACCAAGTAGTATGGAGCATGTGGCTACTGTTGGACCATGGTATGCCATTTTGTTATTTGAACTGCTTGTAAAAATATGCACTTCTAATTGTGAGATTGCATTGGTTAAAACTGCACAGTGACGTAACACATGGGGAATCTAAACCCCCGAAATCAAGATTTATCAGGGGTAATGACATCTGGTAAATTGGGTCAACTAAAAAGTATTGGATTTAGAACTTGTAGTTGACACTCTAATGCACTGTTGCCTTTGTGAAGAGTAAATATCTAATCATAGGCTCCGAAACTAAAATTTTGAAATAAACCACATCACTCCTGTCAAGTTTCTTGTATACTTATTTAATATTATCACACACAACAATCTTTTACCTTGGCAGGAGACTTTTCAACATTCAATTCTTGTGTAACCAACATTAGTAAAAGCTAACAGTTATTGTTTATATTTTCTTTTAATAATCAATAAAAGAGGCTATCAGACTGTAGACATTGAGTTTGTATGTTTGGTAGATCAGCACACAAATGTTGATGCTTACAGTAAGCAAAAACTGAGCCGATGTTTTTTTTTTACGTATCTGTATTCCACGCTTCCCTGGGAAGGAATTTGTTACAAGCCCCTGAAATTGGATTTGTAGAGCTGACAAAATAGTGTCAGACAGTGTTTATTACCAAAGTATGACCCTATTTTGGCAGTAGCCTGAGCCATGCAAATCATTTCTGAACAGGGCGATGCTACATGTACTTCCCCTGAAAGAAAATCACTGCCAAGTCCAAGGCAGTTTGGGGACTCAATGGCAAAAAGACAGTTTCTTTGGATCATATTCTATCTCTAATAAAAAAATATAAATTTTGACATTGGACTTAGCTTTATCATTCATTAGCAAGTAAAAACTATTGAGAGTGAGTAATTCTCAGTTTGCCCTTTACAGTATATTTGATTGTCCTCTTTTCAAAATCTTCCAACCTTAGTCTAAATCTCTAGTATCACATAACCGTCAAGCATGCAACTACAGTTTGTCAAAAAAATAAATAATTTAATAAACCAACGACAAGATGGTGTGCTGAGATTATCTTGTTGTTGCTGCACACAAGGAAAGAATGTCAATTGATATGCCAAGTCCTTCTCACGCTATCGCTCAGACAACATTTCTTTTGTTTTAGCCACAATCTTGAAATCTGACCTAGGTGGTCCAAAAACTATGAGCTTCTTTCGGGGATTCCAAGACCAATCCACACACCAAGTTTGGAGTTAATATGCCAAATCCTTCTTTTGTTTTAGTCATAATGACCTTGACATTTTTGGCAAGGGAGTCCAAAAACAATGAAATGTGCTGATCATTTTCCATTCACAGGCTTTGATTCATTTTCATAATCTAGAGGAATGTGAAAATTCCTGATAATTTGCTTAGGGGCCCGAGTTCCCCCTCTCATTGTAGGCCCAGAACCTCCCATATATTGCAATTCAGGAGGTTTACAGACTCTGTGATCACCAAAAATACAAAGCTACATGGACACAATGTGGACTATTTCTTTCTCCCTTTTGGTGACTGGTTTACCTTTTTCAAGAACATGCAGAAGGAGATTGTGAGATCAGGACCAAACAATAATAATGCATTTTCAACATTTCGAGGACAACCTGCGCATTAAAAATTGCATTTTAACAAAATTATATTTGAAATTCTTGGTTAAAGCTATTTACATCTTAGTATTATTTACATTAAAATATCTCACACATGCACTCCAAAGCAACAATTATCATGAAATGCATAGTTACACAAGTCTTTTATAAATTTACAGTGAATTGATTAAAATGTTGTCTGGAATTATGCATTTCTGAAAAGAGGTTGCAATTGCCATAGCTGGTCATTTGGAACCATTCCTACTGACAATGCTGATTGATACCACACGTGACTACTGTCTGCCCATGGTGTTGGGAATCAAATCGCATCAATGGATTACTCAGAGTTTGTCACTGAATACAAATTTTGAGTAGTAACAACAACTATTTTCCTTATAATGATGAAATTTCCATGTCAGCTCAATAGACTGTGCAAGTCTCATACATGTCCCAACCATACAGAGTTTTACGTGGGGCATTTCTGTTTCTTCAATAATTTTAGTTTCATGTAGTTTATGACTTTAAAAATTACATCATATAGTTGAGAAAGAAAAATTTTGCCATGAAATATATATGAAAGTAAAATAAATTCAACGACGAAAACCTGAGAATAAGACTTGACCTTCGTTGTTGGTTACTTGTCCCACAAATTCGGGTGTGATTGGCAAATGGGTTTCTAGAAAATTGACATCCTCGTCCCAAGTTTTCAATTTTGTTTCACTGTTAATTTTAATAAAGTATTTGTATTATATACAAATTGTAATTGTATAATTGTTATGGGTATTTTTATTTTCCATAGAATTTAAAAAGAAAAATTGACTTAGAAAAATATAGCCTTCGTTTGAGTTTTCTTCTCGATTTGGAAATGCGCGAGACTTGCACAGTCAATCAACAACTTTGCAGACTAAAATGATTTTTTTTAATGGCATGTAACTTCTCTTTGCATAAATTGATACTGATATCCATATAACAGCACCAAAATTCACAGCACGATAACAAACAAAATCAAGTAATGCACATTTATCAACGTTAAAATCAGTATTGCTAACATTTCTGATTGATAAAAATAGTTAAAACCACTCTTAAGAACTTTCCTTGATATGTTCACAATAAAGATTAGTCTATGTTACATTTATAAATACATTTAGAAACACTGCAATGAGGTGAAATGGGCCTTCAAGGCTTCACTAAATCTGTGCTCTTGTTATGGTACGATACAAGACTGGATATGATGGATTTTCAGTCTGAATTCGTACATGTAATTTTTGAAAACTTTATACAACATGTAAAAGCATGACAAGTGGCAGTTACCTGAGAAATAACAACTGAAAATAATAATTTTTGTTATTTATATCGCAAGTGCCTACCAATGTTGACACTCATGACAGATGAGCATTACCCCGGTCACTGGACCATTAATTTCATTCCTTACACCATCTCAGCTCCCTTGGGAGTATACAAGCCCGTGCTGCTAAGTTAGTAGCGCATCAGTAAGTGATTGAGCTAATTCAATCACATGAACCATCTCTGCCCTCACAAGTACCCATTTACCCTAGCCCTGGCGGCCTTTCACTTTCGTAATACACTACAGTGACGTCCTGGTCCTGGATATCAAGTACCATTTCTGGGGCGGAAAAATTTCAAAGCTTCATAAGTCAAATCTTACCTGCAAGAAGCTACTAATTTCACACAATTCACATTCCATGGCGGCACACATTGTTTTGGACGTCATATATTCCTTATTAATTCGTCATTTTCGTGAAATAATGCAGCTCCCAACGTTAAAAAAACACCTGTTTTGTTCGTCTTCTCACAGTGTCTGCCGTGCGTACGTGCATATTCGCGTGTAAGACGCAGGGTGCATGACACACATATCGTGCGTTGCGTGTGCTGTCAAGATACTGTGACCATAAAGTGCAATCTGCGCCCACGCAAACATACGCGAACACATGCAAACGCCGGCGTCTTGGTTTATCTTTATTAAAAGTTTGCAGAATTATTTAACGTTGAGAGCTGCATTATTTCATGAAAATGACGGATTAATGAGGAATATATGATGTCCAAAACCCACCGCAGCAAAATGTATGCCGCCATGGAATGTGAATCTTGTGAAATTAGTGGCTTCTTGCAGGTAAGATTTGAGTTATGAAGCTTTGAAATTTTTCCGCCCCAGAAACGTGCCCTAATATTTAGGACTCTGTATCTGTGTACAGCACAGAGGAATACAGGGCTACCATTTACCCCTGGGTGAAGAGAAGCAATAAAAGTTAAGTATCTTGCTCAAGGACACAAGCGGAACCCACATCTTGACAAGTTTTAACGTGAGGTTAGAGACTTGGAATTTGTCCCCACCTTCATGAAAAATGACTGCATCACAAAACTGAATTTGACCTTGGAGCCCCTCTTTAAACATTTACACTTGAGTCAAATAATATTACTTGAAAACCATTGGCATAATTTATTTATTTGAGACTCAGAACTCATCTTTCCTTCCTCACACAATTTTTGTTATAGAGTGTACTAGAGTATAGACAAGTAAAAAGTTGTTATTGAAAGTTGAGTATTTGCATTACCAAACCAGCTAGCATGCTTTGAGACTTGCAGTAAACTTGTGGCGCAGTTTTTAGAGTTTCTCCAACCTTGCATGTTAATAATGTTAATTGCATGCTTAAAAATACGAGTTCGGTGCAACCAGAATTTCGATTTAATATACATACAAAGACTATCAATTAACATTCTCACTGGATTTTACTCAGTAACAACTACATGAATATTAGGCTATTTTCATGTGTATTTCGTATAATAAATTTTCAATCTGTGGAAAAGGTAAAATTCCATGAGCCTAATAAGCCATTTGCAGGTTACATTTGATTAATGTCTGGGAAAATTACTTGCTAAGTCGCAATTAACTGCTTAATTTGAATTCCTCAGACTGTACAGACAGCATCACATGATTCGAGGTAAGTTTTTGTGTAGTTACGTAAAATGGCAAACACCCATTCATGATACCATGGGTTTGCTCATCTGGCGGTTGCTATTCAACAGCTCGCCCAGAACCATTTGACATAGCAACTGTCTCTATAGTCTGAGGAATTCAAATCTAAGCTGTAATTGTTGACTAAGCAGTCATTGTACCAGATAACATTCAAATCTAACTTGCAAATGCCTTATTTTATTCCAGTTAAAAAATTGCATTTTTGGTATTTACACAATGTATATGATGAAGACAAAGTGATTCTTAGTTCTAGGCGATTGTCAACCATGTTACCGGTCAACATCAGCTTCCAAAAATATTCTTGTCACATTACCCATTCCCTTTGTTGTGCCTTCTCTGAATAGCAGTTTAGCACCTTTCCTTATGAACTCTGGCTGTTTGATAAATCGGAACCGGACTAATGCTTGGCTGTTTGTCTTTAAAGATGGCTGAAAAAGAAAACGGGGAAAAAAGCTGCTTTATTTTTGGTAATTACTCCAAAAGTTAATGACCATAAAAACTCACTTGGTAAGAAGTACTGTGGCTGTTGATAATATATACAGTTTTGAGAAATAATTCCCTTCAAAGGAATGTTGATTTAGAGAAAGGGATTCAAAAACATTTCAATCTGAGAAACGTTTTTGCATGAAACGTTTTTCAGACTATTCCAATTACGGATTATTCTTCCTGCGTGGACAGAACTGCTCCAGATTTTCGGCAGTATCTCAAAAACACTACCACCTTTTGAAATTAATTTTGTTACAGGTTAGTAGTACTGTACATATCTACATTTATATAGGATTAAAACAATCGAGCGATTCCCAAAACCAAATGTTTACTTTGCCTTTAACAAAAAAATATTGCGTAAGAAATTTATGCTAAACAAAAGCTGGCAGGAAACCAGTCACAAAGGTTGCATTAGACATGGGATTTTGACTGGTAACCTGTTTCTGATCAGCAAAAATGTTTCATGCTAAAAGCAAGGCTCTGTGAAACTGATCCCGGTTCGCTACTGTCACAAAGTGAGCTCTTTTCGGAGTGCAGTGATAATCAGACTACATACCGTATCCATTTTAGCTATGACGGCAGTCTGGCATACGTTGCCGATATGGACAGTAGCCTGGAACCCTTTACTGATGGAGGTGACATGGAAGAATACAAAGATAGTTGCCTCAAATTCCTGACAGGCTTCCGGCTTGAGGGCATTGCTGACTAATACCATACCCTGCGCAGACAAAAAACATGATGAAATAGTTCTGAATCCTTCAGTGGAGTCATATACTTTACCAGTAGTGTTGTATCAACTGAAGTTACAAGAAACATGTATTTTTTTCTCAGTGGCCTGGTACTATATTATGTTCTAATTGGTTTATATTCATCTAACTGTATATAAAGTGTTGCAAAAGTGAAATAAAGTGTTGAGATTTATACACCACACCTGACTGAGTTTACTTCATTGCATAACCACAAAATACAATAAGCGGGTACCGCAACAATCAAATAAATAACACCATCATTTGCATCAGCTTGTGGACAGAGCAATAAAACAAAAACAAAAACAAACGCTTTTGACCAGTATAATACGTTGTCTCACCTTCCTCAGTGCACTCTTATGCCAATCTCCCAAGGCCAGCGTGGCGGCCTGGCCAGGTCGTACCACTCTACATGAGGTTCTGTTTCTGTGGATGGTGTGCACCGTGGCAAAACTGAAGTTGCCATTGTCGTCTGGTCCTAACAATAGGCTCTCCTGCTCTTTCACAGTTCCTCTGGAGGTGGGATTGGGGAGGGGGGAACATGGATAAGGGAGTTATATTTTGTAACTTAAGAACATAAAATGTTGAGTAAATCATCGACAAATCTTGTTGGACGAGTGAAGACTTTTTATAATAGTGGGGAAAAATAATGGGAAATATTTAGGGCAGGTGTGCCTTTGATGATACATGTTGATGACACAAGTTGGGAAGGTAGTGCATTCTGCTCTACCAGCCAGGCTCCTAATGGATGATACCCATGCCTACATCCTTAAAGAGGAAGGGAAATGACCAACTCAATGTTGTTTTGTACTCATTTTCTCATAGATAGAGTCCTCATGTGAGTGGGGAAAAATTACAAGTCTCTAACCTCACATTACAATGGTGTAAATTGCCATTTTATTTAATACCCTTCCAGTGCAAAAAGATGTCAACTTCCAAAACATCCGATGACATCATTCTAAGAAAAATGGACCTCAACATTTTTGTACGGGGATGTTTTGGTTCAGTCCTGACTTTCAATAACATTTAATCAAAACAGCATTGAATGTTACATTTTGACTGTCGAAGTATTCCTCCTAAGAATGTAAAGACCCGTTGGTTATTGAATTACAATGACGTCATGTTTCAAATTTCTCTCACAAAAAGACAGTTATGAACCAAAACATCCCTAGGTACAAAAGGGTAGTGACCCATTTTTCTCAAAAGAATGTCATCAGATGTTTTGGATGTTATAATAATAATAATAACATTTATAATGCGCACATATCCACCCCAAGGGATGCTCAAGGCGCCTAACAAGGTATTATTACCCCTGGTCACTGGGCCATTTATTTCATTCCTTAAACCATCTCAGCTCCCTGGGGAGTATACAGCCTGTGCTGCAATATATGCGCTACTAGGCTAAATCAATCACAAGAACCATCTCTGCCCTCACAGGTACCCATTTTACCCCTAGGTGGAGAGAAGCAATTATAGTTAAGTGTCTTGCTCAGGGACACAAGTGTCACGACCGGGACTCGAACCCACACTCTGCTGAACAGAAACACCAGAGCTTGACCGCTCGGCCACAAATGTTGACAAATTTTGCACTGGGCGGGTATTGAATGCAATGGCAATTTACACCATTTTAATGTGAGGTTAGAAATTTTTCCCCGCTCACATGAGGACTATATCTATTGGAAAATGAGTACATCACAAAATTGAATCGGTCACTTCCCTTCCTCTTTAAAGACTGTGAAGGGAGTAACCCTGTTTTAGCCCCAAGAGTAAGTGGCAATGTGCCCCTGGTGATAGTTAATTTGGGTCGACAGCCTAAATCAGTTAAGTGAAGCCCTTACCTCGAAGTGGCCGTATGGCCTTATGATGTTAGGCGATTTCCCATTAAAAAAACCAAAACAAAAACGCAGTTCTTCTCAGAACCAAACATTAATTCTCAAGAGAAATTTAACTCACTTGGTTCATGCTGTCCTTGCTCTATGGTTCATGCAAAGCATAAAATTAACTTATAATAATATTTTATTCAGGCATATTATTCACAGTACATACAAAATAAACACATTAAGTAAAAAAGGTACAAATAAAAAACGACCTCACCCCAATAATATACAGCAAGAATAGAATTGTAAAAAATGAAAACCGCCCCATCCCAATAGACTGTGCAAGTCTTGCGCGTATCCGAACGAGAAAACACATCAAACGAAGAACATTTTTATTTCTGAAATTAAATCTTTGTTTTAAATTATATCTCATGACAAAATCTGAACAAAAATAAATCATTACAATTTTATGAAAAGTTTTAGCCTTTGAAAAAAATACTCAACAGTGTGTTAATTATTATTTAAAAAGAAATTAAAACTCTGGGACAAGGATGCTTATTTGATGTTAACTTTTTAGAAACCCCTTACGCAGATTCGTGATGGTCAAACGGGTTTAAAATTGACCCGTATCGCAGTTTAGAGGATGCTGACGCCTCAACAACCATAGACTGCAATGACAAGGGTTCGCTTTGCAATTACAGCATCTTGCGATTATAACCGCGCATCCAAAACAAGCGTTTACATAAGTTTTATGATCGGAGGCGAGCACAAAATTCTTAATTTTTTGCAATAACCGGAAGCTGAGGTCAAGTTTAATTATCGGGTTTTCTTCGTTATATTTTTGAATTGGTTTTTCTTTCATATTTTGTTATCATTTAGTATTACATTCCCAACAACATGTATATATTTCTAGGTCACAACCTACGTTAAACTAAAATAATTGACGAAACAAAATCTTGCCCACGTAAAACTCCATATGGTTGGAAACACTATGGTCCCGGAAGTTCGAATGCGCGCGAGACTTGCAGTCTATATACAGCATGGATTGAAATTAAGTAAAAAAACGAATGATACAAAAAAAAACAAGGCAAAGAGAGAGCACACAAAAAGGGACCACAACAAAACAAAGGAAATATAAATTATCCATTCAAGCTGTTTGAATCAGAACATGCCATGATTTTGTAAATGTTGTCATCAATTCATTGAGGTCATACAGTCAGAATACACCTGCCATTATGAAACTGCCAACAACTAGTTTCAAGACGCCGTTTGAGGGTCAGCAAATTAGTTTACTCCCTTTTTATAGGTGTTGCTTTACACGTACCTTGATAACGTTCCTCCTACAACACGCCCAACATCTGGCACACTGTAAACTTCATCGACCTATTCCAAACAAAAGTAATTTAGTCATGACATGGAGATTAATCTAAGCTAAAAGCATGCACAGGAACAATATCATACTCCAAAAATTTATGACCATTAAGGGGCAAAGTATATCTTTCTCACCACGGTTGGCAGGTTTGGGCACTGAGTTCAAAGATTTTTTAATTTAATGTGAAGTCTCCTATTTTGAAACTGTACCTGGAATTCAGCGAGTTCTTGTGAGAGCTTTTCTTGCTCTAAGCTGCTGTGAGACGGTGGAAGGACGTGCAGAAACTTCTTGAGCATGTCAAGATTCTGCCCAGTCACACTGGATACTAAGAAGATTGGGCACATACTGCAAAAGTACAAAGACAATAACTGGTAAGTTTAGAGGGGAAAAAAGGCACAATGTACACACACGAATCTAGTGGAAAATGGCAGCATCTATAAACATGATAAAGCTACACCTCAGCCATGTAAGATCTCATCAGCTCTGGTTTTTAGTCTACCTGACAAACAAAATATGGGCAATATATTGCGCCCTCTATAGTTTGCCCAGGAGAGGACATTTTCACAGTGCATCATAAGCGTCGCACTTTTGCCGTGTCAAACTCAAATAATCAGAAAATGTTGAATTAAATTTGACAAAAGAGCGAAGTTTAGCGCAAACTTTTGATTTAAGTCGACACTGCCGTTTAGCACGGCAAGCTCTGCTGTGCTACACGGTAATTGCACGACATGGTCGGGCAATGCTCTTTGGGAATGCGCATGTGCAAAGCGTTTTAAAAATGTTTTGTGTGTATTTTGTAATATTGCTAATGCTATCGTTCTTCTTGTTAGTACCGTAGCTGGGAGAATTCCGAGATGGGATTGGGGAACTATTTCTGACTAGAACAAACATAATCTATAGAATTTCAGGACACTCTACAAAAAATTAAATAAAAATGAACGACGCTCAACCACGTTGGGTGTAATAAGGACAACATTTACAGTGATCAATATGAGTTTGTCATTAATAGTTGAGTGTCACAGCTCGAATTGCCATCATGAAACATGACTCCTTAGCAATTTTCTCTCGCCATTTAGAATCACTTTAAATGCGGCAAACTATTTTACTAAATTCGACGTTTGTCACCAGTTCGTTTTAATTGGCGCACTTTTGCTGTGTGACGTTTAGCGCAGGCCTAAGAAAAGGTTGACAAGTTTTTAACCATCTCACACCATGCGCATGATAATGACCCTGATTATTTACATTTATTTGTGGGTTTGCAAAGCAGCAAGGTGGTATTTTTCTGTGTTTACGACATAAAGTGGTATTTTTTGTGAGGCTGGTGAATGTGTTTCACATTCATGGTGGCTGAGTTGCGAGTGTGATTGTTTACAGTTGACAATTTTTGGCAAAAATTGCCTCTCCAGGGTAAACTTAAAGAGGGCACTAAAACCCAATCTCATCCAAGAAAAATACAAATTATTATTGTACAATTCACAATACAGGTGCTGTACACCGTAAAGTAAAATAAAGCCAAATGCCCCCCTCCAAAAATAAAGACAACAAAAAAAACAACATACAAAGTAAATTAATGAATCAATTTAAAGGTATTATACAGGATTGGCAGAGCTGACAAAATAATCACAGCCAGTGTTCATGTTTTGTGTAATCAACCATATACATGAAATAACAAACCTGTGAACATTTGAGCTCAATTGGTCATCGAGGTCACGAGAAAATAGTGAAAAGAGACCTTATGTGTTTTCTGTTTTTCAAACATCGAGTTTATTATCACGCGTGATAAAAACTGTTGTTTTACTCATTTCTCAGAAACGATAGCATTTTAGGCAGAAATATTTTAAGGAACCCTTTCTACCATTACTTACTTTAAATCATGTAAGTTATGTGTGAATCTGTGAATATTTGTGTTTTTCGATCTTACCAATAGTGTACAGGGCCTTTAACAAAAATATTAATAAAAAAAATAAAAAAATAATAATAATAATATTTTAAATATAAAATTAATAATATTGCTAATCTACTCCTTACTTTGAATTATTGAAGTTTCTTGCGGCAGTGACTGCGTTGTCATCACTTTCCACTCTGTATGGAATCTTCTTGCATCCAGGCCCAGAGAGAAGTCTCGTCAATTGATCCAAGGTTCGTTGTATCAAACACTTTGGGCAAAGATCAATCTTGTTGATGACCACAAAGATAGGCACCTGGAGGGCCATGGCCAGGCCAATGTGTTCTTTGGTCGTACCAGCTAGAATTACAAAGAATCTTAATCAATACAATAGGCACATGAATACATCCTGTTTGGTAAAACTTAATCACAGCTGAAGTAAAAAATTAATGAGTTAAAACAGGTTGTCAGCACACTAAAAAAAAGAAGAAGTCAAATTTAAGACTTTTTAAGACCCTTACAATGCTACCCAAATATAAGTAAATAAACCATGGGAAACAGCTTCACCCGCTCACACTTTATATTATTTATTTACATGCAGTGTAATTCTGTTATTTACCAGCAGATAAGAAATTCATTACACACTACATCCATTTTTTAAAGACCTAAAATAACTGAATTTCATACTTTTCAATGCTTCCTAAGACCTTAAATTTGGATAGTTCAATTTAGGACTTTAACACCTTTTAAAGGAGAAACCCTGTTAAAGTGATTTAAAACAGAAAATAAGTGTATTTTTTTTAGAGTTGTTCAATTACTTGAGAGTCAAAACTAACAGATCTGTATAAAGGTTGACATCACAACAAATGTTTCATTCAAATACTCTATTGTGTGATGCAATGTGTCCTACAAAAAAAGCTTGGATCACTTAGAGTGACATATGCTTGAAGGAGCTGTGTCGTCATGATCAAAGTAGGCCAGTGGCTTTAAATAGAATTAATGCATGTACGCACACAATCTCCAAAGATTTGATATGGAAGGCGCGCATGTGCAGTAACTGGGCGAGAATTCATAATTCCATGTACAGCCACATGCCTGCTTTGATCATGACGACACAGCCCCAAAAAGCACAGTGGATTCAATCCATGCTCAGCAAACCACTAAACAAAAGCTTAAAACAGTATGTTAAGACAGAGTTTGTGGTGATACCATGTGAAGTATCTCTGTAGAATGTGTGGTTCTGAAAAGAACCAATGCTCAACGTTAAAAGAATATAGAATAGAATGGTTTATTTACAAACTTGTCATAGCTGAACTGCAACAAAAAACAAAAAACAAAAAAGGTAAACAAATACACAAATCAAGTTTTTAGTAAAAAAACACACCACACAACTAGGTATTTAAATAATGTTAAAGAAAAAGCAACACTCTATTTGTCGTCAGGAGATGCATGTACTCGTTTCTTACCGATGCCAGTGTTAGCGCTGACCACCAGCATGGCAAAGTCCGGTGCATAGCCCATAAGACCAGTGATGGTAGTCTTGAGGTATTTGTGGTGACCAGCTAAATCGATAAGAGTGATCAGCTTGGATGCATTCTCACAGATCTCTTCTGCCGTCAGGCAACCTTGTTGGCTGTCACCATAGTTGATGACCTAGAAACATAAAACAGAAACAACAAAAATGACTTAAACCATTGACTCCCTTGAGTGATTTACTTGGATCCTTCTTCATTCATGTCATTCTGACAAAACCCAACATTATCATCGCCATCCTTCGGCTATGGAGCAGACGACTACAAGCTTTTTCAAATTTTACTCCGATCTCGGGCAAGTGTTGCGATTCGGTCTGCTTGCAGGTGCATTTGCTATCACCAAGTGGGCACTGAACATATGGTAGAAATGATGTGCATTGCTTTTCTGGTCTCCTTTTCTCTTATATTGTGGCGGTCAGGTTGGTGTAGTGGTATCTTGCCTCGCCTTCCACCTATGGGACCCCGGTTCGAATCCCACCTGGGGCACTATGTGGATTGGGTTTTCAGTCCCTGCCTGATCGCGTGGGTTTTCCCTGGAATAATTCTCTGGGGTTTTCCTCCCACATCTAAAACTGAAACTTCCTTCATTGTCTTCTCTTCACTCTATACCATCCTGTTATTGGCGACTTGATCGCTGTTGGATTTGGTTAATAAATAAATAAATAAATAAATATAGGGCGTATATCTTGACAGGTTCATCATCTGGCATTCGGAGTATGTGCCCAAAGAACTTGAGCTGCCGAGTTCTTACACCCTCTACAAGAGAGTTTGAGTTAGTCATAGTGTATAGATGGTGGCATTGGTGGTACCAACACCATTATGGTAACTCAACACCCTAACTTTTGGACAAACTAGTGAGGTACCATATGCCACGGAATTACACGGAGGCTACAGAGGCCATGACCTCTGTTGCCCCTGGTCTTGGCCTTGGTGCCCCTTTCAAAAGTTTCCCATAGACTCTAAGATTTTCCAATGGAAGTGCCCTCTGAAAAATGATAATGTCCTTGCCCTCTCGAAGATGAATTTCCAGGCCTGGTGAGCAATTTTGTGAGCTCAACAGCTCCATGATTAATAGAGTCTGATTTATAACCAACCTCTCCTTTGGTGTTAAACCCAAGGGTCTCATGACTGATGCTTGATGTTCTCCCAGACTGAATCTCATGTAGATGACGGAAGAGGTTTAACCTCGCCCGACCACGCCCGTTGTCCAACTCCCCCTGGGTGAGAACTCCTAGTAAGGTGCTTTTACCGACATCAACGTTGCCAAGAACAGCAACACGCAGGTTGATGAACTGTTAGATCAAAATCAAAGACCCAATATACTCTGCGACGTCAAACTTAAAGAGGGTGTCATTAAAACAACAAAAACAAATTTCAAAATTAATTTAAAAGTGAATTTAAATTGATCAAGTATTTGATCCAATACGCATTTCAAAACTTGGTACTCGTTAAGTACTAGCAATCCTGGGAAAGTTTTGCTCATGGTTTGACTACTTGAATATCCTAAATTATCCTGCATTAAATCCTGACGAAAAGTTTCTGTCAAGGCAAAGAAAATAAATATGTTATCATCTAGAAACACAGGGGAAAGCCTTCTGGACTCTCGACTCTGTTCTAATGCAAGTGATCTAAAGTTAGTGAACAAGCGTGTCGCGGTGGTTGGTTAGGAGCAACAGACTCAAGCTCTGGTGTTTCTGATCAGCAGAGTGTGGGTTCAAGTCCTTGTTATGGCACTTGTGTCCTTGAGCAAGCTACTTGACCATTGTTGCTTTGTCCTTTGGATGGAGCATAATGCTGTATGTCCCGTGTTGTGAAACGCACGTAAAAGAACGCAGTCTTTTGCACACACAATTGCGGGGACTTGCTATTGCTGTTCTGTTATTCCCTTTTCTGAAGGATTCCTCTGTGGGAACCCAGTTGAACAAAGAAAGACGTTGTGGGGACCTTTGTTCTACACTCCTATAGTATAAAAGTTCCCACAATGGTGCTGTGCCTACCCCCAGTTACACTTATCGCAAAGGGAAGGGGTTCGCCCCAGTGGCTGATAAATGCACCGCAACACCTTGTAAATCCTTACAAAGTGTAAGATAAATTGGTCTCATGAACATTCATAAACCTGTCTTAAAATGTTTCTGTTTGTTCAAGCGCCTTGAGTATCTTATTGGAAAATATGTGCCCTATTATACAGAATCTTATAAGATTCTGTATTTTATTATATCATATTTTTTATTATAAAAGGCCCTTGACAAATGCAAGGATCATCAAATCACCCACCTGTTGGTCATCAGGAATTCTTCTGACGAGCACCTCGCATGCTTTACGTTCCTCCCCAGGGGTCTCTCCTTCACTCTCCACGGTACGTTGTCTCAAGACGGTAGTTGTTGCTCCAAGTCTGTTGGATAGAAAGAAAATGAGAAGATGAGTTTTGTTTCATTTGTGATCAGAGAGCATGGAGTTAGGAGTAGGCATTTGTCCTTGCTTCAGGGTCAATGTCCCTGAAAAGGGTCTTTCCCTGTTCGTGCCTAGTCCTAATCACTCCCACTCCCAAAAATAAAACAAAAACGAAGGCAGTTATCAGGTTATAATCATAAATTGTTATTGCTTGGGGTGGATACAAATGCGCAAACACAACTTTTAAGAAATGATTAATATTTTGGTGGATTGAGGCCACTTTAATGAGTAAACCGGAAAAAATGTGAGGACAAAATGCTTGTAGTTTTGTGAGTCTTTCTAAAACATCTTTTTGTTGTTGCCACAAAGTGATTTGGAAAGGGAGTCTCTTGACGCCTTGCATAGACAACCACTGCTGAAGTCAAGAAGTAGACAAATGCTTGTGTATACCATTCTCAGCCAATGATAGGCCTTTCTTTTGAACTCAGTGAGGGTGATGTTTGAGCTTGAGTCGTAAAATGCAAAGGTAAGGGGGAGGGGGGGGGGTCTTATTCATCTCTGGTGAACCGGCCTTTTGCTTAAGCTTTTTGTAAAGCAGCCCACCAGGCTATACAAACTGTGCACTTGCTCCAAGGAAGTTGTTGTAGCCCAGGTCATTAATGTTTCTTTCTGATGTATAAATGGTAGTGATCACAACTGGTTTTATGGTCAAATACTAACATTTTCAGTAGCCCACAAGGCAAGTTGAAAAGTAGTGTTTACTAGCCCATAGCAGTTTTTACAAGACAATGTATGCCTGGCTATTGTTAAGGGCGAGCCAAGGGTGAAGAAAGAATTATGCTCTCACTTGTTCGCCATTCTGTCCAGTGTATCCATCGATGCCTTCAAATCTACAGGCAAGAGGCCAGCCAACATTCCGTTATCTTCCACACCGATCTCATAGATGGCCTCACCCTGTCCCTCCCTCAGCCGCCATTTCATCTGAGTCACTAGGTGTTCGAAGCGACTGGGAGATGGGCTAACAAGCTTGAGCTGTTTTTGAAATTCAGTTAATGAGAATGGTCATTTAAAGGCAGGGTATACCTCTGGTAATTATTCCCAAAATTAGTTACCAAAAAAACTTAACTGGTAAAGAGCACTGGAGAGCTGTTGACATTATACAACATTGTTAGAAATGACCTCCTTTGAAGTAATGTAGTTTTAAAGGCACAGTACACGTTTGGTAATGACTCTGAAAATTAATGGCAATAAAAACTTACTTTGTAAGAAGTACAGCAGCTTTGGGTAGTATAATGAATGTTGAGAAACTTTTAACTTCGAAGTACTACGGTTATGGAAAAATATATCACTTGTTATTCCCCAAAATTTGAATCTGAGAAGTGTTTCTGTCAGAAACGCTTCTCAGACTGTGTATTTCTATGGGGAATATTCTTCCTGCGTGGAAATATTTGCTCCGGTTTTTCGGTGATATATCAAAAACGCGACCACCTATTGAAGTGAAATTTTCACAGTTTAGTTTTATTGTACATGTATGTACCTACATTTATATAGGATTAACACAATCAGTAGGCTCCAATTACCAAACGTATGCAGCACCTTTAAAGGAAGAGGTAATTTTTCACCCCCCATATCTGGATCGAAGAAAGGCTTCAGGCATGAAGCTTTTCTCAGGCATCTGAAAGCACACAACTCCTATGCAAGGGTGTTTGTTTCTTACATTAGTTTCTTGAAACTTCAATGACCAATTAATAAGCTCAATAAGCCAAATTTGATAAAGAGACGGCAAACACACCCGTACACAATTCTGAATGAATCAGTAGGACATTTGGTACCAGGGTTTGCTCATCTGGAGGTGGCTATAAGAAAGCTTGCCCTGAACCATTTGACATAGCAACTGTCTCTAAAGTTTTAGGAATTTCAATTTAAGTGGTAACTTGTTACTAAGCAAGTCATTGTACCAGGTATTAATCACAGTAAACTCATACATGACTCATTGCACGTTTTTGTACATTCATCCCGTTTGAGTGGGCTTGGGAAACGATGCTACCAGTAAAGTCAAAAGAAATTCAGCAGCTTACCTTGTATTCAACATTGCCTTCTTCAACCTGGAACAAGAAATAAAAAAAGACAACAATAATATTTGTTTCCAAATGATCAACAGGAGGCCTAAATAAAAATTCGCATGATCCAGGATTCCAGGGGCACTTTTACAGATCACAGTCATTGCTTGAATAAAGATCTGAAATAACTACTAACTAGGATCCAACTTTTAAGAAGTGTCAAAGTGACAACCCCTGGAGTTACAGATTTCAAGGAGGTTACAGATTTCAAGGAGGTTACAGATTTCAAGGAGGTTACAGATTTCAAGGAGGTTACAGATTTCAAGGAGGTTACAGATTTCAAGGAGGTTACAGATTTCAAGGAGGTTACAGATTTCAAGGAGGTTCTGAGAAACAGTCTCCTGAGTGAGAAGTAGATCAACGTGAAAACAAAACAATTTTGTTTCCATGGGCAGAAATAAAAATGTCTCAATTCAAATATTTCTTCTGTTTTACTGCACCTAGTCTGCTATGACTTGACCTTGAACTTTTAAAATCCCATCGCCCAGTTTTGACAAAACATATCAGAACTGGTTTCCTCAACTGAATTCTGACAAATTAATGATGTTTCATGATGAAAAAAATACCATGCACAATGCACAAAATACTTGTAACAAGCAAATGTTTGTTTGTTCACGACTGCTGGTAAATGTAAAATGATCATGTCTGGTCCTGACAACAACTCTTTGTTTCTTTTAACTAATTAGTAATCAATGATTTTTTGTTCCGTTTCTCAAATGAAAGCTTAATATAGTTTCAAAGGAAAATAGCTCTCTTCACATTTCAATAACATTTTTACAATCAGTTACTGCAAAAAAATACAAATAAAACATTGGCGATGCAACATTAATCCAAATGCAAAAACTTATTGGTTTTCTTTTAACCCTAACCCCCTAGTGATTCTCACTAGGAAGCTTCCTCAACCCATCAAATTCAAACAGTTCCCTGATTGGGACAGTACCAAACCCACCATACTCCAACAGTGCACTTATTGGAACAGTACACAACCCATCATACTCCAACAGTCCTGGGGTGTTGGATTTTGGCTGAGTGGGTACACCAGGGGAATGTGTAGTTGTTTCTATTTTAGGGCTCCAGTACCAAACCCATCAATACCCAACAATTGTTTTCTGCCAAACTATATGTATTTTTTTGTGTGGGCTCAGCACAGTTGCAAATCACATTGCTCTGCCCTTGCGTACGGGGGCGTGTACCACACCTGGTGGTTCACAAGAAAACTGCCATCATATTGACTTCATGTACTATTGATATCAAATACAATACAGTCTTTTCATATTATAAATACTATTCAATAAATACAATAAAGTTCTGCAAAAACTAAAACACCCCATGGCATAAATGGTATGTTCTACTTTTATTGTGTTGGTGCAATGACAAGGACTAGTTTATTGCTCCATGGGATACCCAAGTACAATAACTGCCTTTATCATTTGTTTATTTCATCAGCAGGTTGTCCATGTTCAACTGAAACACATGTCCCATTGTCCCTCCCAATAAGAGGTCAAAGTGTACCCAGTGACCAAGCAATTCCATGCCCTACATGCAATAGCTAACCCTATTACATGCACTGTGAACATACACTTTTTCCCCACATGCCCTAAGTCCAACACTGTTGCAAACTACACTACCACCTTCCACACTCATCCAAAGCCCAACACTGTTGCAAACTGTACACTACCACCTTCCACACTCAGCCAAAGTCCAACACTAGTACCTTGACCCATTAGTACTCAACCATCCATAGTCCAACAGCAAAGCCAGCTTTCACAGTACTAAACCATCCAAATTCCAACAAAACCATCTGTTTGATTTTGGCAGGTCTGGGGTGGTTAGGGTTAAATTATGTTATTGTGTTATCACTGTTTATTTACACCTTCACTGATCAATCATGACATCACTAGTACAAAAATACTGAGGTCAAATCAGAAGAACTGCATAAACGTTTGTATAAATTACTAGAAAATTTGCTGCTCACGCTCTAACAATCATGAATCAATACAACAAAACCACAAGGACAAATATGAAATTCTGCATTTGAATTACTGGACACAACTTTTGATAAGTTAAAACAAATTGCATTTCAAAATAAAACTGTTGGCTTTCTGACAGCTGTTGCTTTTACTTTGAATGACCACACCTGAGCCCTACGTATTACTTCAGTAAGCTGTTAAGCACAGCAAATATGCTAAAAAAAGAGATATTGCTTAGCTTGAAAAGGTTACCAGCCAGTAATGTATAGTGTGTGACTGGTTCCAATCTACTCTTTGCTTTTAAAAGGAAGGGGACATGTAGGAGTGAGTTAGGCCTATGGCTATTATAGTCATGGCCGAGCGGTTAAGAGCACCAAACTCAAGCTCTGGTGTTTCAGATCAGCAGAGTGTGGGTTCGAGACCCAATCTTGACACTTGTGTTCTTAATAGGCAAGACCATTATTGTTGCTTCATCCCTTATATAGGGCTCAAAGTCATATAGGTCTGGTGTGTTGTTATAAATAGAAAACCTATCATCAATGCATGAATTGATTGTTTAAAAAAACCTGTCGGGCAGTACACACTAATCGCTTAAAAATTTAAAAGAGAAAGGGTAGAAGCAGGAGTAGTATTACAAACATAGCCCTGTATTATTGCCTGAGTCCAGCATATTGATTTGGCAACTTTTTATAATGTTATTAACTTATTGACTATGGTAGCTTTGTTATACATGTAGGTAGAGTGAACTGCGATATTGACATTTCCTATTCTGGCGGCACACAAAAAAGATTTCAAAAATTATTGTTGCTTCGACCTAACATGCTGTCTGAGCTTCAAATCACTCATGTAGGTCAATAAAACTCTCTTTTTTTATAATCCATTTGAAAAAGGCAAAACTTTACCTCACTTTTTCACACACCAAAAAGATTCAGAGCATGACTGTATTGTAGAGAGAGGTTTGGAAAGTTTTGGGTCCTTTTCGTTCCATCTCAATCGGTGAAGAAATAAGGTTTTTATGTATTTTTTTACCATTTTGAGAAATGTTTTGACTAAATTTCATATTTTTAAGGAATTTATACGTAGCCATTTTTGAACTTTTTTGATAGACTAAATGGGGTCACCGTTTTCAATTAATACCGCCCTCTCTTGACTTCTAATCAAAAAATACCGCCATGTATTGTAGAGAGAGGTTTGGAAAGTTTTGGGTCCTTTTCGTTCCATCTCAATCGGTGAAGAAATAAGGTTTTTATGTATTTTTTTACCATTTTGAGAAATGTTTTGACTAAATTTCATATTTTTAAGGAATTTATACGTACAGCGAATGCAGGGTATGCTGTAAAACCTATATCAGTAAAATCCTTGTCCATTTTTTAGTAATAAAAGTTGGGTTTATTTCCTGCGCGAGGTTGCACATGTATGCAATTTATGGAGGTTTTACTTAAACCTAGTACTCAGTAAAATATCATTTTGGAACCTCTGGAGTGCACGTTAGGAATAGAGCCGATAAGATTACTTTGGGTGTAGTAGTTTGGGTGGTTTTAATTTAACACTCTCTTTACCTCAACCCCCACTGTCATGGGTGCTTTCGTTAATGAGTTATGCCTTCCAAAATACAACAAATACGCGGCACTCTTCTGGCCGCCGACTGAGGTAAAGAAATTGTTAAATTAAGACCACCCACACTACTAAAGCTTATCAGCCCTATCCCTAACACGCACTCAAAGGTTCAAAAATGAGATTTTACCGATCACTTGGTTTAATTAAAACCTCTGTAAATTGCATGCGCGACCTCGCGTGGGACCAAAACCCAACTTTTCTTACTCAAAAATGGACAAGGATTTTACTGATATAGGTTTGACAGCATACCCCACCGTCGCTGAATGTTTACATTCCTTTAAAATGGGTAATTTAGTCAAAATTTTTCCCAAAATGGTAAAAAAATACATAAAAACCTTATTTCTTCACCGATTGAGACGGGGAAAAAAGCACCGTAAACTTCCCAATCCTCTTTCTATCAATAGATGGCGGTATTTTGGGGTAGAAATCAAGAGAGGGCGGTATTAATTGAAAAACGGTGACCAAATTTTTCTATCAAAAAAGTTCCAAAATGGCTGCGCTCGCGGTAGTCGCGTCGGTGACCATGCTCTGAATCTTTTTGATGCGTGAAAAAGTTGAGGTAAATTTGTGCCTTTTATCAAAAGGATTATGAAAGAAGAGAGTTTTATTGACCTATAGGTGTAATTTGAAGCTCAGACAGCATGTTAGGTCGAAGCAACATTAATTTGAAAAACCTCTTTTTTGTGTGCGGCCAGAATAGGAAATGTCAATATCGCGCGACCTATAACATAGCTAATTAATGAAAGCACCTACATGTATGACAGTGGCGTTTGCCATTGAATTCCTCCTGAGGAGACCTTTAATTTGATGTATAGTTGAAATATATTTGGAAATAAAATAAAAAATACTATATAATAAAGCTAATTATGGGCCTAACTAAAAAAATAAACACTGCTGAATAGAAATCACTGGACCTAGTCTACTCCTAGTACCTACCTAGTCCTAGCTAAACAAAAATAGCCTGCATTACTAATACTATGTAGTGTCAATCAATACCGAGTGAGGGCGCTGTTCACCGCGCAGCCACTTTTTGTTAATGGGAAACTGTGACCACCTCAACGTGTACAACGCTATAGAGAGATCGGTGGTGCGGAGGGATATAGATTTAACCCATGTTAATCGTTTCATTCATAAAAATAAACGGAACTACTTTCAAGATAGAGTTTTTCTCTCGCGATTGATATGCAATTTGGCGTCCGTTTTGTTGGAGTATTTGTGAAAAACTTTCTGTAAAATCACAAGAAATCTTGTTTTCTGCGCTCAAATTCATTGTGAACTGTAAGTAGTTATCCTCTTAGGGCCCCTTAATGAACCAAAAATGACAGTTAGTTGAGTGAAATTATGTAATTACTTTTTGAATTAAAACTATTAGAACTAATAGTTTTCAACGTGTTTGACAATCAAGCGCGAAAAAGCGCGTCGTGCTTTTTCGCGCTTGATTGTCAAACACGTTGATACGGCCCTTGGGAAATGTTCAATTACGCAAGGGGAATTGGCTGTTGTGCGCAACCGTGAAAATTGTGAAAGTAAACAAGGTCAAATATTTTTAACTTTGACCTTCCATAAGTCCGGTTCCCCACAAGTAAAGTATCAAAATGAATGTCTCAAAGAGCTCTATCCAACTAGACTACTTACAACTCAATCAGATCAAATCTCAAATTTTGTGATTTCCACTAGTAATACTATTACTTACTATATAGGGGGCCATGTAGTCAATAGAATACCTAAACTAGCTAGGGGTAGGGAGATCAGCAGATCGGCGGGTTTCACTATCCTATCTGTTAGCGTGTGAAAACTCGAAGAAAAAAATGGACTGAAAAAACATCATTTTGAAATATTTTACCTTCTTTAAAAGACCGTGTGGCAGCCAAGAAGTTGCTTTTTCAATATATCATATTTTGTTGAATGAAATCTCTGGTAAAACACCTTAATTCTTTTCTCGAAATACGGCCAGTTGGAGAGCTAGTCATTCGCGATTTCCCTGGAAGTCGCCATTATTTTTTTATTTTTTTTCAGAGCGACCCTTGTACTCTAACGTCAGTTCCTCACCAGTAGAGGGCGCAATCGTTCAATTGACTGTGTGGATCAAATTCTCGAGAGTCAATGGTAACGAATGATACCAAATATTCCATATTTGATTTTTTTATTTTCTCAGGGAAATTGATTACTTTATAAATCGAAGACTTTTAGCAAAATTTTTTCATAATTTTGTTTGTTAAAAACGTCCAAATAGATAATTTTGGAGGGCAAAAAAGTAGGAAAAACTAGTATTTTCTGAAAGATTAAAGTGTTGTGATTGTTTTGCACTGCTTTTCTGTTGCATGGGTATTTGCGGTTAGCTGCGAATTTCAATTTTATAAAAGTGTTCATTTTCAGAATTCCAGAAATTTTACTTAGGAATTCTAACATCTTGATTCTTGATGAATGTTTGATTATATTACTTCATTATTAATTTGTGATTCTCTCATTCTCTGCCAAATTTTAAGATATCAATGTCATTTGAAAACCGTTTTTTTAAAAAGCTTTCCAGTGATATTAAATTTATTGGGGTGCAGATATCTGATGTGAAAGTTTCAAGGATAATTGTAAATACTACGCATTGCACTCTCAAAATTTACACTTACAGGACAGAATGCTGGGAAAATAATACTAAAAATTACATAACTCGGCCAAATTTTAAGATTTCAAGCTGATTTAAACACTATTAATTTACAAGCTTTCCAGTGATATTAAATTTATTGGGGTGCAGATATCTGATTTGTGAAAGTTTCAAGGATAATTGTAAATACGCATTGCACTCTCAAAATTTACAGAACAGAATGCCGGAAAAATAATAAAAAAAATTACATAACTCGGCCAAATGTTAAGATATCAAGCTGATTTAAACACTATTGTATTTCTTTTTTTACAAGCTTTCCAGTGATACCAATTTTATGGGGGTGCAGTAGAAAAATATCATTTGTGCCGATCTCCCTACTAGGGGTAATTTTCTGTAGCATGAACCACTTTTGGGTAATACAATTACATGAGATAACAACAATAAACACTAAACTTTAGTGGCCGGGTATTAAATGACACTGACAGCACAGCTCAGTCAGTGGACGTCAGTGGTTCGCCTGCGCCGTCCACTTAACTGTACAACGGTAAAGTCAAAAGTGTACATATTATGATTATGTTATGTGTGAGTAAGTAACATACCTCGGGAGGAAGATTTGACATTGAACAAGCCAAAGCTGGAGATTTTTCCTGGCTGGAAGACATCTTACGAGGACTGCATGAAGTAGCCATCCTACTAACTATGTCGCCAACGGATCACAACTAATGAAAATCATTCCCAAGTTGAGATTGATATTTCAAAAGGAAAAATCAGGATCAGTTTGACAACAACAACCTAGCTAGACCTCCGCCATCTTGTTGTGCTGGGTTTGTTATTATGCAAATCACCAACGTTTAACTAGTCTTGGTCCAAGACGTTTCTGTTCTGTAGTCAACGTACGACGCCCCACTTTGTCGCCGAAAGAGGGCGCTATATATACAGGGCAGAGCCGTATATTGGCTAAGGGTGCACTACTCTAAATCGACCAAAAATTCATGCGCCAAGCTACTTATCATAATTTGTAAACCCCACAACTTATTTTTAATTATAACGTTTTGGGGGTCATGCAACTAATAGATTGTGTAATTATAAGAACTTATCACAACCTGGGGGTTCTGGGTTTCAAGTTTTGAGGAGATTTGATAAATTTGGGCTTTAAAGTTGGTCCTATTTTGCTTGGGAATTGGAGGAGTGCCTCATGAAAACTGGCGGCAAGTCGGTTTGGGAAAAAACACATTTTCGGGGGTGTTTTTTTCTGGGGTAATTAGCAAAAATTCCAAACGGCTGACCTGCCAAAAATTGAAAAGAAATCTGAAGTTTAGTGGTCTGAAAATATATTTGATTGGTTTTCAAGAGGCTGAGAGACTTTTAACTATTTTTTGAGTATTTTTGAATATTTAGCATTTATCATTGTTTGCTATGGGAGTCTATTTAGAGGGGTGAAACCCTAACCGCTATCACCCCACGCCCAGCGGTGCGTGGGGTGATAGCGGTTAGTGTATATATAGCGCCCTCTTTCGGCGACAAAGTGGGGCGTCGTACGTGGATCGTTCGTGGACTAATGGGTGTCGTACGTGGATCGTTCGTGGACTACAGAACAGAAACGTCTTGGACCAAGACTAACGTTTAACATGTAAGACCGCAAGCGCATAACCGTGATGGCGCCGGCCGGCCGGCCAGACGTGACGTTTTTGTGGGCGGAGTTTCGGCAATTATTTGATTCCCACGACATTTGGTGGGTTTATCAATCGTGCAAATGCAGTGCAGAAATAATAACACATGAAAGTTTTCAACTAGAATTAAATTGAAACTGTTTTGGCTGGCCTTACCTATTTGCACTGCTGTTTTAGAGTTATTCTTGCTATAAATTATTCTTACCCACACGCTCCGTAGTAAAATAGTTTTTATTTGGCGACCCAATATGCAAATACTTAGCTCCGCCCACATCCATGATGCAACGTTGTCACATAGTGAAACATTTCAAACTGTTGTGAAAATTAAAATCTGGCGCAACGCACAATTAATTATGCAAATAGTTAGCCCCACACCCAATGATGCAACGTTGTGCCATGTAAACATTTCAAAAATTGTTGTGAAAAATAAAGTGTGGTGCAACTCCAAAATAAGCGAGCAAATAATTAGCTCCACCCACATCCATGATGCAACGTTTACTAATTAAAAGTAAAAAATACAAAATGTAGACGGCGGGGGCCGGCAATAGACTTTTATTACCCTTTCCGGATGTCGCAGCGGGCGGGAGAAGGTGCTACCACTCACTTCAAATATTGAAAACAACTCATCAAAACCAGTGGTTTGTTTAGCAGAATGTTTCAAAAGAGAACACGGAGAAACCGGCCACAAATTGAAATTAATCAAATAATTGAATCTAATTGAAATGTATACAAAGCTAAGTAAGTTTTCAAGAGTGTTTTGGCTAGGTCCCCGGTGACGACGAAGGAAATTGGCGGCAGGGCCTACTTTGATTGGGTAGAATCAGATAATCTTAATCTATATCGGTTGGACTATACTAGGCCATGCTTAATTATAGGGTTCACCACATGGGGGACAAGATAAAAATGTTTAGTAGTGTTCAACACATCAGTTTCTGGAGGAGTTTGAGTTGTCTTTTATTAGAAACGGTTACCCATAACGTTTCCTCTCGTGATTTTGTTAATTAAATCGGTCACGGATAGGCCAGGCTGATGTAGCGTTCACACGCCACTTTGAGCGAAAATAGAGAAAGCTTTCATTGATTCAAATTTTCCCACCACACGGGGGAAAAAAAACGAAAAATATTCAGTAGTGTTCAACATCAGTTTCTGGAGGAGTTAATGGTAATAATTCATTCCAGTCAGTTCTCATGGAAAAAATTAGAGATGAATTGTGTCGATAAAAGACGGTGCCTTTTGGTGCCATGTATATATTTTTGTTTTCCTTTAAGACAAATCTCATTGTCTATTACATCTCTACAACAAAGTTATCCAAAATAGAATTAAGAGAGGATGAACAATAACCGAGAGAACGGGGTTCAGAAAAGGTTTCTCGTATAAAAACACTGACCATATAATATAATCTCTCAACTAACTCTTGGACCTCACTGTTAATTAATATGATTTATTGACTAAAAAGGCTTTTGAGTCAGTTGAGCACAAAATATCTATTTCAAGATCTAAGAATAGAAATAGCCCCAGTGAAGGATAGGCAACTGAATACAATTGACAAAGACGTGACGCGGAGCTAGCTATAAACATCAAAGGGGCATATGAATTTGTGTAACACTGAAAAGTGAAAAGTCAATCTAGGATTTCTGACCAAATCGCTTTTAACTCTCAACCCTCATAAAGCACCAGGCCCAGATGGAATCTCACCCACAATCCTACGAGCTACTGCATCATTGCTCCCCAATTGTTGCGCTTGATGCATTCCTCACTTGCACAGGGTACTCTCCCCATGGACTGGAAACTTTCAAACATCACTCCTGTGTTCAAGTCCGCCAACCGAACTGATATTACAAACTACCGTCCAATTGCCCTAACTTCTGTTGTGTGCAAGGTGATTGAGAAGGCTGTGGCTGAGGGTATCCATGATCATGTGTCCTCCTTTTGCCTTGGCAATGATAAACAACATGGTTTCTCAGCCCGAAAATCGTGTGTGACACAGCTAACTAATGCCATTCACGACTGGGCAAGCCACGCCCACCTAGAATTGACATTGCTTGCCTAGACTTTTCTAAGGCATTTATGACATGATGCCTCATCACACAGTACTAGAGAAACTTGCCTGCAATTTCAACATACGAGGTCAACCTTGGATCTGGTTGAAATCTTTTTTGACAGGGCGTCAGCAACGCGTTATGTATCGTGGCTCTTTGTCATCATGGTCACCAGTCACATCCGGCGTCCCCCAAGGAAGTGTGCTCGGCCCTTTGCTATTCAACCTGTTTATCACCGATATCTCTAATAACCTTTCTTCTAAGTGTCTGCTTTTTGCAGATGACACCCTCATTTACCAGCCAATTCTTTCACCCCGAGATGAACTCAACTTTCAATCGGACCTTGATGCTCTTGCCAATTGGAGCATATCAAATGGAATGAAACTCAACCAGGGCAAGTCCAAGATAATGCACATGACACGTACAAAGAAAACAATAGTCCTCCCACTCTACACTCTCCAAGGAATACCCATCACAGTTGCCCCTACCTTCAAGTATCTTGGAGTAACTGTGAACAATAAGCTAACATGGAATGACCACGTCGATGCTGTTGTGTCTAAAGCAAACAAAACTTTGGGCTTCATTTGGCATATTGCAGGTGGATCATCGTCCAAAGCTCTCTTATCACTCTACCGAACCCTAGTCTTGCCTGTGCTTGAGTACGGGTTACCTGCCTGGTGCCCGTACACAACCTTGTTGTCCGCCAACTTAAACTCGAGCGAGTTCAAAGACGAGCCACTAGGATGATCTTAAAGCAACATAGAGGAGCCATGACCTATGAGGACAGACTCCATACTCTGAACTGGTTAAGCCTTGAAACAAGACGACACAAACTCACTGTTCAATTTACTATTAAATGTTTGTTTGGCCTCATCGATTGTCTTAGTATAACATCCCATACAGTAGTTAATACCCGTCACCTGGACACAGTTTCCTTTATTCACCATTACGCCAGAACCCTAAGTCTAAGGAATTCCCCTGTTCATGCTTTTCCACGTATGTGAAGTAATCTCCCAACCCACTTAAGGACTCTTTGATACTCGATTCATTTCAGTGTTTTAATCGTAAATTATGTGCTCATTTTCTTGATGGTTAAATGCCTGTAATGTTTTTTCTATTATAGTTGTTTTTGATCTAAATTGTGTTTTGAATATTGGTTGAGTGAGGAGGTTTGGCTGAGTTGGGAGTCGGGCCCGGGACCTCTGGATTCCTGTTCCAGCGCTGGAACGGAAGTCCAGGGATCTCGGGTTCGGGTCCTGGTTCGGTCGGGTTTATTAACTAATATTTATTTCAAACTTTACCAGTCAGTTTTCTTTCCTTCATGTATCATTATTAAAATTGTATAGGGTTCTCTATTTTGTTTGTTTGCTTGTTGCATGCAAAATTGTCTGATTTTTGAAACGTTTGTTACATTATTACATTATCTCATGTGTTTGAGTATGTGCTGAGGTTTATCTTTGATTGTTTGTGTGTCTGTGTTACCTGTCTGTCTATTAATTTGGTTGTTTGTTTTCTGCTACATTTAATCGTTTGTTGGTAATTTTTGATATTTATTTGTTCATTAATCATTATGGGTTGTCTGAATGTTTGTCGTTTTATGTTGCTTGTTAAAATGGTTATTTGTGTTACGTTTGTATTAGACTGTTCATATTATTGTAAATTTGCTTGTTTACTCGCATGTGTACGGTATCTGTTATGGTTTTTCTGTATGGGTATGTCTGATTGTTCTTGTCTTTGTTTTGATGCATTTTTTTCAGCTCGTTTGTATGTTGCAGTGCTTACTTGTTTATCACATTGTGTTTCTTTATGATTTATTTAATTTTATTTATGCTACTTTATTTTTCATTTAAATTCATTGACTTATTGAGCAGATATTTATTAATTTATTTACTTATTTAATTATTATTCATATAGGCTATATTACCCTCAATTATAGCATTTTTAATTTCCAGATTTACTTTCTCATATTACATGTATATATATATTTATTTTGTTTGTAAAATTATTTCTTGTTACCAACCTATGATTGGATGAACAGGCTTTTGAGTCACAGTGTTTTCACTTTTGTTCTTCCTGGCCATCTTAGATTGGATTGTCTTTACTCTGCTTGTTGTACTCCCTCCCACTTCCCCACTTCCCCAATCCGCTCCCCTTCTATACATTTCTCATCCCCACCCATACATGTATCTCATTCATACCTACTGTACCTCTATTACATCTATTCTTTTTGATTGGTATTTACAATTAATCTTTCATCTTGACTGTCCTTGATGTATGACATTTCTTACTTTGTATGTACATGTTTGTATTTAAGAATGTTTTGGCCGAATAAATAATAATAATAACACTGCTAGCGCGCGTGCTCCCGGTTGCTGTGTGTGGCTCTCTCTGGCTACAACATGGGAATTTCCATTATGTAAAATAGGGGTGTTTTTTAAACGGGGCGCACCAAAACTTGGCATGGATAATGTGTCTGCAAGCGCTTAGCAATGATTGTCATTGTATCGTTCAACATGGCGTTCTTCCTTAAATTTGTCGAGTTCAGGCAGATGTACACATACTGACTTAAAAAGCTTAAAGTAGACAAATAATTCATTAAAGTCACCTGGAAATAGATTATTAATTTTTTTTTAATATAAGAGTATATGCATATTAACAATAAAACAATTTTTTGAGTAATTGTTTGTCAGTATTTATATGTTTAAAAAATAGATAAAGTTGTTTGGGGGCGACTCCGCCCATCCCTTTTTGTGACGTCAATCGAGGAAGACTTCGCCTCGATTGAACATCGACCCCACTCGAACTTGCCTACATTTACGTTGTATATACACGTGCAAGTAGTGAGATTGTACGTTTCGTTTGGTTATCCAAAAGTAGGTTTTTTTCTTGCATTTTTCCAGCGAAAATTGCTGCTGGATGCAGCAAAACGACTAAAGTTGGGGTCAGCCAGCATTTTTTTCCTGCAGATCCCAAATATAGGCAGTTACGGGCATCGAAAGTTAGGCTAACGAGGGCAAAGTGGTTCGGTCCGACGTCGTTTTCAGCGCTATGCAGCGAACACTTGGATAGCCCGGGGATTTTTTCGTTGGTAGTAGTGTGCAAGGGAAGTTGCAGTGAAGCTTAGGTTACCAGCGAAATGTTTCTGGTGGAAAAACAATACCTCGTATTATCCGTGTTCTCGTTATGACCATGGTCGTATCTTCCGTTTTTAAGACATAGAAATGCGCATGGGACAGTTCGGGACCGGTGAAAAACCTCGTATAAAACTGGCGTCTCGTATTAGTCGACTGTACACTGTCCTAGGATTGCATTGGGTGGTGACGTCCGAATACGAAAACGCATCATACTGATCAGGTACCCAGACGTAATGTACGGGGCCAGACTACACATTTTCTCCTGCCTCGATTGACGTCACGAACAGCGCCATGTAAAGGGGGCCTATTTTTTAATTTGTAATTAAAAGAAAAATATAATTTTTTAACCTTAGTAAATTGTTTATTCACATTCCACTCATAAAAATGTATATATTAATGACAAAAGCTTTATTTTGAAAAAATACCACTGCCGGGTGCCTTTAACATTTCGAAACTAATTTATTCTTTCAATTGTACAATTCAATATTGCAAAACATATAACAAAACATATATCACTCACTGGATTTGTGTTTTATTGGTTTGTCTATTAGTATCATGTCTGATGATTTGCGCCACTCATCATAATCTTTTGACCAACCATCATATTAATGGACAAGAACCTCTTCCATGCCTTCATTTATATTGTGCTTTGGTAAACAATCTGCAATGTCTGCAGTTTTGATACTGGCCAGTATCTTTTTTGTACTACTCTTTTAAGTGTTGGCGTAACCTTCTTCAGTAGTATAACCATTCACTAGTAGACGATAATCAACTGTGTGCTTCTTCCCGAGTGTCATGCCCTGACATTAGCCTCATCGTGCAAGGTATTCAATAAAATAAAAGTATGTATGACATAACCTTCACTGATAAAAGAACAATAACAATTAATAACAATAAATATTTATAGAAAGATCAAAAATGTTGTCAAGATTCTGTTTTTACAGTCAAAACTTGTTTTATAAAACAGGCAGAGTGATTATAAGTGGGCTCCAATAAACAACTAGAGAGCAGGATTGGAAGGATGATTATCGTTGGACTATTGTGGCAATCTCTCTCTCGACGGTACACCCGGCTTGCCTTCGGTCGACTCAACGAGCGACAGTTGAATATAACCTTGGGGGCAGGTCCGTTTTGGGACCGATGACGGGGTTGACTCGGTTACATAATTATTATACACACAAGAGTTGTAACTTTCACTTCCTTTATTCCCTACCATGCAGAACCTTCAAAATAGGATGACGCCTACATAGTAATGACTCCTAGTCAGGTGATTACACGTTAATACAACAGCTTTGATTGTTTATTGGTAAATAATTACTACTTGTGGAATTAACTGGCAAGAATAAACCTTCAGCACGCTTGAAACTTACGGGCGGAGTATGAAATAATACACTTACGGGATGACTCTACAGCATGTAAAGACGTCAGGACGGACGGATACGTCGGCACGCTAAAACAACAGTGACCACACCACACAAACAAGACCCAGTCGCCGTCACTGACACGTGCTTATATACCTCGTGCGGCCCGGACAGTGGACGTTCTACACGACCGCGTCTTCAACAGTGAAAGACGTCCGGTAACCGCTCAAGGAACTATCATGGGATATGATTTAAAGATAGAGGGCGCCCCAAATTTCGCTACATAGCCACGCTCCAAGATTGGTCAGTCCCTGACCTTTAATCTGACAACCTATAAAGGCGAAATACAACATACAAACTTTAATATAAAACTCTTTTATACAATCTTTAACTTTAGGCGTCATCCTCAACTTTACATCAACTTTCTCTTACTTCACCTACACAGGCGTAACATGAACTTTAATTCAAACAATGAAAAACTTAGGTTAGAGCAACAAATAACCTTTTACTCAAAAAGAGCATTAAACACTTTGGAAAAACAATAAACTTTAAGTTAACGCGTACAACAGACTTCTAAGGCTCCGGCACTCTTCTTCGCCACGGCAGGTGCTTCCTAATACTCATTGGTCACCCCCATCAAAAAGTTAACATCAAAGGTGCGCTTTGTCTTGTCCTTGGTCAGTTTCATCCCATCCTTGTATACACACCTGGAGGCGGTCTCTGTCACCTTGCTGATCCTCCCAAGCATAGCTCTCTCCAGTTGCTCCTGAGTTGGAGGTTGCCCGGCAGCTACCACTTCATCATCTGAACCTCGAACCAGGCGACGAATGCGGCTTACCTCGGGTACTGCACCAGATTCCTTCGGTTTCTCTACCGGTATCGGCCGCAGGAACACCATCTCGTAGTCTCGCTTTATCTCACCGCAGATGGTCTTTCCTTCCTCACCATACAGGTAGGTTTCCCGTATCTCCCTTATGCGAACCGCCTGGCCAGGTAGGAGCTTCTCAGGGAGCATTGGTTGTGTCCAGGCCGGGATGGTCTTCTTTCCTGGTGAAGATTCGTTGTTCCCCTCAGACTCAACCGGACCCTTGTTCCTGTCCCACAGCATCTTCATCATGCCCAGTGCTTTCCCACTCACCACCTGTCTAGGTACCTTTTTCTCTACTGCAACTTCTGGTGCGTCCACAATCAGTGCGTCATTCGCAGGCAACTCCTCAGGCATCTCTTGCGTGCTGGGGGTCGGCCCAGTCACCACCTGTCTAGGTGCCTCCTTCCTAAAGGATGACAAATCCAATGGTAGATCATCAGGCGCTCGGGATACTGTACAAGTTGCAGGTTTCTTGACCTTTTCTTTCTTGGCTCGATCACCCTCGGCAGCATTCAGCCCACGTTTCTTTGATTCTCTACTCTGTACATCATCCTTCCTCGGCTTCCTCGTGGATGACGCCTTCTTAGGTGGAGATTCTCTTCTCTTCCTGCTTCTCTCTGGGGACCTAGGTGACCTGGGTTGTTCTCTACGTGTACCACTATCACTGTGCCCTCTTTGGTCCCGCCCTCCATATGTTTCACCTTTAATGCGCTCAATCTCTCCCACTTTATCTGAGTGGCGTTCTCGGTAGTGTGCTCGAATATTATCCTTTCTGCCGTATCTGCTCGCACACCGAAGGCACCAGTAGCGAAGTTTTGGGCCATGTTCTCCCCTCACATGGCGGTCCAGGCACTTTTTGAGCATCGGCATCTGGCATTTAGGACACTCCACCTTCTCTTCCTTGTGCTCCGTTCCAGCCTTTCTCTTTTCGTCTCTCCCCATTTCTCTGCCTGGAGAGATACAACACAAAATAGACACGAGTTACTTCACTGCTACTTTTACTCGCTACTCCTACTGCTATATACTCCTATGTCTATACTGGTTGGTGGGCCTAACTACCGCCTTCTTATGACTATCCCCTACTGCAGGAACCACTGCGGCTTTCTCCGCTGTCTTCCTGGGTTTCGTCGTGGTGAGTGCGACGTCTGCACATCGCCATGCTGTCCTGCAACTTCTGGCAAATCTTTTGTTGCCGACGACTCCTGTTTAGGAGCAGGTCTCTCCATTTCGTTCAGGGTTGTTACATCTTCCTGTCGTGTGGAGGCAGTCGACTGAGATAGTGTAACTTCTCCAACGCCTACACTGGGAGTTCTAACGTTTCTTTCCTCCTCTTCAGACCTCACTTCACTCATAGGCAGAACCGTCTCAAGTTCAGGTTCTTCGGATTCAGGTTCTTCAGGGACAATCCATGATTCTAAGGCCTCGCCCTCGTAGGGTTTCAGACGATCGTAATGGATCACTTTCATCCGGCCCCGTGGCTTACTCTGGATTCGGAATACTACTTCGGACAATTTGTCTACAATTAGCTACGGTCCCTCCCATTTACGCTGTAGCTTCGGTGACAGGCCTTTAGTTTTCGCTGGATTATGCAGCCAGACGAACTGCCCCCTAGAAAGTTTTCCCTCAACTACACGCCTGTCGTAGTTCCTCTTCTGGCGCCTAGCGCTTTGTTTGAGACAATCTCTTGCTCGATCGTGGGCGGACTGGATGTTCTCCCTTAGCCTCAACGCATAGTCAGTTGTGATTCCTTCATTCTCCTCCGTAGGTAGTTCAGTTGTCAAATCAATTGGCAGCTTAACCTCGCGGCCTAGCATCAGCATATTGGGTGATTCACCTGTGGACTCTTGAGGCGTTGATCGGTAGGCGAAAGTTGCAAAAGGGAGCTTTGTATCCCAATCATGTTGGCGCCTATGTGGCTCTATCATCAAGGAGATCATGGTCAACAAGGTCCGATTAAATCGCTCTATCATTCCATCGGACTTGGGATTGTAAGGTGTTGTGCGTGTCTTTTCAATCCCAAGGATGCTGCACATCTGGGTAAAAAGCTCGGACTCGAAGTTCCTCCCCTGGTCAGAATGCAACCTTTGAGGAACCCCGAATCGGCACACAAACTCTTCTACTAACTTCCTGGCCACTGTCACGGCCTTCTCGTCTGTTACCGGGTAAGCTTCCACCCATTTGCTAAAGTAGTCCCCCACAACGAGGATATACCGATTACCTCCTTCTGTCTCTGGAAGTGGCCCGACTATGTCCAGGGCAATCCTCTCCATCGGTGCACCTACTATTACTTGCTGCAGAGGTGCCCTTCGTTTCCTTGCAGGAGACTTTTTACTGGCACAGACATTACACTGCCTAACTGCGGACCGTACATCAGCTCCCATGCCTACCCAATAAAATCTTTGACGAACCCTCGCCAAAGTCTTCTTTATCCCGAGGTCTCCACTGGACTTTCCTTCATGTAGTTCCAAAACTAACTCCTTGCGGTAGGCGCTCGGTAGAACCACCTTCCATCTAACTTGACGACCATCGTCAGATTCCCAACGCCTAGATAGGACTCCATCTCTGACCTCTAGTTGGTCCCACAACAGCCAGTATGCTTTCCTTGCATAAGAACAGGAGGAGAGAGTGTCCCAAGCTGGCTTTATCCCTGACTGCTCTTTGGCCTCCAGCCACTTGATAGGGTTATCTATTTTCTGCGCATCTCTCCACTTATCACTGGTAATGGTAGGTTCCATAGTAACGACTCTTACTCCTAATTCTCCTAAGGCAACTTGGCTGCCATCTGTATATTCACTTGGCTCCTTCTTAGGCTCAGGTACCTGATCTGTCCTCCCACACTGGGTGCACGGCTTTCGTGATAACCCGTCCGCGTTTCCATGTGAACGGCCGGCACGATGTGTAATTGTGAAGTCATATTCACTAATCACCTGTAGCCACCTGGCCATTTGCCCGTCAGGTTCTCGGAAATTGGTAAGCCATCTAAGGGCACCGTGGTCCGTTCTTATGGTGATCTTCCGCCCATGTAGGTACTGCCTAAACCTTTTTAGGAATACGACCACTGCTAGAAGCTCTCGCCGGGTCACGCAGTAATTACGCTCCGATTTACTCAAAGCCCTACTAGCATAGGCGACCACCCTTTCCTGTCCTTCCAATACTTGGGAGAGCACGGCACCTATGCCAACACCACTCGCATCGGTGTCGAGTATAAAATCTCCACTTGGGTCTGGATAAGCCAGAATAGGCGCTTCTTGTAGGCACATCTTCAGTTCTTGAAATGATTTCTCTGTCTCCTCGTTCCATATAAAATCCCTAGCCTTCTCAGTCAGGCGATGTAAAGGGCGGGCCACATCTGCAAAACCTCTGATGAAACGTCTATAGTACGACGCTAGGCCTAGGAAGCTTTGGACTTCCTTTACGGTTTTAGGCGCAGGCCAGTCCCTCACTGCACTAATCTTTGCAGGATCCGTTGTTATCCCATCGCCAGACACTATATGCCCCAAATACAGGACACTCTTCTTAAACAGCTCGCACTTCTTTGGCTTTAGCTTCAGCCCTGCTCCTCTAAGGCGCTGAAACACCGTCTCCAGGCGGGTGAGTTCTTCCTCTATCGATTTAGCAAAGACAATTACATCATCGAGATATACGAGTAGCGTTTCCCAATGAAGTCCAGCGAGAACTCTCTCCATCAACCTCTCGAATGTTGAAGGGGCGTTGCAGAGCCCGAAAGGCATTACACGCCATGAAAATAGCCCTCCACGCACCACGAAAGCTGATTTTTTCTTCGCTTCTTCGTCCAGCTCCACCTGCCAATAGCCCGATGCCAGGTCCAAAGTGGAAAACCACTTCGAACCTGACAAGGTGTCTAGCGAATCGTCTATTCTCGGGATTGGGTAGGCGTCCTTGATGGTCACACTGTTAAGGCGGCGGTAGTCGACGCAGAACCTTTTGGTTCCGTCTTTCTTTTTCACAAGGACTACATTAGACGCCTAGGGGCTGTCTGAATACTCAATGATGCCGCCTTGAAGCATCGTCTGTACTTGAGCGCTAATTTCCTGTTGCTCCTGGGTAGGATAACGTCTTGGGCGCTCCCGTATAGGTCGAGCATCGCCTGTCTCTATGTTGTGACGAACGAGACCAGTTCGTCCGATGTCTATGTCCCCCTTTGAAAATACATCCTGAAAACTCAGGAGCATTTTAGCTATCCTGGCGTGATACTCGGCGTCTACTCCTTCCTTGCTTCTCCGGAAAAGGTCTTTTAGGTGCTCTGGGATTTCCTTGCCATCACCGACTTCGGGCGATTCTATATGTCTTTCTTCAACCTCATCCTCGCCTACTGACGTGAGAAACCCTGCCATTGTTCCTCTTTTTAACAAGCACTGCCTCCTTCCGGGATTAAGCACCCTAATAGGAAGTACCTTGTCAGTAGCGGTCACCAATGATTGTGCCATTACCATGCCCTTGTCAGCAATTTCACCTCTCTCCGCTGGTTCCATGATGCCCAGGCCAATCACCTTCACCTTTCCGGCTACCTGCCCAGGCACAATAGCCTCATGTCCAGGTGGTATAATAGTCGTTTTCTCTACAATCACTCTAGCACAAAACTTGTAGCCTTTGGTGTCCGTGCAACTCACTTTCTCTCCGTTGATCTCCAGCTCTAGAGAGTGGAAGTCTAAACAGCCTCGACTTTTCACCAAGAAATCCATGCCCAGGATTCCTTTCATTGTGCCTATGTTGCCAAACATAACGTCCAATAAGAGAGCAGTTCGCCCAACTTGTACTTCAACAAAGGCGCTCCCAATGGTCTGCAAAAGGCTACCGTCGGCTGTTCGCACTCTGGAGCCCACGGTCCTCAATTTCGGCCTTTTTTCTGACGGAATTTCATAGAAGAATGTAGACGACAGAACTGTGTCTGTGGCGCCTGTATCAACCAGAAGATTCACCTTCTCTCCCCTCACTATTGCTGGGACGTATAGGCCGCTATTTACCCCTGCCGTCCTCGGAGACATACATAGACCATCTGTGCCTGCAGTCTCTAATTTCTCTCTGCCACAACATCTTTTGTCACCTGTTGGCCCTGATGTACATCCAGCCTCCCCTCGGACCCCTGAGAAGGCTGCTGGTCGTTTCCCTGATACTTTCGCTTCTGGGCGGCTGGGCGACTGCAGTTCCTTGCATAGTGCCCCTTCCCATGGCACCTATAGCAGATAAAATATCCCGCTATTCTTTCCATGTCTGCTTTATTTGGCCTATCGTTGGCAGGCGTGCACCGACTCATCATTTCCATCTGAGCCTTCATTTCTTCCTGCGTCTTGAGCATGTTCTTCTCCATCCGACGGAAGTTCTCACTCATTTCCTTGAAAACGACATCAGGATCTTCTTCCAGCACCCTGGCGAACTTCGGTTTCCTACCCTCTCGATTTTCTTCTATTTTGTGGAAGCTTTCTGTTGCTAGTGCAGCCCTCACTGCTTCCTCTAGTGTAGAAGGGTTAGTGCGAAAAATACTGTAGCGAAATTTGGGGCGCCCTCTATCTTTAAATCATATCCCATGATAGTTACTTGAGCGGTTACCGGACGTCTTTCACTGTTGAAGACGCGGTCGTGTAGAACGTCCACTGTCCGGGCCGCACGAGGTATATAAGCACGTGTCAGTGACGGGGACTGGGTCTTGTTCGTGTGGTGTGGTCACTGTTGTTTTAGCGTGCCGGCGTATCCATCCGTCCTGACGTCCTTACATGCTGTAGAGTTCCCGTAAGTGTATATTTCATACTCCGCCCGTAAGTTTCAAGCGTGCTGAAGGTTTATTCTTGCCAGTTAATTCCACAAGTAGTAATTATCTACCAATAAACAATCAAAGCTGTTGTATTAACGTGTAATCACCTGACTAGGAGTCATTATACCTATGTAGGCGTCATCCTATTTTGAAGGTTGTGGTAGGGAATAAAGGAAGTGAAAGTTACAACTCTTGTGTGTATAATAATTATGTAACCGAGTCAACCCCGTCATCGGTCCCGCTGGGTGCGAGGAGGTGTATTAGGTGTGTGGGTTGGGATAGAGCTTAGAGCGCCTGGTGGTAGACTGCCCCAAAACGGACCTGCCCCCAAGGTTATATTCAACTGTCGCTCGTTGAGTCGACCGAAGGCAAGCCGGGTGTGCCGTCGAGAGAGAGACCGCCACAAATGGTGTCAGAAGTGGGATAGGCGCCAAGCAAATCTTAGAACATACACTTATAGCAGAACTCCACCTAAATAGGAGACAGCACCTTTATAGGGGGAATGGCGAAAAATCTATGAAGAGTTGGTAACTCCAGTGGTGGACAGACGAAATAGTGAGGACTTAACGGTGAACGAGAGATGTAGGCTGCTTGAGACGGAGTTACGGATGCTTAAGCTGTGTCTTCAGGCGAGTGACATGAAGATTGATTCAGGCTTCGGTGATTCATTTGGCCAGCCGGCGCTGAAGGCGTCGATGAGCACCGGAGAGGGAAACTCGGGTTTGCAGTTACTGACACCTACTTCAGTGCAACGAGGACGACCAACGCCAAAACCAGAAGCCAAGTTTCAAAGTACGCCTACTACGGTTCCAGGTGCTGCAACGGAGAATGATTTGTTGCCGACCGGAACTCCATTGGGAAACAGTCTGAAGGAGGACGCCCGTCTGGCAGGGCTGATGGGTCTGAGCAGTGTGACATCTACCTGTGTTAGCAACGCTGAGGATTGCAAGGAGCCACAACAAAAGAAAGATGATGCCTGTTCAGGCGGAAAGCCCCCGTCTAGAGTAACTACCAAAGATGAAGCGAGCAAGACCGGAAGTGGTGCCACCTTACGGCGACCAAACATCACTCCCGACCGATACAACGGGAAGACTCCATGGAGAGATTATTTACAGCATTTTCAGGCGTGCAAGTCGGCGAATGAGTGGACGAAGGGCCAGGCTAAGGTGTTCCTAGCGGCGAGTCTACAGGGCGTTGCACTTAAGGTGCTTGGGAGTGGCACCTGTGATGGAGGTAAACAGACCTACACCGAGTTGGTGGACAGTTTGGAGAAGAGGTTTGGACCAGGGCGTCTAGCTGAAAACCATTTGATGGAGTTGCGCCACAGACGACAATGCCCTAGAGAGACCCTCCAAGAATTAGGCCAATCTATTAAGGAGCTTTCGGCCCTGGCTTACCCAGAGCTGACGGATGAGGGCCGTGATCGCCTAGCTAGGGGACATTTCTCGGATGCAATTGAGAGTCAGGCGATTAGGGAATGTATTTTTCGCACTAACCCTTCTACACTAGAGGAAGCAGTGAGGGCTGCACTAGCAACAGAAAGCTTCCACAAAATAGAAGAGAATCGAGAGGGTAGGAAACCGAAGTTCGCCAGGGTGCTGGAGGAAGATCCTGATGTCGTTTTCAAGGAAATGAGTGAGAACTTCCGTCGGATGGAGAAGAACATGCTCAAGACGCAGGAAGAAATGAAGGCTCAGATGGAAATGATGAGTCGGTGCACGCCTGCCAACGATAGGCCAAATAAAGCAGACATGGAAAGAATAGCAGGAGATTTTATCTGCTATAGGTGCCATGGGAAGGGGCACTATGCAAGGAACTGCAGTCGCCCAGCCGCCCAGAAGCGAAAGTATCAGGGAAACGACCAGCAGCCTTCTCAGGGGTCCGAGGGGAGGCTGGATGTACATCAGGGCCAACAGGTGACAAAAGATGTTCTGACGGAGAGAAATTAGAGACTGCAGGCACAGATGGTCTATGTATTTCTCCGAGGACGGCAGGGGTAAATAGCGGCCTATACGTCCCAGCAATAGTGAGGGGAGAGAAGGTGAATCTTCTGGTTGATACAGGCGCCACAGACACAGTTCTGTCGTCTACATTCTTCTATGAAATTCCGTCAGAAAAAGGCCGAAATTGAGGACCGTGGGCTCCAGAGTGCGAACAGCCGACGGTAGCCTTTTGCAGACCATTGGGAGCGCCTTTGTTGAAGTACAAGTTGGGCGAACTGCTCTCTTATTGGACGTTATGTTTGGCAACATAGGCACAATGAAAGGAATCCTGGGCATGGATTTCTTGGTGAAAAGTCGAGGCTGTTTAGACTTCCACTCTCTAGAGCTGGAGATCAACGGAGAGAAAGTGAGGTGCACGGACACCAAAGGCTACAAGTTTTGTGCTAGAGTGATTGTAGAGAAAACGACTATTATACCACCTGGACATGAGGCTATTGTACCTGGGCAGGTAGCCGGAAAGGTGAAGGTGACTGGCCTGGGCATCATGGAACCAGCGGAGAGAGGTGAAATTGCTGACAAGGGCATGGTAATGGCACGATCATTGGTGACCGCTACTGACAAGGTACTTCCTATTAGGGTGCTTAATCCCGGAAGGAGGCAGTGCGTGTTAAAGAGAGGAACAATGGCAGGGTTTCTCACGTCAGTAGGCGAGGATGAGGTTGAAGAAAGACATATAGAATCGCCCGAAGTCGGTGATGGCAAGAAAATCCCAGAGCACCTAAAAGACCTTTTCCGGAGAAGCAAGGAAGGAGTAGACGCCGAGTATCACGCCAGGATAGCTAAAATGCTCCTGAGTTTTCAGGATGTATTTTCAAAGGGGGACATAGACATCGGACGAACTGGTCTCGTTCGTCACAACATAGAGACAGGCGATGCTCGACCTATACGGGAGCGCCCAAGATGTTATCCTACCCAGGAGCAACAGGAAATTAGCGCTCAAGTACAGACGATGCTTCAAGGCGGCATCATTGAGTATTCAGACAGCCCCTGGGCGTCTAATGTAGTCCTTGTGAAAAAGAAAGACGGCACCAAAAGGTTCTGCGTCGACTACCGCCGCCTTAACAGTGTGACCATCAAGGACGCCTACCCAATCCCGAGAATAGACGATTCGCTAGACACCTTGTCAGGTTCGAAGTGGTTTTCCACTTTGGACCTGGCATCGGGCTATTGGCAGGTGGAGCTGGACGAAGAAGCGAAGAAAAAATCAGCTTTCGTGGTGCGTGGAGGGCTATTTTCATGGCGTGTAATGCCTTTCGGGCTCTGCAACGCCCCTTCAACATTCGAGAGGTTGATGGAGAGAGTTCTCGCTGGACTTCATTGGGTAACGCTACTCGTATATCTCGATGATGTAATTGTCTTTGCTAAATCGATAGAGGAAGAACTCACCCGCCTGGAGACGGTGTTTCAGCGCCTTAGAGGAGCAGGGCTGAAGCTAAAGCCAAAGAAGTGCGAGCTGTTTAAGAAGAGTGTCCTGTATTTGGGACATATAGTGTCTGGCGATGGGATAACAACGGATCCTGCAAAGATTAGTGCAGTGAGGGACTGGCCTGCGCCTAAAACCGTAAAGGAAGTCCAAAGCTTCCTAGGCCTAGCGTCGTACTATAGACGTTTCATCAGAGGTTTTGCAGATGTGGCCCGCCCTTTACATCGCCTGACTGAGAAGGCTAGGGATTTTATATGGAACGAGGAGACAGAGAAATCATTTCAAGAACTGAAGATGTGCCTACAAGAAGCGCCTATTCTGGCTTATCCAGACCCAAGTGGAGATTTTATACTCGACACCGATGCGAGTGGTGTTGGCATAGGTGCCGTGCTCTCCCAAGTATTGGAAGGACAGGAAAGGGTGGTCGCCTATCTAGTAGGGCTTTGAGTAAATCGGAGCGTAATTACTGCGTGACCCGGCGAGAGCTTCTAGCAGTGGTCGTATTCCTAAAAAAGTTTAGGCAGTACCTATATGGGCGGAAGATCACCATAAGAACGGACCACGGTGCCCTTAGATGGCTTACCAATTTCCAAGAACCTGACGGGCAAATGGCCAGGTGGCTACAGGTGATTAGTGAATATGACTTCACAATTACACATCGTGCCGGCCGTTCACATGGAAACGCGAACGGGTTATCACGAAGGCCGTGCACCCAGTGTGGGAGGACAGATCAGGTACCTGAGCCTAAGAAGGAGCCAAGTGAATATACAGATGGCAGCCAAGTTGCCTTAGGAGAATTAGGAGTAAGAGTCGTTACTATGGAACCTACCATTACCAGTGATAAGTGGAGAGATGCGCAGAAAATAGATAACTCTATCAAGTGGGTGCTACAGGCCTAAGAGCACTCAGGGATAAAGCCAGCTTGGGACACCCTCTCCTCCTGTTCTTATGCAAGGAAAGCATACTGGCTGTTGTGGGACCAACTAGAGGTCAGAGATGGAGTCCTATCTAGGCGTTGGGAATCTGACGATGGTCGTCAAGTTAGATGGAAGGTGGTTCTACCGAGCGCCTACCGCAAGGAGTTAGTTTTGGAACTACATGAAGGAAAGTCCAGTGGACACCTCGGGATAAAGAAGACTTTGGCGAGGGTTCGTCAAAGATTTTATTGGGTAGGCATGGGAGCTGATGTACGGTCTGCAGTTAGGCAGTGTAATGTCTGTGCCAGTAAAAAGTCTCCTGCAAGGAAACGAAGGGCACCTCTGCAGCAAGTAATAGTAGGTGCACCGATGGAGAGGATTGCCCTGGACATAGTCGGGCCACTTCCAGAGACAGAAGGAGGTAATCGGTATATCCTCGTTGTGGGAGACTACTTCAGCAAATGGGTGGAAGCTTACCCGGTAACAGACGAGAAGGCCGTGACAGTGGCCAGGAAGTTAGTAGAAGAGTTTGTGTGCCGATTCGGGGTGCCTCAAAGGTTTCATTCTGACCAGGGGAGGAACTTCGAGTCCGAGCTTTTTACCCAGATGTGCAGCATCCTTGGGATTGAAAAGACACGCACAACACCTTACAATCCCAAGTCCGATGGAATGATTGAGCGATTTAATCGGACCTTGTTGACCATGATCTCCTTGATGATAGAGCCACATAGGCGCCAACGTGATTGGGATACAAAGCTCCCTTTTGCAACTTTCGCCTACCGATCAACGCCTCAAGAGTCCACAGGCGAATCACCCAATATGCTGATGCTAGGCCGCGAGGTTAAGCTGCCAATTGATTTGACAACTGAACTACCTACGGAGGAGAATGAAGAAATCACAACTGACTATGCGTTGAGGCTAAGGGAGAACATCCAGTCCGCCCACGATCGAGCAAGAGATTGTCTCAAACAAAGCGCTAGGCGCCAGAAGAGGAACTACGACAGGCGTGTAGTTGAGGGAAAACTTTCTAGGGGGCAGTTCGTCTGGCTGCATAATCCAGCGAAAACTAAAGGCCTGTCACCTAAGCTACAGCGTAAATGGGAGGGACTGTACCTAATTGTAGACAAATTGTCCGAAGTAGTATTCCGAATCCAGAGTAAGCCACGGGGCCGGATGAAAGTGATCCATTACGATCGTCTGAAACCCTACGAGGGAGGCCTTAGAATCATGGATTGTCCCTGAAGAACCTGAATCCGAAGAACCTGAACTTGAGACGGTTCTGCCTATGAGTGAAGTGAGGTCTGAAGAGGAGGAAAGAAACGTTAGAACTCCCAGTGTAGGCGTTGGAGAAGTTACACTATCTCGGTCGACTGCCTCCGAAAGACAGGAAGACGTAACAATCCTGAACGAAATGGAGAGACCTGCTCCTAAACAGGAGTCGTCGGCAACAGAAGATTTGCCAGAAGTTGCAGGACAGCATGGCGATGTGCAGACGTCGCACTCACCACGACGAAACCCAGGAAGACAGCGGAGAAAGCCGCAGCGGTTCCTGCAGTAGGGGATAGTCATAAGAAGGCGGTAGTTAGGCCCACCAACCAGTATAGACATAGGAGTATATAGCAGTAGGAGTAGCGAGTAAAAGTAGCAGTGAAGTAACTCGTGTCTATTTTGTGTTGTATCTCTCCAGGCAGAGAAATGGGGAGAGACGAAAAGAGAAAGGCTGGAACGGAGCACAAGGAAGAGAAGGTGGAGTGTCCTAAATGCCAGATGCCGATGCTCAAAAAGTGCCTGGACCGCCATGTGAGGGGAGAACATGGCCCAAGACTTCGCTACTGGTGCCTTCGGTGTCCGAGCAGATACGGCAGAAAGGATAATCTTCGAGCACACTACCGAGAACGCCACTCAGATAAAGTGGGAGAGATGGAGCGCATTAAAGGTGAGACATATGAAGAGCGGGACCAAAGAGGGCACAGTGATAGTGGTACACGTAGAGAACAACCCAGGTCACCTAGGTCCCCAGAGAGAAGCAGGAAGAGAAGAGAATCTCCACCTAAGAAGGCGTCATCCACGAGGAAGCCGAGGAAGGATGATGTACAGAGTAGAGAATCAAAGAAACGTGGGCTGAATGCTGCCGAGGGTGATCGAGCCAAGAAAGAAAAGGTCAAGAAACCTGCACCTTGTACAGTATCCCGAGCGCCTGATGATCTACCGTTGGATTTGTCATCCTCTAAGAGGGAGGCACCTAGACAGGTGGTGACTGGCCCGACCCCCAGTACGCAAGAGATGCCTGAGGAGTAGGAGGGGCAACGTGAGGAATTGGCCGTTCTAGATCTGCCTCCTACACCTATGGAATGGGACCTGGAGAGCCTACCTACAGACAAGGCACCTAGACAGGTGGTGAGTGGGAAAGCACTGGGCATGATGAAGATGCTGCGGGACAGGAACAAGGGTCCGGTTGAGTCTGAGGGGAACAACGAATCTTCACCAGGAAAGAATACCATCCCGGCCTGGACACAACCAATGCTCCCTGAGAAGCTCCTACCTGGCCAGGCGGTTCGCATAAGGGAGATACGGGAAACCTACCTGTATGGTGAGGAAGGAAAGACCATCTGCGGTGAGATAAAGCGAGACTACGAGATGGTGTTCCTGCGGCCGATACCGGTAGAGAAACCGAAGGAATCTGGTGCAGTAACCGAGGTAAGCCGCATTCGTCGCCTGGTTCGAGGTCCAGATGATGAAGTGGTAGCTGCCAGGCAACCTCCAACTCAGGAGCAACTGGAGAGAGCTATGCTTGGGAGGATCAGCAAGGTGACAGAGACCGCCTCCAGGTGTGTATACAAGAATGGGATGAAACTGACCAAGGACACGACAAAGCGCACGTTTGATGTTAACTTTTTTATGGGGGTGTGCCGGAGCCTAAGAAGTCCGTTGTACGCGTTAACTTAAAGTTTAGTGTTTTTCCAAAGTGTTTTATGCTCTTTTTGAGTAAAAGGTTATTTGTTGCTCTAACTTAAGTTTTTCATTGTTGAATTAAAGTTCATGTTACGCCTGTGTAGGTGAAGTAAGAGAAAGTTGATGTAAAGTTGAGGTTGACGCCTAAAGTTAAAGATTGTATAAAAGAGTTTTATATTAAAGTTTGTATGTTGTATTTCGCCTTTATAGGTTGTCAGATTAAAGGTCAGGGACTGACCAATCTTGGAGCGTGGCTATGGATGAGGGCCGTGATCGCCTAGCTAGGGGACATTTCTCTGATGCAATTGAGAGTCAGGCGATTAGGGAAGGTATTGTGGCGGTCTCTCTCTCGACGGCACACCCGGCTTGCCTTCGGTCGACTCAACGAGCGACAGTTGAATATAACCTTGGGGGCAGGTCCGTTTTGGGGCAGTCTACCACCAGGCGCTCTAAGCTCTATCCCAACCCACACACCTAATACACCTCCTCGCACCCAGCGGGACCGATGACAGGGTTGACTCGGTTACATAATTATTATACACACAAGAGTTGTAACTTTCACTTCCTTTATTCCCTACCACAACCTTCAAAATAGGATGACGCCTACATAGGTATAATGACTCCTAGTCAGGTGATTACACGTTAATACAACAGCTTTGATTGTTTATTGGTAAATAATTACTACTTGTGGAATTAACTGGCAAGAATAAACCTTCAGCACGCTTGAAACTTACGGGCGGAGTATGAAATATACACTTACGGGATGACTCTACAGCATGTAAAGACGTCAGGACGGACAGATACGTCGGCACGCTAAAACAACAGTGACCACACCACACGAACAAGACCGAGTCGCCGTCACTGACACGTGCTTATATACCTCGTGCGGCCCGGACAGTGGACGTTCTACACGACCGCGTCTTCAACAGTGAAAGACGTCCGGTAACCGCTCAAGTAACTATCATGGGATATGATTTAAAGATAGAGGGCGCCCCAAATTTCGCTACACTATTGAATGTTTTTATTTATGATTGCCTCACTATGAATCATTAAAGCCTATCAAGCTGCGGCAAACCTTTGGGTAACGATAGCCCCTCACGAATGGAAATGAATTTACCCGTTTTCATAATGGTACATATACCCTGGCTCCGTTCCAACCATGAACACGAACATAGAGGTATGGTGGCCCTGAAGGGACATCGCATATCGCATATGTGTGCGCACACGTATGCAATGTCGTGAAACAATTCGCGAATATGTGCGCACACGTATGCAATGTCGTGAAACAAATCGCGAATGTGTGCGCACACGTATGCAATGTCGTGAAACAAATCGCGAATGTGTGCGCACACGTATGCAATGTCGTGAAACAATTCGCGAATATGTGTGCACACGTATGCAATGTCGTGAAACAAATCGTGAATGTGTGCGCACACGTATGCAATGTCGTGAAACAATTCGCGAATATGTGCGCACACGTATGCAATGTCGTGAAACAATTCGCGAATGTGTGCGCACACGAGTGCGATTATATTTGCGATGTCGTGAACGTTATTGCATACCATGTCGCATACCTTTGGGATGATGTCATAGTTGCAGACAATTTGTTAGTGACCTAGGGAGTACGTGGCGCTACAGTCAGGCTCCTGTAAGCATGGCTATACAATAATGTGTACCCAGGAACTTGGCACCAGGCCAAGTTTCGCCAACATGTACTACAGCATAAGCTACCTACCTACAGCCTACTAGTACTACTGCATGTGCTATTACAATCAAGGTCGAAGAGTACGCACGCGCGAGGGTATTTTACGGTCAAACACTTAATAGCCCACGTTCGTCCTGGGAAAAAAAGGAAATACGCCACCCGCCTCGCTTGCCTCACAACAATGACTACCGCTGTAATGATGACTACCGCTAATCTCACTGTAGGCAAGAAACCCCCCAGATCATTAGACATTTTATTCAAAGGTATGCAACATGGTATGCAATAAAATTCAAGACATCGCAAATATATTCGCAGACGTGTGCGCACATATTCGCGAATTGTTTCACGACATTGCATACCGTGTGCGCACACATTCGCGATTTGTTTCACGACATTGCATACGTGTGCGCACACATTCGCGATTTGTTTCACGACATTGCATACGTGTGCGCACATATTCGCGAATTGTTTCACGACATTGCATACGTGTGCGCATATATTCGCGAATTGTTTCACGACATTGCATACGTATGCGCACACGTTTGCGATATGCGATGTCCCTTCAGGGCCACCATATAGAGGACAAAAAACAAGAAAGAATTGTCACTTTTTACATCATGCTGCAGTCTTTTTTTGTGATCATATTGTGATTAAATTTACATCCCCAGAATCGGTATGTGTTACCCTTTCTACCAGTATATATCTTTCTCAAATACTCAAACTATTTACAGATAAAACTTACCGAAAGAAAAGACGACGAAAACTACGTCGTAGACTCGCTTTTCTCACGACGCGCTGAACAATTTTGCGCAGCTTGCTATGTGATTTGTTACGAGGTCGTTTATTGGTTCAACTTTTTGATGTCCAGAAATATGTGGAGGAAATATTGCTCCAATCAGAATGATTGTCTCACCAGATTAAAGTTGATAAAACAAAGTTTAACTTGATACAAACTTCATTTTTATGAAACGTAGGAGGGCGCTAGATACGGCCTTTGCAAGGTTGCGTAGTTATAAACAAATACATTATTTTCCGGTTTTTCACGCGAAACGGTACAAAATGACGGAGGCAAACTAATCTTATTTAAAATATATACATATATATATAAAAGGGAAAGAATTCGTCTTTCTTTTTCTGCAAACAACAAGTTCATACAACAAACGAATAAGGAGTTCACATCGTGAACTAACACGGTCGGCCATTTGACTCCCATAAATGGCCGACCGTGTTAGTTCGCAAGTAAAAGGAAAACCACGCAATTTCGAGGCATATTTGTGTGGATCATTGTATTCTACTTTTAAAACATCTTTCTAACCATATGCATTTCATAACAAACGGTTACAAACGCTTTTTATTAGACCAACTCGCCCGATCCAAGGCAACGTGTCCCTTTAACCTGGAGCATTGGAGGCACAATAGCCCTAAAAAATGTTCCCTATTTTGCTAAAAGGTGTAGGGTAATTTTTCCAAGGTGGAGTTTAATCAGTTTAGTGGTTTAGGGATGTTTTATTTTGGATGAGCCTAGTTCAAAAGCAACATTTTTGGCTAACCTACCAAATCTTTAAAAGAAAATTTAAGTTTAGTTTTCAGAAAATATATTTGGTTTGTTTCCAAGAGGCTGAGAGATTTTTGGATATTTTTAAAAAGTATTTTTGAATATTTAGCACTATTTAGCCCCGGTTGCTTTGGGATTGTAACTCTGGTATTATATCGCACAAAAAGCAAACGGCTGTTGTGTGCTCACTGCCGAATGAAACGTAAATAGCTAGCCTATATGCAATTAAAACGCACACGGCAACCGGTTTCATCTTGACAGGTTTTTAACACAGATGTGTCCATATCGATTTGAAAGTTCGTGTTGGATGGAGTTTTGTTCAACTCGTCGTGGCATTTGTTTTGGTTATTATTTCTGTTTAAGCACCATTATTACTTATATGGATACGAATTTTTATATAAAACTTCTGGTGTAGTAACATTCATTGAAGCAAGCTTGTGGTCATTGGTTACTGTAGTTTCCAGACATCGCCTGCATGAGGACAACTTCACGTAGTAAGTATACAAGTTTTGTATTTCAATTAGGCCAGTGTCCGTCCCTACGGAAAAATAACCGTGTTGGGAAAACTCGGCACATTATTGGTTATGCTGGCAAAATTGCTGCTTTTATTTAGTTTGAATACCATAAAATATGTACACATTTCTTGCAACTGCTGTGCAATATTTTAGTCTCTAAGAATGAAGACAATGTACGAGGGGCCGATGTCTATTGAAACTACTGCTTCTAGTTTTCAAAAAATGGACCATAGGGCCTATAACCAACCTGTGAATATTCATTAAAATCAGGTGAAATGGTTTAGATTTTCAAACAATGAAAAACACATTTTACAGTGATATTTTTATTTATTTAACTCCTTTTGTGCACGTACATAAATACATATAGCCTATATATCGATTGCGCCATCGATATAAGCAACGTTGATTGTGGGGTCTTCAAATGAGTACCTTCTTGAAACTAAAAACATTTCAGACGAAAAATATTTATCTGGTGGATTTGTGCTGGTATTTACTTTTTAACGTATTGTTACTGTTCATTTCTGTAATGAAACCAAGGATGCCTCACTATAGCTCGCAAGCGAAGAAACTTGTAAACAATGATGCTTGCTATAAAAGCCAATGGTAACCAGAAACGCTGGGCCTACTCTTCGAGGCGACAAGTGTCCTGGGTTCTTTTACGTGCACTACCGTTCCGTAATCCCAGCAGCTTGCTCAAGTGACATAAGTGCAACGAACGGGACTCGGTCCCACACTCTATACTGACCAGATACACTAGAGCTCGAGTCCGGTGCGGTTTGTCCCGCCCGGCTACGACACACCACAGGCAGTGGCGTAACTAAGGTAAATTTTTAGGGGGGGGGGGGCACAAGGGGGGGGGGCACAATTTTTTCTAGGGGGGCACTGCTGGCAAATCAACTATAGATTCCTTTGCACTTTTTAAAAACTGGATCTTAATCTACGCAATGGCGGGTTCCAAACAGCCCCTCAATTAAACCAAAGGGAATATGGTCAATTTACAAAGATTGTTTGTTTTTGTTTTTCCTTTCTTTTTTTCTCTCTTCTTTTTCACACATCTAGAACCATGCAGTTACTGTTTGAATGTGTAGAAATAAATCATAACTGTTAAAGGGACACGTTGCCTTGGATCGGGCGAGTTGGTCTATGAAAAGCGTTTGAAACTGTTTGTTATAAAATGCATAATTATGGTTAGAATGATGTTTTAAAAGTAGAATATAACAATCCACACAAGTATGCCTCGAAATTGCATGGTTTTCCTTTTACACGGCACGCCACTTTTGTGGAGTCAAATGTTTGACTCCACAAAATGGCGGACCGTGTTAGCTCGCAAAGTAAAAGGAAAACCACGCAATTTCGAGGCATATTTGTGTGGATCATTGTATTCTACTTTTAAAACATCTTTCTAACCAATAGCATTTTGTAACAAACGGTTACAAACGCTTTTCATAGCCCGATCCAAGGCAACGTGTTAAGGGATTGCGAGACCGGAGTCTTTTTTTTATGGGGATTTATGTATTTGAGGACTGGCACTAGTATTTATTTATTACACACTTGAGGCCATGCATAGTAGGCCTAATCAATGTTAAAAACTTTAATTGTTTTCGAAATTGTTTTGACCCCCCCCCCAATTTCGATGTTTACATATTGACAAACTATTAAATATACCCTATATACACTGAAGAACAAAGTAATGTCTCAAATGAAGCAGATATTTTAGATCAATGCTCTCACAGCTCAAGAGTTTTCAATGGCTTTTCCTCATGTAAATAAATGCAACGGCACCCAGCACGTCGTGTAGCTTCATTTGACACTACCGTACCGTATTTAACGTGGCAGACTGTGGCAGAATGGGGCGCGAGCGGGCGATGAGTCATCATACAATTTGCGGACGTGATTTACCGTACTTTGAAGACGTTGGTAAACAACTGTCCATTGCAAAGGTACAACAAATATGTGTAAATAGAAAAATAGTTTGAAACATTGAGTTATACGCCACCAGTGCTCCATAAAGGTTTATAAAACTTAACATTTTATATTCTGGTAGGCTAATTATTATAGTCTCAAAGGTTAAGATTTCAAATGGGGGGGGGGGGCACCCGGGGGGCACTGACATCAATTGGGGGGGGGGGGCACGTTCCCCCCGTGCCCCCCCCTTAGTTACGCCACTGACCACAGGATCAGTGAGCAAACCTCCTCAAGTTCCACACTCATTCAAAAGATATCGTTAACGATTTGCAGAAAAAACAAACCATTTCTGTGTGGAAGACACCAGTACCAACAACCATAACATGGTATTCCTGCGTATTCATCGCAGATATCTTTGCAAATGTCTCACACATTATCACAAATATCTTTGCAAAAACAATTCGCAAATATTATCTGCGATGTCTAAAATTTGAAGGTTTTCCCCAAAATGGGATTTCCTCCCACATCTAAAACTGAACATTACTTCTCGTTTCATATTCCTCCTGTTATTGGTGCTCATTTTTGCACTGTTGGATGTGTTATGAAATATAAAAACAAGTAAATTATCCAACTAAAGATTAGTTTCAGTCCGAAAGCTCACTGATTACACCATTCCAATTCTGAATAGACTGAAATAGTTTTGAAGACTCCATAACCACTGATACGGACGTGGACGCCTGACGTTGTTTTCACTGAAAAGTTACCACCGAATTTGATGTAATATGCGCATGTTTGTCTTAAATTTGTTTGATTATCTATACATAATTGGAAATTTAATTTGCTATATCCTATATAACCCTAAAACAGTATCTACTTGTCCTTTGCAAAAAATACTGATTGGACATTCCAACACGTGTTTATTGCCACTGGTGTCGGTTGATCACGTCCGCTCAATAAATTACTAGATAATGTGCGTAGATTGCATTGTGTACTTTGCCAAACAGCAACAAAAGACGGAATTGTTCGGAACAGAAGACCAAGGTCATCGTTTTCATGAAAACCCGTACGGGGACAATTTTGTTGTTAGAGTGATTTACAAACTAATATCGTTAGTTATCGTGTTGAGTTTTTCTTCAATAAAATATTTTCAGTGTTTAGGCCTATTATGATAATAAAAATTATAGTAATAACAATAATTGTTTTATGTTATGTATAATATAGTTTCATTTGTTTATTTGATGGTTACTTGTTTTAGAGTACACCTTTATTGAAAATCAGGACGACTTTATCCTTAAAAAAACACACCACAACTTTAATGGGTATCTCTCTAATAAATTATGGCTCAGAATTGACCTGGAATCGGGTCGCAGGGTCTGGCCCTCGACCCGGGATCTTGGTCAATTCTGACCCGGGAGTATTTAGAGTGTAGGGTATACCATCTTATTGAAAAGTAATAACACATAATACACTTTCTATGAATGTCTGCATTAATTATAAATAAAAAATAATAAATTCTACTGAAATTATGTGGAATTCTTCACCACACGAACCTAGATTGGAGATGAGCGCAAACACTCTCCGGGTCAGAATGTACACAGATTCGGGTCCCAGATGGGGCCTGACTCATTTCTGCTTCAGTGTATGATCCGGAATTTGTGTCAAAATGACCCAGACATGGGTCAAACTGGGGCAGAATCTGACTTAAAACTCCATTTTCAACCACTTTCCGGGTCGGCCTGACCTAAAAATGTGTCAGGCCCCGTAATAGATTTGGAACTCGGGTATTTTCTGACCGGGGAGATTTTAGCTTGTTTCAGCTTGGATTAAATACTTTATTTAAAAAACTAATGTTATATATTGTGTGTAAGTTGTTAGGATCTGATCCAGTTCCCAGCAGTGACCTTCGAGCTTCTGAGAGAAACTGGATCAAATGCTTCGGTAATAGACAAATCCCCACCCCCGCTGATCTTGAAAGAATTGCGATGAAAATAAACAGAGCAAAGCTGTCAGGGGCACGGTGTAATTCAGATAGCGTCTTTTGTTGGATCACAAAATACAAATGAGGATAAAACATTGTGGAAGGTCAGGCATGGAGCGTTTTCAAAACCAGGACAACGCTACACAGCAAGCTTTAAAAAGAAATATTGTTTGTGCCGGGTGCAAAGTGTTTCCCCGTCATTTTGTTTTGTTTTGCTGAAACAGGCCTTATACTACTAGGCAACTGGAGATGCATTCCTTTTGACAATTCCCGGGTTTTTGATTCTGTTTAAAATTGCAACATTCGCTTTGGTGGTGTGCGTGTTAGAGCGTGATTTGATTTCTATGAGCGGTTCTGGGCGGGTCATAAAAACCTTGTTGCCAATTTGTGTTCATTCTGGGCCCAACAAATAGTAGATAAGCACAACCAAATTAAGCTTATCAGAATATAATTACCAGCCAAAATACCGGATCACATGTACAATCTGTGACTGGTATCCTGCCTTGTTTTTGCTCAGCAGAAAGTTGTTTAAGCTATATTTTCTACTAAAGCAGCTCTATGCAATAGGGCGCAGGTTGTACCTTGCAAGTGTTATACGGAGCTCTGCAAGTGCCATTCGACATTATTGAAATCCTGAGATAATTCACTGTAGGATGATGGCATCATAAACGTAAGATGACCTCGTCTTGAGATTTTTATCTCGAAATGTCGACATCCATGAAGCAAGATGTCGTCTTCCCGATACATTTCTACGGAGCTCTGGAAGTGACATCCATCTTGTTGACATTCTGAGACAATTTACTGCAGGATAATGACATCATAATTATACGTAAGATTAAACGACACATTGCTATGATTTATCTCGGGATGACGACTTTTTGAATGTAGATTTTCGTCTTCCAGATATGTTTTATCTCGGGATGACGACAACCTAAAAGTAGGATGTTGTCTTCCCGAAATAACTTATCTTGAGTTCTCGACATTTTCAGGATGTTATCTTCCCAAGATGGATTATCTCGGGATGTCCACATCTTTCTATCATGATGTCGACACACTTAGATGATAAAATATATCATGAATGCGACATCCTACTTCGAATGTCGTCCCGAGATAAATCGTCTCAAGATGTCGTCATCTTATGTTTAAGATGTCATCATCCTGCAGTAAAGTATATCAGGATCTTCACATGTCACGTTTGAAAATAAAGAACATGCAATTATTAAAGGTGATCGTCGTGATCATTGAGGCGTACACGTATACAAACCGAGCAAGCTGCTACATTTAGTAGTACGCGAAACCGCGCGAAACTTAGGACGTCGTTGTCCCAATGTCCCCATCTAACGTCACGTAAAATCTAAGCGACACAAGGTAATGTTGTCGCGCTAAGTAACTAAAGCACTTACTGATTCAAAATATTACCTAACTTCCGCGGCTTCTTGTTGCAGTCGAAACAGTTTGCGTAACACAGTCGGCGTAAAATAATTCGCAATTTGACACTTCGAGCCGGATGTTGGAGGTCGTGCAATATTTCTTAATTTTCTCATACAGTTTTAATTTTATTGTTTCATTGTTAGCTTTGATGTAATCATTCAACCAATATTCTTGGGGTGGGAAAAAAGAAAAAAGTGAAGTGACAAAAATACAAATCAATCAAACTTGCACCCGCGCTGCTGATGGCTCAGAGGCGCCCGGAAGCTCAATGGTGACCTTATCGTCGGGAGATCTTACACAATAATATTCTGTTGCAAGCTGCTTACCAACCAAAATGACCTCCAGACACAATAATACTAAAAACCAATGGATGGCTTAGTGCAAACAGTGCATACAAAATTAGTGTTTAAGCTTCAAAAGATGGCAGAGAAGTTGGAGACGGACGATTTGAACTTGAACGGCTAGTTCGGGTACAGTGGTTTGACAAAACATCACATCGCTGTACCACTCACAGAACCTCTACCGACGGTAAATTGAACTAAAATTTAGTTTTTCAAAATTTTCAGAGACGCAACAATGAAACTCGCTGACTTTGCTCAGACGATTATGAACTGTTTGAAGCTCATAACCGTGGAACCGGTAATGTTCGCTATCTCAGTGACAACTTTCATGCAGCAGCCTTCAAACCAACAGTTAGTGCTCCAGAAAGTATGTCTACTCAGGTACAACAACACAATATGCTATGATGGTGGGGATGAGTTCATTGCCGTGGAGAATATCGTCCATGCCGATGCAGCTTACTGGAGCTTCTACTTAAAGATCGCGCTGTTCATCCCGGGAGCCCTAATCTCATCGATATACGGGTCTCTAAGTGACACCGTGGGAAGACGCATTTTTTTGATAATCCCATCATTTGGAATCATCTTTGGGGCAGTCAGTTTCATCTTCCAAGCATCTTATCCGCATTTACATCTAGGGTATCTACTAATAAGTGAGGTGATCGTTGGACTGTCCGGTAATGTTCTTATAGCCTACATTGTGGCCAAGTGTTACCTGTGCGACATCACCGATATCGCCAACCGGACCAAAAGGCTTGGCATCATGAAATCCATGTGTTACTTAGGCGGGCCACTTGGAGCGTTCCTGTCCGGAATACTGATCGACAAGGAGGGTTTCGCTGCTGTTTACGTAATCATTGTGGCCGTACACATCGTGGTGATTATCTACGTCGTGCTGTTAATTGACGAAACTGTCGTTTGTAACGTCGATCAAGACGACGAGGATGAGGAGAAAGGCGGAGTTGGTGAAGACGACACGAAGGAGGCTAGGTGTGGCCCGTACTGCATGACACTGAGTAGATTGTCCTCTAAGGTGTTAGCGAGTATTGAGCAAACGGTCTTGGTTTGTTTCCGGGAGAGACTTGGCTTCAGACGCAAGCATCTTCTACTGGCTCAGCTCGTAGGCATCATCCACAACCTCTGCTCATCAGGTAAAATCTCATTTAAATAAATGAATAAATGAATGCAAAGTTTAGAATCTTTGCATGGTGAAGATACAATCAAGTGAGGTTTGCGGAGACACCATGAAGTTATAATCTCATGAGCTGTGGTAGTACTGAGAAGAACCAGTTGTTTAGCAACTCAACGTTCGACGAGTATGCTCTGATCGTCTTTAGGAGAATGCTGTTAAACCGTTGGTTCTGATTAGAAACACTACAGCTCATAAGATAAATTTGTTTTCATTGTGCCTCCACGAACCTCACTTGAATGAATAGAATGGTAGTTATGGCAGCCTGGTATACTGTCAATGAGCAACCATTACGCGAAAGGTCCGTGTATGATAATGACAAAGACAAGAATTGGTTTGAATACCGAAATAAAAATGATTCGATCTTGTACCTTGCCGGATAAAACCGAAACCGTTTCTCGTTGTTTTATGTTTTAAAAGGGAATAACTAAATTCAGGAAATGTTGGATCTGATGTTCACTGAAACTATAGAGAACGGAAATGATTTCGCTCTTCCAATACCCCCCAATGATATGTTGTACATCAATAATCTGATTACGGTCTGTAATAGAACGCCACAAGTAGTACACACCCATTGGGTTTGGTTGCATAAATTCAGGGCGGGAAAATCAAACACAGCATCACTTCTGTGCTCTGTTTCATCCTTTCCGGTATGTTATCATACCATTTACAGCTGAGATGGATTTGACTGTTTTGTACACCAAGCATTCACCGTTGAGCTGGTCGGCCACAACCATCGGTGTTTTCATAAGCCTGAGGACCATCGTTAAAGCATTCACTCTGGCTGTTGGGCTGCCAGTAATATTTCAGGTATAATCCTGTTGATTTTAAAGTACACGGGAAACCCAACTTCAACGTAATGGAGTATAGCTTGTTTATAAGTACAAAGAGTTAATTGCACATCTAGGGGTGATTATAAAATCGAGAAACTGTATGATAAATTCAACGTCTTTTCAAGAAGAATTAAAATTGTACGATTCAGAGTTAGTCCCCCTCCAATTTATCATAACACTTTTTACATTTTGCAGTTTCTACATTTTGTTCTAGATTCTAAAAAAAGGAAAGAATTCTGAATCAAAGTCGGGTGACGTAAGATGAGGACGTGAATATTTTCCACATCTCTGAACCTGTGAATGGAACTCAATGTGCGTGTTCGGATTTAATTTATGCAGAGATATTATTGACGTAATTGGGCCTACGGCTGTTTCATGGGTTTAAAATTATCCTCGCTTATTTTTGTAGATGGTTAAACGCCATTGGGTCCAGTTGGACCTTGGTTTGGTTTCCATTGGTGTATTATCGACCGCATCAGCACTGGTCATTATGGCGTTTGCCAAGACCACAACACACATGATGACAGGTGAGACTAAATAGTAGTAATGTTACCGAATTAACACAGAGGAAGGGCGGGGGAGGGGGAAGGGGGGGCTGAGTCAGGATCCAGAGGGTGCGCTGGAACCCGGGCCATACTTTGACACTGACACTGATTATCTATTTCTAGAGGCTCATTAGTAACATCATTTTGGTTTGCGAGTTAGGCTGATAACTATCGAACTAACCACCAACCTGACCCCTAGCCCGCTTGGAAACTTCTCCGTATTTCGGACCTTAGGGTATAAACACTTATACGTGTAGATTGCTAGTAGCCCACTCTGAGCTGCTATGTAACCCCCCCCCCCCCCCCCCCGCACCCCCACACACACCCATGGCAGTTACAGAGTACTTCCATTGTTGTTCTTTTATTCCCTTTTCTGAAGATATCCTCTGTGGGAACCACTAGAACAAAAAAACTTGTGGGGTTCTGTTTTCTGTTGTTAAAAGTACCCCGTTCATTGGCGTGCGTATAAGAGGCACTGCTGGTTACGCCACTGTCCCCCAGCAAAATAATGGTAATAAGATTAGTTTTCGATTTGAACTGCCCTTCTATAAATCCCCTTTTTCATAATTCTTATTTATTTAAATAAACAAAGAGTCACTCTTTTTGTCCCTTTCAGCTCCTTTCGTTGGTATGTTTATTGGTTTTCCCTGTGTCATCTTGAACTCAATTAAATCAAAGCTGGTCGAGCCTCATGAATACGGTAAGATCTAGATTCGAGAGCTTTTCACGGTGTAGGTAACTAATGTAGATCAATGCTGAAAAGCGGTAATTTTGAAAACGTCTTCAATCACACTTACCAGTATCTGATAATTATTGTGTACGTATAGCCATTGAGTTGCTTGCAGGTGTTTAAAGGGAGGGTATACTCCAACAATTAATGACCATAAAAACGTACTTGATAATGAGCAATGGAGTGCTGTTGATATTATAAAACGTTATTAGAAACGACACCCTCTGAGGCAATGTAGTTTTAGAGAAGGAAATAATTTTCACAACAATATTTGAATCTGAGAAAGGCTTCAGGCATGAAGCTATTCTCAGGCATCTGAAAGCACACACTTGTATGCAACAATAAGGGTGTTTTTTCGTTCATTATTTTCTTGCAATTCGATGACCAATTGAGTCAAAATTTTTAATTTAATGCATGCGGTGCTGAGATATGCCAACTGAGGATACTGGTCTTTGACACTTACCAAAAGTATACCATGTCTTTAAGAGTTACATACAAAGTGTGGACCTGAGAACAAAAGGGGGGAACAACGCAGGGACTTGAAACACTATGTGGACTTAAACACGTCCACAGCCACACAGTGTTTTTTACAGTGTTGAAGAAGATGATTTTTTATTAAAGTGCACAGAAGGAATCAAGGTCACAGTCTAGGAATCAAGTCTAGGAATCAAGGTCTTTGATTCCCTAGGGCATTGCACTTTGGAGAAAACATGAAACAAATAAAAATAAATGTGCCATGAGTTTTAGTGTTACCAGCGCTTATTATGTTCACCTCTGTCGAATGATTTTCTAATTTGAGTGTTTTGTTCCCCCTTTTAGGATCATTGTTTGCGTCAACGACTCTTATACAAACACTGACCTCAACGGCAGGCTCAGCAGTGTTTAACAGTATCTACGCAGCCTCGTTACCAATCTGGCCAGGGCTGTCCTTCATTGTGCTTGCTAGTCTCTACATCGTGTCGTTGTTCTTTCTTCTGTAAGTACAATAGTTCTTTTTTCACATGGAGATATACTTCGTTACGGTGGCCCTGAAGGGACATCGCACATCGCATACCTTTGCAAATTATTATCCCAAATATCTTTGCCAATATTTGCGATGATGCAAATAATCATCGCAAAAATATGTACAATGCTGAAATGGTACCACCGTTGAGAGTATTGTATAGGCCTGTACCTTTTGCTCTGTGGTGTGTCGTTGCCGAGCGTTGTAATGCATTGGGCCCAAGCTTTAATGACCTAAAGCCAGCAGAGTGTGGGTTCAAATCTCGGTCGTGGCACTTGTGTCTTTGAGCAAGACACTACAGCCAGAATTGCTTTGTCTGCGGACGGTCCCGTGCACTAGGACACTTACGTGGAAGAGTAGGGGTTAACCCTGGTGTTTCTGTTTCACATAGCAAGCACCCCTGTTTACAAGTCTCCTCAGGCTTGCGAGCTACAATGATTAAGTTCACTTATGAGGCATCCCTGGTTACATTACCCGATATTATGTTGGATTATCACTGGTATGTGGTAACCCTTTTTTAGCTCTGTTATATATATATATATTTTGTGATATCGGCTAACATCACAATGCTGGACGGCCACTTCAAGGTGAGGGCTATCACTTAACTGATTTGGGCTGTCGACCAAAATCAATTGTCACCAGGGGCACTTACTCCTAGGGCTGAAACGGTTACCCCCTTTACAGTCTGTAAGCATGCAGGCATGGGTATCATCCACTATAGGAGCTTGGCTGGTAGAGCATAATGCATTACATTCACAACCTTTTACGGTTAAGTCCCTTGCTCAAGCGGTGCAAATTTCATGGCCGGGATTCGAACCCAGACTCTGTTGCTTACAACACCATATAGCTTGGGTCCGTTGAACTAGACCGCCGGGCCACGACATGACACAGGGAGTTGAGAAAGTTTGTAAATTGGTTAATTATGTCCGATGAACAGAGGTGCTGTAAAACGCTTGTGTGCTATAAGAATTCAGTTTTATTAAATAATAGGCCAGACAGCTTGCTATTATGAAACAGCTACTTGTATAAGAACCGAAGACATTTCAAAAGCTGTTTGTGCTCACCTTTTTAATTTCAGTGATGCACCACCTTAGATAGATAAACTGGGCCAACTGTTACTAAAATAATGTTCATCTAATACATTGTTCTACTTGCAGATATCTTTGGTATGACATCAAAGTAACATCAAGCGATGACACGTTTAATAGTGGTAGGTAGAATCTGGGGATACTTTAATTCTGAATCTTGGTCATCAATGAAGATCACATCATGCAAACCTTGAAAAAAAAAATTTGATTGGTTATTTCCGAAAGAGGAGAGAGAAGGGGGAGGGGAGAAAGAGAGAAGGCCCCCATAAGAAAAGAAAAAAGAAACAAAGAAAAAACTAAACTAAAAAAACTAAAAACAACAACAGATTGATCATAATTATTTGCTTGTTTGCGTGCATGAGTTCAGCAAGCTGTCATTGGCAAATTTTTGAGCAGCAAATGTTATTGCTGCAAAAGCATTATTTTATCTTCCTGGGATTTTATCTTCCTATGTGAACCGAAATCGATCAAATGCAAATGTATATTTTCAATCAATCAATTCGCATTTATGTCCATGCTGTCATAAACAAAGGTAATAAATAACAGAATAGACTGAGTTATTTGTAGTCTTGAAAAGGTAAAGAAATGAAACACTATGGAGGCCGATTATATAGGCAAGAGTCCCATGGCATCCGGCCTTGAAGATGACCTAAAAACAGAAAAACTATGTGAGGAATGTTTGCTGGGGTGTGTTGTTTATTCATGTCTGCCTTTCTTTTGAACAGATGATGATCATCGCGAATACGAGCAGCTGAAAAACGAAGAACATAACGTGACCGCGGAGTAAAACTCGCCCTTGGATGTCTGATGACGTCACCGCAGACTCGACAAGTGGCGGGTATCGACCACGTTTACAACATTAATGAGCATATTAGACCTTGCAATGAGAAAACATGACCCCCAAAGGGCTCAATTTTATAGAGCTGCTTAACAACAAATTGGCAGCTACGGCTAAAGCTACGGCTACATCTACGGCTACAGTTACGGCTACGGCTGTTGCTACATGTAAGGACGTATATTCCCTAACGCACACTGACGCGCGGCGATCCAGCTGTAGCCATAGCCGTCCGCCAATTCGAATACAGCCTTACTTACCAGAATATGGTTACCAGCTACATAATTATTACCATGTCACATGTACCATCCGTGACTGGTATCCTGCTCATTTTTGCTTAACTGAAAGTGGTTAAGCAATATTTCCCGCTTAAGCTGCTCTGTAAATTATTGGGCCCAGATCCGAAGGTGTGGCGGTATACAGACAAAAAAGATGTCACCTCTGATGTGCCGTAATTAAATCGAATGTTCACACTTGGGTATACAATTAATGCCCCTCCACTACACGTGCCTCTAGTATACCCATTGATCTCTACAAAGATGTTGGGTTTTTTTTATACCAACGTTCTGGGTCCATTTTCACACAACTGTTTAATTAACATAAAACATTCCATAAAATGATGGCATCATTCACAAGCAAGTGTACATTACATACTTCGGATTGTCACTTGTTTTATTGACAAATATTATTGATGTGCTCTGTGCCGTTGCATGTGATATTTTAATGGTAAGGCCTATTTATTATGTTTTCACGGTATACTTATATAATTGTCCAGAAAACTCAGGGAAAATTGTGCTTATTTACAACAATAATAAATTGTACCAATACAAACTACCAGACTGTTATCAGATTGTATTTTGTGTAAGTTAATTTCCCATCTTGGCCTAAAGAGTAATGATTGCTTAAACGTAATTATTCATACTAACAACGAAAATCAGCTATACAAAAGTAATCAATTCTGTCTGCACAAAAGATCCCTTTTAAAGGGTAATACGTCATTTATTTTTGTAAAAGCTTATTCCCATTCTATATAGTTTACAATATTAAAGGTCACCATTTAAGGGACGCGTTGCCTTGGATTGGGCGATTTAGTAGGCTGTAAAATTCGTTTGAAAGCGTTTGTGATGAAATCAATACTTGGAAACATTTGTTTAAAGTAGAATATAATGATCCACACAAAATATGCCTCGAAATTATGTGCTTTTCCTTTTACTTCGTGAAAAACACCGTCCGCCATTTTGTAAAACCAACTGTTTGACTTCTCAAAATGGCGGACCGTGTTAGTTCACGAAGCAAAAGGAAAATCACACAATTTCAAGGTATCTTGAGTGGATAATTTTACACTACTTAATAAAAACATCTTTCTAACAATATTCGTTTTATAACAAACGCTTTCTATTGCCCCAAAGCGCCCAATCCAAAGCAACGTGTGAATATTTGATCCAGTTTGGCTTGTAACCTTTCAGTGGAAGCAACGAAAAGCTGGATGTGATGTTTGAAACTCTGCATGATGTGGATGATATTATGAAGTAACTTTAGCTGGTAGAGTTGGGGGTACAGCCATATACATCTCTTTTTGGAGACCAGTGGTTGATTTCACAAAGCACTAAGATTCTTCTTGAGTTGTCAATATCACCATAGTGATTTGTATTGTGACATCACACTTTGCTAAGCAATTAAGATTAATACATAGTTAAGATCACTCTTTGCTCTTTGTGAAGTCGAACCCAGGAGTGTTGGCTCTGACAAGCGGTATGTTGTCAGTGATTTCCTGCACGTTCAATATAGCAGATAAATATACAGGGTTCCATTGGATTAAGTAATTACGGTGATTTGCTTAGTCTTCATACGCTATTTCCTCGACTATGCCGTTTTTGTTTTAGACTCAAATTCTCTGTTGACCCAATTCACCTGACGTCATCATCACAAATATCATTGGGAGTCCCCGTGTGTTGTAAGGTGCAGCACGCATTTTGGGCAACGCGGTGTTTCACCTTTTGGTGACTACACTATTTGACACCTCTATAATAATCCGACAACATTGTTCCGAAAACCCCTCGTGATCTACATGATCAGGGGCGGATCCAGGATTTTGTAAACGGGGGGGGGGGGGGGGGGGGGGGGGGCACAACGGCGAAACCAGGATTTTGTATTAGAGGGTTAAACAAAATGGGTGGGGTCCAGGGGCCGGCCTTACGGCCCCTGGTGGGGTCTAGGGGGCGAAGCCCCCGGAAGCTCTGAGCTTTTGGCATTTTGAGGGGTGAAAAATCAAGCCTCTGTGTGCCTGAAACCGAGAAATAGACACACTTTTTAATAAGCACTTCTGATCCATACCAATCTTCTAATTTTACTCAAAGAAAACTTTAATCCCACAAATCTCGCGTTTGGATCTGGTCGCTGCAATACATGTATCTGGTTTCATGCATATTCATTAAAAAAATATAGTTCAAGGTTAGTGTAGTCTTTACACTTGAATGCCAGAACGACATGAGATATATTTTATCCAGGACAAATTGGCAGTCAGGTTTCAAACGCTTATGTTATCGTGCAAATCTAAGCAATTACAAGTGACATAATGATCATGAAAGATTCATTTTGGCAGAAAGAAACAACTGTTTTGATAGGCATAGGATGAAAAAGAAATCCATCCTGCCGCTGGGGGAAAAGACACCACACACACACACTTGTGGCCTGATGATAGGTTTAGGGTTAGGGTTATAGGGTTAGGGTTAGGGTTAGGGTTAGGGTTAGGGTTAGGGTTAGGGTTAGGGTTAGGGTTAGGGTTAGGGTATAGGGTTAGAGGGTCAAGGTTAGGGTTAGGGTCAGGGATAGGGTGACGGTTAGGAATAGGAAAATACACTAGGGGTTTCGGGACCTGTAACCATTATTTTTCCGTGCAATTTGACTCCCAAAATTACAAGCGTGATACAGTTGAGCCTGTGACGTTATAGTAAAAAGGGTCAATTATAGATGATTTGGTACTGACGTGATTTTTACAATCGGTCAGCTTTCAGATAACAACTCTTTTTTTTCCCCCGACATTTACCAAGTCTACGTTATCTTAATGCTTGTACAGCACTCAGTCAGCTCATCCATATTTGGGGCTTTTGAACGGCGAAGCGTCAAAACAAACAAACCCAATAACCTTGGAAATAATGTTTGACAAATCTAACACATACATTTACTCATGAAAAACTCTCTGCGAATAGTTTAATGTCAACATTAGGCTTAGTACGTACACATTGCGCGGAAAGTATCGGTGTTTGGTTACAAGATACAAGTACTTTAGGGCCCATTTTTGTTAGGTAAGTTAGGTTTATTTTTGTTAGGTAAGTGGATTTAAGTTTACTTTTACGTGGAAATTAAGTTCCTTTGATAAAAACATTTTTCTTAATAAAAATCCGCATTAGCGAAACGTACGGTATGATGCGTCAATATTTACTTTGCCCTTTGAACAAAACCGACTGTGCGAGCGGCTGTTTCATGTCAGCTTAAAAACAATCTGACAATTGACATACATCGGCCGGCCGTCGTGCTCGTTATACTTGCAGAAATAACGCTCTGTGGTGTTTATTTAGAATAATAAATTCATGGAAACAATGAAATAATTGAAACCAAATAATTATCTCCACATATGTTTGTTTCCTTTCTTTCCTGTATTAATAGGCCCCATACAGGGTAAACATTCGTACTTTCAACTACTATTATTCGTGCGTGATTGAGCAGCACCGTAAAGTTCAACCTTCTGGACCTTTGTGGAATGGTCTTATTTGTCTTGCGGAGGGGAAATTTGAAAAGACAGCGCATCGGCACTTACAAATAAGGATAATTCTTGTCATGTCCCCTTTCTGTGCATTGACACTTTACAAATAATGATAGCCTTTTTGTGTGTTAGGCCTGTATATTTTTTTGTATAGTATTGAATATATCATGTCCCATTCATATGTCGTCCCGGGAGCTCTTTAAAAGCAAAGAAAGAAAACAACGAACGAATGAATAGTGTGGCAATATCAGGTCAGTACGGCAAGACGAAACACACATTACAGATAGACACAAAAGAAAACCCACCCCAAAACAACCAAGTTGAATAAAATACTATAGGCCTAAACCCTATATTTTCTGTAGGAAAACCTAAACATTTCATTGATCCCCTCAAGTTTTTTAAGCAGATGTCTGAAAGACGTGATTTTGTCTGATCACTCCAAAAAGGGGGCACAGGTAGAGACCAATCGTCATATAGGATTTATGAGTTCGACTGGAAATTGTATTTGAATCCCTTGCTCTCAATCACTGCAGTGTCCTCTGCCATCGGAACATATCAGGGTCCAGTTTCATAGCAGACAGTGCTGCCTATAACTATGGTGGCCCTGAAGGGACATTAAACATATATATGTTCTTGAATATTTATTAAACATATATATGTTCTTGAATATTTACGTCAATATTCACAGTTTTGCCCCAATTCGCTAATATTCACGTAAAGATTCACTTAAATATTTGCGCTTAAAGCACAATTCGTGAATATTTACGTAAATATTTACGTGAATCTTTGCGAATTGGGGCAAAAATCGTGAATACTTACATAAATAGTCACGTAAATATATATTTTTGATGTCCCTTCAGGGCCACCATATATAACAGTGTTCTACTCAGCAAAAAGAAAGATCCAGTCACAGGTACTGTGTTTGAATAGGTCTCGGCTCATTCTGGTGAGCATGATTTTGTTGTGCTCAAATACTTGTTGTGCTTTTTTTAGAGCAGCTCTATGAAATTGGGTCCTGTGCTGCATGCCATAATAAATATATGTTGTTAGGCCTATATGACTAATCGATGTAGCTACAAGCTTATATGCTCATTATTTTAGAGAAAAGATATATAAAAACACAATGATATGATTATCAATCATTAAAAACGAAATTAACGAGTTTCAATCTGGAACTGGTTTATTATGCTGTATCAGTTTTACACCAATCCTCGAGAGAAATATTTCCATCTGAAATGATGTCCAAAAGTAAGGAAAATAGCAATCACCGTTTAATAATTGTTTTGATTGCCTCAAATACGGACGTGTACAGTCATTGAAAACATGAACCATTTTCTCTCTTTATTTCTCGAAAACCCGCAGTTTGGTGAAATACGCTGTGTCTATTGAAAACGTGATTTTTTTTAAAGAAAATATTTTGATGTACAAGTCGGATAAAAGTATATATCCCTCCCCCACATTAAAATTTATAATGAGCATAATTCAGTGGACGATGCAGGGAGGTGATGCATCATGGAAGATTTACGTTTTTTACAATTCCGGATGTCGTGTTGTTGACAAAGACAACACGGCGCTGGTTGGCATAATATAATCCATTTTGTTTGTATGTTCCCTACCATGCGTGGTAAAATGACACCTGCAGTTTCCTTGTTTGACAATAAACTCTCCATTCAAGCTATTGTTCATTGCCGCTCGTTAGTGGTCGTTGAATCTTCAATAATTAGCTGACACTAATTGGTTGAGAGGAATTTTATCGCCGGAAGTTCATGTTTTTATAACCGTAGAGGCAAACAATTTTGGTTTACTAATATAATTGGATACTTTGTTTGGTTTCTTTCTTCGGGCCTGCCGACATTGAATAATATCTTAAGTCAATGACCTGCAAGGGGGGGGGGGGGGGGGCGAATGCCTCGACCAGTTCCTTTCTGTGTCCCTCTACCCGTGCCCCTGAAGAAGTGGCTTTCAACCTACATTTTGAGTGGTACACTATAGCCCTTTAAGGTCGGTTTCGAACGTCGCGCTCTTACCGTGTCAAATTCAAATAATTTGAATGTTTACGAATCGACACGGCAGGAGCACGACGTTTGAAATCACTTTTGGAATTCGGCGCGGAAGAGGCACTTATATAGCTCGACAGGCCCTGCCGTGCTGATGTTCGACAGTAGCATAGCTTGCCATACGTCGCGATCCAGCCGTGTCGAATTGAAATCAATTTGCGAATACGCGCATCCGGAATATCTTTTACAAGAGAGGGAAGGAAAATCAAACAAACACAGACACACGTGCTTTCTCCTCAAATAGTTTCGTTCAGTGGAAAGTGGGCGGCAATGAACATTTTCTAGAGGTTGCTATAACGATTGGAACGGCCCACCCCAGCCATCTATGTAATGGTGAATTAGTAATCACCTCAGGCGATACAGGCAAAGTGTAAGTCTACAACCGGGGGAAATGAGACTCTCTGTTACCGTTTATAATAATAATAATAATGGAGTCTTATATAGCGCCGGTATCCGCCACAAAAAAGGCGCTCATGGCGCTCGCTCATGGCGCTCTGCAAGTGCAAGTCGTGTCTGATAATGATCCAGAATAAACTGAAATGTAGCCATCGATACACGAAATGTTCGTCTGAACCTCTTCTCGGTGTAGGCCTTATAACAATATCGCCGATGAATTCGAACCACCCGGTGTCACGTCCTAAGCGTTCCGGCGTACTGAGTGTTCCAGGTGACGTACGCATGCGCAGCCGTACTGTGCGTTCCTGCCTTGTGGGTGACGTAGCCGGTCATTTCAGTAGTCGTGGTCTCCGTCCCGTGCTCTTAAATTGTCAGACAATTTTTGTTATTGTGAACGGAAGACCTTCTCCTCCCCCTCTATCAACCCTTCCATATACTTGCTGCCGCTCAAATAGTGAACAATTCTTTAAAACGATTTGTACGTTCAACATTACAAGCTCTAGAGCTCGTGGACGCCGCCATGACAGCTTCTGCGAGAGTCTAGAGAGTAGAGGAACACTCAGTGCGGCACAAAATGGACTACTTTCGCTTGCTGCGCGCAGGCATGACATGACGTAATGTTATTATTTTGGTCATCTGGAAGGAACGGTTAGTACGCCGGAATGCGACACCGGTCGTGCCATCTTTCAAGTCTTCGGCATGATCGAGATATTGTCTTTGTGCGGTCTTGCCCGAAAGCAACAAAATTGCTAAGCTATATATAATGCATGTTCTTTTTCTACCCACATGAAGAGAACCATGGAAAGAAAGACTTGTTTGGTTACAACTCCCCTGCACTGTGCTGCACAGATTGTAGCTAACCACACGTGCTGGTCAGTCCGCCATTTTGTATGTCAAGTTGGGACGTTCAATTAAGTTCGACGTTTGGAACCACTGTCGCACCAATGCTGCGCTATTGCCAAACTGAAATGATTTGCATTCGACACGGCATGAGCACGAAGTTTGAAACTGGCCTAAAAAAAGACTGACAAGAATATAAGGGCACATTTTCCCAAGAAGGGTTCTCGCCAGTTCACTCATTTAAGAGTGTTTTCAATTTTGGATGAGTGTAGCTCAAAGATTCATCAACGGCCAACCTACTAAGATTGAACAGAAAAGAAGTTTAATTGTCAGCAGATATATTTGATTTGATTTCAAGAGGCTGAGAGACTTTTAAATATTAGTATGTTTTTAGTACATTTGGACTGATTATCATACGTTTAGCATATTAGTTGATATTGTGAGCCTGTAACTATTGGTGGGCCCATGGGTATGAGACCTCTTTGATGGATGTGGACTAGATGGATGTGGACTAGAGACTAGAGTGTTCACTCTGCCCAACGTCCTCCATCACCAAGAAGATGTGGAAGAGCGAAAATGCAAGTATTGCAAAATTATCCAGATCAACCAACGCATATGGGACATTTGAAAAGGCTTCAAAACACTTGGACACATGTCATTATAACTACGGCATACAAGTTAAACACACACAAACAACCTTATGGATTGGTTTTGTGGGGTCCTGCTATAATTGTTGTTCAAATGTGTTCCTTCCTAAAAAAGTCCAAGTTGAACAAAGACAAACTTTGTGGGCTCTATAGTTCAATTGTGTAAAAGACCCGACAAGGGCCCGTTCGTAAGCCCAGCATTACGCATTCCGGGTTTTATCAATGGATGAACATCAGCTCCTAGGTGTCAATTTCACAAAGGAAAACTAACAATAATGTCTTTGGGAAGTTGTTTCCGACGTATTGAAAAGTTAGCTATTTATTTCTTTTTCCATTTTGGAGGTCAAAATTCACTCGCTGATAAGTCCATCTAAAGCTTTTGTATACTTTGTAAACTTCCAATGCCTCGGGAGCTATTGACTTTCCACCTACAACCATCATATCCCTGTACAAAAATGCAGTGACCCATTTTTCTCAGAATGATGTCATCAGATGTTTTTGATGCTGACAATTTTTGCACAGGGACGGAAGGGTATCGAATGCAATGGCAATTTACACCATTTTAATGTGAGGTTAGAAACTTGAAATGTTTTCCCCACTGTATTTGAAAATGAGTTCATTAAAAAATTGTATTGGTCACTTCCCTTCCTCTTTAACGATGATTCTTGTCGTTAGATCTTTATTCAAAACGGTGCTGTTCAATCATGCATGCATTGCTGCATGGAAAAGAAGTGCAATTTTGCACGTGATTGACCCTCAGAGCCGCCGGTTTCAGGCACACAGGACGTGTCACACCATAGAGAAAGGGCCCTATATAGGCCTCTACAATCAATGTTTAAGTTTTGTAGATAATACAGAAAACGTCGAGGACTACTTCAACGAGTGGAACTGTGGTGTAAGTATTTTTATTTAGTGATAAAGGTAAATTACCAATAATGCAGCCGCAGTTTTTTAAATAATTTAAACCGAATTAGGTCAACGTTGTTATAAAAATTCCGTTGACCTTTATTGTATGGTGATTTGGGCTTCGGAATAGTTCACTTAGCTCACTTGAGTAAAATAGGCCAAATGTGGTTAAGGGTGTTTGCTTGAAATACAGTAGCTTTGAAGAGATGAGCAAGACAACTGAATTAGTTGTGATCTCGCAGCAATAACAGTGGCTGAGCAGTCTAGGTGCACCTGACTCAAGCTTTGGTGTTCACCAAGGGACTAAAGTATTGCCTCGTCACAATATATACACACACTCCAGCCCCCCCCCCCCCCCGCCCCCGCCTCTCACACTGTTGTTCAAGTCTGGAGGTCAGACCGTGCAATGAGATCCAACAATGACAGGGAGAGTGGGGTCCCAGCGAGTTTTGGCCGGAATTGTACAGGTCAAATGTTATGTACGCGTTCAGGCCATTATCGAATAATAAAATAACTAAACTAGACATGGCCTACACGTCTATGGTCTAGCCAACACATGGGCAACCTGCGGTGAAGTACCCGAGAGGTAGTTTGTAGATTGGTCCTGAAACAGAAAACAGAAACTCATTAGTGTCACATTGGAAAACAGCGCGTACCTGATTGTTTGCGTCACGTAATATACCTTTACCATGGTGTGGCTATCTTGTTTTTTTCTCCAATCCAAATCATTGTAACCAAACCGAGGCTGGAGGAAGAAATAGTCTGATACCTTTCTTGTGCAATGAGTGTTAGCTTTCATTACTGCTGTTGGATACGGGGAACAAGACCAAGATGGTGGCAGCGTGATAAGGGTCTTTTTGCTTAGCATTCGCTAAAGTGTGAACCGGGCTTTACATGAACACGTGTAGCTTAACATTTCGTGCGTTGAATTTATGGCTTTCCATAATTTTCCAACCTGGTTGGCAAAAACTCGGGCTGTGATGTTGCTATAGAAATGTCTTAATATACCTTAGTACTGATGACGTCATAGTTTGTTTACCACTTTGCAGAAGAATGAGAAACCATCGTGTCTCTTCACTACTGTCGGAAATACACGTAGTACCCAGTTACCGCACTTAAAATGTAGAGTCATAGATTGGTTTTTGTCAACGTAATGATAATTCATAGGCCAAGTGATAAATGCAGATACAATTATTAAAGTCACATATTATGAATATTTCAGCTGAAAACAGTGTCTATACTACTACTAGCTGAGAAAATAGCAAAAGAATCTGATCTGCTGAGAAAAACAGCAAGAAAATAGGTCATGGTATTTGTACATAAACGTCGAATCCATCCACGTTTTGCGAGGTGACAGCGGATTGTGAATAGGTCTAACAACCGCGATTGGAGACACACCATCAGGAATCTGACAAAAGGTTCATGCATGAATCGTTTCTCAGATTCAAATTTGTTGGCGTGAAAATATAAACAAACCATATCACTTCAGGGGAATCTTTTCCAACAATAGTTTATAATATCAACTCTTGTAGTGCGTCTCACCAAGCAAGTTTTATGGTCATTAATTTTTGGAGTAGTTTGTATTACCAATCTATGACCCTACATTAAGCAATGCGGTAAACAAACCGTGACGTCATCAATACGGGGGTCTTTTGGATCTCATAATTCAGAACTAGTTTAGACCTGCCATGAATATATTTAACATGATAAGGCGTTATTTGAATTGCGTATTTTGTGTGTGTTTCTTGTTGTTGTAATTTCTATTAATAATACATGAGCGATTTTAAGCCTTGCAATCATTGTAAAAATATGTAAGCCAATGTATAACATAGGTTAACAAAAATGAGATAAACTAGGTATTTATTCCTACCTCCATGGTTTTACGTCTTAAACAATGCCTAAGACACCAGCAAAGGGTCAAAAACAAAATGTATTCATAATGACGGTGTGGCAGGAGATTCTCTTCGCCATACGGCGAACCGTGTAAACTTCTCCTGACAGCGCCTTCTTTTGAATATACCTCCTTCAGCCCATGTTAATTTCCTATAATGGGAACATTATAATCTCCAAGGACAGATTTTCCTAGGACACCGGCAGTGAGATCCCAAACCCTACATTATCCTATACAGAATGACCAATGACCGGCTACAGGAGAATAATCTCCCCGGTTGAATACACACCAAAGTAAATCCAACTAGTAGATAAAGGCCCTCCGTAGGCATTGCGACTACAGTCTTACGACTTCAGTATCAAAAGCTATTGGAACGAAAAAAGTACAGAAGAAAGTTTTGAATACGGTCTCCCGTCCGTCCGGATTTGATTGTGATCTCCAGGTATGTTTTTGATGGCCCCGGTGTGTGTAGGCCTATAGGCCCTACTCCTCAATGACATCCTCTGTCACAAAGTGGAATGTTTAACTATACAACACTGTCAACATATTTAACTGATCTTTACAGAAAATATAGTTTCTCATCGCAAGGCGATAGGCAATTGTATTTGTAGTTCTATCTTAAGCCCCCATCACACCAAACTCGTTCTCACTACGTTCTGAAAAATGTAGCTAAACGGGCTTGAACTGTGTGCAAACGGAGTGGACGTAGTAGCAACTTGTTATCAGTCTGTGTACGAACTTCATGGACGGGCTCGGACGGGTTTGATTGGGATGGTGCTCCAGAACTTTGAGCCTGCTCAACATTTTCGGGCGACCATTCCGTCCTGCAATAGACGGAGTGGCAACGTACTTAAAACGAGATGGACGTACTACGAACGGAATTGCCGTACTTGCAACGAAGTAGAACTAGTTACGAACCGGTTTAAACTGACTACAGATGGGCTTGGACTGAGGTGAACGGGCAATTTTCCGAAATCTGAAATTGATATAAACGGACAGCAGACGGGATAAAGACGCGGATGGACGGGTCACATTATCTACATTGTCCGGCCAAAGCTATACGTTCTAGCCAGACCACAACCCGTTTTACGTGTTTTTTTAGGACGGGTTCGGACGTTTTAAGGACTAGTTTGGTGTGACTCAGGCTTTAGAACCTGAAGCGTTTCCATAAGCAAACGTTTCGTAATATAGCATCGTAGCAATGCTCATTGTCTGCACTGACCCAATGTTGCATCAAAAGAGTTGCTGACTGAAATCACATTTCAGCCCTAGTTGCCTGACTGTGTTGTCTGACTTCAGTGCTCGATTATCTGCAATTTTGCAAACTCAGTAAAATAACGGACATCTTTGATTTACCTTCAATGTGTGCGTTGTTTTGCCACATACCGTAAGACAGTTGGTTTTAACATCGGTGCGATTAGTGTGTGTTATTCATATTTGTAAAAAAAATTCTCTCTTTTTGGTTCATCGTTTCCTCAGATTTACAAACAACCATGAAACCCACGGACACTATTAGAACTCTTCATGAGATTCTGAGGCATGTTAGTGTTGAACCGATCATGTTCATCATTTCAATGACGACGTTTATGCGCCAGCCTACCAACCAACTCCTCGTCTTACAAAAAGTTTGTCTTCTTAACTACAACACCACGGCATGCAGTCACGGCGCCAACATAACCAGTGATGTTGAGAATGACATCCAAGCCGACGCAGCTTACTGGAATTTCTACCTGAAGATGGCACTTTTAATTCCTGGGGCGACGGTATCCTCCCTCTACGGTCCGCTCAGTGACAAACTCGGGCGCCGATTATTCTTGATCATCCCGTCCGTGGGAAACATCTTCGGGGCGGTAGCTTTAATCATACAGTCCAAGATTCCTCTGATGCCGCTGGAATATCTAATTGCGAGTGAAATTATTGTCGGACTGTCGGGCAACGTCGTGACCACGTATGTGGTAGCAAAAAGCTACCTGTGCGACATAACCGACCGAACCAACCGGACTAAACGACTGGGAGTTATCAAGTCTATGTCATATTTTGGCGGGCCTTTGGGGGCTTTCTTGTCAGGCATTCTTGTTGATGGAGAAGGCTTCGCTGCTGTTTATTATATCATAGTCGCTATCCATGCTTTCATTCTTATCTATGTAGCCATTTGGCTTGAGGAGATCCGAGGGGAGAGTAACCACGAGGAGGGGGGTGAAATAGAGTTAGAGGAAGGGGTGGGGGAGCACAGCAAGCACGAGGAAGGGGAAGAAAAGGAGAGACGCGAAACGACGGATGAAGCATCAACACGGAAGGAAAATATTAAGATAGATGACAATGTCAATGAAGGTAACGCCATGTGTCGGATCTGTTGTGGGTCTGGTCAGGTACTCACCGAAGTGGTCAAGGGGATTGAAAATATGTTGCTGGTGTGTTTCCGAGGGAGAGTCGGCTTCAGACGGAAGCATCTTCTTATCGTCCAGCTCATCGGCATTATTCATAACATTGGATCCACAGGTAGGTTACTTCATAATAGAATTCTAAAAGTTGTACATTACTGTATCCTACAACCTCGAAGTGATATATTTTCATTACAAGTTTGTCTAGCACATCATCAAAAACTCTTAGGTGCTTCCCTCTGCAGGTCTCAAGAAAATCAAACAATGCCATATTATAGATGCAGCATTGACCTGGCTTTCTTTTCTAGTCTGACACTCTAAGCTGTTCCTCAAACGAAAGAAAAAGAATATAATTGCCACTCATCTGTCTTAGGCTGACGCCAGCATTGTCACCCCAGATTGTTTTAGTAGGTTGGTGTAACATGGCTGCAAGAACACCCCTCTGATTGTGAATAACAAAAATAGAATGCAACAGAAACTTAGTACAGTACATGTGTGCTACTGTAGCCCACACAACAAAGACAGCACCACAAACACATTTCTTGAAAATTTCGCTCAAAATGTTGATTAAATCGATTTTCTGTGTGAGTTTAGGGGGCTCCCCCTCCCCTCCCTACGCACCACTCGGTGCACTTAAGAATTCACATTTCAGGGTGCCCGCGGTGGGTGCTACATATCCCACACTTCAAACCTTTGCACTAAATATATTCAATAAACCCCGCCGGGCTCCCGGACTAATTATGACATGAGTTGAGCCTAGATTATAGCAATACCAGATTTTTAATAAAATGCAGAATAACTTGTTATCAACTTGTTTTCAAGGCCCAATGGCATGAGCCAATTAGAGATATGGTGGCCACATTGCAGTTGCTTTTGGTTTGGGTAAATCTGTTCGTAAAAAAGGCTTACTGAATGACCGAACCAACACAAAGCAATGGCATCTTTATAAGAAACATCATAACTAGGCGTGGGTTATCATACATTATGTACTGACCTCGAATTGAAGAAAACTATTTTTAACAATTGTAATATAATCTATTTCACCGTTAATCACAGCCGAGAGCGATTTGACTGTACTGTACACCAAGCATTCACCGTTGAACTGGTCAGCAACAACCATCGGTGTTTTCTTTACACTGAGAACCGTTCTGAAGGCCATAACCCTTTCCACGGGACTGCCCTTATTTCTAAAGGTAAAAATACCAATATATAATGTATACATGGCTTTTGGTAATAAACACAACTTGCAATTAAAACAACGAAAAAGGTTTATGATTTTCAGTTGCCGATACTTTTGTGCATGTGCGTTCTTACAATTTGAACGCAATAAGGCTTTATTTCAATTTGCAACAATCGAAATTAACAATGGTAATTTTGGGATCATCACGTGTTGTTAAACCGAGTTTGACTGTTTTTCATGTCAACACTTGTATAATCGAACTTTCAGATTGAAACTGTGTTATTTCCCATGAAAATAATACAAATTACTCTTAGATGCATTAAATCCACAATCCCAATTCGATGAGAGGCTCATTTTGTGTGACCCTTCCAGTATTGTATTTACAAGGGTGCAGAATGCACCACAGCCAAACAATGGAATCGTAGTCAACCCCAACGTTTTTCTTCGTAGTGCTGGTGTCATAGCAGTTTTTGTCTCCCCGTCTTAACATGGGCTGAAGAAAGTTGATTCAATAAGGGCGCCATCACACGAAATTTCTGAAAAATTTGCCGTATGGGGGACAGAACCTCGAGGGGACAAAATCTCCTGCCTCACCGGTTGTAGCGGGAAAAACAATCTGCGTACATTTTTACAACTTTTTCAAGTAAGGCTTCTTGCACGCATGTTGAGAATGTTGATCAGTCCTGTATATACATTCAAGGAGAGTGCGACTGGGACACGGGGAATTTGCGAGTAGGCCAACCACATGAAGGGAAGGAAGATGATTACAAAGAATTTGTGTACAACTAGTAACGTTGAGCTTTATGTTTAACACCGATGCAAATATTATTATTAAGGTACATGCAATGGACATGGGAAACGTCATCAGGGGGGCCCACTGTATGTAATTACATTTCTGCTCAGTCACCTGCATTGTGCATCCCGATATGTGGAGATTATGCAGTATCACCAGAATGACGTGTTTGCGGTGTCCATTGCCAAATACAGGGTTCGAATTGGACTCTCGAAACGGGCACGCTTGCCTGTCCAGGGGTTGAGATTTCTGCTGTCTAATTCGGGTTCGAGTCCCATTAATTTGAGTATGGGGCCTACTGGTGTGTTTTTTCTGCAGGACTAGAGAAGCACTGAATATACAGTGCTTACCATGACAGTGTTACGGTAAAACCTTGATATTTTTTTTTTTCTTTCAACAGCTTGTTAAGCATCATTCACTGCGACTTGATCTGAGCCTGGCCTCCTTTGGTATAATATCTACAACATTAGCTCTCGTCATGATATCATTTGCACAGACTACTACATTAATGATGATAGGTATGTACGGAGATCGAGCAATACTTCAGGCTATCAGCTGCTTAAGGTGGAACCCACTCCCTTAATTTGAAAACCCACAAAGACGTCATTTTTTAACAACTCCCTATTTTCCAAAAGAAAGTTTAGACACTTCATTTTTCAGAAAAGAAAACCAAAGCGTTAAATAACAATTAATAATTATGCACTGTTAACCACTTTTGAAACTAAGGCCTATTAGGCCCTACTCGCGCAAAGTGTGTGATTTACGATTGATTTTCTCCTTTTTCCCCATCAGCTCCTTTTGTCGGGATGTTTGTTGGCTTTCCAAGCCTCATTCTAAATGCTATAAAATCAAAGCTAGTCGAGCCTCACGAATACGGTAAGTATTGTTTAGTTTTACCTCACTTTTTGAAAAATCTTCGACAGCGCTTTTGTGTACATAATATTATTTGTAGTTGCTCCAAGAACGAGAAAACTCGGCGTTGAAGGGAGTGCTTGCTGAATAAAAGGGGCACAGACTAATGTACGTACCAGCCTCGGTTTGAGTATATAAATTTGATATGCAACATACAGGGTGACTGCACAATGATAGAGATCCATAGCAGTGTTGTTTTTTCTTCTTAACAAATATAGTGCATCTCCAGTCAGGTTTTGTTTAATTTTAAATAAACTCATAGAAAAGGACAATCATAAAATGTAAAAATAATGTTAATATTGTTTTCTTAATAATAGTCACATAGGGTGTCCTACTTATTATCCTTGCTGCTGTTCTGTGTTTGTTGTTTTTGTTGTATCTCCACGGATAGATGAGTTTGATCTTACGGTTCTTGTTTGTGTGTTCGATGCTGACGTTTGTGTCATGGGGCTGGGGGGCAATTGTCTTTGTTTACGGGCATGTTAAAATCTCTTGCCTCTTTTATCAACAGGAGCTCTCTTCGCGTTCACTGCTCTTGTACAAACACTGACCTCAACGGCAGGAACAGCAATGTTTAGCAGCATCTACGCAGCATCGCTATCAGTCTGGCCGGGATTGGCTTTCATGGTTACGGCCTTAATTTACGTGGTGTCGCTCGGCTTAATTTTGTGAGTGTAAAGATGGTTTATTGACCTGAAAGTTCCCATCGGGGTGAAAATCATAAATTTGCAATTGTAATCATTACAGGTATAAAAGATCGCTGGGATGGGGAAATAATGATTATGATTTTAATGCCTACTTGTTTTAAGCGATACTTTTGTCAGCTTTTGTTAGAACGTATTTTGAAGTATTTAGGACTTATTATTTAGCATAAACCAAACCACTGACAGAAACTGCTACTCACCGTTTTCTTGAAAGCGTGACGACCCAATATTATGAAATTCAATGAATGTATGTTTTTCTCAATGGAATGCACAGATCAGATAAAGAGTAGTATTATTTTGGTTTCACCTTGTACAATAAGCACTGTATAATAATCGGTGCTTTCCAAGTCTTGCGGGAAAACAAATTCACAGGCCAAGTCGCACGGGATTCGACCGCGGCCCAAGCAACCTGTAGATTTCCCCTGCATCTGCATGACTCGGAAAGCATTTTGTGCACTGTCCTTATTACACATTGGTGTAAAGGTAAACAATCTAAATAATACTGCAGTGTCATGTTGTTTGAATACCATAACTTTAATTGTGTGTTAGTTTAATAGTTTGAAGGCCTTGATGGACACAATACGAAGAAGAAGAAAATTGAAGGCTTGACAGCACACAGGGAAGACTACATTCAGCAACGCAATTTTATGTTAAAACGACCTATATGAAAAGTAGGTTACATAAAACAGCAGAATGGTGTTAACATCGCTGTTTTACTTTTTCAGATACCTCTGGTTCGATATGAAGAAAGCAGCAGAGGATGATCAGATTTATAAAAGTGGTGGGTATCATTGTATAAAATTAAACAATAACAAAATAATATTATTACGCTTGCATTAATCCACCCATAGGTTCTCAAGGGAATGACACAGGAATAAATAGAAATAGAAAACACTTTACTTTGTATCTGGTGAGTTACGTGTTATTAAAAACCTTATAAATAACCATAAAGAAAATAGAATTGGCTGTTGCAAACTGCTTACCAACCAAAATGACCTGCGGTATAAATGCAAAATTTAGTTAGTGGCCTGACGTTTCGACCCTAACACACATATAAACATGTATACAAGTGTAACAAGAGCAGTCAAGTGGAAATACATGAAGAGAGAGAGGGGGAGAGAAGCAGAAAGCATTCAGAGAGTTACATAATGTAACCAGAGCGCGTACACAACCTTGTGTGACGCGGCCCGACAAGAAACATTTTTGCCGTTGAGAAAATGGTGCTAACCCATCTATGTGATATTAGATTAAAAGTGATATTAGAATTAGTCCCTCGAGGTGGTACCAATAATTATGTGAAATTTCAGCCCCTGGCTCATGGACTATCTATAACACAATAAACTGTCACACACCAGTTCACTGCCAACATTTTGTAAAGTGAAATTTGTTTGTAAAATTAGAACCCATGGTGGGACAGCACAGAGAGTGATCCCTCTAGTTCTACTATACAGACTGACGTGATTACCATTAAAGAGATTCTTTTCATGGTGTGACCAATAACCTATTTACCATAATCCACCCCTGGTGGGACATATCCTTCCGATGAGGATACTTATGCGCCTCTCGCACATGTAAGTTTCTTTTCAGCAAGCTCAGCCAACACAATTCTACTCCAAGGTAGTACTGCCACCCTGGTAATTGTTCCTGGGTGATGCCCACACCTGTCCCTATATCATCTTCCCATCACAGTGTTTCAAACCCCCTTTCACTTTTTTAAATTACAGATGATGGAAGCGAGTATGAAAAAGTGGACACCATAGACGATGGGGAGTCCGACTAAGAAACTGAATAATATTCCTACGAAGCTTGTTGAGAAGAAAACCCTCCGAAGACATCTAACAATGCTGTCCGATAAAGTGTTATCACAATGGTTTACAATAACATTGTCTGCCATGGCGTAAAGCTCGAGAACAGAAATAAGTCAAACTTCTTTACGTCTTCCAGATCCAGAACACGCAGTACTTCTCACGGAAATATACAAATGGAAATATAAAGTCCGTAAACCAGGGATGAGATTGACGAATGTGAACATTCCTGGAAAATGGCTCGCGAGTCTGGGTTCCCCTTTATTCTTTAGCCAGAACCTCTCAGGTGTCACAAATCATGGGGTTTAACAGACTCATGTGCATCACCAGAAAAACACGAGTTTGAACACAATGTGGAGTATTTCTTTCTCCCCGTTTGGGGCTTGCTTTACTTCTCGAGGAAATTTGAGTTGGTTTTCTTGTGAACAAATTCCTGACATCAGGAAAAAATCATGAGAAAAAACATGCCTAGTAAACCAGTATAATTTATTGTTTGTTGATCCCGTTTTTAAAGGGAAGGTATACTTAATAATAATAATAATATTTAAAATTTATATTGCGCCCCTTACATACAAAATGATCAAAGGCGCAGAACACATGTTGTTAAAAAGCACAGAATGGAAGAAAACGACAAAGAAAAAAGACTGATCACCAGGCCAGTGCCCAAACAAAAGTATGGGGATACGTCTGTCCCGCCAACAGTGAACTAATAGTTACTTATTACATTGGCCTATCCCTGCTGGCATCGGTAATGTTTTGACCTTTTCAGGAGACAGACGCCTCTAACCCTATCTATGCTAAAAATCTAAACTAACTGGCAAGGTGACCATAGAAGAAAGACACACTAAAAAGCGGCTTTAAAAAGGTGGGTTTTTATATTACATTTAAAAGAGGTAAGTTTCTGTTCGCTACGTATATGAAATGGTAGCGCATTCCAAAGCTTAGGGGCTGCCACAGAAAAAGCCCTATCACCAAATGTAGTCAACATTTTACCAGAAGGATAATCCAAGAAAATACCATTATTCCCTGACCTAAGTTGATATGAAGATACTTTCCGGATGGAAACAAGATCCTGTAAGTACTTTGGAGAAAGACCATGAAGAGCTTTGAAGGTCAACAAAAGGATTTTAAAATTAATCCTGTACGAAACAGGCAGCCAATGTAATTGACGAATTATAGGTGTAATGTGTTCAAACCGGTGTGTGTTAGTAACAATTCTGGCAGCAGCGTTTTGAACCCTTTGTAGTTTAGCTATCTGTGACTTGGGCAGACCATACAAAAGGCTATTACAATAATCTTCTAAAACTGGTTCAGAAGATAAAATAATGGATTCTAAATAATCGGCAAAATCAGTGATAAACCGATTAACTGTACAAGGGTGGCTAACTGAGTAAGGTGGCCTGTAAATGATTACAAGTCGTAATTTAAACGAATTAATCCCTACAGACCATTCTGAAAACTCAAATGAATCTAATTCATCTCCAGCAATTTTCTTGACATTCAAATGATCACGAAACAGCAAAGCAGTGCCTCCCCCCACACGGTTTTTGGTAATTGCTAAAAAAATAAATGACCATACAAATTTACTTTGGTAAAGAGCACCGAAGAGCTGTTGATACATCATTACTATTTGTTAGAAAAGACACCTTAATGAAGTAATGTAGTTTTCGAGAAAGAGGTGATTTTTTTTTTTCACCCAAAAGTTTGAATCTGAGAAAGGCTTGCCTTTCTCAGGCATCTGAAAGCACACAATTCTATGCAGCAATTTTTCACAGATTTGTTGTTTCAAGCATATATTTGGATACACCAAGTGAGGATAATAGCCTTTTACAATTACCAAAAGTACCCTGCCTCCAAGTGGAAACTTCAAATATTTTGCACTTTGGAGCAGCTGTCTTTTTGTACTTTCCCTGAAGTAACTGGTATACCGAATTCTAGCAATTTAGCCACTACTAGGTCGAAACATGGCGTATTTGCTTCAATTCTTCAACAGGCCAAACAGTGACGATTTGATTCACTTAATTATTTGGAGAAAGTACAATGGGTCAGCATTTATGCAAGCACTGTTCGGTTATTTTGTTGTTTCAATCGATATATCTTAATAGATGCAATTGTAATTTTGAACTGTGAAGATTCTTTTCTTATGGTATAATGTAGTGGGGTTAATTTGACATTTACATCTATCAGTTTAGTTGCTGAAAGGCGTTGACGGGTACCAGCATAGATAGATAGTTTTGTATCTCCGTTTATAATCTTGGGCCTTCGTGAAACACAAAACGCCCGGTAGAATTGTCAACAAAATTATTTAACACATAAACAACAGTATTTTGAAAGTTATGTTTTGTTGTTTTATGTGATTTAAATTTCGAGTGACAGGCAATCGTTAATGCTTTAAGTAAAATGTTCAGCACCATCCATGGAAAGCTCAGAGTAAGAGGTTCAAACTTTGTAAAATCTTCTTTTATTTCAATCAGTACATATACAAAACACTGATTTATGACACAGTGACTATGCTGCAGTTATGTTACAATTAATAATAAGTCTTACTGCTTCAAAACAAACAAGGTTGTTCCTTTTTATAGCCCAAAACACAAATAAATATTTATCTATCTTAATATTTTCGTGTTCTTTCATCTAATCAATTGGAACTGTCTAATTTACTTTGTATCTTTAAAAGAAAATGTGTTTGAGACAATAAAGTCCCAGTTGAAAAGTCAAAAACAGTCTGAATAATTTTACTTGGTGGTCTGTATGTGGGACAAAGAGGTGATCTGCATTCTTAATAATTAATACAAGTCTATCACTAGAAATTGTTCAATAAAACAAAACTTACAATTCAATGGGAGATTTTTGGGGAAACTAGGTGGCAGCAGACTTAAAACAGGCAAGTCTATTCTTGAAAGTGCGCAATTGTTTGATATAAACAATGGATTATTACTGGTTATGTCTCCAACCTTCCCAATGTCCCCCATTGGTTGGAAATTACTTCAGTACACTGTCTACCGAGTAGCTCCAATAAACTTTTTATCTGCGAGCAAACTTGAAATCCTTGATTCTGATTGGTTAATCCATAGCAACAACAGTGCGATATTAAACAATATTGCGCAGTCCATTTCACACCCTGCGTATTGCAGTGTTCTTACTCTGCGTATTGCCCTATTTTGAGCAGCACGTCAAGTTTGTATGAAGACGAACTTGTGTAAATAGTCTGCATCCCGTACTTGGCATTTGAGCTCATTAGATATGGGACGCAGGAGCGCTATTTTCCCCCCATATACCACTCACGCTTGTTTGACAAATAATATTGTTAAATCTTCCCTACAATGGGACTGCAACTCCAACACCTTTATAACACAAAATGAGAGACACAAAATCTGAAATTGAGGACCTTCCAAACATGAGGGATAACCACTCCTGGTATGACGCTGTAAACGGGATCTTGGTTGCGACCGCTAAATGACGATTCTATCACGATATCATTGAAACAAATGGCCAAGTCATTCTGATTTACATTATACTACACAATAGTCATGCCCACTCATTTTGAGATACCAAGAATTAAAAGTACTGTCAGTGTCTTAATGTGAAATCGGCACTCATCTTGATCTACACATTATGCACAATACTCTTTTTTGCAGTCTTTTGCTGCTTTTTTCCCACTACAAAAACAATGAAAGTCCAGTACAAATTAGGAAATGTCAGATTCAAATGTTATATTTAAATCTCAACTCTTATATTTGAAGACTCTCCACATCACTACAAAATGTAACAGTAAGATTTTTAGACACAAAACAGAATGTGTGTTTCTTCCCTTGATGGTCAGTTCCAGTCTTTCAAGAAATTTGGAAGACAATGTGAAATCTTTGACAAAATCCTGAAGTCACGAAAAATCCTGACAAATTAGAAGCAAGAGAAGCTGTACAGACCCTTCTCAGTAACGTCACTATCTTAACGCTCGTTTTGCTGGAGTGCAACCATGTGTATGTCACGCACACATATTAATAGAACTCAAGGAACATGTGCTACAAAACGTAACGCTGGATGGCACTATGCATATGTATCTTACATGTGCATAGTACTCCAGCATGGCAGTCCTCCATCCAGCATTGCTATACAAATGTGAGGTCAGTCAAAGAAGGTTCTATAATATGGTGACTAGTACAAGTCTAGGCTTGGTGACTGTATAACATGTCAAAAGAGGGCTGATGAAAATCTGACAACGTTTACTTCAGTCGGTAAAGCATCTTGCGTTGCATACGGTACTGGATCTCGCCTCTGCGCATCATCAGATGAAGTACCTTATGAATTGAACGCTCTGGGTATTTCTGTGGTGGAAATAAAATGAGACAATCAGTATTGAGAGAGATTTCAGTTTATAAATCTTGACTGGTCATGTTCCCTATTTATGCTAGCAATCAGGAATACTGATTGTAAGTTTACCAAAAGGAGACCAGATCCTATTCTCCTTCAACTGTTTAAATAGCAGAGAAAAAGTATTCAGATTACCTCGTTTCCTTACTTAAATATTTTGTTGCAAACACGACACAATTTGAACAACAGTTATTCGTAATAAAGTACGTATCACTTGAAATGTTATAACACCTATTTACCCCCCTGCACTTACACATGCCTATCCTGTCCCCCATTTTGAGTGTCAAAATGGTGGAAGAGGTAGATGTGCATTTTGCAGAAGAAGCATTCCGTGTCTGCAAGGTGTCATTAGTATTTATAAATTTTATTAATGAAACTTCTAGAATCCATAATGTACAGAAACTGGGGCCAATAGTTGCAAACCCTTAAGTTAGTCTTTTTGTACTCAGGAAAGAGAGCATTCTTCATTACATTGTGCAAGAGTACAGATGTGTCCAAGTCTAGACGAGCTTGGTAACATGGATTGCAGGATATTACAGCTTTCTATTTAACACTAACCTGGCGTAAAAAGTCCTGGATAATACAATGTTCCGAGACCTGTGATCCTATGGCAAAGCGTCGTTTGAGCTGCTTCTCAATGCGGTTCAATTCTTCTTGATCTTCCAGGGTTGTAAAACCTTCCACTCCTACGAAGAAATTAACGAGATATTTCATTTGATCATAGCACACCAATCAGCCTCATACTACACTATTAGCTAAATATTTGCTGGAAATAGAAAAACATGCCCACTTAAACCCTTTACTTGTAAACTAACAAATAAGTTTCACAGTTTCTAAATTCAAAACTGGGCGTCCACCCAGACACCACTATTGACACTATGCTGTAAGCAAAAACATAGTAAAATAACAAAATATTACAAAAAAGAAAACTGCAACCACCAACATATTTATATTAAAGAAAAAAGCTTCACAAATCTTCAGACATGAACATCAAAATATGTGCATCAATACATAAATTGTTGCAATAATTCATTTGTCAAGTGCTTGTAATACAGATGCTTGTCATAAAGGTTGGAATTATCTGCTACAAAAAGTTATGCTTATATCACAAAGGAATCCCACAATGCCACTTCGAATGTGGACACTAAATTCAAAGCAATGACAGATCTCAATAACGAAGTTGGTGTTAGTATTTGTTATTCAAGTTATATCACCAGATGGTCAAGTAATGACAAATGTAAAAACCCATAACTAATGAAACCAGAACAAAAACTTGCAATTCACTTCAAATACTTGGAATAATTCCTATAAAAGCCGAGATGTAAGCACAACTACTAACAAGACTTACATAATTCATTTCAGTTCTGAAGAAACCAGTCTTTTATTATGTTTAAAAGGTTAATTTATTTTGTTTTAAGTGAAAGTTCACAATAAGCCAATGGGAGACTGCTCGGTGGCAGCAGACTTAATGAGTAAGTTTTTATTGTTCTGAGCATGTGCAAAGTTCCGAGAACAATGGATTTACCTGGGAGGTCTGCTGCCACCTCGTGTCCCCAAAAAGTCTCCCATTGTTTGCGGTTTCTGTAAAGTGATGGGTTTTTTGCAGGGTGGAGTTGTTAGCACAATGCCCAAACCTGGAGGACAAGGTGCTGAATTTAGTCTGGCCCCTTTACCTGGAACCTGCCCGACATGGTTGAACCTACCAGGAGCATTAACCTCCATCAGTCCAGCCTTTTGGCCTTATCAAGAGGACATCATTGTTTTGAGGAAAGAGTAAATCCATTTCTGTTCTCCACTTAGAATAAACACAATGATGCTGCAATCAAAATGTTTTTGGTGCCATTTTCTTAAAGTTGACAGTATTTTAGATATAAATATTTCTCTAGAGGATTGGTACTGGTTTATAATCAGTCAGCTTTCAGATTAAAGATGAGCATTTTTACTGCCAATCTTGTACTTCACCCTGAAGTCTTAGATTACATGAAGGATCTTACCTGCCAGACTGCCCGTTCTTGCCGCTTCCAGTGTGGACACCTGGAATAGACGCAATGCTTCATCAACATGACCATCCGTAGCAAATGGCTTCAACTGCATCTTAGCAAGAGACTCTGTGATACGGATGACGGCCTCAAGTTGCCTAAAGGAAACACATGATAGTTGTGATAATAAGATGGTATTTATTAAGCCCATTTTCAAACCAAGTAGGTCCCTCAAAGTGCCTTACAATTATTAAAACCCCTCTTCATTGAGCTCTAAGCATTCATGAAAGCCAAAGCAAATTTCACAAGCCTGTAAGACGTTTCTGCCTTTGCAGCAGTATTTGCTTCTTTTTTTAATACCCCCCCCCCCCCCCCCCCCCCTACTGTAAAAAGAAGAAAAGCCACATTAAGTTGCCGGTTGTAAAACAGATAAGCAATGGAACAATGCAAATACATTGTGAATGTGCCCACCACTGTCGTATCTTCTTGATCATTTTACACTTTTGCCTTAGCACATTTTTCAGCTGTATAGTCACTACAAAATTGTCTTTTATGAGATTGCCCCTGGTGGTTACCTGACTGTAATGGGTATGCTGGTCTTTCTGTCTGTCTCCCTCTCATGTTCTCTTGCTCCGCTACGCATCAGCACATAGCGATTCTTCAGTTTCTCTGCAGCTGCCTCTGAGATGCGAGGCCCACACCTACTGCAAGGTAAACAGTGGCAAAGTGTTTTTTAACTCTTAGTAAAACCGTTAATCTCATTAGCTTTGCCGAAGCTTTTTAATAAGGGGATAAGAAATGTGACGAGGTCTTAAACGCACATTTAAAACCGCGCAGGGTCATGGGTTGAAGGTGAGGTCATTTATCGGATGACCACGACCCTGCAGGGTTTCAAACAGGCCTTTTTAAGAACGAGTCACCACTCATTTAATACCTTTCCATTTAAAATATCCAAAAAACCTCTCACAGTTAAGCTTCAGCTCATCTCGACTCTGCTTGGAATTTCAATGCATGTCTTGAGAGATGAGTTACTTGTCGAGCAAATTTCGAACTTGCGCGCTTAAGTTCAAACTATTGCACAAGCCAAATATGCGACATACCAAATTAAATTGAGCTGTGAAATTTGCATGCTCTGCGCAATCATCCGACAGTGCCCTCTTTTGACACAAAGGCACCAGTTTATGTTTAAACACACCGACCATGTTTATAATGCATGTTTAAACATGGCCATGTGATCTCCTCTTGGATAAACTAACCCAGGTGTTTGGAAATGGCCGATCAAATAAGCTCAACCAACAAAAACAAAAAGTGATACAAAGTAAAAAATATACAACATTCCTGGAATTATGTGAAAATTAATCTGACATATTATAGAGAAAAAATAGTGCTCATGAAATTTATCATTGTTTGACTGTTCAACCCACTAACATATTATGCACACTCTTCAGTTAAACATGCCCACTCTTCATTACCAGAAATAAATAATAATAACAATTGTAAAAGAGTTTCTATGATTCACTTCCTAAACAAGTTGACTTTGACTTTGACATTGTCAAAATTGTTTTCTTACTTCCTGACGTAGGAAATAAACTTTTTGATGAAGTTGAGAGAGAGCTCGCCCTCTTGTGTTGGGCCTTGCTGGTTCATTCCTTGAGCCATCATGTGAACATTCATCACATGCTTAGCAAGCCTCTGTGGAAAACAAAAAAATAATCATAAAGAATTCAGCGCACTTACATCCGCCTATCATGTCCACCATTTTGGAAGTCAAATGCATGCAGAGAAATTACTCCCACAATGGCGAAAGAGGTGGAAGCGCATTGTATGATGGTGCATTTCACGCAGTGGTTTAGTTAGGATGTGGAAGTTGGTAGTGCAAATTGAAAAATAGTGAGTGCAACTTTTTTCACCAATAATCCACACATAGCGCAAACCACAAGCACAGCGAGCAAACTCCTTCAAACTACCTTGAAAATTACCTTTCAGCTCAAATTTTGTACAAACGTTGTGCACGGCTTGATTTACAGCGCCAAGCCATGCTTAAAAAAATAGGCCGTGTTTCAGAAAACATGCCCTGCTAAAACACTGGTTCCTCGTTGTGCTAGAGGTCAATAAGTTATTTACGCATGTCAAAACCGAAACACAAGTGGATTTATTTACAGTTTACAAATAAAGGTTTTACCAAGGTCAGAAATCTGCGAGCATTTGAAAATTACTACAGCTTGCGTGCAATTAACACTTGGATCAGCTACAGCAGGAACACCCACATGTTTCAAAGACTTTCCTCTACTAGGGGTTTTCGATCACACAAGGCATGGTGGGAATATGGCTTCTGCAAGATTCCAAAAGATCGGTAGCTTTTCTTACCATATCTTTAGCTTCATCATGTTCATCTTTGACGATGAAGATCATATCAAAACGAGACAGGATGGTTGGCATGAAGTCAATATTCTGAAAGGACAAACAGAAAAAAAACTAGACATAATTTTTTGTAGGAAACAAAAAAGAGGTGTTCGGTGTGACCTCGTGTTTCAAAGAAATGTTATAAACATGTCCGTGTATTAAATATTGATATACTTCTATAGAGTCTTTAGAATGGTGGTTCTAACGATTTGACCAAACTTTTTGGATGTAACACATCCCAGCTTGAGTACATGCATAAGTTTCCATTTGATCACCAAAGTTGTTCTGTAAAACACTACCTTGGTGGTGACATAACATGAAAATTGATGACGTCGTGAAAACGTCACTCCACATTATATCCTTGTAGGACCTTCCAAGTCTCATGCAAAATGAAATTTGACTATAGCTTGCTTTGTACTGAAGATATGTAATAATTGGTCAAAATTTCAAAAATTTGTAAAAAAAAATTGATGACGTCAAGTCGTCACTCTAGCTTTAAAGTCACCTGGAAATAGAATTTTTTATATTTTTTATATAAGAGTATATGTATATTAACAATAAAACAATTTTTTGAGTAATTGTTTGTCAGTATTTATATGTTAAAAAAATAGATAAAGTTGTTTGGGGGTGACTCCGCCCATCCCTTTTTGTGACGTCAATCGAGGAAGGCTTCGCCTCGATTGAACATCGACCCCACTCGAACTTGCCTGCATTTACGTTGTATATACACGTGCAAGTAGTGAGATTGTACGTTTCGTTTGGTTATCCAAAAGGGGGTTTTTTCTTGCATTTTTCCAGCGAAAATTGCTGCTGGATGCAGCAAAACGACTAAAGATGGGGTCAGCCAGCATTTTTTTCCTGCAGATCCCAAATATAGGCAGTTACGGGCATCGAAAGTTAGGCTAACGAGGGCAAAGTGGTCCGGTCCGACGTCGTTTTCAGCGCTATGCAGCGAACACTTGGATAGCCCAGGGATTTTTTCGTTGGTAGTAGTGTGCAAGGGAAGTTGCAGTGAAGCTTAGGTTACCAGCGAAATGTTTCTGGTGGAAAAACAATACCTCGTATTATCCGTGTTCTCGTTATGACCATGCTCGTATCTTCCGTTTTTAAGACATAGAAACGCGCATGGGACAGTTCGGGACCGGTGAAAAACCTCGTATAAACTGGCGTCTCGTATTAGTCGACTGTACACTGTCCTAGGATTGCATTGGGTGGTGACGTCCGAATACGAAAACGCATCATACTGATCAGGTACCCAGACGTAATGTACGGGGCCAGACTACACATTTTCTCCTGCCTCGATTGACGTCACGAACAGCGCCATGTAAAGGGGGGCCTATTTTTTAATTTGTAAAAATACAATTTTTTAACCTTAGTAAATTGTTTATTCACATTCCACTCATTAAAATGTATTATTAATGACAAAAGCTTTATTTTGAAAAAATACCACTGCCAGGACCGGTGCCTTTAAGTAGTCAATATCACTGTCTATCAACCTGCCAAGTTTCACCTCAGTCAAACTTGTGGTTTTGTAGATACACAGCTTCAAAAAGTAAACCTTTAATGCGATACATGTACCACGTGACACATCATCAATCTAAAAATTCACACATATGTTGTCTGCATGAAGGTCATTATGTATACCAATTTTGAAACGATTATCATAAACTTCACCACAGACATCTAGTAAAAGTGTATTTGGAGCTGTTTTTAACCTGCCGCTAGAGGGCGCTTTTAGATTTAATGACGTCACCGGTCCAATTTTTTTTAATCAGACCCTAGCCGGACTATAACATCGTTGAAAACGACTCGAAAAAATTCGCCACTTTTGCCACTTTCAAGTTATAAGGCACTTCCGGTTTCGACCGGAAGTAGAGGTCATGTGAGGTCACGCACACGACCAAAAAAAAGAAGACCTATATGACCTAAGTATGATCCCGCATAAAACAACCGCAGGCCTCTTAAGTGTGATTTGTTACAGAATTTCAAAGATTAAATTATTTTTTTCTAAAAACCTTGTAATTTGACACCTGATGACGTCATCATGACGTAACTAAAGCGGTTTCATCTCCTAATGGTTATCTAACTATGTGTGAAGTTTCAAGTTTATATGAGCTTGGGAAGTGTGCTTTTGTTAGCGGACAATCGCAGTGGATAAGAATCTGAAGAAGTATTAAACAAAAAATATATAAAAACCGGAACAAAAACAAGAGGTGTTCCAGGCTGTCGCCCGAACACCTAATTAAAAACAAATTTTCACTAAGCAGTCATAAAAAGATCTCAAATTCCTCATCTCTGCAATTATCAGGCCTAGAAATCCGACGCGAATCCGCGAATCGATTCGCGCCAAGATTCGCGCCCGCCGTTAACGCCGCGAATCCGAGTAGATTCGCATGAAATTACCAGCATTCAGAAGGGGAAAACCACTTTTTCAGCTTTATATTTGGGTCAACAAGAATATGTTTTTACTTTTCCATAAAAAAAACATAAACAATTTTCCGTTAATCCGACACAAAGTTAAGTTTTTCACCCCTCATTTTCTTTGTGTTATTTACAAACTTAAAAGGTACATGTATCATTCACGATCAACCACTCACGTCTATGTATGTCGTCGAGTCGATTGATACCGCCGAGTCGTCGTCCTAAATAACACCGGCGCACTCCGTTTACGTGTGTTGCCATCATAAGGGGTAATTTTCGCGGTCCAATAACTGTTTCGGTTGAATTTTGGCCATCCGATAACACTGGCCAATGACCGAAACAGTTATTCGTTCCAGCCGCGAAAACATACCCCTGGTCAATCTGTTTTAATCTGTCCGCGGATTGGTTGATAGCGCGAAAGATCCCGTTTTTGAGCCAATAGTCTTCCTGGATAGTAAGCTCACGGCATCAATCTGCTTTATACACGTGGTTACCATGTACCGAGATAGTCGATTTCCCAAGATTATCACAATATTTCTTTTCTTTTCGTTTCCTTTTCTGGACTCCAGTTTATTCTATAAAAATCTGGAAACATTGAATAATGATAATGTATAACCAAATAGTGAACTTTTATGACAAATATATGATTCTCAAAACATTTTGTGGAAAATCCAAGCAAGCGTACATCGCTGTACTTTGTATTACAACACTAACAGTCAAGGAAGACTATTGGCTCCAAAACGGGAACTTTCGCGCTATCAACCAATCTGAGGACAGAATAAAAACAGATTGACCTAAAACTTAGCATGACATGTGATGATTTCATGAATTACATGCCGCCGGTTGTTGTTGATGATCGAGAGCTGAGGTTCAATTCTGCTGTCAAATTCTTTGGCACGCGACGCAAGATGGCAAAAAAACGTAAGCTTAAACAGCTTTAACAAATAGAGGATGAATTGAAACTAACTTTGCTTTAATTTCCAACATTACATTTAGCAAATAATACTTATACAATTTGCAAAAAAAAAAAATAATTCTCCCCAAAAAACTGCGAGAATCCATTCCCCGAAAATTGCGAGAATCCTGGATTCTCGCGAAATTCTTCAGCGAGAATCCATTTTGATTCTCGCGGTGTCTTGCGAACTTCTAGGCCTGATTATAATTTATTTAAACAGTTTTTAACAAGAAGTGAGTTACAAAACAATTCTAATGAAATTTAATCAACTTTATACAGAATGGGAAACTCACATCATCTCCCTTGGTATCGTCCCATCTTCCAAACACGGAGTTAGCGGCAGCAAGGACCGATGTTCGCGAGTTGAGCGTTGTCGTAATTCCAGCCTTGGCAATAGAGATGGTCTGCTGCTCCATGGCTTCATGGATAGCGACTCGATCATCCTCTCTCATCTTATCAAACTCGTCAATGCACACCACTCCGCCGTCTGCAAGAACCATAGCACCACCCTCCATCACAAAGCTCCGCTGTAAATGGGAATTAGAGTAAATATTTTACTTTTCTGTTAATTCGGTATAGGTAAAAATTTCCCTTGGAAAAACCTGATCAACTTTTACATTGTGTTCACAATTTACCTGCCTTTTCAATTTCTTTTTTAAAAGAAATTTGAGATTATTATTTTGGCTGTTACCCCAACACCAATGTGTGTAAAGCACTGTATACAACAAGCATTATAACTCTGATTGGATTTGAACCCGAGACTTTTGCCATTCTAGAGCAGATGTCTTACCAACTAAACTACAAAGATTGCCCAGTAGCTAGAGGCAGTTAGAATCCTATATTTTAGTGGTTGGTACTGCAACAATTTGTGTTAATTTAAGCGATGTGATAGGCTGTTGAAAAAAAACCTGAACTGTGGGAGCAAAGCATGAAAGCTTGTGAGCACAAAGCTTACTTATGTACATTTATCTTTGATTTTAAAAGCCCTGCTCTTAATTTGTTAATGAATTAAAATTATTATTACTTTTTGTTTTGGGGGGGTACAAAAACGGATTTTCAGAAAAAAAATGAGAAATCACATCCCTGTTAATTTGCATCGGAATAAAGAAGTACCGAGTACACAATCAGTGCTAAGGTAAAAACCAAATCACTGATGCAAAATTAGTATCTATTAAGTTTGAGATTAATTAAGAAATTTCAAATTCTAATAAAATTTGTTCAGTATAAGCATGCATGTCCATTCACATGTTGAAACACATAATGGGTGGTTTCAGGTACTTAAATAAAAGCAAAAAATAGTGAGTGGCCTGACGTTTCGGCCCTAGCAGAGTCTTTCTTGAAGGCTAAAAAAGACTCTGCTAGGGTCGAAACGTCAGGCCATTAACTATTTTTTGCATTTATACCACAGGTACTTTTGGTTGGTAAGCATTTTGCAACAGCCAATTATATTTTCTTACTAATTGTTTTTTCACAACCTTTGGAAAAACTGCAAGCACTTTCTTGTGTTTCCTGTCATTAACTTTTAAAACATTTTTCCTTCGCCAAAAATACACTTTGGAACAGACTAATGGGAACTTACAGATGCTGGATCTTTGATGACTGAGGCTGTCAAACCAGCTGCACTGCTTCCTTTCCCAGAGGTATAAACCTACAAAAGAATAAATCAAAAATATATAAAACCATTCTAGTACCTTCAAGCATAATGTTGTGATTTTCAACTCACCGTGGTCAAGTTGAGGTGACTTTAAAAGGCTGAAAATCTGTGTTTAAAACATTTTGCTGTTTAAGTACCCAAACTTGCTAAGCGAAAAATATAAATAAAAATATAAAAATTTAAAATTAAAGTTGACCGAAATAGGTTACCAGCCAAACGCCATGTGATGAATATTGCTTACGACTGGTATCCTGGTGATTTTTGCTATAATGCAAATAAATTAATTGAGAAATTCAACACTTAAAGCAGTGCAATACTTACCCCAATCGGGGAAACCTTCTCAACAAACTTGAGAAGTTGACTCTTAGCTGTACCTGGATCCCCAAGAAGCAGGAGATTGATGTCTCCTCGACGAGTCAGGCCATCTGGAAGGCGCTTACGTGACCCACCAATAAGAAGACACGTTATGGCTTTCTTAATGTCTGGTAAAATCAAAAGAATACTTTTAAATTAAATAAAAATATAAAAAAAGTAGTTTTAAACTTTATTGTTCTGGTTAAGAAATCTGAAGAAAAAGGGAGTTCGGAAAATGAAAATACATCTGATCGATGCTTGTACCTAAAGGTACAACCGTCGTCTTGAACATAGTCTGCTTGTGGCTGGACATGGAAACGTGAACTCTCACCCAGTTACTACAAGCGCGTGCGTCACATCACAAACAAAAGCTTTAAAGAACACCATCATTATTATTGCGCGCTTGTGCAGTAACTGGGTGAGAGTTCAGAATGTCTGGCCACAGACTTGCTGTGATCCATCGACAGTGCCCCTTTAAGCAAGAACAATTTTCCCCCCTTATTGTCCAGAATCAAAATGGGTAAAAGTTGTTTTTATGGACTAGCTTTATGTTCTAAGATGTATGCATTTTTCCTGCTGATGCCACAAACTCAACAGGAGGTAGGACCGTTGGCCCAAGTAACAGGCTCAGCAATAGTGAAAGTGTTAAAATTACTTTGTTAAAAACACCTACTAAATACCCATTGTTACTATTATCGGTCATGCATCTTTTTACAAAATTGTCTGGCACAAACTCACCAATGCTGCCATAGATAGAGGGCGCTATACTCTTAGAAATCAGCTCATAGACATTTGGATTTGCCGACAGACGGCGGAGCTCTTCTTCCTCGGCTTGTGTGATGGGTACCCCAGAGCTACGACCGGGACCCTCAGTGTCAATTTCAAATCCCACCACTCTGATGTAAGGATTACGGATTCCAACAGCTACTTTGTCCGAACGAGATTTCTGCAAACAGAAATTTTCAAATTAAAATAACAAATATAGTGTTTGTTTAGTTTTATTTTTTCATTCGGAGAAAAAGACATTCTAAGTATTATGTGATCTTATGTCATAAAAATGATTGTTAGAGTGTTTTGGCTGAATTTATGTGGCATCCAATCCCAGCATGGTTAGCTGGTCAAAATTTTTAAAACCACAACCAAATTTGGTTTCAGCTTAGGTGCTGGTGAAAACAAATCTACCATTCCAATAGCCTCTCGAAAACACAAAGAAAATACTTGGCTGTCTATGTCAAGACGATTTGTTACCTTTCCAATTGGAGCCATTTTCTTAATTGCATAAACGCCAATGATGGTTACACGGTTACCAGGGACAACACGCTCACATAAGTATCTACAGAAGAAAAAAAAAACAAATTTGAAAGACAATTTTGAAAGTACACAGTAAGCCTGAACAAACTTGGGCCTGGAATTGAGAGACTAATCAACTTCCATAAGAAAAAGTACACTTTTCTTTAAAAAAACAGTGCTGAACGTTGTTGAAGGGCACCAAGTTTTGGTGAAATGGGCATTTAAAGGCCCTGTACACCTATTGGTAAGATCGAAAAACACAAATGTTCACAGATTCACACATAACTTACATGATTTAAAGTAAGTAATGGTAGAAAGGGTTCCTTAAAATATTTCTGCCTAAAGAAATGAGTAAAACAATAGTTTTTATCGCGCGCGATAATAAACTTGATGTTTGAAAAACAGAAAACACATCAGGTCTCTTTTCACTATTTTCTCGTGACCTCGATGACCAATTGAGCTCAAATTTTCACAGGTTTGTTATTTCATGTATGTGGTTGATTAAAAAAAACATGAACACTGTCTGTGATTATTTTGTCAGCTCTGCCAATCCTGTATAATACCTTTAAGTCATTCTGGAAAATTGTAATGCAAGGAGATTTTTCAAAATATTCTGTATTCTTTTTTTTAATATATTGAATTAATTCAAATCTTCATTACCTGTCAACTACAAAAGACAAACTCATGATTGAAATTCATTTTGAAATTCAAGCCAAAACTATGAGATTGTTTTTTGGGAGGCCCTAAAAGAGGAGCCAGTATTTTGTCAATGGTGCAACACTTGATACTTAATGAATTAATCAATGCGGAAAAAACAAATAAAAAAACAATTTGGACTTGTATTACCTACAAGAAAACCATGTCCTCTATTGCTCTAGTCTTGGTGCCCCTTCAGAATAAAAAACCCAAAACGCTCTTTGCAATATGAAAATGGCCTTGCCCTCTATCAAAGATGAAATTCCAGGACTGGGACATCTATTTCTGTCCACTGTAAAACGGATAATTTACCTGTCGCAGTACACCTGCATATGTCTCGGTAGCTCTCCGTTAGGTACATCTTCAGGGCATTCCTGTAGCTTTAATGTCTGGTAATCAACACATCTACACTTGTCTGGCACAATAAAGTATGGATCCAGAGGGCATGATGGACGGCCGGCCTGATCGCTGCAAAAACATAAACAAAAATTGATGAGAAAGTAACCCTCTTAAATTTATCAAATTGTATGGTTACGGTGGATCAAGGATTTTGTTTCCAGGAAGAGCCCAAAGTAGCATGGTGTTGGGTGTGGTAGGGGTTTGCTATGCTAGCAAAGATTATGCAGCGACTGTTTTTATGCATTTATAGATCAGTGCATATCAATGATATAACAAAACATTTGCTTGCGGAAATGGCACCCATGAAGTATTTCACGTTCCAACATTAGATAGAGCTCTAACTCCCCCTATTCCGCCTTCGCCGCTCTATAATCTTTGGTTGCTAGAAGTATCTGGACACACCAGGGAAAACCAGTAGGTCAAGTTCTCAGTAAGGGAATTCTCTTAGGGGGCTTTGTAATTAAAGGCCCTGTACACTATTGGTAAGATCGGAAAACACAAATGTTCACAGATTCACACATTTAAAGTAAGTAATGGTAGAAAGGGTTCCTTAAAATATTTCTGCCTAAAATGCTATCGTTTCTGAGAAATGAGTAAAACAATTGTTTTTATCACGCGCGATAATAAACTCCATGTTTGAAAAACAGAAAACACATAAGGTCTCTTTTCACTATTTTCTCGTGACCTCGATGACCAATTGAGCTCAAATTTTCACAGGTTTGTTATTTCATGTATATGGTTAATCACACAAATCCTGTATGATACCTTTAAGAAGCAAAAAATTAATAATAATTGTAGGCATCCTTTTGAGATAAGTGGTAGTCATTGGGGATGTTGCTTCTACCCAGTACATGTATCTGAAAACCGGTAATCTCACTTAAAATAGTTCTGCAGGCCAAAAAAGCCCAGCTACATTTAAACCATCGGCTGCACAGATTGTTCCTGGCTTTAAATTCAAAACTCATACAACTGACAACTTTGGAAGGAAACAACTAAAGGCAAAAGCAAACCCTGAAACACTTGCAGTCAGTCAATTAGTAACTGGACCATGGACTTACGTGTTGCATTTGCGAGGCATGGTGTATCCCTCTAGACCCGGCTTGACGGAAAGGTTAGGCACGTAGTTTCGACAGCCGCGACACTGGATGGTGATTTTTGTGGCCTTTGCACGAATGGCCGAAGCCGCGATGACAATCCCAGGTATCTTTATCAGCTTGGATACCTGGTCGGACTGCTCAGAGAAAATTGACAATTTTAAATATATTATACTGTATTATTTTGTTTGCGCAATCCGATGCTTTATTTTTCCTGAAACAATTATAATTCCAGTAAGCAGGTTACTGCACACACAAACCACGGATGATTCCTATCTAGCCAGAAAAACAAAAAATTAAGGCCAACAAGTAGACTCAGTTGTCCACTTAAATCTCAATCATAATTGCATCTAATCTTGCAAATAAAAAGGCAAAATGCTGCAGTTTGTCAAAAGAGAGGAGGGGGCCAGGTACAGCACGCTTTTGTAATGTGTTTGACAGCTTTCAATGGCACAGCAGAAAAAACAAAAGTGAGGAAAATCAGCAGATTAAGTCCCATCCCTGCATAATGCAGGTGTATGCCAATCAACTGTGTCTGTATAGCATATTTTTGTACCTGCCAACATTGAAACCTCAGAAATAGGAATACCAGTTTTATGAGTACACAGATAGCGATGCAAGAAGTCGTGCGAGTAAAGCTAAATACATGTAGACAAACAAATGTTAAATGTATTTAAAACAGTATACACAAATCAATGTATCCCTTAACAAAATCTCTACTTTTGCAAGTAAATGGCACCCCCTTTTGCCAGAACTTTTTGATCTTGTTCTTTGCTGTCATTGTCAGAAAAAGGAATCTTCTGATTTTTGCAGCCTGTAATTTCACAAATCTGGACAATTCCAATTAAACCTGAACAGTTGGCAGGTACATGTATGTATTAGCAGGTATAAAGTTTAGCATGTCAATTCAGAATTGTTCAAATTTGGCAAGTTGTTTGTAATTTGTAACAACTGTGCACATAACGCTAGGATGTCTGTCCTGAAAGCTAACTTGATTTTCATTGTTACCTTTAAATGGCGAATGGATATTGGATTTGCCTCTGAGTTGAGCATGATCTGAATGTCTTCAAGATCCTCTTCACCCTCTGGGCGTGGTCTTGTCACCTCATCTGCCATCTCCTTGGCTGCATCTTCAAACTAGAGAGGGAATAAAGGAATCGAAAGAGACTGCCAAGTTCACAACAGACAACTTTAGGTCAAAGTAGCTGTCTAAAGCTTAACTAAAAGCTATTCCAGCACTACCTCTTAAACTCTAAGACTCCCCATTGTCTTTGGCTAGATCCAGACCCTCACATACCCTTCAAAAACCTCCACTCTATGGTAAATTAACACCCCAAAGTTTGAACATAGACAAAATTGGTATTTTGTCTGTGCCAATGATAACCAATTGTTATTTGGGCCTGTAGTACCTTAGTCAGATAATTCCTTGGCTAGCATTTTGGGGGATTTGGGAACATTGAGCTTAAAGAGTTTCATATGATACCTCATTATTTGACTGGTCCTCAAGTGTTTTATTATTTGTAAACCAAGAATGCCTTATAAGTTAATCACTGTAGCTCACAAACCTGAACAAACTGTAAACAAAGACACTTGCTAAGTGAACCTGAACCCATACTCTTCCACATTAACTGTTCTGGGTTCTTTTCCTTGCACTACCAATCCTGGTACAAGGGACCTACAGCTTAATACACCTATCAATTGTATGATGCACTATCAGACCCCCGGGGATGGTGCGTCAAGTTTGCGTCTTTACTCTCGAAAAAGTGACTGTGGGTACGTCAAGTCCAATAGTGGTCAGTCAAAAAAATCTTCGAGCGGTGCGTCGAGGTACGTCATGGTCCGTCGAGGTACGTCATGGTCCGTCGATGTCCATTTCAACATTTATTTTGTTTATTTAGTGGAGAATAAAAATGCACCTACCCTCCCCGCCTGTGTAAAATGATGTTGGTATTATTTTGTTAACATTTATGTTGCCCGAGGGTCGGGAATTTACCGCCAGAAAGTCAGCGATCACCACATGCCAGCTCAGACGGCCGTTTATTTTCCACACTGCACATAGCAAGCCTTTTGCCCAAGCCCAATACACATGTGCATCATGGCGTGGTGGTTTTGTCATCCTCGGCCCCGTGGTATATTATATCTCTCACACGCACGATAGTGGGGGTCGATTGTCGAGTCATAGATGGATACGAGGTAAGCCTGTGACCATACGTTTAATTTACTATCCGTTTCAAACTTTTCTAAACGGTTAACCGTTTGTCGGCGGCAAGTGAATTTGTTCTAAAATACACGAACAACAAAGACGATGTATAAGGAAGCCCAAATGTTTTGACAATTAACATCGAGACTGTACATCCTGTGTCAGTGTATTTTGTAAATCCTTGTTGTTTCATGTTGTTTCCAAAAATTTACCGACCGAGAGATAATCCTTCACGATCTTTATAAGCACAACATCCCGCAGAGTCGAAGTCGTGTGAATATCCCCCATCACTTCCGTGTGTATTTGAGTTTGACAAACGAAAACTGCAGTATTGCTCACGCACGTGTAAAAACATCTCTGACCAGGCAGTTATTTCTCACCAAGGGAATTTCCCTTGCCTTATCGCTCCCACAGCTACACGCCATTCCTTGACCCCTAACTATAAAAGTTTACCACGTTAGGTAGAGCAAGCACATCCGCGGGATCGCGGTGATGAATACAGCGCTGTGGGAAGCACTACGTCATAAATAATTATTCACGCGATCGGCCAATCGGAAAGCGGCCAGTCATTACCAGTTATTACGAGGATGTGTGTTAGTCACATGTAATTCATGGCGCGGTGGTTTTGTCAACCTCTGCCCCGTGGTATATTATATCTCTCACATGCACGATACTGGGGGTCGATCGTCGAGTCATGGATGGATACGAAGATGCATTATTTAGTAGACTGGTTCCCTTTCTATTATTTCGTGTGTTTGATAGCTAGTGCGTTGGGAACCGCACGTCTCGAAGATCAAGTAGTACATTCTCGCCTCGTGCATACACTTGCCATGTATTTTCAGCATGTGTGCCGGGAAACTCGTACATACAAGGTTGAAATACTTGGTATTCACTGCGCGTGCATCGTTTGCAGCATAGCAAGCGATTATGTGCGTCGATTTGTCCGTCGGTGGTGCGTTGCTATCCGCAAAAGGTGAGTCAAAAAAACGTTCGGAAGACCGTCCAAATCTGCAACAAGTGTGTCAATTTTTTGACTCATGGTGGGTCTTTGGACACGCAAATCCGTTCCCACATATGGACAGTGACGCACCATCCCCGGGGGTCTGATAGTGCGTCATACAATTGATAGGTGTATAATGTCCCACCTTAATGACAAAGTAATTATGGTTGAGTATCTTGCTCTGACACAAGTGCCGCAACCAGGACCCACACCCTACTGATCAGAAACACCAAACTTTGATTAAGGTGCTCTTAATCCCTCAGCCACAACACGCCAACATTAATTTGACTGGTATTTGGCCAATGAATGCCACAGTTTAAAAAAATAATTCACACAATTACATTATGTAGATCAACAGAAATAAATGTTATTTATACTGTGGCGGCAGGAGTTACTTCACAAACTTACAAAGGGGAGGAACTCTGCAGGCTGTTTCTTCAGTTTGTCTGCAAGGTCTTCATCAAAGCTTGCCAGATCATCTAAGCAGATATCCAACCAGTACTGTCCAAGATTGTAATGACGCTTAAGCTCATCCCTTTAAGAAAATTTGACAAAAATAAACAGAGGGCCCATGTGAATTTAAAAAAAAGGACTACAGTATGTGTAGGCCTTGGCATTTCAGCATATACAGCCATTTTCACAATCAGTGGTGTAACGTTGAAACTTTGAGGTTTGGGTCTGTATTTTTTTAACCAGTCGATAGAATTCTTAGATTTTTGGTCATACAACTATCCTGGGTAGGGTCTACCTCCGATAGCTTAATAAAGTTCCTGTGTTTCTTCATATGGATATCCATGCGGACGAGGATGCTAAAAAGGTATTTTTTTAACTTCGCCTAAACAGGCATGATATTTGGTGCTGACCTACGTAGTCCTACTTGTTAATATGGTGTACGGTTTAATATATTTTTCAGGCTATTTAATCACCATTTAATTTTTTCTGATTTTTATAAGGGCAAAAAAAATCGGAAATCATACAAAAAAAGAGGAAGAATATTATGCCTGCCTAAAATACCAATATCAGTAATATTTTATTCAATATTATCACTGTCACTCAGTCAGGTCAATCAGGGAAAAAGAACAGCGTCCAATTTTTCACGATGAATGATAATTATTGACAACGCAAAAACATTTCCTTATTTTCAGGTATCATAGAAGATTAGGAATAAAACAATACTGTTTTAAGTACTAGGCCCCTAGGGTAAAATAGAACTTTAAAAAATTGAAGATTAAGAATAAAGCAATACTGTTTTAAGTAATGATTTAATGTAATGAATGGGTAAAATAGAACTTAAAAAGTCATGAAAGTGGCAGTCGGATACGTCACCTTTTATAGTTTTTACAAATATGAATGAAACGAATTATGCATTTAAAAAAAAAAAGGTTACTTGATATTTTTAAATGGTTACTTAATATTAATAAAAAGTAATAACAATAATAATAATATTCTACATGAAAAATGACTGATGATGATCTAAATTCTAACATTAACAAACAAAAGATGTAAATTTAAATTTTAAACAATTAATTAAATGACATTGTCTTATCGATAATGATTAATGTATGAGACCATGGTCATGTGGTCATACATAATCATTCATAGAAGTATTTCCAGGATTGGACATAGTTCGATTAAAATAGCGCTATTCTACAAACTAAAAATTGACCCATCTGCCTTTGTTCAGAAATATAACTTGCAAAAACATACGCGACGTTACCTGCCCATAGTTTCCTCACCTGTATTTGTATGTAAAATTTGCATCGTGATATTTCCGCAGAAAATCCTTGAATCTACGCTGAACGGCAGTACGATTGACACCGTCGCCTTGTGCTGGATCTTCAGATCCAAAGTTATCCGAGAAAAATATTCCTTGACTGTCGAAACCTGACATTTTGTTTCCCTAGCGTGATCGTTTTTGGTACTTTAAATGCCTGCCCGCTGTTTAAAGACCACTGTGTGTTATGATTGCGGGCTTTCCCGGGAAAACTCTTCACGTGTCAAAATCAGCGCGAAAATGGACAAAGCGCGCCCTCTCTGTCCCGTGTCACTTCTTTGCAGTCAGTGCTCCCAATTAATACAGTCTATGTTAAAAGCTCTTTACGCCTGGGTGTGAGACTTATTCTAAAAATAGACCAAAACAACAAATATCACATCCGGTTTTGTGGCATTCCTGCAAACCAAAGAATGGGAAGGTCAAATCAGGGGTCAGATGTCTAAAAAATGGAAACGCCTCCGAGTGTGTTTATTAAAATGGTTTAAGTTTCCGTATCTTCAAGAATTATTAATCCAGTTCAGACACAAGATCAAGTGGAACGTGAACCGTGCAAATATCTACGTGTCGTGTGACTGTGATTTAAAGGTTACATTAACTAGCTGAAGTCGAAGAAATGGTACGTACTGACAATGACTGAGTGGACTGGAGAAAGCAAAAGAAACTAAGTTTTTTACTCAGTCGGAGTGGATGTTTTGTACTACTAGGTACAATGTTTATTAAATAATAATATAAGTGTGAGTGTTCAAATAAACAGTACAACCATGGACTCTGGATGATTCCTACCTCCATGGTACAACCATAGAGCAAGGACAGACATAGGCCTACAACAGTGTAATTCAAAGTAAGAACGATCATCAGATCATATGAGTTATTTTGGTTTATTGAAGACTGCAGTAGTTTGTTCCAATCTTTGATTGTTCTTTTGAAGAAGGAGTTGGAATATATGTATCTGTTCTAGTCTGGTCGATTTGGAATTGACTGTCAGTGTCATGTCCTCTTCTGATGCGATCAGGTTTTGGTTTCATGTATTTTTGGTAGTCGATGTCAATGTGGCCCTTGAGGATTTTATAAAGTATTCCGTTGCGGCGTCTTTCTTGGAGTGATGCCAGTAAAGATCGGATTTTAAAGCTGAGACGCTGGTATCCTTGCCGTATGTGTTTGTTATGAACCTAGCAGCTGCGTTCTGAACTTTCTCGAGGTCTTTGATGTTTTTGATTGTGTACGGGTCCCACGCTGCTGTTGCATAGTCCAGATGTGGTCGGACGAGCATGGTGTACAGTTTTTCTTTGACGGAGGATGAAGGATGATGGAAATTTCTTCTCAGGAAGTTTAGAACTCTAGTGGCTTTGTTTTTGGTATGGTTGACTTGCTTGTTCCATCTAAGATCATTTTGGATGGAACAAGCAAGTCAACCATACCAAAAACAAAGCCACTAGAGTTCTAAACTTCCTGAGAAGAAATTTCCATCATATGTACCTCATCCTCCGTCAAAGAAAACCTTCATGAATGATAAAGTGCAGTTGGTTTGGCATCTTCTTTTCTTCTTCCTTGGAAGTGCGGCTTCATAATAAATGAAGACTACCGCACTGGGGTTGACACATTAATTTGTGGAACCATGACCATGACAATGGGCCGCAACCCTGTGCAATACATACAGGGTGCAACACTGCAAGATGGCCCTAAAAGTCATGACATGACAATAACTTTTTAAGTATTACATGTACTAAGTATTTTAATATTATTGGATTTACAATGCCCCACCAGCTAAGTTTGACTTAACACTGTTAAGACAGCAAATAGTTGACAAGGACGTACTGAAGTAGCCATATAAATACGCTATATTTTTTACCATTTAAAAAAAAGGGAAATCAAGTCCAAAATTAATTAAAGGTCCAATTCCCACAAAGCAATCACTTCGCATGTTCAGTGCTAGCACAATAAACACTGCCTAACTTTTACAAGGCAAGAGAACTGTGTAAATCATTTTATGCGAAACTAAACTTTCTAGTAACTAAGGCCCTTATAGACTATAAAAGATTTACACAGTTCCCTTAAATAAGGCTACATTGCTACTGGGATGGGGGCAAGGTCCAAAACTCCAAAGGTTAGCTGCGTTACCTTCACTTCATAATAATAATAATAATAACTAGTTCTTATATACACATGTAGCGCGTTTTACAATAACGTCTCAATGCGCTTTACAATAACGTCTCAATGCGCTTTACATTAGTGCCCTGGTCATTGGGCCAATAACATTCCTTTAATCTTTCTCAGCTCCCTCGGGAGTATACAACCCCGAGCTGCCGTGGCGCTCAGAAGGCTTTTTCAAACACATTATCAACCTCTACCCTTGCAGGTACCCATTCATACCCCGTTCTTGCCAGTAGATTCCAGCATAAGTGGTTATTCTCAGAGGCTTGGT